>CM024545.1:12226083-12826083 GCA_014182365.1 Eucalyptus tenuipes
ACCTTCGGGAAATATTCTCTCCCTTTGGTGGCTTCCCACCAAGTACTCGCGTTCCCTTGCAACTGGTAGATGGCCAAGACTACCTTATCCTCTGAGCACCTAAGCAGCACGAAAACCTTATCTAGTTCTCGGATCTAGAGGGTTGTAGCCTCAAGATCGCCTGCTCTAGAGAACTTTGGTGGATTTAGCTTTAGGAACTGCTCCACCAATTTATGGATGAGCCGCCCACCATTCCCATTTCCTGGTGGGACTTCAGCGGGTGCGGCGGCAACAGCGGCAACCGCATTGGTGGTGGCAGTGGCGGCGGCGGCGGCAGCTTGGTTTTGGGCCTGTTGACCCATCATATTTCCTAGGGTCTTTAGCGCCTGAACGATCCCATCCAACTTGGAATCGCCTAGTGCTCCTACCCTAGTACCAGCCTGGCGATACTCTTTTCCTCGCGCTAACCTAAGTTGGGGCTCTACCTCGGGCACCGATTCTAGTCGGCGTCCTATCCCGAGTACCAGTCGAAACTACCCTCTTCTGAGAAGTCTTCTGCTCAAGATCGCTCATCTTGCAGAATCTTTACAGAAACCTGCTTTCCAATTCTAACTTAGAATTAGAAATCTGAGCGACCCACACCAAACAATCAATCAATCAATCAATCACAAGCATCAGCATAAGGAAAATGCCTTTCCTACTAATTATCCCATAACCCATCGCACATTATCACTCCAGACACTGACTAGCTTTGATACCACTTCGGGTGGGGATGTCACGCCCCGAACCCCGGGCATGTGCACATCCCTCGGCAGTCGATTAAAAATGTGACGTCCCAAGACGCGTCGCTAACCCATTCTTTTTTTTTTTCTTTCAATTGAGCATATGCGGAAGCGAATTAAATAAACACCTAGCCAATAAACAAACATAGGGATAGTAGAAACGCAACAAATGTTGCCGAAGACCACATATTCATTTATTCACTATTACCCCTAGGAAGTTTAATAGTACTAGCCTTTCTACGGCCACTTCCTATCGATCCTCTCAAAATCCTCAAGGATCAGGGTTACCCTAAACTTTTCTAACAGCAGGGCCGGCCAAAAGGTGTCGCATCTCACGCCCACCACATCCGCACTCAGCAGAACTCCATGTTACGGCCCTAAAAAAGGTTAGCCCACGATAGGGTGAGATAAAATTTCAGCAAGTCAAAACCCTAAACCCCGATAAGGATGCAAATTCACCTCGAAGGCGGTCTTAAACACGCACCATACAAAACTTACCTCGCCTCGGCGCGTACTTGCACGTTAGCTCAACATATATACCATCATCAGTGCAACAAGCGCTATTTAACAATCGGAACACATCATTTCAATCACATGGGTCCTGATTATAAGGCCAAATCGTTATAGCACCTTCCATACCGTGCCACACAATTTTGTTTCATAATCAGGCGCAGCTATCACAACCATTCAGGCATGTTCCAGTTATTATGACCCATCGGCCATGGCCAACTCGAAAGTCGGCGGTCATTCGGTGTAACTAGGCATCGTCCCGCCCTGTCGAGCACTGCATCATCTAGCATCCTCCGCCTAGACGGCATTCTACACAGGAGCTTCGTTCCGAAATCCATCAGCGAATGGCAACGTCTAGCATCCTCCGCCTAGACGACATTCCACACAGTAGCATCATCCCGCATGTTCATACGCATCAGGACGGGTTCATTACCCCGAATATTCATACGCATCAGGGTATTAAATGATCACACGAGCACACCATCAATCAAGTCCATTGTTATCTTCCTCATTAGCCAAGAACACCAAAATCCCTTCTCAAATAATAAACCTTGCAACCTCTTTTTTTTTTTTTGTTCAAAACATTCCGAAATAAATTCGTACACGGTCACGTACTCAAAAACAATCCGTCAAATTTTGCACACTTCTACTATAAAACCTCGTTTTATTAAGCACATAAAATTCGGCATCCAAACCCGATACCTTATTTATTTTCTATTTTCTTTCCCAACCACCCGTTTTGGAACTAAACTTGGGTAATCCCCTTTTTTTGTTCAAAACCTTTGGAAAGAAATTTGTAGGTGCTCACGTACTCAAAATTAATCCATCAAAATTTGCATGCACCTAGTTTAAAAATTCATTGTCTTATAGAGCAAGTAAGTTTTGGTGTTCAAACCCGACACCTAATTGTTTTTCTAATTAAAAGCTCATAAGGCCATCTTTTGCAATAATGATAAACAATCACCATAGAACAACCATTCACATATTATCACATATAAGTTCTAAGCATGCCAAAAGTCAACCACATCACCAAATATACCTTATCCAGCAAGCATGACACCAAGAATAACCACAAAACCACAATCGGCCCTAACCGGCAGAAACCGGTCTATTCGCGCGCCTCCAAGTTTAATTCCATAAACATAACCAAAAGTGCTCAGAAAATTCTCCAATTTTAATATGTTATAAAGGACACTTAAAAAAACACTTTTCATGAAGATAACTTAACCCATATCTTCCTATAATGAGAGCGGTAAATTGCCCAAACCGTTACAAAACTGTGTCTGTGTACAGAAATTATTTTTCTCCAAATCAGTTTGGTTTGAGGTCCAAAACTTGTCTGTTTGATCTGAAATTTGACTATGTTAAACTAAAAAATGTGATGAACAAATTTTGTGAAGAAATTCTTTCAAAAATCGAACTCTAAGAGTTGATAAAAATCCATTAAACACTAAAAGGTCACTGTTTCCAGCACAATCCGAGATTCTGCCCTACATGTAACGAAGTTGAAATCTTGCTCCTTTAAATCCATAAAATCTTGAGTAAAATATATGTCATAACTGAATATGTCTATAACATTTTTCAAGAAGGAAGTAACCTCAAAATCAAAGCACATTTTAACCCACAAAAATAGAAAATGGCGAGTGTCTAGTTAACTGATCCGGAGAGAAATCCACTAAACCAAGCTAAACCACCCTCATTAGTACTAATCTAACCAAATAGATTAACACTAATCCATATTAAGGCTAACATAACCGAACTAGATTAACACTAATCCATCTTAAGACTAATCTAACTCCCTAAGCCCAATTAATAACCTACTCAAGGATTAGGGAGTTAACTCATCGGAATTCAACAGTGGTGGGTTCATGGCGACGGCGACGCAAAGGTGGTGAAGACCCGAGACTACCGCATCTTGCACGGAAGCTTAGCGAAGGTTGTGATAGTAGGGAGGACTTGCGGCCAAGGGGGTTTGGCTGCTAGTGGCTGCTGAAGGGAGGCGCTATTGAGATGGACGGCGAAGCTGGCTACCATTGGGTTGAGCTAGTGGCACGTGGCGGACCAGCTGGAGTTGCGGCATGTGGGGTGGTGCGGTTGCTAGGCGATGATGTGAGGTGAAGATGAAACTATTGTGTGAGGTGGTTTGTTGGCTAAGGAGGTGGTGGTGAGCTGTGGTGTTGGCGGTGATGGGTGGGGCGGTGAAGGAGTGGAGTTGGCGTGAAGGTGGGCATGAGGAATGGTGCTGGGATGGAAGAACGTGGGGTGGGCTGTTCTGTTGGTGAGGGAAATGGGCAACACGTGAGGGAAAAAAAGAGAAATAAGGAAGAAGAAGAAGAAGAAATGAGGAGGAAGGGAAGAAGAAAGGGCAGATGAGAGTGGGCGGCAGCAGCAGGGGGGACTCACGCACTCATAAGGGAGAGGGGGAGAAAGAGATGGGAGAGAGAGGGAAAAACTAAAGTCCATGCAACAACCAATAGCAAGTCTAAGAAAATATCTAATCCATCATCACTTGCCTCCAAAGTCTTCAAGTCCCCAAAGTCGAGCCCACCCAATGACCATTTTTCCCTTTATTTCTCACAAACAAAACCATTTTAGGGGTAGAAAAACCAATTTCTTCAGCCCATCCGAATTTCCATTTCTCTTTTGTTCGAAAACCGATTTTTCCGCAACATTCCAGACCCGACGAAAATTCTCCGAAAGATAAGATGACGTCCTAAAACTGAATCGTGACATGCTCAAACGTTTGATTCCCGAAACCGAATTCAATTTCGTGATAAAATCGACCGAACTCGATTTTAGTACAACCTAACCTACTGGGTAGCTTTTAGGGATTTTAGTGCGTTTGACCCGTGGTCGATAATTTTCGATCCACGTTTGTACATCTCCGACTCGTAAGTGACTTTCAGTTGTTGTAAAAATCGCAATGTTTCAATTACGTGTCTCGAGAATAAAGTCGATAGAAAATTGGATCAATGTCGTTCGACGCGAATTTCACAATCATGCGGAATCACCCGCAATTCAATTACGTGATCCGTCGAATCGACCTATATCCAATCTCAATTTGATTATAACGGTGTCGTATTGACCCTTGCCGATTTTTATGGTCGAGCAATCGATTTCCGATCGAATTCTTTAGTCTGTCATGTTTATATCCCTTAACGGCTTCACCTAATAGATTAGTTAACTCATGAGTGGCCATAGGCGTGTCGACGAAGTAACCATTTCATATTATTGAAACAGGGGTCAAATTTCGGGATGTCACAGTATTAGCCTAAAAAGACAAGTCATAAAAGGAATTTATCCCAAAATTGTCCCAAAAATGTTAGTTTGCACATCTTTGGAAATCACTAGCATCCGCCGAGTAAATCAGTTCTAAAATTACCGTTAGAGGGATGGATTTAAAGTCAGTAGACATTCTTTCTTCTTTTTCCCGTGATGCTGATGCTACGGTTGCTTGATGAAAGTTTAGTGAGCTCAATCAAATTGCTTGCATTTGAGCCTACACGCGAGCGCCGAGAAGAATGAGGGGTCGAGATGTCCTCGGGGAAAAAATGGAAATCAAAATAAGAGACATTTGCACTCCATGGCCCAACAATTAAATAATTAAATTAAAAAAGGTCATTCACTTTGTTGATGCATAGGAAATAACTCAATTTCAGAACCAACCATCTTTAATCTATTTGTAAATTGTAGAAATGGTACAAAATAGTTAGCCAGTAGTACTAGCCTAAAAGACAAGTCACAAAAGGAATTTATCCCAAAATCCCAAAATTGTCCCAAAAGGGTAGTTTGCACATCTTTAGAAAATACTAGCATCTATCGAGTAAATCAGTTCTAAAAATTGATGTGAACGAGACCTAGAGGAACGTTTTTCGTGAAGAACTCAAAACCTGGTTTAGCTTGTACGACCCTCGACAATCCGTGTAATTTGGGCCAAAAACAGGGGCAGAACCAGAACAAAAATGAAAATGGATGTTTTGCAAGTTTAATGAGTTTCAAAAATCATGGAGAAATTACACATTATATTTTAAGATGTAATCTACAACTTTCATGATGAACACTTGGCTAAATTTCTTGTCGAAAATTCCATGGAAATAAAACCTTGTAAAGGTCCGTAAATTTCCAAGAAAAACTGATTTCAAATCCGTGTACTTTTCCAAATATAATTTGATCATACGAAGTTCCAAAAATCCAAAATTAAATTATGTTGTAGAACAAGGTATAAGGTGCAACTTTCGTGAGTGCCTCACAAAATTTGTACCACATAAATTGGTATAAAATTAACATAATACCGGGTCTATAGTGACCTGAACTTGAAAACAACGATGTCCCCAAATTTCATCCACAACTCGCGTCATTCAACCTCAAATACACTTAAATCTCAACAACCAGCATCTCAACAAACCATTCACGAACTCAACAAACCATAAACTCAACAATGCTAGTTACATAAGTCTTTCGAAATCGCCAACTGACGCGAATAGATATATGAAATCAACTGAGACAACAGAGATCCAAGGAAATGACCTTGCTGAGCAACAATCAACCTACATAGCATAGAATGGAAGACAATCTACTTGCCTCAAGTCCTATGTGTGTCCTTGCGGCTTAACAATGGTCGAAAAATGTCACGACTTTGACTCCACCTCCAAGGTCACGAGCGACAAGGGTTATTATCGCGACGCCCTAAGCTCATCGCTGTCCCAATTCTTTTTATCTTGTTATCATGTACATGCGGAAACGTGAATGAACAACTTCTCGGACAAACAACAGCTGAGAGACTAGGACATACATTATACTGAACACACTGACTTATATTATAACAGTACTTTTTATAAGCCCTTTCTCTACGGGCTCTCTTTTCTTTTTTACATCACAGTACAAGTTTTCTACATAGGCCAGGGAAATCCTATCTCCTCTAGCATGACTACAGCTCCTAAAACTGACGTGAGACTTCCATGCCTACAAGATTGCAAGGTGAGGGGTAAGTTTTGGGGAAACTCAGTAAGTAAAATTCCTAGTTCTCTATTATTAAAGTATCTCATCATCATTAAAGCCTAGCAAGTACAATACTCGCAAAACAGTGTCGATGGCTGATCAATTAAGCTATTTCACCAAGAAGCTTATCAACATCACATAGTAACATATTCAATAAGTTTGTTAATCGTATAAACGGTTCTTCCCATATTGTCAAGGGCTTCCAGCCTCGGGTTGAGCATCCGGCCTCAGGCCAGACATCCCATACTCTTAGGGGCTTCTTGGCTCAACCAGGGCATCCGGCCATCAAGCCAAGCATCATATACTTTCAAGGGCTTCGCATACTTTTAGGGACTTCCTAGCTCAACCAAGACATCCGGCCATCAAGTCAGGCATCCCATACTTTTAGGGGCTTCTTGGCTCAACCGGGGCATCCGGCCATCAAGCCAAGCATCACATACTTTTGGGAGCTTCCCATACTTTCAGGGGCTTCCTAGCTCAACCAAAGCATCCGGCCATCCCGTTCAATGAACGAGGCATCGCCGCCAACGTTATGTGATGACGGACGCTTTTTCCTCTTTAAGTGCACACGCATAAGTGCATCAGACAAGTCAGTTCTTATCTATTCTCTTAGTCAACACGTGCATGGCTCGAAGGCGTGCTCATTCATTTATGTGTGTCATGAGTTTCTTATACCTCAGTAGCAAACATGTCGGGAATGATCTTTGGTCTGTAACTTGAATCAATCACTTAGCGCCAATCCATGCACCGAACAAGGCTTGGAAACGGTACGCCTCAATACTGATCCAAGACCTCGAGACTTGGATACACCTTGCGTAAGTGAAGATCCTAAGCTTGACGGACCTTGGCTCCACCCCGATGTGAATACACATGTATCAAGAATGACCATTGGCTCGCAGTTTGATTCAACGCCTAACACAAAGTCCCCATGTCCACTTGGACTATAGAAATCGGCATGCTTGGTACCTTACCAAGACCTCATGGATTTGGGAGATCCCCATTCCGATCAAGACATAAGATCGACATGCCTCAATGTTGACTTAGGACCTTGCAGCCTTAGGCGATTCCTACACCAAGCGAGGCTTGGACCCGACATCCTATTTATGCCGAAACCATGGCTTTATGGCTTGGGGCGACCTTGCCTTGTGATGAACTCAACTCGAACAAACCTCGGTCTCAATCCGGGTGATAACTCTATAAAAATAGAGTTATTTTACCTATTTTAGGTAACAATTAATGCAATATCAATTAGAAAATATTTGGATTTCCTTCTAATTATTTGAATTTTCCTTATTTATGCAGAATAATGATATATGGAGAAGATAAGGAAAAAAAAAGGCAAAAACTCATGAATTTAAATCAAGCAGCAATGGGAGATAGATATCAAATCAAAATGCTCTGATTTACTCCCTGATTTTATGCGCAATTGCTTGGAAATAAGGATTTTGGATTATATCTTATGAAGAGGAGAACAAAGGGGGAGAGAGAGCAGCTAAGTTTTTGTGAGATCATTTTTCATTATTTTGAGAGTTTTTCAAGTATTTTGAAGAGAAAACAAAAGTGGTTGCAGAATTTTTGTTCTTTGATTCAAGATGCTGAGTTTGATTTTTATTTTTATTTTTTCTTCTACTATGTTCTAATTTTCTTTTGTTAGGGCTACGATGTAGCCTAACCATGATGATGTGAATTTCATGATTTTTATGTTTTGCAATTGATTTCATTCATGTGAGTTATATATTATTGTGCTTAATGCTTTTGAGTGACTGGCCACCACTTGAATGATCTGATGTGCATGTTTGAGACTGAGAATTGATAATATGCAATTGCTCATTATAATATATAGCCATGAATTAAACGTGGATAGAGATATACCGTGTATTTGTGTAGCTTTCGGTGATAAGGTGATCCAAAAGACTCATTGTAAGCCGGGAATATTTATAGTTTTAAATGCACTCATGTTTATTTTAATTCACATAGAGATATAGTGGATTAATAAACTGAGTAGGTTTACTATACCTAGAGATAGGATAGTAAATAGGTTAGGAAATTCCGCTATCACATGTTTGATATTGTTCTTGTACCCACAACAATTTGAAATTCATATCTAATGGTTATGGTGAAATCGGACGCTCTAACATATTTATCTGATTGATTTACTATATTTAGTCTTCAAATTTTGTTTTTAATTTATTTTACATTATATTTTGATCTGTTAGATAAATTTTAGAATTAATCTATTTTAGTATTTAATTAGTTTATTAATCATCGATCTCCGTGGGACGATACTCTTTCTCATCATTATATTACTTGTTCGACATGTTCACTTGCGTTTAGAATTTTACGAACACTGGGCGTGAACAACTCAAGCACATGTTCAAGCACAAAAATGAGCAAAACCATACAAACGATCCACATCTAACCGACGGCTTGACGGGTGAACACCTAACTAGACTCGACAATCAAGACTACTACCCCAAAGGAGACTTAGGATACTTACTTACCTTAGCAAACCTCAAGGACTAACTTATATAGCTTGATGGATTGAGGATGCAAGGCCGAGAGAAAGGAGAATGAGGAGGGGGCGTCCAAGGAGAAGGAGGAAGGAGGAAATGAGAGGCAAGGTGAAGAAATGAAGAGGACTCCTCCTATTTATAGCCCCTTAGTGCCATTATTACTAAACCAAGCGGTCCATTCTAAATTCTCCAAGTGGCCTGCCTAGAATACTTAGGTGACAAGCCTAAGTTGCAAGGTGTCGTACCTATTTTAAAAGGTGGCACACCTAATGGCCTAATGTAATGATTGGAAGCTTACTTGGTAATGATGACCATATCTTTCATTGACACCTAAGTCAATGAGTCACCAACTTCTTCTCCAAGGCAAATCTCAAGCCATCATTACCAAATTTTTGGATGGACACCTAGGCGGGATGACTTATCCTTGCATTTAATGAAGCGTTCTAGAATCTCATATATGTCTTCTCTTGATTGGTCCATTTGTCCAAGAGTCCCTTACTTAATTCCCAAGGCGAATCTTTGGTAATCATTACCAAATCTAAAAATATCTACCCAAAGTGGTGAGTCATCCTCCTCATTAAAAGAGGAAGTTCTAGAATTTTCTTCTATTTTGTCATTTTCTTCATCAAGAATGCGGTCTAGAGAATTCTATCATCCAAGTTGGTTTCGGGGCCGGAGAAGGAATCATTAGGTACACCTTGAAAAATCAAATCACGTACACCCGAGGCTCGGCCATCATGCCTCATATTCGCCCAAACCATTCTTTTGGACAGTCGATCGGCCAATAGGGTTGGTTGTCTTTTGATCGGTTCAAGACCAATCCTAAGGCTACCCATGGCCTAGCACTAAGCCAAGGCACTCATGGACCTTAGAATTAGTGACGGAATAGTCGGGTCTATCCCTGGGCTCATTCCAATCGGCACCCAATCCACCGGTAGGGTTCATGGTCGGTGCATTACCAATCGATGATTGGACATCACCAATTCCAAATTCTGTTCTAATCACTAAGAATTAAATAGGGAATGATGCATTTTTTATTGGAAGACGGTCGCATTTGATCAATTCAGATCGTCTGTGTATCAGTACATAATCGAGCGGAATCACCCACGACCAGAAACTGCGACTGGTCGGATCAACCCGTGACCATCCACCGATCCAAAATAATCTTGTAACCAATTCTCGTGATCAAAAAGTTATCTTATGATATGGTGGTCCTATCCCATCGGTGTGGTCGGTAGAAATTCACGGCCAATGCCTCGAATAATTCATGACCGGTTGGTCCATGACCAATCCGTGATTCCTTGCTGATCAAACCGATCGATCCATGGCCAATGGCCCATGATCGATCCTCTTAGGACCTTATGGCCAATCCTCACGGGGTCGGAATCGAGGATGTTACAAAAAAAGTCCCGAATAGTGGTTGGTTCTTCAATGGTCCAAGTTAAGTTGTGGCGATGACGCAAGGCCATGCGAGAAGCTTAGCTAGCTAAGGGTGTTGCTGGCGATTGGACGGCATGGTTGTGGTGTTGAGTGCGAGCAAAAAGGAGAGGGAGAGAGAGAGAGAGAGAGAGAGAGCGGTAAGAAAAGATGAATGGAGGCTGAGAGTAGTGAAACGAGGAGAAGAAGTAGCAACCGTTCCTATTGATAATTTGGTTGTTCTCCTTGGTGCGGTTGCATGGTTGACTCTACGACACCAATCCACGATAGCTAGGGGAAATGTGGCAATGGACAGTGAAATGAGGTGACGGGGTTCCTAGGTGTCAAGGGTGGGTGACATGACGGGGGCGATGACGATGACTTGGCATGGTTTCAGCATACTAGGTGGCATGGCTCACACGCGGGGTGAGGTGGCTTTGCGTGGGAGGCTAAGTGGCTGTGATGGTGAGGCTCCAGTGGTGAGATGGTAGTGTGGCAGTGGTGCTGATCTGGTGCCGAGTTATTGTGGTGTTGGGGACAGGCTGAGGTGACAATCCTTGTAGTGATGCGGTGAGGCATGATGACTAGGTAACATGGTAGCAAGACACAGCAGCAGTAGCGTGGGTGGTGTGATCCGGTGACAAGCTTGGTGGCGCAGCGATGACTGCTAAACACTTGAGGCTCATGATTCCATCGAGCAATGACCCGAATGTCACAACGCGTCGATGCAACATTTTATAGCAAGCCCAAAAAATAAACAAAAAATAAAGAACTTTCCTATTCTTGATTGTAGGATCAATAAAAAGATTGAACTCATATTAAAGGTTGAGAGGTGAGGCCGAGAGCTGATGGGCATTGAGTTTGAGAGTTGAGGTCATGAGTGAGAGATAGAGAGACGACTCAGACGATGTGAGATTAAGATGAAACAAGCACTTAGTTGATGGGAGTTGAGCTTCAAATTCAGGGATTTTAGGATTTTCATTTTTCTTAAATTTTCCTTTTGGTCACAATTTTTTTAAAAAATTAAGTATATATTTAGCCAGCCACGCTTGGGTCTTCACCCATGTCCGAATCATCGCACTTGGCCATGAGGGGACCGATATCTGTAGAACAAGATCAAAACGCACTGGATTGAACGTCAGGTCGATGAGGTTTCGCATCCGATCGATGGAAACTGAGGATAAGGTATCGATTAGAGGGATGGATTTAAAGTCGGTGGACATTCTTTCTCTTTCTTTTTCCCTGCGATGCTGATGCGACTGTTGCTCAATGGAAGTTTGGCGAGCTCAGTGAAATCACTCGGATTTGAGCCTACATGGGAGTGCTGGGAAGAAAGAAGGGCCGAGATGTCCTTGGGGAAAAAATGGAAATCGAAGTAAGAGGAAAATAAAGAGATATTTGCTCATTTCCATCCCTTACGTGATTAGCCATCCAATTTCTATCAAAAATAAAATTATACTCAATCATTCAATTACACTTTAAAGTGATGATTCTAAATTTATTTATTTATTTATTTATTCTAATTTTTCCGTTTCTATGTAGGATTTAGTTATTAAAAAAAATTCCATGTACATTAAAAGACATTATATTTTTAATTGTTAGACTTTAGTTCTATGAAATTAGTTATGTCGAAAGGAAAAAATTTTTCAAGAAACCTAATTCTTTTCTACATCGTCGATCTAGAAATAATTTAACGTAGACAATTTTTTCAGCACGATCATTTGTTTATGAATTTTCACTTTTGTTGTGCATACATTACTATCAAATCCCATCTTATTGGTCTTCTTATATATACAATGGTAGGGGTGATCGGTTCTCGCTTCTCAATTTTTGGGACTAGGACCGGACCGGATGGTCCTAGGGTCGGGAATAGGATTGGACTAACCGGTTGTCATGCCCCGAACCCCGAGCGTGCAAACATTCCTCAACGGTCGATTAAAAGTGCAACATCCCCGGACGCGTCATCGACCCATTCTTTTTATCTTTCGATTAAACGCATGCAGAAGCGACTTAAATAGACACCCAATCAACCATAAAATCAAGAATAGTAGAACACAACATATGATTTCCAAAAGGGACACCTTTATTTATCCACTTGTTAACCCCAGGAAGTTTGATATTTACAAGTCTACCTCAAAAGACAACTTCCTAACGACCAATAGGCAAAAATGGTCAGAGAGGGTTGGGGTTAGCTTAAACTTCACTATCGATGAGGCCAACCAAAAGTAATGCTAGGCACACCTACGTCTTGGTCCATCGAGACCCCCAACCGCATGTGACGGTTCTCCATATTATGGACCTGAAAATATTTAACAACAACGGGGTGAGATATCAATCTCACGAGTTAACAATCTAAACTTCAATTAGAATGCAAATTCGTCTCGAAGGCAACCTAAACACACAACACATATAAACTTATCTCACATTGGCACACCCCTACATAATAGCACATCTCACATGGCAATAATAGTGCAACATGCATAAATAACAATCAAAATACATACTAAAATTCCATGCGTATTGCCAACACACGTGTTCCAATTATTATGACCCCTCGGGCCATGGCCAACACAAGAGTTGGCGGTTTTCCAACATGACTGGACATTGTCCCACCCCATCAGGCACGGTATCATCTAGAACCCTCACCTAGACGACATTCCATAAAGAAGCATCGGTTCGGCCTCAACCGCGACTCGGCATTCGGACCTCCGCCGGGCATCCGATAAAAATCGGGCATCGCCCCCAAAACTTCTGTTGGGTGACAGGTTTGATTAAATGACCACTCAAGCACACTATTAATCAAGCCAATTTTTATTGCCATTAATTAGCCAAGAACACAATATTTCGTTCTCAAATAATTAACTTTGACAATTTTTCATATTTAAAAGTCTCGCCTTTGTCTCGAGATTCCGAGTTCGGGAAGTTATCATCTCAATCTTCAAATCGGTTTCACTTCCCCCCTTGCGACTGCATCCTCCACGTCTTCAGGGCCGCGCTTCAGGGCCTCCGCCGACTGGTACTGTTTCCGCAAAAATCCTTCACCGAAGGGAAGGCCGGTTTATTTATTTTGAAGCTGCGGGGAGTATGGAGAAAACGATCTCACTGGTTTATTTCACTTTGCAAACTTTATTCATCGAATTCAGGCGACTAATATCTATTGCCGTCAAAATATTCGTACATGATCACATATTTCAAATCAACCCACATATATTGTCAAATTTTGCACACTTCTATTTTAAAACCCCATTGTTTTATTTAGTATGTAAAATTCAGCAAATCTAAAAATTAAAAAAAAAAAAAAAAAAAAAACCTGTCCAAACCCGACACCTTATATTTTTCTATTTTCTTGCCCAAAAACCTCCTTTGAGAATAGTAAATAAAAATCTATAATTGGGCAATCAATAGCATAAAATCATATGTGCAAACAACCGAAATTACGCACAATCTCATCCAGAAAAACAAGCATAAAATTCTACTTAACGGCTAATCAGTCATTAATTATACCAATCATGGTTAATTAAGCTAATCATGATTAATTATGCTAATTAATTAGGCTAATTAAAATTAATTAAACTAAACCCACTTAATTAACCTAACGTTACTTAACTAAAATTAATCAGCGTTATCTAAAATAATTACGATTAATTAAGTAAATAATGATTAAATAAATAAATTACGATTAATTAAATTAATCACGATTAATAAAACTAAACTCAATTAATTAATCTAATTGTAATTACTTAAACTAGTCACACTTAAATTTAATCTAAACCATCCTTAATCTCAATTAAGGATAAACTAAAATTAACAAATACTAACCGTCATTAATATTAGACTAACAACCCCCTAAACATAATTAACACCCTAATCCATGATTAGGAAGTTAACTCACGGATTTTCGGCAACGGCGAGCCCATGGTACAGCGAGCCCGTGGTGACTGCGGCGCGACGGCGTCAAGAACTCGGGTCTCACGGCACCGACAGTGGCACAAACGGCACGGCGAAGGTGGCGGCTCGACATTTGAAGCCCACGGCCTCCTTGGAGTGGGGTGTTCGGTGGTGATGGGGGTGGCTCGAGGCTACGAGGATGGCCACGATGGCTCGAGCGGACGGCGGTGACGGCGGCTTGCGGCAACGTAGATGACGCCAAGGTTGCCGGCGGTGATGAAGATGGCGTTGGTGGAAGGGGTGGAGGTGTGGGTGGTGGTGATGGGGTGGCGTGGGTGATGGTGGTGGAAAGAAAAAAATGAGGGAGGTTGAGTAAAAAGTAAAAAAAAAAAAAAAAAACTAAAGGAAGGGGAAGAATGGACAGAGGATGGGGGAGAAAGGTGTGAGAAGGAGGGGGAATGAAGTGGAGGTGGAGAAGAAGGAGAGAAGGGAGGATGGGCGGTCTGCAGAGTGAGGAGCCGTGAGGGAAGGGAGATATTTCTCAAACTCTCATCATACTCTTCACCCACTTTTCCTTAAAACCCTCTTGGCCTAGTATTATGTCCCCACTTTTCTTTTTATTACTAATTTCATAAAAACAATCTTTTTGGTCCAAAAATTTCAATTTTGCTTCTTGATCCGAATTTCTTCTTCTTTTTTGTCCGATAATTCCTTTTTTGAAAATTTCATACTACTAATAATTCAACGGACGATGAGACAACGTCCAATAATTAAACCTCGAAATTCTCAAAAGTTCGATACTCGAATCGAATTAAATTTCATAGTTAAAATCAATCGAACGCGACTTTAGTAGGACCTAATCTATCGGGTGGCTTTTAGGAGTTCTCACGCGACTGACCCGTGATTGATCATTTTTTATCCACGTTTGTGCATTTTCGAATCACGAACTACCATAAGTTGTCATGTAATCACGATGGTTCAATTATGTACCTTGAATATAATATTAATAGAAAATCGGTTTATTGTTGTTCGACGAGAATATTGTAATCGTGCATAATCCCCCGCAAATCGACTACGCACTTTTGTCGAATCGATTTATATCCATTCGCTAATTGATTTATACAGCATAGTATTGATCATTGTCAATCCTTATGGTCGAGTGGTCTATTCCTGATCGAATTCTCTAGTTTTTCACGTTTTAACCCTATACGGTCTCGCCTAATAGATCAGTTAACTCGTGAGTGATCAGTTCAAAGTAAAGCAACTATAAGCGCATCAACGATGTAACCATTTCATATATTTTGAAAATATGACCAAATTTCGAGATGTCACATCGGTTAGGTTCAGTCCCATGGAACCGATCATTCAGCAAAAATAATTAAAATTAAGAAAAATACAAGAATTGTTATTTTTTTTGGTTTTATTGCTATTTTTAATAAATTTTAAAAATATATATTTAAAAAAAAAGAGTTAGTTTGATTAGGTTTGATCCGGTTGGAATTAGGGAATTGGACAAACAATTACCGCTTCCATTTTTATAGAACTGAGAATAGGACTGATCACTCTGGGATCGAACCAAACTGGCTGGTCCGGTCCGATCCGGTCGGGCAATTCTCACCCCTAATTCTCAAATGATGCCTTTGAAGATTTTCCAAAATAAAATCATAATTAAATTCTCCGATATTTAAGATAATGGGATGATCAAATGATGCAAAAAAAAAAAAAAAAAAATGTAAAGCTTTGGCTTCTGCTTCCAAAATTTTGAACTAAGAATGGACCAATAAGGATTGGTCCAATTCAATTTTAAAACCAGTCAATTCGATTCTTAAGAACTGGGACTAAGTATAGCTATTTACCCTTTGCTTTCTAAATGCTCAGCATTTTTTTCCCTTGTAGATTGATATGGGACATCTAAAATGATGACTAAAAGTGAAAAAAAAAAAAAAAAAAAAGAGCTCAAGTGTGAGATCCTACAAGGAAAAAGACATGCCTTATTTTTACTATTTGGCAAAACCCAACAAAAACCTCAACTATCACAATTTTTTTATGTCACTAAAAATCTTATATGCCCTAAATATTTTATTTTGACCAATTAAATTTTAAAGCACTGACAAAAATGTCGAATTGTCTTACATGATATGATTGGCGTTGACGTGAACTTTTTTTATAATATTTTGAATTTTTAATAAAAAAATTTTCTTTTCATTTCTATTCTTCACTCTCTCTTTTTCATGGCTAAGAGTTGACAAGTACTGTTAGCCATGACCGAGGGCCATAAAGCCCTCGCCTAGATCGAGCTAGGGCATCATGATCCTCACTCAAACTTGGCGAAGGCATAAACCTATTGTAGGCCATGGTGCCCTCACCTAGCCTACATCTAGCGAGGGTGTCATGGCCCTCGCCATGCTCTCATCAGACAGGTTGTCATAGCTCTCACTAGACTTGGGATAGGGTTGCAACGCATTCATTGTGCCCACAAAGGGCATTATTCCCTTGTACCTCAACCAAAAAGAGAGAGAGAAAGAACAAAATAGAAAAAATAAAAATAAAAAAATAAAAAAATGTAAAATATTATTAAAAATGTTCACATTAGCACCGATCATGCCACATAAGATAGTCACACATTTATGTTAGCAATTTCCAATTAAAATTGGTGGGTGGATAATTGGTACAAATACAAAATGTGTATAAATAAATTGACCCAATTAAAAGATTTGATACTGAATTGACACAAACACAATAATTTTATTACTTTTTTTTTCCTATGGATTACCACTACAACGAGTAGACTCAACTCGTCATCTAGGTTATTCTTCCTCTAAAGATTGCACAGGACATTTCTCTTAAGAGTCCGGTCCAATTTTACCCAAGAAGTGGTCACTTATTTAACATGAAGATGAAATTCAAAAAAGAAAGACGGTGAGAAATTTCAGCTTTTCTCCGGCAAAAAGGAAAAGGTTCAACCAATCAATTAGAGAAACTTCCATGCTTTTCTCTGGCAAATTTCAGCCAGCATGATCGAAGGAATTAATTCCTCCAGGGGCAACAAATATGGCAGTGATCAAAGAGGGAAGCAGAGGAAATTGTCTCCATTTTATTTTGGCAACAAATTACCAAGAGAATCTGGTTGTGAGGGAAAGAGCATATAGAGAAGAATACTCTCTTTGGAAGATAATGAGGAAGGTCAGTCAACAGGGGAAAATATGAATAAAAAGAAAAAGGCAAGAGATTTAAGAACTATTCAGAGCAAAGCAAATCAGTGAGACCATTCATGCCGCTCTCTTCCCTGAATTTTTTGAATTAAATACACACAAATATGTATAATATATTTGATCTAGTTCCCCTTTGAAATCGAGAACTAGATTGTTTGAATACCGTTTTACTTTTATAAACTAGAAATCGGACCCAATGGCCAGGTTCAATCTTGTCTGAGCGGTTCCCAATCTCGTCGGTCCATCTTGCTCACCCCTAATTCTCCTAACCAATTTCTCGCAAATTTTGATCATCAATAGTGTAGGCGAGACAATACCAATTTTGTACCACAAGAAATGTGAGGATCAAAACTCGCTCGATATTACCCTTTTGAGTCGGATTATAAGAACAAGATTTGTCGTCCCCCCTGGCGCATTACATGCGGTATGTCGGACCAGATCGGAAAGGCGAATTCGCAGTCAGAACTCTCGTTCGGCATTCTTCTATCTCCTTCCATCTGGATAGTATTTCCCCTTCTCTCGAGAGAGAAAAAGGTAGGAGCATAGGACGTACTGATAGCTTTCTTGCAGGGTTTTCATATACGGAGAGACCCAGCAAATGCAATACCCCGAAGACTTTTCAACGACCCGAGTCAACTACGTTCACTGATTGACGCCTATCGCTTTCCATGCAGGACCAGACCCACCATGTCCTTGCTTCTCTTTTTGACGCCTAGCTCTCCATTCACGGGATTCTACCAGGAGAGCCCCACTCTCATCTACATAGCTGTAACGAAATATCATCAGCCCCCCAAAAACGTAACACACACCCACATTTTCTAGTCCTTATTCCCGAACTGATTGGACTGATATAAAAAAGTTAGCATCACCCCAGTCTTTAATCCTCCCAAAGTTTCTAATGAAGTCGGAAATTCGATTTGATGCTTGGATCAGCGATAAGATAATCTCTTGCTAGCTAGCCGACACTTTGTCCATATCTGCGAAGCCTCTATTTATAGCTTTCATGACCCCGGTAGAGGCATATCAAACCGCTCTCCTCTTCAGAGGGAGGACCATCCATCTCTACCAGTCCATAAGTAGAGAGTCTGCAGCATCTGCTTCAGGTCCCCTTAATTCATTTGCGGAGCAGCTATGGCCAAAATACCATGTCCGACCTCATCCGCATTGCTGCTTCTGCTCTTGGTCATCTTCCATTCTTGCCTTGTTCAAGCTTGTGGCGGCACTTCAGCTGCAAAAACAGGCCGAGAGGCAACTGAAATATTAATCGGTGGTGGCGGCATCTGGATTGGCTCTCCACCTGCTCCTGGCACGTAGAGTGGGTATTGCCCTCCTTCCCCTCCCCCTCCCACCCCTCCCACACCAACGCCACTGCCCCCGTCTCCGCCGTCCACCTCCACCTCTGCCCCCGCCTCCTCCAATTCCAGTGCTGCCGCGGCATAGCCAGCTGGGGAATTGTGCATCAACCAATACAGGATTTCAAGAGGCGCATAAGCAAGGGCAAGTGCGACCCCAAGAACGTCACTGCAACCTGGAATGGCAAAGGAGTCAAGATCAGCAATTACCTGGCTTCACCTGTGCACTGTACCCGGCTACAAGATGTTGGGTCTCGCCGGCGCCGACTTCAACAGCTTCGGCTTCTGCAACGACAAGGGACAGCTCCCTATCGACAACTTCATTGAGAGACTACCCGATGTCGTATTCTTTCATGCAAACTCCAACAACATTACCGGTCGCATCCCCTCCAGTGTTTCCAAGCTCAAGTATCTCTACGAGCTCGACTTGAGCAACAACAAGCTACGAGGCCACCAGGCTCACTTTCTTGGACCTCAGGGTCAACAACCTGATTTGGACCGATACCACCGCAAGTATTCCCTCTGGACCTTGAAGTTCTCTTTCTCAACAACAATAAGTTCAATAGGGACAATCCTGGAAAATCTCGGTAAAACACCCGTAAGTTATCTCACCCTAGCCAACAAGTTCACAGTCCCAATCCCTCGGATCGTAGGGCAAACTTCAAAGTCGTTGCTAGAGGTGCTGTTCCTGAATAACCAATTATCGGGTTGCCTTCCGTATGAGATAGGACTTCTGAAGAAAACCACTACTTTCGATGCTAGTATCAATCAGTTGACTGGTCCCATACCAGATTCCTTTCGGCTGTCTGCAGCAGATGAATCAGCTAAACTTGTTGCGTAACCATTTATACGGGCCAGTACCTGAGACAGTGTTTGTGCTGCCGAAGCTGAGTGCACTACACTGAACAACAATTACTTCACACAGGTTGGGCCGGAATGCTGGAAGTTGATCTTGAAAAAAAAGCTCGACGTAAGGATGAACTGCATTTTAGGTCTTCCATCACAGAGATCTTTGGCTGAATGTGATGCCTTCTTCTCCAAGAAGCTAAAGTGCCCAAACGAGAGATCAATGAGATATGTCCCCTGCAAGATTAGTCAGTTAAATGCCGAGGATGCCTCCAAAGGGTCAGTGACACCTGAGATCACCCCAGCACCATCACCTTCTTATGCGGCACTCAATAGGAACCGATAGCAAGTAAAGTTATTAGCCAGGGCTAAAGCAATTGCCATGTGGCTTCTGCCAGATAAATAATGGGGCACAGCAGCTTTCTGTACTTAGGTTTTTTAATGTTTGCATCATGCATTGTAACTGCAAGCATGTAAGTTTCTCGTGAATTTAAGTATCATTTGAGTATAGTAAATTAATGTTGTTGAAGTTGTTGATTTGCATAGAGTCAAGTAAACTTTCATAGATCTATTAACTTGACTATCAAGAGACCTGAAAAGATAATATAATCAAACAAAAGAAAAACACAACCTCTCTGTTATCAAACAAGAGAGTGAATAGAAATGGGGAGGACCTTTGTCTAGAAGGACCCTTTGTCTATTAGTACAGTAGCCACATGGTCAAGTAAATCATGATACACTACAAATTCAAGATCCTGCAAGTGAAAATCCAATAGCCTAAAGAATAAAAACAGGATAAATGTAGCACCCACAGTTGACCCCGTTATTAAGGACTTCGGAAGAAATAAGTGCAACTATTGTTCCATCACTTTACAAATTCAGTATCCACAGCAGAGAGTACAACATTAAGCAATCAAATGCAAAATACATCATTTATGTCAAGCTTAAACTGACAATGGAAGAGATGGGATTTTGTATTTTACTCCACAAAATTTGTTTGGACTTTGCTAACTAAATGCTCTCCATAGCATGCTCTTCCAAACTTCCTGGTTCCACCGGTTCTCCTCACACAGACATCTAAAGGCTCCACCGGTACATCGAAATTCGGCTGTTTGTAAAACATTAATTAGCGTTCAGAAAAGAACTGGATTCAACAAAAAGAAATGCATAAAGGAGATTCCAGTCAAGAAACTAACCTCATAAAAGTATGCTACACAGACTCGATATCTTGGGCAACTATTAATTACGCGATGCAATGTTGAGTCATATAGGCCATTGGACCAAATCTGCAGTTGTCCAGACCAAAAATTGATTTGTGAATCCAGCACAAAGTCAGAAATGAACATTAAGGAGTCTTCTTTCCCAAGTTTATACCTTAAGCATGTCGCCTATGTTGCAAACAAATGTTCCGGGAATAGGAACAGCAGAGATCCACTCACCAGAGAGGTTCTTGACCTTCAAAAACTCACCAAGATCAAAATGAACCTAATAGAGGAGCTATGAAGTTTTGATAAGCAAAATGCATGGCAGGTTTTCACTGAATAAGGTGTAATACTGATTGTAATTTATTACAGAATGTGATATGATACCATTCAAGATTTAAACCTTCTCACTCATTCTGCATGATCTAACACCAATAGAATGAGATGACAATAACAACAACCAACTAAGCAGAGGATCAATCAAAATGAGTAACATGAGAAATTTATATTGCTGTGGCAACCTCTGGGATGACAAAAATTAGGGGCTGTATTTATGACCATGGTTGTGCAGCTGCTCTGAACATTAAAGGAAGTACTTAACAATCAGGATCGATAGACCCAAACATATTCTGGTGATCAAATCTAAATCCATTTTCATCAACGTCAATCATCTATTGAGGGCCTCCTTGGTTTGGTCTAAAGAGGATATTCCAAATTCCACTTGGCCATTATTAAATTGACTGCAATCTTTGTCTTGGTGGGAACTAGCATGGCATCTAGTTTTCCTTTAATCCAAACCAAACAACTAACTGTTGCATTTACTGCCAAATTCAATATATTAAAAATGTTGTGAAAAATATTATGGTGACTTGTAATGTTACTTATACGTTCTAAAGAGTGAAGTGTTCCATAATGAAAAGCCAATATCAATTTGTAAAAGTCAAAAGGAGAAGAAAAACAGAAGTTAAAAGCAAAGCCACACCAAACATACACTGCCCTCTGGAATGACCGACAGCCTGGACTAGAAAATGTACTCATACATGTCATCTCGAAATTCCAAGAACAGACTTCTCTAAGGAATTAGCAGAACAATTTGAATCAATTTAATACTTAACTCAGTCTCAGTGGTTCTGTAATTACTCTTTAATGATTAAGAACTAATTTAAAATATCAAAACTAAAACATTAAAAAAGAATTGCGACTGTACCTGAAGAGCAGTGATGTCATCATCCTGATTCACCAGAGTCAACAAACCTGTAACATAGCATCATAACCAATATATAAACTCACGGTCTTTTATTTCAAGTATGAAATCCTCTAAAGACTCAGAAAGTTACCATAATCAGTGTGCGCTCCGCTGTTTGTTTCATGCACAAGAAGAAAAGAAAGAAAAAACCGCATGAGAGACTACAGTAATGAAGAATTCTAGAGTACAATAATTGACAATGAATTAACTCAAGATGAGAGGACAAATGTATCACCATCCAATGTCATTTTCAGGAGTTCCAAGGCCATTTGCTTTTGATGCACCTGGATAACCAATTATACGAAATACCCAAAATGGATCTCCAGCTCTTTGACCTTCAAATTCATTTGGGGATCCGCCTAATGCTAATGCAATACCTCTCATGATCTTTCTTGAAAGTTCTAGGAATAATCAGAATCATGTGTACAAAAATGATGGATAAGAAAAGTATTGACAGAAAACCACCAAAAGTACTGACAGAGAACCACTAATCAAGAGTCTATACCAGTGCAAAGGCTAACATATTCCTCCATGATTGGCTTTAAATCTGGAGGATTAACTGGCCTGCATTGGGGACAAAAGCAAAATGCGTTAACACATTCCAGAATAAATCAGCAACATGTAACTCAATCAAAAACAAGCTATCATATACCTGAATGTTAGCAGTGTTAAGGATTTGCAATGAATTAAATGAAAAGGCTGAGCTTATGGAAAAAATAATATTTATAATTTTCATCTTAGGACTCCATCTCAAGTTTAGTTTGTTAAAAAGTTGAATTCCAGACATATTTACTACTCATATGTGTGTTTCATAGAACAATCTTTATATTACACACTCTTAGAATAAAAGAACAAGAAATGGCAAAGTGATATATCCACAAGGGACCTAAGTCTATACATAATGGCACTGCCCAATTGCCACTGCCCATTTGCCCAGTTCAGTTTGATGACATTGATATTATGATGAATCTAAGGAAAACAAGTATGACGAGTACTAAAGTTTCTTATGATCAATACTTGCTGCTGATGAAGAACAGTTAAAATGGTGCTCTTGTCAGGGTACAACCCTGATCACGCCCCTGATCAGTCCCCAACAAGGCCACCAGACCAAATGTCTGGTGACATGGCTAAAGGGGCTACAAAATAAGAGACAGACATGTATCTTAGGTCAGAGTTCTTGATTCAACATACCACTGATTACATCCTTCCATGACCTTGCCAAGATCTCCATACATCCCTTGCCTCACTTCTCTGTAACACTGCTGCATGCACATCACATTTTAAGTCATTTCAATGGGAGGGAGATAATAACACGGGAGACAGCAGTGGAATACGATGATAACATCTCAGCATTATCATAGCTAATACTTGTGCAGACTCCATATTCAGTGATATGTACCCCCACCTAAAGGACTATATAACTGTGCAATTCGTTGTGGAATAACATTGGCATAATTTGTACGAGTTTCATGTGGAGAGACTCTGTTCACTTGAATTAAGGATTGCCTAAAACTTTTACAGATTGAACAGTGCTAATCACAATTTCACTCCACTTCAACGGAGCTTAACAAATTATCCAAGAAAAAAGACACCTGAGAAAACACAGATTCTTATAGTGATTAGAGAACCCTACCATACAGGGACAAGTCATATGATACTAACTTCTACCATTCGATCAACATAATATATTAATCTCGTACTTAGGGCAAGTATATCTAAACAATAACCAAAACATTGGTGAAGCAACCTACGTCAATGGCCTCGTGCATGTCAGGTACACCTTTTGTAATATTTTCACCAACTCTCTGGTATCCCCTGCAAAAAAATGTTAAAAGTCACTTTTAAGCTAATTAGCAATTCACTTGAAAACCAGTATAAACTTGCAATATTACAAGATTATAATTTTCCTAGGAATGAGAAAGTGGAAAAATCCTAGAAATACATGTATAGGGAGGTCTAGCAACCAGAATCAGATCATGATGCTGAAGAGAGGTTTTGCATGACCATTTGTTTCTGTATACTGGGCAAGCTACTTTACCATCAGAGAGAAATATCATATGGGAATGACAATTGGCAGGTCATTAAATTCCTCAAAGCACCCTTTCCAGAAGCTTATTTTGTTTCACTAATTAAGTAAGCTCTGTAATCCTCACCGCTCACATGTGGAAGGCAAACATTTAGGGCGCTTATTTCTCTACAGGTTCACTATAGGACACGATATTCTTTCTGATTTATTTGAATCAGTGTTTTCTTTGTAATTTGATCCTTCTGTTCATGTTCTACAACAAGCCAAAAATTACTAACAATTCATGGACAACTTGCTGCATAGAAAACCTAAGACAAGAGAACACAGCTTGTCATTCTATTTGATGCTTCCATCCCATGTTCTACGACAAAGTAAAACTTATTAACAATTCATATGCATTCCTGCATATCAAATTTAAGAGAAGAAAACACAGCTAGTGATCGATCTAAAATTGACAATCGCCAAGAGGACACTTCAAGAATGCCAGGGGAGTCTAACCTGTATCCTGCCACTGGAGTCATCTTGATCTTTGACTTCTCTTCATAAGGAAGTTCGAAAAATTCGCGCGTCGAGGTTCTAACCTTTTTAATGAGGGAGTCGGGAATACCATGGCCCTTCTGGTCAATGACAAAGTTTACACACTTCCACATCACTGAAGAATGAATAAGGAAGCACACAATATTCGTGCTTTTTTCCCCCCACTGAACTAAAAACAAGACAGTTTTTAACAGCAACATGCTTTTTTATGTAATTTCTGCGATTGCCGTGCCTAAAACTCCATTTGAGTTTTAAGTTCCCATTCCTCACTCTACAAACTCAAGCAAACTCACAAAAACAAGCTCCCGCAATAATGTTGTACTTATTAGCAATAAAAGGGGCACAATTAAACGACCTTTCACCATAAAAAAACTCAACATGTCAAGACTGGGTCTATCAGGAGACCAACCCACAATGCATACCAAACATATTTCTTTAAAAATAATAATAATAATTCAGTACAGCTTATACTGGGAACAGTAACAGCCGAATACGAAAACAAGTTCACGCGTTCGGCAAAACAAGATAACAAGCACATATTCGCCGACCTCGATGTTATGGACAGCGACCTCATAAATTTCTGCCATCGAACACAGAACCCCACTACAAAGCACTCAGATTGACTTGAAAACAGCTGAGTAAGCTCGCCTCGCGTTTTCAGCAACTGGGTCGACGCTAAACGACCCGAAGGAGCGAGCGGGGAGAAAGTCACTAACCACGTAGAAGAAACCAGCCTCCCTACAAGCCCGATCCAACTGCCGGACGACTTCCGCCACGCCCGGGTCTTCACCCATGTCCGGATCATCGCACTTGGCCAAGAGGGGACCGATATCTGCAGAACGAGATCGAAACGCAACGGAATGAACGTCGGGTCGATGAGGTTTCGCATCCGATCGACGGAAAGCAAGGAGAAAAGTACCGATCAGAGGGATGGATTTAAAGTCGGTAGACATTCTTTCCTATTTTTCTCCTGTGATGCTGATGCGACCGTCGCTCGATGAAAGTTCCGTAAGCTCAATCAAATCACCCGGATTCGAGCCTCCACGGGCGCGCCTGGAAGAAAGGGAAAAAATGGAAATCAAGTGAGAGGAAAATGAAGAGGCATATGCTTTCCTCGTTTGTAATGATGCGTGCCTAAACAAATTTGACGGAGGCGGCGCTATTTCCATTTCCTTCGTGACCATCGTCTAACTTTTATCAAGAATAAAAATCAAATTACTCTCAATCATTCAATTGTAATTTAAAGTGACGATTCTAAATTTATTTATTTTTCCGTTTTAATGTAGGATTTAGTTACTAAAAAAAGTTTCCATGTATATCAAGAGACACTATATTTTTTATTGTTAGATTTTACTTTTATGAAATTAGTTATGTCGAAAAGAAAAAATTTCCTAGAAACCTGACTCTTTCTAGATTGTTGAATTTATCGATAAATTGTTGAGTGGAATCGAGAAATAATTTGACGGAGACAATTTTTTTAGCATAATAATTTGTTTATGAATTTTTCTCTTTTGTCGTGCATATATCACTATCAAATCCCATCTTATTGGCAAACAAAAAAAATTCCTTGGAGATTTTCCAAAATAAAATCACGATTAAATTCTTCAATGTGAGACTTTAAGATAAAATTTAGTTAATAAAATCAAAATGTTGCATGAAATAAGATTTTTTTTTAGCATATGGCTATATACAATCCTATAGGGTATGCTGTGAACCTAGATTACGATTGAATAAAAATAAAATTTTAATTACAAATCAAAAATGAAAAATGTAAAGTTATTACTAAAGGTGATCAATTTCCGAATGGATTGGTTCTAGTCTTGGCTTGGAACTGAAACCCAACCCTTTGGCTTCTGGTTCTAAAACTTTGAATTGAGAATGGACCCAATAAGGACTGGTCCGATTCAATTGCAGAACTAATCAGTCCAGTCCTTGAGAACAAGGACTAAGCATAGCTCTCTATCTTTTGCTCTCTAAATGCTTTAAAAGTAAAAAGGCAGCATTTTTTTTCCTTGCAAATCAATATGGGGCATCTTTTTAAGATGTCTAAAACTGAAAAAAAAAAAAAAAAAAAAAACAAAATAGAGTTCAAATGTGAGATCCCACATCGATTTGCAAGGAAAAAGACAGGCCATGCTGTGTTTTTACTATTAGGCAAAAGTCAACAAAAATCTCAAATTATACTCATTATAACATATTTACTCTAATTTTTTTTTGTGTCACAAAAAATCTTATATTTAACCCAAACTTCTAATCATGTGAGTCATTTATCCCAAACTTTTTTTATGACACAAAAAACTCCAGACTTGTATCCATATGATAAATTTATCCTAAATTATTTTATGAAACTAGAATTCTTAAATTTAGACTGGTTCCACATAGTTAGGCTCAGTCAAGATAGTTAGGCTCCGTCAAGATTTTTTTCCCTTTTTTTTTTTTCCTTTTTCCTTCCTTCGTATTCACCGCCATCCTCCCCGTCGCCTTCACCCTTACTATCACCATCACCACCGTCCTCACCATTGCCAAACCAAGGAAGAAAACAAAAGAGGAAGTTAAAAAAAAAAATCGATAAGTTACATATTTTTGACACATTAACACTATTTTCTTTTCATCTCCATATTGGTAGCTACATAAGATTTTTAAAAGCCGTTCATTAACAGAATTTTGACGGAGAGTAAATATGTCACGTGACTAATAGTTTGACATAATTTGAGGTTTAGGGTGGATGTGTTATACATGTATAATAAAGCTTGTGATAAATGTGTCACAATTAACATAATTAGAGATTTTTAATGGCATTTCCCTACTTTTAAGACAAATAGATCTCAAGTGTGAGGACCCATGTCAACTAATAAGAGGATTATTATAACATAATCAGGGCTCTTTGTAAAAAAAGACAAAAGTTAGAGTTTAATAATATGCTAACTCGGTCTGGTTGCACAAATAGATCGAAGAATGCTGGTTCCAAAAAATTGGAATTGGGAATCGCCTAGACGTCTAGCTATAACATTGAGGGAGGGTGGCAAGGTGAAATTTCTGGTGACCATTGTTAGGACAATCATGAGGGAATCAATGACAAGCGACAACCACCATCAAGGTGTTTGCTCAAGAAGCCCATGATTAGGGTTGAGCATGGTCCAAGTGGGTAGTTCCCACCCTAGAATTGAGAACCACTCGATAAGGATCAATTCCGAAAAATTAAAACCCATAACCACCTGTTGGTTTTATGGATCTACGGGGAACTGCACCCCTAGTCTAGTTTGGTTCTTGGATGGGTCCATGGAACTAATTGCACCAAGCTTCACACACTCAATTCAACATTTTATAGCAAGCCAAAGTAAAACAAAAAACAAAGAACTTCCATATTCTTAATTGTAAGATCAGTAAAAAGATTGGACTCATATTAAAAGTTGAGTGTCGAGGTTGTGAGGCGATAGACATTGAGATTAAGAGTCGAGGCTATGACTAAGAGATAGAGAGAAAACTCAGATGAGGTGAGAGTGAGACGAGACAAGCACCCACTTGATGGATGTTTTTTTTTTTTTTGATACCCGGGAACCGCCGTACAGTTGGCGGCCGGCAACGTAAACCTGGGGAGCACTAGCACATGGACCCACCACCCATGGCACCCCACTTAAGTTGCGCAACGTGACAAGGAGGGGAATCGAACCTTGGCCTTTCGTGTGGCCAATGTGCGCCCTAACCAACTCGCCCACCGCGGGATGGGTTCCACTTAATGGATGTTGAGCTTCAAATTTAGGGATTTTAGGATTTTCATTTTCTTAAAATTTTATTTTCTTCGGAAATTTTTAAAAAATTGAATATATATTACCGGTCCGATTTGAGTGGTGGTTCCACACCTACAATCAAGAATCGAATAGATACCCACTAATTCCAATAAATTGGAACCAAGAATCAGATTGATTCCGAGCAATTCTCAATTCTTTTGCATACTACCACCCATGATAGCGATGTGGCACTAATTTTAAATTCATGCAATTTGATCCCCTAAGTTTTATTCTACCCTCAGTTACTAAAAAAAAAAAACTTACTAGTAATCTAAATTTTGAAATGAAGTCTTTCCCTCAAACATTATGAATATGACCGTCAAATAGCTGATAGGGCATCGTTGATTTAACCAAAAAGTGAACACATAGTGTTAGTGCCACATCTGCAAACACAAGAAAAAAATAAAAATAAAAAAATAAATAACCTAGAAGATATATAGGGGAAGGGGAAGGGGAAGGGGAAGGGGAGGGGGAGGGGGTGGGGAATTACACTCTTTGTTGGTAAGCAGCCAGTAACGACTCTCGTTAAGCATAACTAAGGGTGTGTTTGGTAACAATTTTATTCCCTAACAAATTCTGATCAGAAATGATTATTTTTATTCTGTTCCCGAGAACTAATTTTGAGTAAAAGAATGTGTTTAGTAACTGTACAAAATTTCTGATTCTGGAATAGAATTGTGTTTGGTATCATATTCATTGATTATGTTCCAAATCAATTTATTTTAATTTTAAATATTTTTTATAATTTTTTCTTTTCTTTTTTCCTTTTTTTTCATTTTTTTTTTTTTTTTTTTTTTTTTCTCCTATTCTTCTTCTTCTTCAAGCCGGTCGAGGCTCGCCCGGCCCCGCCGATGGCCAGGTCGGCCTCGCCGGGGCTGGGCAAGGCCCGCCTGGCCACCGATGGGGTTGGGCGAGCCTCGCTAGGGCTAGGCGGCCTCACCCGGCCTCGACGAGGCCCGCCTCGCCGGTGGCTGGGCTTGCCTCCGGCGAGCTCGCCAGACCTCGCCCGGCCTAGCAAGCTCATTTGGACCGATTCCGGCAACCGGCGGCGGCGGACGGCGACGAGCGGCGATTGCGGGATGGCGGTCGATGAAGAAGAAGAAAAGAGAAGAAGAAGAGTTTTGATTCTCAATTTTGTTCCCGGAACAAGAATCAACTTTTTTTTTATTCTTGATTCTCTTCCAAATATGTTTTCGAGAACAAATTTGTTCCCGGAACAAAAATTTTACCAACGCGATTTTGTTCCAAAACTACTTCCGGGAACAAAAACTCAGAATCCGGCACTGTTGGGATGGTTATCAAATAAGCCCTAAGTTATCGCGAACTTGTGCTAGCTATAAAGAGTTATAAGTGATTTTTTCCAATTTCATATCCTATTAGATATACTTCAATTTCCACTTTGATCGAATTACTCTTTCCTTTGGTAACTAATGAATATCTCATTGCTTGTATTATTAGAGATAATTAGGATATTTCTCTTGATTCTTGATATCTCTTAGAATTATATTATATTATATATATTTCCTTTGATTGGGCATGTCCCTCGGTGATTATAAACGATGTCATCATTATCTTGTTTCTTTAATCATAAAAAAAGTTTAGGCTCATGCATTTTAGTTATAACACGTTGGAATATAATGAAATAACACATTTTTTTCTTCTTCATTATTCTTATCTTGGTATCTGCGCTCGGTGCGCACTTGAGTGCACACTTAGACGACACTTCTTATCTCACGTCTTTCTTTTTTTCAATAACTATTAACATCTTTGTCAACATTGTCCACATTGTCTGATAGCCACCTTAGCTTGTTCAGTTGTCTTGTAGTCTACACAACAGCCACGACAACACACAACAATCACGTAAACAGCCACGCAACGTCAGTCGATTCTTTCTTTAGCACACCAAATTGCTTTGGCGTTCCATCTTGGATTTTTCGTTTTGGATCTTTTCTCTAAACTCTAGTTGATTTCTTCTGAGTCACCATGAGTTTGGGCGATGTTAGAATTGATTATGATTTCCCCTTGATCCTCCACACCTCTCAAGATTGCACATACATCTCCCTTAATTGTGTATATCCCTAATTAACTATATAAATAAGCCCATATATTCTCCATTATAGCATATCAAAATACATAGAAATTACACAAATTGCATTACTCGTCTCAGTATCAGAGTCAATTGTTGATTAGTGGTCCATTCCCAATGTATGGGTATTTGACAAATATCTCAAAGAAGAAATCTTGTGACTGGAAAATAGACTAGGGATGAAGGTAGATATTATGGTATGGTAACACGGTCTCAATGGCGGATATTAGGGTATGGTAACATGGTCCCACTGAAATTTTCATGATTTGGTTCGGAGAAAAAGACCAAAGATGAAGATGAGCTTTGGAGATTCAGCTTGTAAAATGTTGGTGCATAAGGATACTTAAATTAGAAGAAAGTAGACCTAACAATGAGCTCCCAAGTGAGGGGAAATTGTTAAGATGAATATGTAAATTATGTGATAAAAGTCTTATATCGTAAATTAGTGTAGTGTAGAATAGTTAATATATTATAATTGGCACATAACTCATTGGTTTAAGTTTTTTGAGTGAAGGGGTCCTACTAAATATTTTGGCGGGCTCACTAGTACTTTCGCTCGGCGATTTCCCTTGATGAAGGGATTAGATATTTGATGTGCCATACATCGCTTGATCATGAGGTTTGTATGATCTTTATATTCAGGTAATCTCTTTATACCTATTAACTTAAGTTTTTGGGTTGAACTTTCTAGCATATATTAATATATATCGCAAAGACATTTTCCGATATCTTGAAAAAAAAATATGCAACATTCACCTCGTGCTTTGAAGAAATTTTCATCTCTAGAATTCTCTTGATTTGTTATCAAAAGAAACATAGTCAAAGATCTTTTTCTATGAAAATTTCCGTACCAACAACCAACATTTTGAAAATCAAAATCTGACATCTAGTGTGTTGAGTGTTGTGGCTAGTTGTATAACCTAAAGAGAATAAGTTTTCTAGTGAAGTTGGCCACTTTTTGCAAAATTGAGTAGAAGCAAGTTTTTATGTGCAGGAACAGTCTAGAGATGAGCTAAAACTATGTGTGTGTTTTATCAAGTAAATAAAATAGCAAGTAGAATGAGATAAAAATAAATCCATGCAGGTTGATACAGGTTTAGATTGTGATAAGACTACGTCCAACCTTCCAAACTAACAAGCATAAAAAAAGCTAGAATTTACTAGTAGCTCTTGAGATGTTAGATATGTAACTTGGATTGCTTGTACCCAAAGTTGGTGGATCACACTATCATAAGTACAGTTATGTCACAACCTACCTTGTCCATCTGAAGACGAAAAGATATAGGTTTAGGGGTAATACATAAAAGGCAAGTATATAACCCTTGATTGGGCACAAGCTCTCTAAAGTCCATACCTATTGCGATATTGAGGAATTCAAATGTCAGGTCAAATTGACGCTTTAAGGATTTTCCAATGAGTCACCACTAGTCTACTGGGGTCTATTAGAAATCAAGAAGCATGGGAGTATACCTTACTTCATACACAATGAGAGAATCTAGGGTCGGAGACTTGACTACATTAATTGATCAATTAGCACCATGTCGATACCTAGGGGGCAAAAGGAACCACCTGGACTAGACCAAACTAGCTAGTTTAGTCGATCCCAAGGGGCACTCTTCCAATTTTATATATTTTTGTAGAATACTCTTTTCTTGAATATTTGTCAAAAAAAGTTTCAGATGGCCTAGTATTCCGCCAATTAGTAATCCAAATTTCAAAATGAGAGAGAGATCTACTAGGGCAAAAATCCCGTAGATGCAACATATAAAAGAGGAAGAAATGCTTTCTTTTTACCATTATCTCATTGGGCCTTATTTTTTCTTTTTTCAGCAGAGCCTTATATGCCCAGTCTATTCTTTTTTTTATACCTATACCCTTTCCTTTTTCATGGATATAAATTCCTCATATTTTCATATCTAGGATTTGTTGGTCTCGTTCTCAATTCACTAAAATTGGGATCTGTGAAATCGCTCCAATTCTTGATTCTAAGGATGGAACTGCCCGGACTCGACCGACTCGATTATTTTTTAAAATTTAATTTTCTTTATTTACAATTATTAATGATATATTTTAACCTTTAATTTTTAAGAGTATTCTAAATATTATTGAGATGCAAATATTTAGACAAAAAGCCAAGAGAGGCGTGATTTGGCTAGAGCAAGGCTTGGTGGGTTTTATGCACAACTCCTCTCACATTCTTTGTGTGCTCATTCGATGTGGAACTCTTGGCATACACTAGACACAACAACAGAGACAAACTAAGACTCATACATTGAAGGCATTTGCATAGGAGGCTTGATACCACAAGAGACTAGAAAGACAAGCCATACACTAAAAATCCTACATTAAATAAGCACACAAAGACCGTGAGAGAAGTTGCGCATAAAAGCGAAGTCATGCTCCAACTAAAGCATGCCTTCCTTGGCCTTTTGGCTAAGATAAAGTATAATATTTGCTAAGTAAGTGAAGTTCACACAACTTTTGTAGCATTTTGATCTTTTCATGGGTAAAGAGCAAATACCTTTTAAGGGATGGAAAGTATATTTATCATTGGTTTCCTTGAGCCACCTAGAAACCGGAGCCGGATCAGACCAGGAACCGATCACCCCTATCATTACCTAAGCTTCTTTATTTAAACGTAAAAGCCACAAAAAAAACCCCCCAATTTTGCTTAGAGTGACACATTTACCTTAACCTATTTTTTGTGATACAAAAATCCTAAATTTTGCCCATTGTAATACATTTACCGCAAAAAATTTTCTACAACACAAAAAACCCCAAACTTTTACTCATGTGACACATTTACTCCAAACTTTTTTTAAGACACCAAAAACCCAAACTTTTTCCTGTAAAATCAAAATTTTTTTTTGTTAAACCACACAAATACAAATTTAGGTTTTTTTTTTTGTATTATTGAAAAAAATTAGAGTTTTTGCTGTCATAAAAAATAAGTTTGTGCAAATATGTTATATTGTACAAGTTTTTGGTAAATGTGTCACATAGATATAAGTTTAGAGTTTATCTGTATCACAAAAAAAAGTATGGGTAAATGTATCGCGGTGAAAAAAGTTTGGTGTTTTTGGTTGCTTTTACCCTTATTTGAAAAAAAATATTTGTCAAGCAGTTTAGATTGATTTTGAACATATCCACTATCGTATGAGATAATCATGCGAGTGCACAATTATTAAAATAACTATGAGCAATCGAGGAAGCATTAAATAAATTGAAAGGGAAAACAAGCATTTAATGCTAAGAAATAAGTAAAATGCCATTCCTAATTAGGCTAAAGGGAAACCATGATAATCATATTGAAGGTGTGCGATCAAAGGTATTCGTCTCAAGAAAAAGAAACATTCAAACCTTATCATAAAGCCTTAAGAGTTTGTTTAATTTTGAGCACGATTTTTCATCGAATATTTTCACACATTTTTAATAAATAAAAAACTCAAAAACTAATTTTTAAGCTTTTTCATAATTTTTTTTAAATTATTTCCCATACTTTAAGAGAAAAATATCAAAAAATTATTTTTTTAAAGCTTTTTCTGATTTTTAGATAAAAAAAATTCTGAATTTTTAAAATTTTTAAAATTTTTAATCCGAAAATGGGACTTGTGCCCCGGCCCCAGGGCCTGATCCGAATATGGGTCGAATAAGGACTCATGGGTTTGGGTCGTGAACACTAAAAGCCTAATTGAAGAAGTGGGCTCGGTGACTCGAACCCATTCGAAAAGGGCCGAGATCAAGGCCCAAGTTCATCAAAGGAAAACACTTGAGCCCACATACACTAAGATCACTCAAAACCAACTTCCAGCAAGTCCCAAATAAGCCCGGCTCCGAAATTAGCCCACTCACTTGACCTATCCACGAACTCCGTCCTATACGTGAAAATAACCTTAAAAGCCCAATAAACTAACCTGAGCCCAACAACAAAATCCAGCCCATTCGAAACACAAGGCCCCCCACGCCTAGAGTCCAAGTTGGACTGATCCCATCCCCCGAACAGCAGCTTCTCTCCCACGCACGAGCTGACGTTGATCTCCGAGAATGTAGGAAACATATATTTAAGCGAGAAAATTGACCCACGCTAGCCATTCTATATAACCATTTTTTAAAAAATTTTTGATTTTTTTTCTCTTCTCCTTTTTTATTTTTTTATTTTTTTATTTTTTTTATTTTTTTTATTGTGACTGGCGACACAAGCAGGAGTCGCGGCCCTCACCCATATTTGGGCAAGGCCATCATGGCCACAGGTGAGGCTAGCCTCCTAGATTTGGGCAAGCGCCCATCAACCTTCACCGACTATAGCAAGAAAAAGTTAAAAAGGAAAAGAGAAAGGAAAAAGAAAAGACAAAAATAAAAAATAAATAAAAATTTTGGGAAAATATCTAAATATCATTAAAAATTATCCACGTTAGCATTAGTCGTGCTATATAGGACGGTCGTTATCTATGTTAGCGATTTCGAACCAAAATTAATCAGATAGACTAAATTGACAAAACATGAAATTGTTTGTGACTCAATTAACATAATTAAAAAGTTCATGGTTGAATTGTTAAATGCAATAGGTTCAAGGCTTTTTGGATAATTTCTCATATTTAAGATCATCTCCATATTTTTTCAATACAAACTTGAACTTGAGCTCTAAGAAACTTGGAAAGATGGTTTTGAAGACCAGTTCTTATGTCAAACTTAAATTTAAGCTCATTTTACGCACCGCCTTTAATTTGAAGCACACACCTCATGTCGGGCCATTTATTGAGTTCATTTCGGCTCCCTGCAACACGCTTAATGCAAATGAATTAGCCCTAAATGCTATTAAAACCTAAATGCAATGTGAAACGTAAAAATTGATATTTTTGTTTGGGAACTAGGTTTGTTCCCTAATCTTTTCTCTGCCATGGTCGGATAGATGAGGGATTGAGCTCAATGCCGTGATGAAACCCGACAAAACATGGGTTGAGCTGGACCAGATCAGGTCCATGCCGGGGTAGAATTGGACCCAGATTTGGGACTTGAGGTCGATGCCCATGACGGAGCTCGAGCCTATTAGATCTAGTGCTTGAGCTCGACGCTGAGGCAAAGCACGAGCCCCTCAAATGGCTCTAGATTGATACAGCGGAGCTCGAGGTGGCCAGACTCAGCCGAGAACTTGGCTGCCTAAAGGGGCAGTCGATTTCCGCAAAGGACGTGATAGGGTCGATGGATCCCCGACCATGGGTGACAAGTGGTGGCTTTTTTAAGAGGACGGCCAAGAGTGGTGACGCCACGACGAGCGGAGACTCTCAGATAGGCAGCGACTCCACTAAGGGCATCAGCTGTATCGGCGAGGAAAGAGCTAAGGCAATGGGTGGCTAGATAATATAGGGTTTTAGATAAGTGAGCATTCATTGGGGTTAGGGGTGTGCAAAAAAGTATCAAGCGAAATGCCTACCGCCCGAACCGGACCGGAACCTCCGGAACCGGCGGTTCTTGAGGGAACCGGTCCGGTTCCCGGTTCCATGGGCGGATCCGCCCGCCCGCCCACCCGGACCGAGACCAGGACCGGAACCTTTTTAATATTAAAAAAAAATTACTAAAAAGAAACCCTAGATCTCATCTCACTCCCTTTGTCTTCGGTTCTCTCTCTCTCTCTCGTGTCTCTTCCTCGGTTACTAAAATTATTAAAAATTACTTCTCCCGCCGTCCACATATCCACGTACTTAAATTTGGTTTTTCTTTCTTTGGCTTGCTTTGATGTCACGTAGTCGTTCATGTTGAAAACCAAAATTGTTTCGCGTCAAGATCGGTTCCATGGATCCACACAGGAACCGGACCGGGCCCGTGGTTCGGTTCCCGGTGGATCCATGCAACAAACGGGTGGATCCCGGTTCCAATTTTCGAACCGGTCCTTAGCGGGCGGTTCCGGTTCTAGGTCGGGAACCGCCCATCCGGACCATACACACCCCTAATTGGGGTGGATCTGGAATGGCAGAAAGGGCAAAGTATCAAGCGAAATGCCTAATCCGCAAATAAGATCTAATGTCAAACGCAATTTGAAACGGAATGACAAAAGTGAGGACGGTGGTTGTAGTTTTTCAAAAGTGAGGGTGGAAACGTATGGGATTTTATGATATCATAATCAATGATTTTAGAAACTTAAATTATTAGATAAAGATGTTTATTATTTAAAGATTCTAACAGTTTTTCCTCACTTTAATCTAGTCTTTTGCCTAGTACTAAGTGTGGAAATTTAATTGGGGGACAAATGAGGTTTGAAAATATTCGAACTTAGGGCTTTCAGCCCTAATAAGATTTTATAGGATCACGGTCAATTATTCTAAAAATTTAAGCTATTAGATAAAAGATTGATTTATTATTTAAATATTTTAACAAAATGGATACTTGAACCCAATGCGAGGATAAAATACGTTGCCAGCGTATGCTAGAGAATGTAATCCAGCTTATGACCCATTTTCTCAATCACATGAAGCAAGGGTTAACAAATAAGAATTAAAAACAAAAAATCATACTTGAAAGGAAACATACAAACTAGAGAGCTAAAGATGGATTAATTTGATCATTGCGTCGCACATTGGGGGTTGACTGAGTTTTGTCGCCATTTTGTTTCTCACAATGAAACGAAATGCAAATACGTCGGTCGCGTGTTTCGTGATTAATCATGACTTGCATCCAATTTCCACGCGGTTTGCTGGTCAATTCTCAACCAATGAAGAGACATTAAGCTGTACCTGCTACTGCAGAATACAACTGGTGGCAACGATCCTTTCGTGTTCACTTTGAACTTGGAAGCTGGATCAGCAGAAGAACCCAACACATGAATTGATGTTTCATCGTCCTCTTATGTCTTCTTGTCTTCGTGTTGAGTTTGAGATATTTTCAATTTCTTTTCTGACTGAATGCAGTTGGTGGTAGATGCTAGATGGTGGGCTGAACCGTAAGTTCATTTCTAGGGCGAGTGAGGGTACTTGGACTTACCGACCAAATAAAAAAAGGGTACTTGGACTTGGACTGGACCTCACGTCAAAATACAACTTTATTATTATTATTTCAATTTTCAGACATTCCTGATTAAAATTGACTGACTCCTCTCTCAACTTTTACTCTTACCCAACTATTTTGCATTGAGAAAATTGTCCAAAAAGTTTTGTCAATTGAATCTAGAACTTTTAAATTTTGTTAATGAAGTTCTAGATCATTTCACGTTTTGCCAATATAATTCATCCAATCAATTTAGGTAAAAAATTACTGACGTTAACGATGGCTATTCTACGTGGCACAATCGGACTAATATGTATCATTTTTAATATTATTTAATATTTTCTAATTTTTTTTAATTTTTAATTTCTTTTTCCTTTTTTAATTTCTTCTCTTTTTCTTCTTCACTTTTTCTTTTACTATGGCGGGCGAGGGCCATGGGTGAGGGTTGGGATCTCGGTCTAGGAAGGATTGGAACTACGGGGTGAGGCAGGGGTGGATATAGGAGCCGTCACGGGTGAGGAGCTTGCGTAGAAGGATGGCGAACATGGCGCTAAGTGGGGGCAATTGTGGAGGAGGTGGGCGAGCTTAAGGGAGAGGGAGTTGGGATCGGTCTGCTTGGCGAGGCTGAAGAGGGAATCGGCTTCGGATCGGAGCTCATTGTAGGAGGACATGGGGGTGGGAGATTAGGGTTTCGAAGTTGGACGGGTTGGGGCCAAGGACCACTGCGAGTTGTGCTTGCTAGAGCTGGGTGGATTGGGGATCCAAGGCGATGGTGAATTAGTGTTTCCCTTGGTTGTGCTCACCCCATAGACCTAGTTCTCCCTTGCCTACGGCTGACGACGGCATCCTAGCCGCTGTCCGCAACTGGCAAGGGCTAAGCAACCCAAAAAAAAGTAAAGAAGAAAAGAAAAAATGAGAAGGAAAATGAAAAAATGAAAAAATATTAATAAAATTATTAACATCAGTAATCTTCGGTCAAAATTGGTTGAATAAACTCGTTTGACAGAATATTAAAAAGTTGATAACTCAATCGATAAAATTAAAAGGTTTAGATTTAAATTGATAAAAATATAGTAAGTTTAAAATTTTCTAGATAATTTTTTCATTTTACATTGGACAAAGTGATGATTGACATTTCAATGCTTTTCGTATGATAAGTGTGTTGCATTAAATTGCCAAGCAGGAAACTTGCTGTAAAGTTGGAAATTTCTTATTTGGTTCACTTTTTGATTAATGTTGATCGAGTTGACATTGGAATATTTATGCAATGCACAATGTTATATTGTAAAAGATACTTGTATTTTCGTGAAAATATCATGTTATAATCTATATCCCAACAAGATTGCTCGAACTATATAGAGAAGAAACTCAACCTTCCTCCGCACGATTTTAAGTCCAACAAGCTCCCATGCCATGGAAAACATGAACATGAAAGCCTAAGAGGAATGGATTTTTGCAACCTTCTAATGCTCAAGTAGTGTGAATTTCGGACGAAATTGGTAGAATAACTGCTAATGAGCGGAAAAGGTCTCATACCTCAAATGATCACTTCCAATATACTTATACTTCCTTTAGTAGCCTAAGGTTCCTTAATTTTTGTAACAAGGGGCTTGCCAAATGATCCTTCCTAAATGTGGGTGAAGCTACCCGTTTGGGGCTTGTTTGGTAACGTATCAAATGATACCAGATTTTATTCTTTTATTCCTTGGAATAATTAAAAAAAAAAATAGAAATCCGTTTAGTAACTTTTTTATTCTCGAGAATAAGTTTGGAACATAATCAAAAAGGAAAAAAATTACATTTTTGTTCTCAGGAACAATTCTAGAATCAAGGCTTTTATTTTTTCCTTTCCTTTTCGCTAGCGATCAGCTAAATGAAGAAGAATACAAAAAAATGAATAAAGAAAAAAAGAAGAAGAAAAAAGAGAAAAATATAATAAAATTCGAAATCACAAAAAAAAAAAATTGAAAGTCATACCAAATGTATTTATATTCCAAAAATAGATATTTTGAATAAGAAACAAATGTTTTCAAATACTTAGAAACTTGTATAGGGAACATAGTTAGAAAAGATTATTTCTGAACATAAATTGTTTACGGGAATAGAATAATTATCAAACATACTCTTATTATCCATTTTCCATCTCTCTTCGTGAAGAAATTGAGGACGTGGTAGTCAAATCCAATCACTGGCGTCTAATCTGACTTCTCTCCTATGTTTCCCTTCCAAGTAGGATCGAACCTTTGATTTATGAACTAGCTTTCCTCATTTCCTCAGCTTGTGGCTCATCTTTGACCATCATTGGGTTTTGTGCAAAATTGATGTCCTCGTTTGCACTCTAATGATGAGGGAAAAGCTTTGTCATAAATTTATCATTTATTAGTATTCATCAAATTTTATTATTAAATTATTGAGTTGGATAAAACACGACAATTAAGAAGTATATTAATTTGACGCTTTACCCTTAATTTATTAAAGGTATATTGGTTTGCATTTTTTTGTTGTATTAATTCAATTTAACGAAAATTAATGTTGGATAAATTTATTACAAATATATCAGTTTAGGACTTCTAGTGGTAAAAAAAAAATAATTCAGAATAAATTTATTGGAAGTGTATCAATTTGAAGTTGTTCATGATCAAAAAAATTAATTTTTGATTGTCACAAATATACTAAGAGTTTTCAAGGTATCAACTCTATTTTTAACCTAACGAGTTCTTTCGTATTTTTTCAGATCGACAGAGTGTGAATCTCTTACGCTTGTCCGACGCAGGTCTCTTCTCATTATCACATTTTTTATTCATTACTCCTCTTTCCGCCATTTGCTTCAGTCTTCCTCCTCGAGTTCTCCCACGAAGCATCCCTTCGTCCCGTTTTCTTCGAGCTCAATCTCGTCCCCTTCCTCGAAATTCCTTCCCGACCTCTTCCTCGTTTGGTAGGATTCCTTCTTTTTCTCCCTTGAACTTTTGGAATCATCGCTCAAACTCCTGCTTTTCCGTGGGGGCATGATCACTTCATGTACCTTCTAAGGATCAATCTTCATACGAGTAGCAAAACTCCTTTTCACACTGCCGCCTTTATTCGCATATTCGCCCTTTTTTTCTGCATCTTCGGGTCTTTTAATGGATTTTATTTGTCAATCTGAATACCTTAATGTAATATTCTCTTATCAGAAAAGACTTAAAACCTTTCATCAACCTTTGTCGAAGACCCTAATTACTCCGATTGAGCAATCCTCGAATTGAGGTCATTGATAGTAGCCACGATTCTATCTGGAAAGCTTATGTTAAAGTTATCACTTTCTTAATCGAGAAGATCTCAATCCCAAGGAAATTGGTTTTGTTGTCAACCAATTGTTGCCTTTGAGTTAAGTCGACGTACTTTTAGAAATTTTCCAATCAAATCGTCCAACTTAAACTTCATGAAACAGTCGTTTTTATTTCAAAGATTTTTCCTTAGGAAATCCAACGAATGACATGATTAATATCGAAATCGAACTTAAAAAAGTTTATCCTTATTGCAATAGGCGTGGGATCCTTGCAGGAACGCCCAGAGAGATTAGCGAAGTTAATTCCGTGAGTGATTTCTCGACTTCGATCACGTCCTAAAGAAATTAAACCAAAAAAATAACTCAACCCTTTGTAGAGGAAAAGAAAAATCCTAAACTTAAATGGACCCCACTCCGATTAGCGGTGCACACCACGCATAGGATAATTGCACATGCTTCTTCTTCTTCTTCTTCTTCCACGTTTTGTGCCTAGTGTTCAGGTTTCTACTTTGCTTCCTTAGATCCTGAGGCACGAGACAATAACAATTAAAGTAAGTCAGCAGGTCAACTTAGAGAATTGTAAACCATGGAAGTTTTAGTCATGGCAATTATTTCTTCTTCCTCCTTAGGGTTCGACTTCTTTTGTCGACATTACGGGTGGTGTAGTACTGCATAGAGAGCGATTTTGCGAAAAAAATTCATGAAATTTTATGAATTATAGCATCTACTTCTTGAAATTACACGAAACACTAGACGGTCGGGGAAGAGCGACGGTCCCTACCAGCCCCTCTTCATTGCATTATTGGCCTAGGACGAGTCTGTCGTTGAGAGGGAGATACCCAGTACACGTGTACGGCGAATTAGCGAAAGAAACTATCTTAAAAAATTCAAATAATTAGGTGGCGCCTCAATTGAAGTGCTTTATTCGTGCTTAATGTACCACATTCCTGAAATACTCCTTCAATAATTAGCTCATCAAAAAGAGCTCCGATATCTTCATTTCATCTTCCTACGATATGGTCAGACCATGCCGGTTCATCTCCATTGCAATCTGTTGACTTATTCTCCCCTTGAGGCCGCGTATATCTTCTCCTAACAAAGGGCTGAAATGGCGTAGGAACAACTAAACGCATGATTGCCAAATGATTAGCCTTTTCCACGTTTCAGTGCGGGCATCGAATCGCGTTGACCTTGTTCACCCACCACAGAAGAATTGGAAAGAAAGGGAAAATTATGATAGCATGATTAAAGCCCCAAAAAATTTACAATACGAAATTTCTTTTGACGAGAGATTACAATTCGTGTAGGATGAAAGGTTTCGTTATTCCCAAACTCCACAGGTGGAAAAGGCAAAAAGGAAAAAATGAAGGAAGGAAAGAAAAAGCAGAGGATAGAAAAAAAAAAAAAAAAAAAAAAAAAAAAAAAAAACCCAAAATGCCTAAGTTTTCATACAATCGAATGAGGATAAATAGCCAGCTTTGCCTTCGCATCTGCTCTCTCTTGCGTGGATCGCACCAAACAAATGACTGTTGTCTGTGGCTATGCTTCATGAATGATGATGGCAATGAAAGACTATGATGACGAACTTACTTTTTTTTTTCTTTTGTTCTTTTGCCCTTTTTTGGTAAAATTCAGGACGATGATGTAGTCTTATGAAGCTGTCCGATTGTGGCCGCAGAAATGGAAGCTGTTGGCGTCCATCCTCTCCAGCACGAAATGGCCGATCATGTCCGTTGACTCGACCCTGTTCTCTCTGCACAAGAACTCGTCCCCGCAGATCTTCTCCACGTTCCTGTAGTAGTCGTGCAGGATCACGTGGGTCTTCGGGTTCCCACCCTTCTTGCTCCGGGCGAGCACCCCCGCTGTAAAAATCGCCGACATCCTCCCGGGTGCGTCCGGCCAGTCCCCGCGTGGCCCATCGACCAGTATCACGTCCCAGCTGACCTCATACACGTGGTTCGGGAGATCATTGATCCCGAGCCGGCACTCCGAGAAGAGCAGGTTCTGGACGGGCCGGCACTCGCCCCGGACGTGCTCCTTGGCCGACGCGATCAGCTCTGTCATCTCGCTCGTCTTCGTCGTGTACTGCACATCGTACGCATCGATCTCCGGGTGCCGCTCCTCGACATAGGCCGCATAGTACCGGTTCTCGTCAACGAATACGGTGCGACCACCGTGGTTCAGGGCCTTCCACAGGAGGGTCTCGTGGGTGAGCCCAAAGACAAGGAGGTTGCATGGGGTGGCACACTTCCGGAGCACATCCGATATGAGCTTGATGTCCTTGTGGGACATGTGGTAGGTGTCGTTTGATCTTGAGGCGTAGTGGATGAGGGCATTGATGACCGTGGTCGGCAAGGGCTCGTTGGCGGTGGCGGTGGTGGAGGAGCTGGCTGGGTTGTTAACCGAGGCGACCCGTGAGGTCGCACCAGCGACGATGGATTCCCGGGAGTAGATTAGTGTTCCAAGGAAGGCGAGCGTGAAGAAGGAGACGAGGGCGAGGAGCCATAGCCGGTTCGAGCCGCCTTGCTTCTGGATGTAAGGATGGAGGAGGATGAGCTTTGTGTTGTTGGTGCTGTTGCTCTTCATTGTTACAGACAGACAGAGAGAAAGATGCGACAAGGTTGGTCCAGCTAGTTGATCCCTCTCGAGGACTTAGGATGGAGAATCTTGAATCCTGGAGAGGTAAAGGCTCGAGAAAGCTGGGGTTTGATTTAAAGAATGAGGTGGAAAGCTAGGAACCAGAGAAAGTGTGGAAGCAATGTGGAAATGAAAAAACATTTGTGAAGGTGACACCACAATCACCTTCCATATTATATTATTCATGAATGATCATGCGCCATTTAATATGATTTCTTTTGATACGAATTAAATTTCCCCGGAATAATCAAGATTAGCTTGGCAAGGGGCGGATTTTACTTTATTTTTTTGTATTTATGTTTGTATTTATGTTTGGAACAGGGGGGAATCAATGATCTTGCCCTAGAAAAATTGAGAAAGTGAAAAAGAAAATTTTGGCAGGTGGGGCCAAAAGGGTGGGTTGGGAGAAGACCACAAAGGGGTGGTTGGACCGGAGCTGGTGGTGGCATATGTGTTCGAGCGACCCAATAACTAATTACAGGCCACGGGTCGCTTTTCCTTGTTCATTTGAGCTTCATTACACGCGAAAACCAAATGGAACACATTTTTATATGCTCGACAAAATTTATAAATAAAAAATAAAGGAAACGAACGAGAAGATTTCCCATCTTTTTTTTTTTTCAGTTTTATTTTGGGTGGTTGCATTCGGAGAGGGACGAGCCACCTACAGCTGATTCCAATTGGCAGCACCCAGATTGACTAGTGTCAATCATTACAGCGATAACTTGGCATCATTGCATGGACTTGGTTTTCCAGAAAGAACAAATTGGTGAGGTCTGCTTTTGGGAGCCGAAGGAGTCCGACCAAGTCTCCAGATCAAGACCTGCGAAATAATTTATTTCGTTTGTCGTCGGCCGTGGTAATAATTGGCGATGTGTCGGCTTGATTTTTGCTCTCTTTTTCTTTTTCTTTATCCCCCACTGTTGAAGGCGAGACCTTTTCCTATGACACCTTTTTACACAATTCGTGTGAAATCTGATCGCGTAGTTCATTCATTGGAGACGAAATCATCAGAATTGTAACAGTTTCGAGGTGACTTTCGATTACTTAAATTCTTTTTAGATCCGGAAGCATCTTGCGTAAGTTCTTGCATTGACACCCTTAAAGTTTAAGTAACCCTTTTCAAGCTTCATACACTTATCCTTAGAGGACCAATTAATTGTTGTAGCTTCTTTTAGGTAGGGCATATAGCTCAGGCCACTCCAAAAAATTATTTGTTGGGTTTCTTTTTAAATCATTTTAGTTTTTTTTTGTTTTCTTTTTTACTTCTTTTTAACTCAATTCATTTGTTATTCTTTTCCTTTTATATGCAAGTTGATAAAATAGTTAATTACTTTTTGTGATGAGGACTAGAGAGAGAACAATCGTAATATGATCTTTTATAATTGGCACCAAGAAGAAGTCGAAGCATGTAATGAATTACTTTCTTGTTTTTGAGCTAAATATTACTATCAAAACTATCTCTTGAGGTCTTTAAAAGGATTAAAATTCACAAAACTGCTTAGTTGATCTTACCTATTAGATTATGTGAGCCCCATGAGGCCTATATGATCCAACTGGTCGATATAGTTCAAGCTCAAATGCATTGGGCACATATGTGTGCTTCTCATTAGATTGTCTCATTTGTGCAAGATTTATGATCATGTGAAAAGTAAATGTAAAGTCCCAAATTACATAATAGTTTTATCCATTATTAGGAAGATTGAGGATTGACACAGGGTGTTTTTAAGGATACTTAAGGAATGGACATCCAATCCCTTTATGGCCATAGGATAAAAGGATAAGTAAATCTTGCCTGGATCACAAAAGCAAGTTTGTGGGTGTTACGACATTTTGTATAAGAGTTATAAAAAAATTATAAGAAGTTGTGACATGTTACAATTGAAGGACCCTCGAAATGCCCATTGAAAAATAAAAGACATTTGAGTGTGTGATCTAAAGTTCAGCCGGTTTATAGATTTTGGAGGAGGAAAGAGAAGGCTTATAAAGAGATGAAATCACTTGGACTAGAGCATCACTTAGGAATGATCTGAAGCCACTCGGAAGTGAGTGAATCAAAGAGAAGAAAACAATTTCTTTTTTTTTCTTTTTTTGGTGTCAAATTTTGTCATTCCTCGAACGAGAAAAGGTCTTAGAACTAATGACCACAAGACATAGCGAAACATGGAAGGTAAGAAGGACGAATACGACACAAACTCATTCACCATAGACTATTCAAAGAGAAGTAGAGAAGTTAATCCTCATTACTAGTCAAAGCACGCACCAAACGTGAGAAAACTCCCCCTCCTTGTCGAAACCACCAACCTCGGGTTCGCTTAGTCAGCAAGAAGCAGACACGTGCTTGGGCTTGCAGAGGATGACGTCGTATTTCTGAATTATCATAGGGTGGTTCCAGAATTAGGTGACTTGTCCTTCTCATTAATGTGGACCCTTCGAAGGAGAAGGTTTTAACTGTGCAATAAACAGGAATTTTATTTATGGCTAACTTTGTTCTTTGAAAGTGAAAGTCTCGGGATTACTACCTGCCCCTTGTGGCAAGAGTCAAGTATTCTTATCCAGCAGTTATCCAAACACTTTATATCCAAAGACTTTTTCTACCGACAGCAACATCAATGCGTCACAATTCATCCTAAGTGTATTAAGGTTTTATGACAATAATTTCAGGGCTCTATTCGATGGACAACCTATGAAATTTTCTCAATTTATTTAATTCAGAATAATAATCACAATGCATAGTAACTTAATATCCACTCGAGCTTGTGCTCCAACCCTGATTTCTTAGAAATTTGATCGCACTAATGCCGAAACTTAGAGGACTAAAACACTGTGAGTACTACCACACAAACAAAAATCGAATGTGCTTAAGATTGTGCTTTAAGTTTGCAAAGTTTTAATACTTTTCTTATACTTAAGGGATAAAGGCATTGAAATTACTCAAACTATTAAGAAACATTCAATCAAGTATTTTTATAAACATTACTTCTCCAAACTATCTACTTTTCAGGGCTTCATTAGCATACTCTACCAAGACGTTACCGATGTGGAATATAAAAAAAAAAAATAAGGAAAAAAATGTCCACATCAACCTAGCACGCTTCCATGAAGTAATCTCTACTGGAATTCTACTAGCACCAGAATCCAAGAACAAAATCAGAAAGCACAACTATTAAATACTAATGAACGCTTAAGCTTAAGTATAAAAGAGTCGTATCATATTTTACAAGATTATAAGTTTAAGTCATTAACAAATTTTTAACAAGTTTATGTCTTGGACATTTGTTACTTTACATATAAAAACTTCCCGGCTTCTAATATATTGGTGGGCTGCATCAAAGATCGGATAATTATTATTCAATCCAAGCATCTTATAATAAGCGCGAGACCTTACAACAATTCCCAAGGGAGCTAATTGTCCTGGGCATCCCCAACCTTTTGCTAATGAAAGATCAACAATATATTCCAATCATGAGCTAGAAGTTAAACCTATGAGACGATCAGGGCACAAAATCCGACGCATCAAGAACCAGAGTTGATTTGATCACTTTACAGGGAGAAAGAAAACCTAGAAATTATAATCAGCCCATCTCTTCCTTCTCCGTCTGTAATCGGACTGAATTTGAAACCAAACATCACAATGCGAATTTAACAAATTGAGCCTTCAAAATCCCCGAAACCAGAAGAAAATTGACGCCTCATTCAAGCGAGGGCAGACTGCACGGCTCCGATCTATACGACTGGAAATCGAGCAGATCGCCACCGTAGGTTTGCGTGAGGGCTACCGCCCTTGTGAGGAGTGGCGAGGCCAACGAAGGTCGTTGCATCGCCTGCGTCGCTTGATAGGTCACTGAGAATCCCCTTCTCTCATTGCTCGTGTTTGATAGCTGAGGTGGCAGCGGCGGCGGCTGCCATGCCAGGTTCGCTGAGCATACGACGGATGCTAGCTCCTCGTCGGTGTTGCCGCCTCAGCTGCAGTACCCTACCCCTCTGCGATTTCTATTTTTTTTTTCCAAATTGTTATTTTGAAGAACTATTTTTAACTTTTTGTCACATAAGATGACATGTCAACATTTAGCAATAACTCAAGGGTCATGTTACGAAATCTGTTTATTTTTTAATCTCGGGACTAACTTGAATAAAATAGTATATGATTTAAAGATACAGCTGCAAGAAAACATCAAAGGATCCTTTTGAACATTCCGCAATAACTCAGACTTGGTGCCTTTATTTATGTATTTGATACCCTAGTAGTAAATGTTGAATGAGTTTTCACCTTGAACGTCCATTATACAAATCGGCACATTCACATTTATGATCTCTTAAATTCCACATTGGCATACTTATCTTTATGCAACAAAACTTCAACGAATTCGAGACACAGAGAAAAAAATAAAGGCGATGACTATAAGATTTGAGAGAATCTTGAAGGACGACCAACTCTTTAACGAACATTTGGAGGAAGGAGTTCAGCTACTCACAACTTCCGGCACTTTCCTGGGGAATAATTCCCTAAACAAGCCAAAGAAAGTAATGCCAAAATAATTTGCAAAACGGACAGTCGTACTTCAAAATCTACATTGACATGAAACTTGTTTAAACTGATTTTCCGGTCAAGTAGCCACGATTCTGCATAAACAAGCGTACAGGAGCTTTAACTTTCTTGAGAAGCGATAATGCACTCAACACAGTGTGGGGTTCGGCTTCAGGCTTTTTACCATCCTACCGGTTTTCGTATAGGTAAGAGTTTTGACTTTTGTTAAAGAGATCTAATCCCGAATTTGGTTAATCTTGCGAAAGTGCTCGGTGATAGATAAGGGGTGTAGTGTCACGAGAAGCTTGCCATGTGAGTTTTTAATTGATCCGCCACCGAAATCTTTGAAGTATGAAGATACCGAAGTCGATAGACTCGGTAATGTCTAGATGACCCTCAATTCAAAAGTCTCCCAAATAAGTAAAATGATGGGGTATATAGAGTAAGAGGATTAATTTGGTTTGCAAACAAGATTGTGCCATGTGGCAAACCTAGTGTAGGGAATGGATAGTTGTTTCACCAATAGGTCGAAGAAATATTTTTCAAGTATAATGGATCAATTAGTGAGTCATCAAAGAGTGTGTAAGGTCCTTTGTTAATTTTTGGGCTGAAAATGTAAATGTGAAGAAATTTAAAGGCATGTTTGGTAACATTTCTATTTATTTATTTTTCTGTGAACATAAATCCATCTATATATATATATATATATATTAATTTTTCTATTTTCAGTCAAAGAATATATTTAAAACAAAAATAAAAAGTAAAAAATCTACTTTTTGTTCTCGAGACCCGGAAATAAAAAGAGAAACAAGGTCATTTTATAGAAAAAAAGTTCAATGTAACGTAATGCTCATCTTCACACAATTGACTCAAGATCAATGTGAAACCCACATCCAGGCCAGGTATCCCAACTTGATATGAGTCCCCTTTTTCCAAATAAAAATATAAAAAATTCAGAAATCTACAAAAAAAAAATTAAAAATTAGATTTTGAGTAGTTTTACTATATTTTAGTGTTAATTCTAATTTAAAAGTAGTTTAGCATATAAAAAAAAAGTAAAAATATTTTGATGAATATTGGATTCAAAATTGAATAAACTCTTAGGACTTCACTATATGGATTTTTTATTGTCATTTTATTTTAAAGATAATATTAGGTTGCGAAAGCTTGGCAACTCCACTAAAAGAAGACGTTTTCTTCCTTTAATATTCTATTAGAGACATCTTTTAAGATCATATGCAATTTTATTTTAATAGAAAATTAGATGGTTTTGAACAAGTGTCTCATGTTCATAGCAATTGAATAAGCCTATGTTCCATGAATTTCCAATGTCATTTACTTGAAAGTTTAATGAGTTTGTGACTAGCGCACCAACTTTAGGATTGCCGTCACTCGGTTGTTCCGTCCTTGCCCAATTCACTAGGCAACGTTTGCTCTTCTTCTTATAGCTTAAAAAGCTCAAAAGGTTTATGCACATGTTTATTGCGATGCCTAAAAATTTACTGTCAATCTCCTAATATTGTGAGTTATAAACTAGTGGGACTCTTTATTGTCATTTCCAGCCATCTGTCTTTGATTAACTATTACATTGGATTTTCTAAAGCCATTTTAGAATATTTTGATATTTAAATCCTCACCGAAGTCCAATTTTATCCAAACACAAATTGTTAAGTCTTCACTAATATTTTTATAATTTAGTAAAAAGAAATTGAGAATATAAATTTTTAGTCGTACCAAATGCATTTTTGTTCTTTTTCTATTCCAAGTAGAAATTTTGTGTAGTTATCAAATACATTCTTTTTCTTAGAAACTCATTCAGGAAATCGAAAAACTATTTTTGAACAGAAATATTGCTATACATACCCTAAATGTCTTAAAACTATTGTCAGCCATGTAAAAGTATTGGAAATGTAGAGATAAACTGAAAGTAAAGATGAAGAGTGTGTCTTCTTGGATCGATTGACAATCCATTACGAAAAGTATATTTAGGGTACTTATAATCACAATCGACAATTAAAAAAGTATTTAAATATGAGAATGACTTTGTAATCCTATCTGCGGTTACAATAAGTTGCAATATATCCACTACCTTGACGATTATATCTACTCCACTACATCGACGGTTACATGTTCATGTCGATCTTCCATCTTTGCTCCCAATTGAGAGGTTTGCAAACTCACACTTAGCCAAAGGCAGCTAGTTATCAATGACATCATCAATCAACTCTAATCCTGGCAAGGACTCTTATCGATAAATTTCACTGTACATCATTTATTTCCTTTGCTATCAATAGGATCAACTTGACTGCTACTTGACTAATTTTCATTCTTTGTTACTGAGATGATTACTCATTAATTTTGAGTTGATTTTTTTTGTGTCAATATATGTCCCCTTGTAAAAGAATGAATAATTCATCAATTATTTTATTATTTTAAATTAAATTATTGAGATTCATTAATCATTTGACAAATTTGATTTTTCCATACCAAATTGCCTCCTCTAATGTTTTCCTGATAATTATACAACTAATTGTGTTATGGTGCCACTTGGAAATATTTTGGGAAAATTTCAAGTAAGGGCCTAAAATGCCAAAATTTTCTGAAAAAAGAGCCCAAAGTGGACATTATTTCAAATAATAACCTGAAGTGCTCAACTTTATTTCAAATGAGAGCTTAAGCTCGCTGGCCAGCGAGCAAGTGATGTTTTCAGCGATCGAAATAAGGGCATTTTTGTCCAATTTTTTTAAATAAAAATAAAAGCTAAACTCTAAAATTAAAAATCCCAAAACTCCATTCCTTTCTTCTCTTCTCCACGTTCTTTGCTTCTCCTCCAACCCATGTTCATCAACAAAACTAAAAGAAAGGAAAAACAAGGAAGTGTTGCTGGAGCAAGCACCAATGGGCATTAGTGGCGGGCAACCAGGTGGCAATGTGAATCGAGCGGCGGCGACAACGATGACAGTCGAAGGCTGACGGACTTTGAAAGAAAGTAAAAGGAGAAAACTCCCATTCCTAGGGTTCACCCAAAGCCTTTGCCCTCCTAATGCAAAATCGTTTTGATTATGCCTTTCATTATGCTTCCGTAATTTGGCCAAAGTTAGTTTTCTAAAGTGGAGCTATGAATCGAAACCCTATTTTCCTTAATCCTCTAATTTCTTTTGTTTATGTGAAGGTTTGTTTCCTAAGTTGCTTCGTCCGTCCAAGACAAAGTGATTACATTGATTGAAGTAATATGTCGATAAGTCATGGGCATGTGGTGAAATCCAACATTGATGGCAGCAACGATGGCAGTAAGTTTCTTTTTCTAACGACAAGCTGCTATTGCATATGTTTTGTCGTTAATGTTTTCATTTTGCTTTTGTGTTCACGGTCCATGCTTTTCTAATAGTTGTTCATGGTTCAAATATTACATTGTAATAGCAGCTTGTGTTTGTCTATATAAAGATTTAAGTTGGTGTGATTTTATTGAATTTATATAAGCTCCAAAAACATATTGATGTTTTTTTGCTTCCATCTGCACTGGATGACGGATGTGAAGAAGTGAATTGTGCCTAGTAGGTGTCCTGAGGGTGTTGAAGAGGATGGATTTGCCATTATTGATCTTAATGAGTTATGCAGTAGAAATGTACAATGTATGGAAGGTAGTTCGATGCAGAGTGATATAGGGATTAGAGACATTAGCTTGCATGTAAAAACACTAGCTGATAATGTAGATTTCTTGAATATAGATAGTCAATTTGATTATACAAATCCCGATTTCAATGCTGAAGTGGACATAGAGAATCCTACCTTCAAGTTGGGGATAAGTTTTAGCAATACTAAGGAGTTTAAAGAAGTAGTAAGGAATTATGCCATAAAAAATGAGAGACAAATGAGGTTCATTGAGAATACGCCAAATAGGTTGAGGGCAATGTGTTCTAATGTGTGTGATTGGCTCATATATGCTTTCGAAGTGCATAGGGAGCATACTTTACAAGTCAAAACCTTCAACCCCATACATACATGTGATAACGCTCTACATGGTCCTTAAGTAAGCTCTAAATGGTTGGCAAACAAGTATTGTGATCGGTTGAGAAATAATATAACATGGCCAAGTGCTTCAACGAAGAAAACAATGGCTTAATCTCCATTTTTGCCACAACTATTTTAATATTTTCATCTTAGTCAAATTCATCCTCTAACTCATACTTTCCTTCTAAGCCACGTTTTGTGTAAAGTTTTCATGTGGTCATCTATCTCTGTCTTTAAGTAGTTGTCCATACTTAGACGCTTTTGTTGCCAATCGAAATAAATCGACAAAGTCTTCACCTTTGAATCTTTCTCGTAGGTTAAAACCCATTGAGCCAAATTCACGAATTCTTTTTTTTTTTTTTTTTTTTGAGAATGAAGTGAGGCATCTAAAGTGTGGCCAAGTCAACAAATGAAACCTCAAGTATCATTATATAACACTAATAACGAAGTTATCTCTTCGTCTCTGCCCAATTAGACCAAATTAGGTGGTAATTTAGTGTACCAAATGAAAGCAGTTTTCCACAAACACAAAAAAAATAATCTAAGTCTCAAATCTTATTTATCCATGCTTCACTGCATTGAGCTATGAATTGAATAAATTGCTCGATAGTCGGATTATTCATCTTCGCTAGTAAAAAACAAGCTAAAGTCGAAAATTTTGAAACCTAGGAAAAGGCTATCAACACATGCATAATAAGGTTTCCTATGAACATGCTTAATAATTCCCCAATTAAACCCAATACTATTGAATCTCTTCAGCAAAGTGGGTTGCATGGAATGGAAGGTTAAATTGGCCATCTTAACCCTTAGGCAAAGATACCTATGTTACTAAATAATATATGTTGAAGTTAATAGGGAAGTTATCCTTAACAGGGACGTTTGCAATTTGAGGTTCTACAACAAATACTAACCTCTCAATTTATGGAAGAAGAACACTAAAAGTGCCAAAAGTTTTTTAAATCACTTAAGTACCACTTTAAAAAAAAAAAACAATCACTTAAGTGTCGACTCCAATTTGGGTCATCAGAAACCCGACGTAACTATATTTTATTATTTTTTAGTCCTATATGACTCGCCAGCATGTCCAATTAGCATATAACCTCTAAACAACGTCGTTTAAAAATTATAAATAGTGATCATTTGAGTGCCAAATTTTATTTGAAATAATCACTTCAATGCCAATTGTTAAAAAACAATCACTTTAGTGCAAAGCATGCCACGTGGACTAGATTATTTAAATTATATGCGAAGTCATATAAATTTTTTAATTATAAAAACCACGTATTAATTTTTGTTGTAATTTCTCATGTTGGCACTTAAGGGCACGCATGATAACATTTCTCTTCCTAAGAATTTATGTTCTTTTGTTCCCCGGAACAAAAAAAGAACAGAAACCCGTTTGGTAACGCCAAGTTGTTTTTCTATTCCTCGGAATAGAAAGTTAGCCCAGGAATAGATTTGGAGCAGAAACGAGAAACAAAAAAAAATTGCTTCTTGTCCCGGGAACAATTTTTAGAAATAAGTCAAAAAAAAAATTTCTTTTATTCTTCACTCTTGCCGCGGCCACCCCAGAGCCGCCGCTGCCGCCCGTCGCCGGCCACCGCCGAAGACGGGCGGCGGCGACCGGTGGCAGCGGCTGGCGGCGGGAGGTCGGCGGTCGGCCATCCATGAGTAAGAATAAAAAACGAATAAATACAAAAAAGAAATTATTGCGTTACCAAACGCATTTCCATTCTTTTTCTATTTCAAGAGTAGAAATTTTATGTAGTTACCAAACGAGTTCTTTTACTCAGAAATTGTTTCCTAGAATAGAAATAGAAAAGAACTATTTCTGAAAAAAAAAGCTCTTCCCCAGCCAAGAAGCGTAGTCATGCGTACCCTAAGTGATCGGTTTTCTCCAATTTAGCACTTAGCACTAAATTGAGCGTTGTGTACAACTTTTGGCACTTTTAGTATTCTTTTATTAACATTTTCCACTTCCAGCATTTGACCAATCTATCAACTAGTTTGGCCTGCCAAATTATTACTATTGACTTGATTATTTTGGCTAACATCTCCATTCTACAAGATTCTTACAAGGGGTTAATTAGCCTAATTGACATTACTATATGAAAAAAGATTAGGAAGATACTGTGGTGGCTTAGAGTTCTCCTACAATGAATGGTTGGAAGATCATGACCTTGACAAGGCAACATTCATAAAGGTTTTGTTAGCATAATAGTCGTTAGGCTACTGTAAGAATAATAATTTGTTGTGAATCACAAATTCTCGAATGAGTGAACCCCATAACAATTTATAATTATTTGTTATTTCATTTTTTAATGGTCCAAAATACACTGTTACTCTCATAATAGATTAAAGACTATCACACAATCATATCTCCATTTATAACATCAACGATCGTTGGCTTAATCATAATGGACGTGTGAGTCACAATGTAATTAGCCATCTCACTCTGCTATTCCTAGAGTAACCTCCTCATAGTCACCATCACACTAGGATTTGGTGCTATCTTTCTTAATTGCTCTTGAGTAAGATGCCTGGGAAGATCAATTCCCTCATGTCAGCCTTCTTTTGCCACTCTGTTAGCAATTGAAGATTTGGAATGTGCAACAATTTCATTTCCACTATGTGATACTAGATTGTTGTTTCCAATAGCATTGTTTATCTCTTGTTGGTTTTTGGTCCTCGCCATCAAAGCTTCCTCATATCAACAAAATATGTCTTGTCAAGTGTATTCAAAAAGATATTTCACCGAAAAAATTGATTAAATATCTTTCAAGTGTAATGGATCGATTAGTAAATTAACAAAGGGTTTGTATGGTCATTTGTTGATTCTTGGACAAGAGATGTAAATGATAAGAAATTGAATAGTACTAAAACTAATAATATGCTAGCATATAAAAGTATCGGTAATATAAAGATAAATTGAAAGTAAAGATGAACAACATGTCTTGTTGAATAGTTTGGCAGTCCTTTACAAAAAACACACTTAGATATGTATAACCCATAGTCTACAGTTACACAAACATTACCGAATTTTAATCCATGAATAACTTCCCAATGCTATCTACGGCTACAAAAAGTTACACTATATCCACCATCTTGATAGTTATATCGGCTCCACTGCCTTAACGATTACATGATAGTGGTGATCTTGCATCTTTGCTTCCAATCGAGAGGTTTGCAGACTCACACTTAGCTGAAATCTGGAACAGCTTGTTGTTGATCACTTCGGCGATCAACTTCTAGTCCTAGTGATGACTCTTGTCGACAACTTTCACTCTTTATTGTTGATGTCCTTTGCTATCAATAAGATCAAGTTCACTTTTGCTTGACAAAATTCCATTCTTACCCACTATGCCTATTACTCATCCATTCCAAAAGTTAGTCATTTTTTAGTATCAACAACAAGGAATACGCTTTCGTGCATATAAAGAAGAAAACAAGAGTTACTCGGTATTGTGTTGGGCAATGCTCCTGCATGCTGGGCTTTCCAAACCCTGATATTATATCGAATAGGCTGAAAAGGCCCTACGTCCTCCAAGACGACTTTCAAGTTCAACTAAGCCCAATACTGAAAATAGCTTCATCATTTCAGAACTTCCTGTCAAGCTATAAACATCGAGCTAGGAGGAGTGCATCCATGTCGCCATGCAACATCTCGTGACACGACAAATCATCCCGTGGAATGTCCACATGCAACACAACGCATCACTACACTACACATCGCAATACACGTGAGCTATCATGACACAATCTTACATTACATGTCGCATGTGTCCCATTATTATTATGCTCACACACGGAGTCATTACCTTGACATAGTAAGATGCAAACCTTTTTCCTGATTACCTTTCTTGATAAATGAAAACCCCATACATGTTTCCAAAGATTATATGATAAGGGAATTTAAAGAACTTAAATGCAAACGTGGCACATCCTAACCCCTGCCCAAGTAACCATTAATCTCTGAATTCGGACCCAGTGGCCGTACCAAGACAGTTAGTTTTCCTTCCTTTCCAGACTCGCAGACGATTTCACTACACGTCGGTGGCGAAACTGGAGCTTCTTTGCCGGGGCTTGTTGGTGCTTTGAGGATGGGAGGTCCTATTACGCTTTCACGAAGTGGAGCTGGCAATTTGTAACCAAGAGCTTGCAGTTTTACCCAGGTTCATGTTGTCCAGTTCATACGTTCTTGAGTTTGTTCGGGTTTGAATTCAAAGCAAAATTTTCTCTTGCCTTTTCTCTCCACCATTGAAAATTTTTCCAGAGCTCTCTCATGGCGTCCGAGAATTCCACCGACAAGAACGCTGTTCTCCAGAAATTGAGGCAAAATCAGAGAATGAGGTTTTGCTATCCGCCTTCCTCTCCTTGCGTTTTATCGTGCCTCTGAGTGGTGAGTCAACTTGTTTTCTGGATCTGTTGAATTGATGTGGCAAGCCGTTTCTCATACTTTGACATGTTGGTGGCATTCTTTAAAGTGGTATTGGATTTAACATGTGATTCAGTTTCTTGCAATGCTAAAATCCCACTTCAAGGAATATGACAGTAGAAGATCCAAACGGATACCCAGTTTTGTGTTAGCACTTTTTCCTATCTTTGTTTGGTGCATTGCCGCTGTTGGAGTTGGTAAAATCCTTCTTCAAGCATGTTCCAAATGCTAATTCGATCTTTCTTCATTCTGTAATCTCCAAAAATTCATGTGGGTACATTTTGTCCTCTGAAACAATCAAGTTTCCTAATGACTATATTTGCTAAAACTCTTGGGAGATTTTATTCCCTGTTTTCTCGGGTATGCTACCGCATTATTTTTCTGAAACTTATAGGTCGCAGATGCAGACAAACATTAGCATGTTTGTCTTCCACATAAGAACATGATAAATAAACACTGATATGCAAACGTAGCATATTAATATTACTAAATTATATACCATCAATACATTACATGATGTCATAACTTACGGAATGTTTCAGAGATCCCTGCAAGAGCATCATCTTTCTAATTTCCAACATCGCTTATACATAGTGCATATTCATATCTCATTACGTCTAGGCCATAGTATTATCAAGACAACACCATAGCTAGCTGCTCATCAACTTCTACAGTCCAACATGCTTAGTCATCAAAGTTCTCATCCTTTGAGGAGCTGCTATTGCTGGCATGGTTTCTATTAAGTTATTCATTCGGTACTTGGAGTCTGTACACGTTTAGGCTATAAAGAGAGTGGCTTCAGCTTGAGCTTGACCTGACTTTTGATATCTGGCCTTTCGCTTGCATGGAAAAATCCCTGAAGTCTTTAAGGTCTTACAAAAGGTGTGCAATGAAGTTTTGCTGTTTATTCTCTTTGATTAATCAGGAATCTTCTTAATTGAATGGAAGGGTTTTAATATGTTTCTCTTCCTAGTGGGACTTGGATTTATTGTTTCCTAGTTTTGTTAGGATATATATTAGGTTTCCTACTTTGACTTGCAGTAGTACTTTAGAGAGTCTACACATATGGTTGTAATTCTTTCTTTTGACTAGAGTTGATGATTATTTGAATTTGGCAATATATGCTTTGGGATTATGTGATGCAATACTTTTCTCAGTGTGACGCTTGGGAAGCTTTAGCTATGAAGCCTAAAGATTTATTCTTTGTTGCGGGAGTCGTCATCTACATCACAAAGCATGTTGGACTATATTAGTTGATGAAGTGATTATACTATGGCACGGAGGTCATCAGATGTCAATACGCACTGTGAATAAGTGGTGATGGAAATTAGAAGGATGATGTCCTTTTGGTGATAGTATGACATCATGTAATGTAGATACCGTATGCATTTAGGTTAATCAATATGTTATGTTCGCTTATCAATGTTTATCAAGTAGTTATAGAAAAAACAAACATCGGATTGAATTGCAAAATGGAAAGATTTGTAAAAGTTAGCCCTTTCGTCACATTTAATACCCACAACTCGATTGGTGAAATAGAATGTACGTCTTCATCTACAAGATATAAGAGCGACTTCAGCTTGAGACCTGACTAGATATTCTAGTCCTCACTTCCATGAAAAATCCCTGTAAGCAGTTAATATCCTCTTCAGTTTCACGATGAAGGCCTCGGTTGTTCTTGTTCCTTCCTTTCGGTTTAATTCTGATTATTCGTTGTTTTTCTCATGGGAGTTTTCATGCCCACCGGGTTTGTTGTATCACATACACCGAGTGCTCGGCAAATTGCACTTATTTTTGTTTGTACATGTTTGTAACAGGTGCAACTTTGGAATCAACTATGCTGTAACACTGAAATTGCGAAAGGGATGTTCACCCAATAGAAAAATAAAGATACATGTGAAACATTCTTTGAACCCACCGTAAAGCGCTTAGGTTCTGGAGTGAGAATGCAAGCCTTTCTTTTGTCACGTTGCTCTATTTACCAGATAAGCTCTATAATTGGGTTTCTGAAAAAGAATAACTAAATTTAATTTGGACATCTCATAGCACCTCTGTTGTCTTTTCCTTTTGTAGCGTTTCTCATTTGCACTCACCTGTGCATATTGCCGATGACGATAATGTGAATCATAATAAGTTCCAACTATTAGAGGCTTCATTCTGTTCAAACGTGACTTCTTTGTCGTTGGATCTATAACAGGGCCTGAAAAGCAGTCTTGGTTGGATGGACGCATGATCACGAGGCATATCGACACTCCGTGCTCATCACAATTGTGCAAAATTAGTGTTGTGTAGAAGTGAACTTCTGGTCCGGCAATTTGTTTCCTTCTTGCTGATATGCTAAAGGGGGACAACATTGTAGCATAACAGAGGTATGAAAGCGTTTGATGCCGGTTGTCACTTGCAAGACTCAAGGATCTTGCGTATGGCGCCGAAATTAATTGAGTCAGCCCTTCAGTCTGGTGAAGCAGGTGAGCGGGGATTATCCTTGTGCCATTCCGAACTTCGGACTCCACCCGTAGTTTGTTGCAGATAGAAGCCCTAATTGATTCAAGACATGAAGAGAATTTTATGAGGCAACTCCTTCCGCTGTGGTTGGAGAGATTGGTTTGGACGAAGGGTCTCTTGGAATGAAGATAGATTTCAATGATCAGGTCAAAGTGTTCCAGAACCAGCTCGAACTCACGAAAGAGTTGAAAAAGCCAGCATCTATCCACTGTGTCCGTGCATTTGGTGATCTTCTTTAGATATTAAAACAGACGGGGCCTTTTCCTCCCGATATCATTCTCCAGTCCTATTTAGGTTCAGCTGAAATGGTTCCTCAGTTTGTTGAAATTGGAGCTCATTTTTCAATTTCAGGATTTCTCATGTCAATGAATTAGTAGAAAGCAAAGAAGACGTTGAAAACAATTCCTGTTGATAGAATTTTATTGGAAGCAGATGCTGTGGATGCGTTGCCAATGAACCTCACATTTGTTATCGATTAGGGTGCCCGTTCTAGTGTGAGTCCCACTGATTAAGGAAGCTCCTAGTCTACATCTCCGACTGAATCTCTGAATCATCCGGAAAACTTTCGTGCAGTGCTTAATTATGTTGTGTCTTTGCTAGACATGCCTCCAGAAGATCTTGTGGAGTTCAGCTGTAAAAATGCAGTCTGTTTGTTCTCTTATGAAGGTTCAAAGATACTATTGGACAAGTTATAGTTAATTGCTGAGTTGATGGTGAGTTAGACGCGATAATTGTTCTTGAGTGAATTCAGTTAGTTGGTAGATTTGTATCTAAATATAGATTATCCACGATAGTTTGTGTGTTTTATGCGTGATATGCAGGTGTTTCGTTTAATAATGATTGTGATTAACACCATGTTCTTTTAGCTTCTCTGTGCTTTAAATTTTGCTGCCGTTTCTGATTGACTCAGTGATGTGGTGTGTAGTTTGTCGAGCAGTTCAAGTTAGCATATGCGGAAGTTTCTCTGAGTATTTGATTAAAAAAATGTCAATTTTGGAAGGATTTGTGTGTGAAAAAATGGATTTTATAAAATAGCTCATCACGAAATCTGAGAAGCTCTTAATATTAGTTTAGCATTAAATTAAATTGGTATCAGGACACCGAAATTTAATCGCTTTCTGGTTATGTTGTCTATTGGCCCAGTTATAAAGTTAGCTTCTGAATGGTTACCAACCTTTGGTTTCTGTTTCCCGTTCTGGTTTGACAAACTTGCGAGTGAAACAATTGAACGATCTTTATTATCATGGGCCTTGCCCCAGATCTGTGAGCAGCAGTGCCATCAGAAGAAGTGGCGGCTAATCTCTACGGGAGAATGTTGTAAACAGTATACTGAGCAGTTGAATTTCTCAATGGACAGTTTTCGTAATTGTCAAGGCACAGGGATTTCTTACAGTGAAAATATGTTGCGAATGTGCAGAGTCGAAATTTTTTTGTTCTGGATGTACTGCAGATGTTGGTGATGAATTCCTTCGAGTCTGATTGGATTAGCTTGTATACTTCATCCATATCTGAAGAAGGAGATCCAAGTGTGGCACCAATTTAATGGTAGATAAGTGACATCATATGCTGTTGTCGAAAAGCAAAGACCTTTATTTAGATGCGGTCTTGTGGATGAATCGAGAGTCGCTTGTGCTGGCAGGGCAGGGCACTAGGCCGACTTACATTTTGTTCATGGCTCTATACAGAGATGATGCTCTTAGTCTTCTAGCAGACGGCATTAATTGTAGGAACATTTGCTCTGCCCTCCGACTAGGGGAAGAAATATGAACACTAGAGGTGCTTGGAGTGCACTGTAGTCCCCATAGAGGGCATGTCTTATCTGTGCTTGGGATCGTACTGGGAGCACTTTTCCCGTTTGGCCTCCATGCACCTAGGCACAGGATTTGTCCCCGAATGCCGCCCTATGAATAAAGTCAATTAAGCTCAGCTTAAGTGGCTTCTTGGTTCATGCACCCAGGAACAAATTAGTCTTCAGGTTTTCACTGCAAGTCTTTGGTCAAGAGAGGTTAGGTACCAGTCGAGGAGGCTGATGGCGACCATTAAGAAGAAGGGTGAAACGAAATGAAAGGCCGAGCGGAGAAAGAGGACGGCTCTCTATCAGAGTAGATTATCTTGGCTGCAGAGCAGGCCATGGAATCTTCTCGTAATCATTACAAGCTCCTGTGTACCCACCCTGGTGTCTCCAAATGCTGAACTCCATTCTTACCGCTGCAACTCCAGAGGATCCAGCGCCTGTACCGTAAAAGCGATTTTCAACTTTCGCCACCAATGGCATGCGTCACTAGGTTGCAAATGTAATGGAACGATGTAAATCTCGATCATGAATCAGGCTGGCTACTAGGTTGTCCCGGGGCTCGTGGCTCCAATGGCAATCGAGTTGCTCCTAATTCATATTTTACTATACGAGACCTCTAAGGTATATATTTATCAGATGAATTTGTAATTTCTCTAATCACAAACAACTCCATCTATTCACCGGCAAAATTGCAATTGGATACATGTTTATTGATCCGACTAACTCGCAGATTCTTATATGTTATTATTGAGATAGTTATGAATTCATCCTAAATCTATTATATTAATTAGGGGTGAACATGGTTCCAAAATGAAATCGGAAATTAAAGAACCGAGTGGTGGACTCTGGTTTGATCCTAGGTTTTGGTGAGACTTAGTTTGATTTTCAGTTCCATACTTTTAGGACTTGAGAATATACCATTCAATTCCCAGTTCCTTGTGGAACCAAGATTTGAGAACCGAGGACCGGGAATTGGACCGAGAATCAAACCAATAACCTAGTACATATTGTTTAAGTGATGACAAGTTTGAGCTGGGTTTACTTACCTTTACCCAAAAAAAAAAAAGTTTGAGGTGGGTAAAGTGATGTTTATATATTTTTATACTATAATTCCTTTATATATCTAATAAGTGAATACTTTATTTAATCTCTTCTTCTTCTTTTTTTTTTAAGATATGGATTATTTTAAAGAGGAGATTATCATCGCTAAATAGATTTCATGAGTTAAAATGGAATGAATATATATTGCGAGGCTTTGCAATAATTATTTTAGTTTAATTAATAGTGATTTTAATTTGAAAAATTATTGTCATTAATTATAATTGTTGTTTCTTTTGATTTTTGGTGGTTAGAATTTGGAACAATTTTTCACGGATGATTAAAAAATGAAGTTCGACAATTTAGGTTTTATATTATGTTTTTTAAACTTTGTATTATTTATTTTATTTTACGTGTTCATCTTTTATGAATTGTTATTATTGACAAATGAGAAACTTCTATTTTTGTTGTTACATTCACTTTCATTTTGCTTAACTAAAATAAAACAAAAAAAAGAAGAAATTGTCGGTTCCCGAGTAGAATTAAGAACCAACCATGAAACTTGTGATATGATAGGTTTAAAGATATGTAACATAGGTTTCAAATTCCATAAAATGAAGAACTAGGTTTCAGATTTCATATAGTACTTGATTGAAACTTGAAATCGCTCTCCCTTAATTTAAAGCCAATTCGGTCCTAAATTTTTTCAATTTTGTAAATGGAGTCTCAATACGATTTTTAATGGCTCTAAGTGTCCTCTTCTTCCGCCACATCCTTTCGCTGCCCTCTCGGGGAAAACATTCCTTTTCTATTTAACTCCTTGCACCTCATTTCAGAGTAGACTTGGAGAAGCGGTAACTTTGACTTTTGCCCCCATGGTACTTGGTCCTGATCTAACATCATCTCAGCTGTCCAACATTGGTCTGACGAAAAATCATGACTTTCTAGAGTACGCTGGGGTTGGTTCATAAACGTCACTTGCCGGCATTTCTCGTTCTTAACTAATTTTGACTTTTCGATGCGTTTTGTTTTATTTTAACCAAGTGACTGGTCGGCGAATTTTACGAATTCACAGTGTCCTTTTTGCAGTCGAGAATACGGCAGCAAGCACAGCCCAAAAGATGCCGTGGACATAAAACGCTTTGACAATGACATCGATCGATCCCCACATTTTCCACTGCCATTCATGACTCAACTTCCTCGTCAGTCTTCACATGAACCGACCCAGTGCTTTGTCAATTCGTCCCAATCTGTATGTATGACTGTTCAAAAGTTGTTATCGTTTCGACATGTGCAAGCTCTCAAAACATCAGTTGGCCACAAGAAAAAAGTAGCTGAACTCTCAATCATCTTTTTTGCTCCCCATATGGAGTATCTCCCTTTTGGCAACTTAAAAGGGAAAAGTCAGTTTTTTTTTGGCCTCCAATCCTGGATGCTTACTCATCTGGTGAGATACTCGATATATCTTGTTAACGCATGCCCCAATACTATTGGATTACGTTTAGTCGTCTTGATTTCTAAACGGGATAGGATTTGATATGATAGGATATGAAATCCTAGCATTTTTTTATATCATATCCATTGTTTGGTGAATCGCAGTAGTAAAGTCGGATATGTTCACATTATATTATGTACATTTTTTGATATAAACGGCATATCATTATAAATGAACCTAAATGTTCATAAATGGAGATGATGAAAATCCCTCGTAACATTATTCCTTAATTTTTTTTTTTTTTTTCATCTTTTTTATATTATTTTCTTTATTATTTCTTTATTCCCCTTTCATCATTCTTTAATCAAATTTTATCAAATAGTAAACTGTACTAACATACCTTAAATACAAAAATACCTAAAATATATAATAAATATAAATATTTAATTTATAGATTGGATATTTATTATAAGATAGAATTAAAGTTGAATATATAAATTAACATAGGATTAATTAAAATATATATTTTTTATTTCTTAAATTAGATATAAATATTATTTATATTGAAATATATTTTCAATTTTGTTAATTTCATAAGTTTGTTATTCGAGAAAAATAACTTTCCTATTATGGATATTAGAAATCCTACCCATCTTTATCCCCCATGAGATAATTTTATCATGTCTATATCCCCCTTATATCCTACTTTATCTTGTCTTGAGTGAGCACCAAACGTAAAATAGGATAAATCATATCATATCTTGAATTTTATCCTGACTGCCAAACGCAGCCTTGGTTTCCTAACGCATGCCCCAACCCTATCGGTTTCCTAAATTAAAATCTCCGATTCTAAAGGAATGAGATTTTTTTTTCAAGTTACTTTCTAAAGTGGAACGAGAATACATTTTTGGAAACGTTAACTTTTCCATGAAGTTTATGGGTTGTCGTATGCTTCTCCCTTTATTATGTACTCGGATTATGATATTAGTATTGTTAATACACACCTTGAGATCACTAATTATGTTGAAGTCTTTTAAAAGGATCAAAATTTGTATTGATGTACTTTGGAAATTGGAAAAATGACATTTTTCAAGAAAGAACCTACTTTGGAGATGAATGTCCATGTTACCCTAATAAAATCAATGAGGCCTAATAGGTGCTCTGTAGGCGCTCTTTTATGTTTTGCTATAGGGTCTTGATAACAAGTGGCACTTTATATTTCATAAGTAAAATATTTAAATCCCCAATCCAAGTCTGCCGCCACCCTCCTCGACCACCGACCACCGCCCTTGCCACGTCCGCCTAACTCGCCGGCACCAATTATGCCACTTGTTGCCATCTCACGTTGCCTCGGTCCCATCTTTTCTTCTTCAAGTCGAGTCCCTTGCTTGTTGCACGCCCCATGCTCAAGCGCCTATGGCCGTGAACCCATGTCGTATCATAGAGTTTGGCCCAGATCTGGTGGGCATGTCCATGAGCCACCAGATTTGGTGGTTGTGCTTAAGCGGCCACGGTGGTAAACTTGAGATCTGGGGACCATAGTCGCGTGCTTGAAGCCAAGCGGCCATGAGAGAGAAACAGAGAGAAAGAGAGAGATGTGGTTCGTGTGTGTGTGTGTGAGAGAGGAGATGAGGATATTTTGATCAAGTGAGGGTGCAAAACTCAAGGAGTTGACTTCACCATGACCTATCAACATGGGTCATAAATCCATTTATTAACCCGTATATAATGAGGTGAGTTGTTATATTGGTCAGTCGTATTGAGTAAATGGGTTTAAAATGTGGATTGTAAATAGATTTACAACTACTTAGACCTAACTTACTTCTCTGATTTTTTACTCGATCTTGCGATTGATCTTGCTCTGCATTCTTATTTAAGTTTGGATATGATTTTTCCTATATGAGGTTAAATATGGAAGTGTTTTAGTAATATGAGTTGGATTAGGTATGGATAAATAGATTTGCATTACGAATAAATTAGTCATAAACGAATTCATGGGTCAATTTGGATTAGACTATATATGATCCGAACCAAACCCAGCCCGTCCCGTTTGATAGGTCTAGGCCTTCCTTCCCCTATCCAACTCAACCCACCGTTAACCTTTCTCATGGGGAGATACTGCTTGTGTTTCTTTTGCACAGACAATCGCTGAAGGTATGTCGATTGTACCTAGATAAAACTTCAGTATGATTGTAATCTTGTGTACAAGTAAAATAATGAAAATGCTATTCCTTTGCTTTTACTTGCTAACGTGGAAATTGGAACCTTCACCCAATGACCATAAGGTACGTCGGACTCAATGCGACAATTATTTCATGCATAGATAGAGGTAAAGAAGACTAGCTTATCATTAAATTAATCAATAATTAATCCTCGGGTTGCTTAACAAACGTGAAGGGAAATCCAGTGATTGGTTGTCCATTACCTTGGAGGCCATTAGTTTTCACAACTATCGACGACTTCGGGAGTCAATATCATTTATAATAAAAATTCTATATCATTCTCTACTATTTTATACCTGTTTGGCAATTTTATTTTGATAAATTAAACCAAAGAAAAAAAAATCAATCCATGTTCATGCCTGCACTAACAAAGTTTGCAACTTGGTGTATTTAACCACTAGAATGATACCTTAGTGGGAATACGCACGTCTCACCAGGATTTCGATATGGAATTGCTACACTATACCTGTCCTAGATTCCCCTTATCAATGCCAAATTGCATATTATAATTGGTAATAGTTTTTTTTAATGACCTTGCTATGATTTATTCTAAAGTTTAGTCAATGCATGCATCAACTGGCAAAATTTCATCATAGATAGACATGTGAAAAATCCATGCCTCTGGCCTTAAAAGTAGGCATAGGACTTACGAGGCTGCCCAAAAAGAGGTAGCCCTCCTTTCATCAGTTGTGAGTTTTCTAACTATAGTCACTTATTAGGTTTACTAGTTGTACTTTCTTTCTCCACTTTTGTAGAATCAATTAGTTGGAACATCTAAAAGGGTCAGAAACAAGCCCTAACTAGATATGAAAAGCCAAAAAATTCAGGAAAACTCGAATAGCAGTCAAATAACGTGTTTAGGAATACGTATTTGGAAGCATGGAATATCAAAAAGAGCATAACTTTTTGTCACTATAATGAGTTCAATACGATCTTTTAAACATATATATAAAAAAAAAAAAAAGCATGACATTTTAAATGGAAATAACAAAATTTTAAATAGATGGAAAATTTTGCTAAATTAAGGGTACAAACATTATTTCAAAAAGTAGAGGTAAGTAAGTGATAATAAATTATGAGCTGTTTTAATATTGATTATCCTCATTCGGAGCAGGGGTGGGTGTGTGGTGGCAACTCTTGTCCCTTGATTCAGATGCTCGACAAGGGTTACATCGGTCGTTCCAATCAACCTTACTTTATGCCAACAAGTTTTTCCTATTTATATGAAACTACCATATGAATTAGAAAATTTTATAACTTAGGGACTCTATGGAAGGAAAAAAAAAATCTAAAAAACGATGATGACTGCTATAAAGTAAAATTCAGAGATGCATGATATCTTTATTGATAATATTTTTTATCGCCAGAAAGCAATAAAGATAAAGTTCATGCAAGACAAGAAAAGCTGAAGGGAAAGTAGACAGATTTTGGGAAGATTCTCACATGACACCTTCGGGAGTTTCAAGGTTAAAAGGCTTGAGAAATAGAAAACAATTTGACTCATCAACGGAAAGAGCATGCCATGGTCGCGCTTTAATCATTTCACAATTTTCTTTGCTATTTTCTTTGTATGTACTACTGGCTTCATCTTATGTTATTACAACCAGTTTTTATTCTACGACCAAAAAAAAAAAAAAACCGTTTGCATTCTTTATTCAAATAAACATATATAGCTGTTCTATCGACGGTTGAAAATAAAAATTCAAAACTGGTTATGGCAAGATCATTTTTCATTCTTTATACAACATATTTGGCTATTCTTTCCACAATTAAAATTAAATATTTGTTCCATTTCCACAAAGAAAAATGAAAGAAGCTTTCTAAGTTTCTCACATACGATGCAAGGATGAAGTTGATTAGGGAAAATGGCATTACTAGTCACATGTCATAACTTTTAATTCGTTTAATTGTTCTAAAATGCTCATAAATGTTCAAAGTAATTTTTTGCATTTGATTTAATAATGAATAAATTCACCACAAGTCCCTAAACTTTACAAAATGTGCAATCTAGTTCATAAAATTTTAATTTATTTAATCTAGTCCCTCGACTTTTGTTGACCATTATATTATAGGGACAATAGTGGAAATTCATCACATGCACTTTCTTGGCGGAAAGTGCGCGGTTAGTAGTATCTAACTTTTATCTTTTTGTCTCCTTTTCTTTGGCCAATTTTACCTTTTTGTTCTCCTTCAGCCTAAACTGTTTTACAATTAAAGTAATAAGCACATGAGGCTAAATGGGAAATAAAAAAAAAAAAGTGAGAAAATTTGGATTTCAACTTAACATATAGAAGATATGACATAACTTACTATGAAAATATAGTAATAAGCTATTCCATTATATGTTCTACCCAACTATAGTTAAAAAGCAAGAATTTGATCAACTCGGCTAGTAAAAAGCAAGAATTTTATTAAGTCCATTATCGGCATAGAAAATGAATTGGCGACACATAAAACAATTCACGTTATGGAACTAACTCCAAAAACCTATGTCACACTTTTTATGAAAGAAGTATCTTTTTGCATTATCGGTGGATCTAATAGTAATGTGAAAAAGAAAAAGCTCACGTAGTTATATTCATTTGAATAAAAAATGAATTTCGAACTATCCTAATAATTTATTAGTCTCGGCCTTTTCCCTCTCTTTTCCTCCATGACTTTTTCTCTAATTTTGTTTTTTTCCCTCTTTTCATTAGGAAAAGGGTCATTTTCTCCACTAGTTTCCCTCCCTTCAATTTACGCTATCCCACAGTTGGTAAAAAAATAAAGAAAGAAAAGAAAGATGGAATGTTGTCCCAAGACACGAAAGAGGAACAACACAAAATCTTGCTGGATCCTATGTTTTTGCCCCATTTATTAGGCCGCCCCGGAAGCATGTTCTTTTCCCCCTCCGCATTTAGGGAGCGCCCCAGCGGGCGCGAAATCCCGAATCCGCCCCTCCCGTTGTGGCCGCCCGGCGGGCGTTCCGCCGAGGGCAATAAAGTCCAACCGCGCCCCACGCATCGTTGTAGCGTGGTGGGAAAGTCAATTCCTAACGGTATCCCATTCACCGACTACCGACCTAACCCTTCGCAATTGCCGACCCCCCTTTTTCCAAATCATGAACAGATCATTTTCTTCAATCTGATTATTACTATATTGGGATAGGTATTAAGCCCATAAAATAATAATAACACCTAATAGCAATGACAAGCCGTTCGCATTATATTTCTCCCTTTTTAAATGTGCTCGGCAAATTGATTTGATAGGATTCGATTCCACTTTCCTTTACGATACAACCCGGGTTTGATTTCTTTTGTTCTTTTAAGTAGATATGATAAGTTTGAGTCTCGAGTACTTCATTGCCTTTTTTTTTAACGAGGGAAAACATCGATCTTGGAATGCATAATTAGCTCGGTGAGCATTCGAAGAGAACTCTTAAAAAGGACATTTTTTCAATAAGGTTTGTGGGGGAAAGAGGTGTATATTATATCGAGAATATTTATTGAGTATTTTATAAGTCGGGTTTTGAAATTAAAAAAAAATACCCATTATATGGTTCTTAAATACTCATTGGGGAGCGACCGTCGAAGGTATAAATTAAAGAGGAGCGGAATTAATTAACCTAACCCACCATTAATTAAAGCTCCTATATACCTGGCTACAGCATTCCAAGTGACATTTTCTTTTATCGGGCATTTGAATTTTTGCCCACTTCACTTGCCCACGCACCGCCACCACCCCCACCACCACCACCACCACCACCATCATCCACCACCATCGCCATCACTTTTTTTTTTTTTTTGCCTTCTCCCCTTTAAATTCCATTAAATTATTTTCCTTCTATTCTTCGAATTAATTAATTAATATATAAATATAATCCCTAAAGGCCTTGTTTTTCTCACTTTGCCAAACAGAGCCCCAACAAGAGACCCTAGATGCAAACCCTGGAATTCTCTTCCCCCACCTCCATCATCGTCGTCATCATCACACCCCAGTAGCCACCATAATTGAGGAAGTAAGCACCAACCCTCTTCTTCTTCTTCTTCTTCTTCTTCTTAGATTTGTCGGTGAATTTGGATTTCTCGCTCTCTCTTTCTCTCTTCTTCCTCTTCCGTGGAATTCAACGATGGAGTTCGCAAAAGGTGACGCCTTTCCTCTCCCTTCTCTTCCCTGAAACCTTTTCTGCCCAGATTAGATGAACCCTCAATCAGGCCAAGACCCTTTCTGATTCGAACTCCGTCACTTCCTCTGGAGGATAGAGAGAGAGATTTGTTGTGCCTCCCCTTTTTTTCTTGGTGGGTTTAGATGATGGTGGAGGAGGAAGCGGTTTCGGGGTCGCCGGCCAAGAGAGCCCGGCGGCGGCGAAGAAGAGGGGGTTGAACGGCAGGGAGAGGCCGTACAAGGGGATAAGAATGAGGAAATGGGGCAAGTGGGTGGCCGAGATTCGGGAGCCCAACAAGAGGTCGAGGATTTGGCTGGGGTCTTACTCGACGCCGGTAGCGGCGGCGAGGGCCTACGACACGGCGGTGTTCTACCTCCGCGGACCGTCGGCTCGGCTCAACTTCCCGGAGTTCCTGGGGGCGGCGGCGGCGGAGGGCGGCGGCGGCGGCGGCGGCGGCGGCAGCTGCGGCGACATGACGGCCGCTTTCATAAGGAAGAAGGCGACCGAGGTCGGCGCGAGCGTGGACGCGGCGCTCAACAGTGGCGGCCACGGATCGGTGCTCAAGAACGGCGGGTCGGGTTTGGGTCACGAGTACAAGGGCTGCGGTGGGTTCTTGCAGAGGGTGGTGGATTTGAACAAGGTGCCGGAGCCCGAGGACTCGGATGGTGAATTCGAGAAAGCTTAGGGGGAAATTGGGAAAAAGAAGAAGAAAAAGGTGGTCCTGATCTCTCCCTGTTTCTCTCTTTCCCTCTGGCGGTGTTTGAAGGAGGGTGGTGGTGGTGGTGGTGGTGGTGGCTGAAGATATGATGAGGCCTAAGTGGGGTTAGTCTTTTACTGTCTCTTTTTGTTTAGTTTTTGATTTGTTCCTTTTTTTTCTCTTTCCCCTTTCGAATTTTTGGATTTGGATCAAGAAATTTTGATGCTGTACAAAAAGGGCCAATAGCTAATTAAATTGAATTATTATCAAAAAAGAGACCTTTCCCCGCCTTGCTCCATAGAAATCTTGCCTTTTCCTCTGGCTCAATCTGTTCAAACCAAGAGAACCAAGAAACGAGCAAGAAAGGATGACGCTGCTTGTCTTGTTTGGGGAGAGAGCTCTCTTTTGAATTTTGTTCTATGGAAATGGATAATGTCATTTCAATTTTTCCAGAGAGAGAGAGAGAGAGAGAGAGGTGGAGGAGGAGGAGAAGGGAACAGGGATGGCCTACAAGGCCAGCAGTTGGTGCAATTGGCCAAGTGAACCAACTAAAGTTATAACTACTAAAGTGATAAGATCTTGATTAGGTATTTTTCCCTGGCTCACTGTTCCTGATCCTGAGCTGTGGGCACCCAGTGGCCACAGACAGAAACAGAGAGAGAGTGAGAGAGGGGGGCAGGGCTCTGTGTCTTGTGTCTTGTGTCTTGTACTACAGTGAGTGAGTGCTAGATGATGAGTGATCATGATGGAGGCCGCAAGCTGGGGTGATAATCCTCAGTTCCTTTTGGTGTCTCCTGAGATTCCCCCCTACCTCGTCAAATCCATCGCCTCCTTTGTCTCGCGACACGGCACCAGCACATAATCTGTCCGCACTCCGGCACCAGGCCGAACGAGTCCCCCCCCCTAGGGCAATGCGAGAGATCCAATGGGGGGAGGTGGGGAGGGAGCTTTGACTCTAGTAATTGTTTTTCGCAGCTCCCCATGTCGAGGATCGGCAATTCCTATGCACATTTCATGTAGCGGGACAAAGTATCGGTCCCGAATTAACTGGAAACCAAAGAGAAAAACGATGTTAGGTGAGAGATCACCTGTCTGTCACAGTGAATCCCCCCTTTCATTTTTTTTTAAATCATCGGTAAGCGTGAGGAGAAGGGAAAGACATTCTTAAACAAATGATTTTAGCAAATATCAAGGGTGAAATGTCCAAAGAGATTTGTGTTTTAGCTGTGTTTGTTTCCTCTTGGGACAATGAATCGAATCGGTACCCTCGGCGGACTCTTCCAAGCCCTCCTCAGTCCGCACAGTGCTCATCATCGATTGTTTCTTGTCCTATTTATGTGTTGTTTTTTGTCCCCGGATCATGATAGATGATGCTGCTCACGCTTTTTATCTTATTAGCGAGAGGATAAGTAGTTTTCGACTTGAGCTATGTATTGGTCTCTTGTACAATCGAGATTGCTAACCAATGGGGCCGACCAAAAAAAAAAAAAAACAATGGGGCCGCAATCATTATGCTGCTAGAGGGTTTGCTTCTTCTTTTCATAAGGTTACATGTAAAATTCGATGCGAACAGTGTTGGGCAAGACAATATTTTCAAGGGTATGTCGATTGCGCTCGCTAGGCAGGCTATTAACATGCCATAAGTTTAGATTCGATAGAAGTGACCATACCTATAATACTAGCCGTGATAGCTTGTTCGGAGCGCGCTCTACCTAATCTAAATCGAGGAATCTATTTGAAAATCTTGACAGTCTAATCGAGTTCATTCTGACAATGCTATCTCTTGAAGAATTGTAAAGAAATCAGACTCAATCCTTATGTTACTAGAGGGCTTGCTTCTTCTTTACATGAGGTTACATGTAGAATTCAATGCTAACATTGTTGTGCAAGAAAACATTTTCAAGGAAGAGAAGTCGAATGGATGAGTCGAGATGTTGGTTGTGCGCACTAGATAGGCATTAACATGCCATAGGTTTAGATTCAATTGGAGTGACCGCACTTGTAATGCCAGCCTTGATAGCTCGTTCGGAGTGCACTCTACCTAATCTAAATCGAGGAATCTATTTGAAAGTCTCGACAGTCCCGTCAAGTTTATATCAACAATACTATCTCTTGAAGAATTGTACGGAAAAATCAGACTCGATCTCGAATCTCGTGCTTCGATGTGTGGCCGACAATACTTTGCGTAAGTTTAGTGCCATTTCGATCCATTTCATTTCCTTTTTTAATCCCACAGTGTCGCCCTTTCGAAAAAGATCGATCAATTTTCGGACAAGGATTTGACTCATCATCGAGTTTAACAAATGAATGTTGTCATGTCTAAGATTGGTGCTTTTTACATCAAGGAACAAACCCACTCTCTTTTTGCATGTGATTACACAGGGATCTTTTACACATAGTGTGTGGAAAATGTGCGGGCCACGACATAATTAATTCAGATGTTAAGATCTAATTCCTTAATTCAAGAGGAATCTAAAGAAACCAAAAAGAAACAAATAAAAGGGGAGAGACTTTTCTGATGCGAGATTTGTCGGCACTTTCTCAAGCCAATAATATGGTGGGAAAAATAGTAGAAAAGAAAAGAAAAAGAAAAATCCACCACCGGCAATGAAAGAAAGTCAGAAGACAGACTCCAAATAAATTCAGTGCCAGGGTACGAATTTCACTTCAGGGACCATCGTGGAAGTTCCCCCATTTAAGATTTCGCAGTCGCAGTAGACTGCCGACGAATTGGTTATAGCTCCCCCGGAAAACACAGAAAAAAATCTAGTTTCGTACGTTGCTTTTTGTTTAAGAGTCGATGGAAAAATTTGACATTGGTAGCTCCGCCTCATTTTTTTTAATTATTTTTTATCGTAAAAGAAAATACTAAATTAATATTTAGGGACACAATTACCCTCATCTATATTTTGCCTCATAAAAATCCAAACCGATACTCCGGAATATAGATCTACCATCGATCGACGTTTCATTTGATATCTCATAAGAAATTATTTACATATCAATATATGCGATAGATGATTGTAAACGGATCTACTATAGATAATAACGGGTTGAAAATTAGTTCTAGTTACATGTGTCGTTGCGGGATTGTCGGTTCGAGATCTTTTGTGAAATGATGTGTCAAGGCGAATGGGTGGGATTCCATTTTAGTAGTCCGGGGCGTTTACTTTGTGGATGGCCATGAGAGGTCACGTGTCGTGGTGATGGATGGTAAGAGATGAAAAGAGAAGGATAAATAAGAAGTGGCAGTGGGATTAGTTCAACCACCCGTGCGACGAAGATGGATAACGACAGTGATTTCTCGTTCCCTCCTCCTCCTTGAAGGATGGCCTTTGGATGCCCAAGAGATCAAACAGCTCCTTAGAACTTAGTGATCGGCTTGAGGAATTGAGATTAATGTGGAACGAAATAGTAGCCTTTCTAAGATGGGCTTTTTACCCATTTGAGCTTTCTTTCTTGGGCCCTGAGGTCCATTGCTTTTCAAGTTTGAGGCTACTTTTTATTGGGTTTATTATTGTTGTGGGTCTAGCTAAATCAAATCAAAGGCATGGGAGCGCAGAATTCCGCGTCTCTTGGGTCGATCGATCGCGTGGATGCGGGCGAACAGTTGTGCTCACGCGCCGGAGTGGCCTTCAAGGTTGATATAAGTGGGAGATGCTACGATTCCATACATATATTCATATCCGTTGTCATCTTGTAAGAAGAAAGCACGATGTGAGTTTAATGCACCACATGACATTGATGGGTGGAGAAGCAAGCTAATCATGGCAGAGAATTTTCAAAATTCAAACACCCTGCAAATTAATGAATACTACATATAGCACTATGATTGGTTGATTACACCACTTCACATGCCAGCCATGTAAAGGATGAATTAAGAAATTTCTTTTGCAAGAGATTCCACCTCAATCTCCATTCTTCTGTAATACTAATTATCTCAATCTTCATTCCTTACCCTTGAGATCATGCATGATTGTGTTCATTGTACTTGCAACTTTATTGAGTGAGTTTTAGTGCTCAAACTTGTGCAATATATCAAATATGCATACTTGGATGAGGCGATTCAATAGAAGAATATTTGGTTCGTCATGCCTCAAAGAAGTGATATTCATAGTAGTTACAATAGATGGTAGAGACTAAGGCCATTATAAGAGAATCAACATTTTGCAGGAAAATTGATGCGGGGACATTGAGTTCTATCGATCAACTCTCAAACTCAATTGATCCAGAACAATCCTTAGCATTGCAAGCAAAGACCAATTTTAAATACTGTGTAATTCGCTGGGTCCAAGGTTCAAGATGTCGATTCTACAAGCTAGTTGATTCAATGGATTAGTTGTCGATTTCATGGTTGCTAATCGACTATAGATATGTCAAATTACAAGTTTGTTGTCGATTTCGAGACTCTCAATTGACTACCTAGCAATTAAAGCTTGTTTCATTGAAGCAAAAGTTGTTGCCAAAGACCTCATGCACCGACCTTAGTACCTTGCAACAACTTTGCGCTTGGTCCGGTCAATGGACCTTTCTCATTCTCTCATTTATTTTCTTATGTTGGCCATCTTTGATACTTCTTTGCCAACAGCGGCTTAACTGAAGCCACGGTCGCCTCAGTGATTTCAGAAGCCCCCGTCGATACAACAAGCCTGTCATCTGCACCGCCTCCCTTTACGACCTCGAGGTTGGCTGTCTATGATGGTCCAGATATCGACGGTCCTAGAGCTTCATGGCCTTTGACTCAAGCTCCGCATTGGAGGAGCTCCACATGCAGCTACAGAACTCTTTCGTGACAGAGATTGAGTTGAGTTCCACACTTGAACAGAGGTCATATGTTTTGGTATACAATGAAATTCGATTTTCGTTGCAATTTCGTGCTAGTTAAAATGAAATCAAAAGAGCCATATTCAATTGTCCGAAAATGATATGGTATAGTCATATTTTACTTTATAGATTATAACTGACTTGTTTAATAATTAAAGAATGATAAGATTTAAGTTGATTAAGTAAAGTACTTTCACCAAATATATTCTGGCATGCATTTTTTGCGTGTATAATTCATTCTACTTCAAAAGAATCAGTACCCTTTTGTAAGTTCATCAAATGTGTAGGAGACAGAAATTATATTGAAAATGACATTCTAAGTAGGGGCAATCGGTTCTCGATTCCAAAAAATTGGAATTGGGGACCAGACCGATTGGTCCTAAGATTGGGGACCGGATTGATTGGTCCTAAGATTGGGAACCGGACCGAACCATGAGTCTAGTCCTATCAAATGGAATCGATCAATTATTTTTTTTCCACTACTTTTTTCCTATTACTTTTTTTCCCACTACTTGGAATTAGACCGAGATAGTGTTTACTTCACATTTTACTAATTTTTTTTTTGAAGAAATAATAACATAAAAATGTATATTTAGTTGGTCCAATCCGATTCCCCCTTGAACTTGGGAACCAGACCGCTTGGACACCGATTCCATTTTTAGGAATTGGAAATCGGACCAACACTCTCGGGAACTGGACCAAATTAGTCGGTTCGGTCTGGTCTGGGTGGTTTCCTGTTCGGGCGGTCTGTTTTGCATACCTCTACTTCTAAACTAACAAAGGAAAACAGAAAAAAACGGAAAAAAAAATCACCAACATGTGTTAATCCCTCTCTTGTTTTACACTGGAACATGGGCCACAACAAGACAGGCCCAATCTAAAAACCCATAACACCAACATGGGTCAATACCTCTCTTGTTGCAGTTTAGAGTCTCTACTTGGGTTGCATTCTGTACTAGACTCGGACGACCCGAACGAGCCTCAGTTTTTTCGTTCGGGTTTTGGTCCGGGTCAAAAGAAGTCATGCATCCCCCGAGCCGAACGGTCGACACTCTTATTTTTTGGTATTGTAATGATGTGCCACAAGGAGAACCCTCGAGCTTACTCAAAGGGAGGTTCAGTCTGCTGCCTCGTTCGTCATGCAATCTGCTGAATATTGCAAAAGTCAGTGTTTTTAAAGATTTTCCCCACAAGAATTCATGCATATCTTTGTTCACTGGGGTTTTGGCATTCTTAAAAAGGAACCTGTTGATGTTTTTCTGCTGCTGTTTTGTTGTATGTTTTGTTAGTGGGATTCATAAACATTTATGATAGATCCCATAGAAGCGGCAAATCCCATTCATATGCAAGAGCTTCTTTTGCATATGCTGAGGGCTCACCCTATAAGTTGTTCATTTAAATTGTCTTTGGAAGTTCCATAATCAATTTGATATGTAACGCACTAATAAAGTAATTGGGAAAAAAATTAGGTTCTTTTTGGTGCATTAAACTGTTACATTCATTAGTGATTTTGACTGTTTCTTAATAGACTTTTACTTTCAATTTTTGTTTAATTTAAGCTTTGCGGAAAATACACTTTGAATATTCTCATAGCCCAATACACTTAAATTCTCATAATATATTAATATTGACACATATATTTTACATTATTTTTTTTTCAAAATTTCAATAACAATGTGGATTTGTACTTTTCATAGCACAAACAAATAGGTCCTTCATAATTTGGAGAATTAATACAATGAAAAACTCCAAACTAGTACACTACATTTGAAATGAATAATAAGCTCGAAAAATTATTTACGCACATTAAATCAACTAATATAAGGCTTAATACCACAAAAAAACCCTAAACTGATACATTCTTGCTGTATATACCTCAAAGTAATTTTCGTGTTACAAAAAATTCTCTATACTAGTGTCACATTTATTCCAAATTAATTTTTATGTCATAAAATATCCTAGATCACCAGTATCTTATATTGAGAAATATACTAATTCTACCCTTGGGGCTCCCTTAAATTTCGAGGATATGCTACGATGCCTAATTTTTTGTGACACGAAAATTAACTTGGGACAAATGTGGAGGTATACCAATTTGAGATTTTATGTGACATAAAAATGATTTAGGGATAAATGTGGCGTAGGCATAATAATAATTTGAGATTTCTTTTATAGTATTAGCCATAAATATAATACGTTTGACGACATGAGTTCAAGGTAAAAAAATCGAATCATTACAAATGCTTAAAGCCAGTGGATGAAGACACTCGACTACAACAAAAATGCATAAATTAAAATCATTAGGATTTTGTTCATTAATTGTACACAGTTTCAATATTAAACCCAACATATAATCAACAGAATTTAAAATAAATTTGAAAAATCATGATCAACAATGCATATAGACAATATAAATAGACGAAATGGTTATATTGTTATCCCACTACTATAATGCTCATTTTTTAGCATAAAATGTCCATTCACAATTTCTGTGTTAGTTGGTGGAAACTTTAGAAATATTGCTCAATTTGTTTGTGCAAAATATTTTGTCAGAATATATTTTCCTCATTTTCCAATGTTTAGGTGGCTTATCAAAATGAGTAGACGAAAAATCTTTTCATAGCTAGTGGAAAACGTATCCTTAAATTTAGCAAATGGTTTTAGTTTCTTGCAAGGATGAATTTTATTCAAATGGTTCACCAAACAGTAATTTGGAGATCAATTTTTAAATGCACATGAAAAGGTTGCTTCTAAAAGTAAAAATCTTAAATTGCATGTAAATTTTCAATGTGTAAATTTTTTAATTCACAAAAAATTTTAACCTTTTCTCCCTAGATATTAGGATTGTCAAATAGGTGGGTTGTTTTGGGCTTGGGTTGGGTAAAATACGGATTGACCTAGAGACCTATTAAACCCATTTTGACCCATTTATATGTGTCACGGATTTAGTTACACATATCCAATTCGAATTATACCTGACTTGGCTCATTTACTAAAATAATTTAATATTTAATCCAACCTATGAAAATCCTTATCCACTTTGTTAACATACTATAAGCTCTTCATGTGTATATCTTATTTGGATAAAATTGATATTTCGACTATAAGACGCTAAAGAATTGGTTTTTAACATGGGATAGAATTTCATCTTTTGTATTGATTCATAATAAAATATAAAAGAAAAAGTTAGTATTTAGTAGTGAATTTATAAAATCACAGCAACAAATAACGTGAATGAATTGAAATCTTAATGCAATGGAATGTAAGATATTGAAGAAGATGATTGATGCTGACCATGGAGTGCAATGACAAGAATTAAGATTGCAATATTACGTAAAAATAACAATACAAAATACAACCAATGAAAGATATACTTTAATGACTAACAAATAAAACTTACAATGTTAATAAAAATAAATAATAATGGGAAAAAAGAAGCCGTTTTGACATTTTTATGCAAGTGAAGTCGACTTTTCAGGCATACCAAGACTTCATTGAATTTGGAATGGCTCGGGAGTTCATTGTTTTCTAATAGAGGGTGAAGGGAGAGTCACAAATATGGGTTGGATTTGGGTGAACCCAATTAACACCTATATATTTTTTGGGTTTTGTTATTTATAACCTATTTACTAAAAATGACTAACTCATATAATGATTTTGCTCATTAAATATGGGTTAAGAAATTGGTCTTTGACTCATTTTGACAAATCTACTAAATGCGTGATTGACAGACTTAAGTAATTGAAGATTATGAACTCAATCTCAAACAAAGAGCAGAAAAGCAAATGTAATGGTACTTGTATTCTATTTTGTTTTTATATTGATAATTGGGGGGTGGGGTGAATTACACGGGCAGTGGGCAAACGTTTCTGATTATCGCCTCCTTCGTTCCACCCAAGCTACATTGGGAAGGCCACCTCGAGACGGTGGGACAAAGCGACGACACATCTAGGATCGCTAGGTTACGGCCGTGACCATATTTGAGCGACAAAATATGTTTGCCAATGGCACGAAACTTATTTTTGTTGCCGAGGTGACAGAAACGAGACCTGTCACCTTAGCCTAAACCTAAGGTGATAAAAATTTCATATAAATTTCATATCATTGGCGACGCAGTTCACTCTGGTCGCCTTAAGTGACAATTTTTTTTTTTTCACATTAGATGTTAAATAATTGTGTTGCCTTAGATTTCAATCAAAAGCAACAAGTTAGGTTATTTGTCGCTTTATATCTGACAATCAGTAAGCCTTTTCTTGACCAACTTATAATTTGTCACTTTTAGTTGGATGTAATGCGAAAAATTTGACGTTTTTTCACCTTCGACTACACACTTGAGCGACGTGAAAGCACTATTTTTCTTTTTTTGGTCTAATACCACGAAAAATATAAAATTGGTACACTTGTGACATATTTGTCCAAAATTAATTTGTTGACGGTAAAAACCTTAAATTGGTATACCTGCGACTTATTTACTCAAAATTAATTTTTTGACAGTAAAAAATCCTAAATTGGTATATCTGCAACAAATTTATCATTTGTTAATTTCTATTAAATTTTACTATCAATTTGCTAAGTTAAATGACACATAACAGTTGACGGGTATACTAGTTTGGGATTTTACCCTCAATTTTATCACATGTATACTAGTTTTGTGATTTTTCTTAATATTAATTCAATTTAACGTAAATTAATATAGGATATAATTGTCACCAATGTCTCAATTTAGGGTTTTTAATAGTCAAAAAATTAATTTATAGTAAATTTATCACATATGTATTAGTTTGATTTTTTTTTTTGTTAAAAAATTACTTTGGAGTAGATTTGTTATAGGTGTACAAGTTTGGGATTTTTCATGATATGAACTTTTTTTGATTTTTTCCCTTGTAACAGCTCACTTCCTCTAAGGTAACAAAACTAACATTTGTTGCGATAGCTCAACTTAAGGGAATAATTTTTTCTTTCGCCTTTGCCATACCTACGATGACAAAATCAAATTTCTGTTGCCTTTTGTTCCTTTAGATTGTCTCTCTTGTTGTGAGTTATGGTTATACCAAGCTTTGTGTTGATGCATGATACATGTATGATTGAATGATTATCTCTGTTTTCATTAGTGCTATGGTATCAAGGGTCTGAAGCCATTTGTCTTGGAAGAAATCTCAACGCTTGGTGTCCGTCTTGGGCATGGCGGTAAGTCAACGCATATCTCAATGGCGGCCGGCACTATAAAATACTGGTGAGATTTTGACTAAATTAACATTAGAACAATGTAATAATCTTTTTGGCCAATTTTCACCAGAAATGGATGACATGACGGTGTGCCACACGTAGAGTAACTAATGATAAGTGAACTGCCACGTCAGTAATTTTTTGTATTGGAATTTCAGTGGAAAGATTTTGAATTAAATTGGTTAAATTGAAAAGTTAATGATTAAAGTGACGTTCGTATGGGTTTAGGGCTAATTGAGTAATTTTCCCAGGATAAGGGCTAATTGGGTAACTTAGTTTTTGAAGTATGAAGTTACAATGAAATCCAAGGATGACCTGAATTACAGATAATATATAGCGTGGCTAAATCAGGTAGGTGATCTCGATTCAAACTTGTGTTCTAAATCCATGGACGGTCTTAGCTTGTTGAATTTTTACAATGTAATAGGTGGCAAAATTTGATCAAATCACCCTGAGTTTGCTAAGAAGAGTCATCAATCCGGATATAATTTGACTAGTATTAGACATAAACCAAAGTTCAAGAACAAAAACCAATTCAACCATATGAACCCGATTTGACTTGAAGCAAAGAAATCTAAATTGTAACTGAACGCGTTCGATGTGTCCAGACCCCATGCAAACTCGAAATCTAAAATGAATTTACTCATGTGCGAATAAGACTCAATATTAAATGTAAAAGAATCGAAACCAATCTGACCCCTTAGTTTGTGGCCTCCACTGAAACCGAAATCAAAATAGACATGTATCCGAAACCCAAGACTAGTAATGGCATGAGTTGTACATGAGCCCTATTCAAAAAGTGAACGACCCAAGCTCAATCTATATTGGGATGATCTGATACCCACTTGGTTCACATCTAAAATTGTAAGATGAAACGACCCAAATTTGAATATGATCTAAAGTTGAAGTTAGACCAAATTGAAACTCCAACCAGCCCATCCATTTGCCACCTCTATTTATATATATCAATTGTTTTAACGATACCAGTATTTATTTGTAATTTGTTGTGTGTCGGCAACAATGCAGGGCGTCCTTCCCTCGGAACACTTTGGAAAGTGAACTAGCCTGTTTCAAATATGGACCATCCTACAAAACTGTGTGGTCCTATCTCACGAAAGCTGGTCAAAAGCCCAATAAGTACAATGGGCTCCAATCATCCGGACCTTCTCTGTCTTTTTTTCCCTTGGTGATTGACAAATGGTATTCGAAAGTCTTTTTGTTGCCCCTCGGACAAAGGGATTGATTTGAATGAATGGGTCCGGGCCCTGGAAACACCTGAAAACTCTCTGCACATGGAGGAAGTAACACCTGAAAACTCTCTGCACATGGAGGAAGTAGACTTTTGCCCACAGAATGTTTAGAGCAAGCATGCCATTTCGATTTACATTGGAAGCAACAATCAAGTGCCCGTATAGGGGGGGATCAGATTTTCCATATTTTTTTTTTTGTTTTGTGATATGTGAATAATTTGAAGAACGTTTCTCAAGTAATTATTTTTCGTATCTCTTGAAAAGATCAGTTAATAGAAAGAAGATTTTTTTTATTTATGAATAATAATTTATACCTACATATATCCATGAATAAAGAAAAAAAAATACTCCATTGTTCGTAAGTGATACAACAATCATTTCAAGAAAATATTTTTTTTAAGTTGTTATTTTTTTTTTTTCGAAATAAATGCACCCTTAAATTCGGGTGATAGCAGTTTATTGTATCAAGCCACTTGGATCAAGACCACCTAAAGCAACAGAGCGCAATATGCAGCATTTTTAGATCATAGAGTTGCCTTTTCGTGGTCAACATTTTTATCTTATGAAACTCGGTGTGTGAGAGGACAAAATGCGAATTCGAGAGACAGAAAAAGAAAAAGAAAAGAAATTGCCAATTACAACAATTTTCAACCAAAAAAAGAACAGAAAGCAGAAGATTACGTGCCCTTTTATCATATTAAAAGTTCGTTGTCTTTCTTTTACCTTTTTACAGTCTAGAAGTACGAGCACAAGGGATTCGGCTATCTGGAGAGTTTATGAAACAATCTGTAAATGCAATGAGTAGGTTAAGTTCACGACTTTGGTTTGTGCATATGGCCTGACCCATAGCAGTTTAATGTAATTGGTGGGAATTAAATTATTGATATCTAGTCTTCATGTTGGAATCTCCTACTGCCCTAACCAAATATGCCAACCCTAAAAATTTATACTCCCTTTCTCTTTTTGGGAGAAACAAATGTTACCCCTGATAAATAATCGTCTGAATACCAACATTTTGCCCTCACCAGCGTCTATTGAGGTGTTACAGAACAGCATAAGTCATGCAAAACTGCCAAAATACTGAGAGATTGTCTTTCTACAAGCTTCTGAAGATCGTATCTATGTAGTTAATGACTCGCTACAAACACAGAACCCCAAAGCTTATTATGTGGGACTTGCTGGGGTCCCATTAAGTTAAAAAAAACGCCGAGTCGGGATTTATCAGAAGTCTGGCAAGCCTCTTTTGGAAACGTGTCTCGCAGACCCAATACCCTTCTCAGGCCCCCCTCCCCCCCCTCCCAAAAAAGTGCCCAAATCTCTCTCTCTCTCCGTCTCTCTCTATGTGAACTAAAGAGAAGTGGATTTTGATCAATCAGGGGTCATGTCTGTTTGAAGGGGAAAAAAAAGGTCGGATGCGCTGTTGTTTTGGGGGTCAAAGAAAATGGCGGACAGGTGGACCGTCGATTGCCCAACTCGATGGCCCTGCGTTGTACTCTCTCTCTCCATCCCTCTCTCTCTCTCTCTCTCTGTTTTGGCTAATTGGCAATTGTGTACTTTCGTAGTGGAAAGTGCTACTGCTATCAGTTCCTTCACGTGCGACTGCTTCTTCTTCTTCTTTTTCTTCTTCTCCTTCATGGTGGCAATTGCACTTGAACCCAGTGACATGATGAAGGGTTGGTTAATTCTTTGCTTGGACTGGTGATAGCGATGATGATGATGGGGTGGTTGAGACTTGAAAGAGTTCTAATTGATGTGTTGAACCCAAGTAGTATGGAAGAAAAATTGTATTGGAACCATTTGAGATTTCGCACAATTACACACGAGAGATTGATTTCTCTCGTGGAATTATGAACATGTTTCTTGCGAGAAAATATTGAGTAGTTCACAAATTATGTAAACAAGGTCCATATGGACTGTTGATCATTTGAATGGGTGCACATTGTGTTCCCATTTACTCTCTTAGACAAGCAAAGAGGATAGAATGGAACCTATGAAGGAAAGACTAGTGTCTACCAGAAATTCTTGAACTTGTTATACATAATAGAGATGAGTCCCACAACTTTTTCGTTAATCATTTAAGCCACACGTAAATCTTAATGAGAGAATTCATGAGAATTTGTACTTGTTTAAATAGTTTCAAGAACTTTTTGTACTTCAATAGTTGATAAAAGGTTTCCAGACTCATCATGCTTTCTAAAGAGGTTTTTGGATTCTTAGGATTCATTTGTGTCGCGACCAAAATTTTCCGGTGATCCACCTAGGATTTGGCTAGTGGATTACTATGCCTGGACTTAGCTCGGGCTCTCCCAAGCCCATATTAATTCGCGACTTAAGTTCAAATTCTTAACATGCAAATGATTTTTCAATTAGGAGTCGCCACTAATATATTTTTTGGTGGGTCGATTAGAAACCCAAGTAAAGTAACGGGAGATTTACTTTACTCCTGCGAACCAAACATTGTGAGTTCGGGGACTTGATTATGCTAGATTTCTTTAATGCCCTTTTAGTACCTTTCTCTTTTATTTTGAAAAAAATGTTTTGCAGGCAGGTTGAATTAATTTTAATTCACTTCCCTAACATGTGAAGCGATCATGCGGGTGCGCAAATCACCAATTTAACACCCAGATAAAACGATGAATAAATTATAGGACTAACCTCATGGTATCAAAAGCATTTACAATGTTAAATCAGAATTCACATTGGCAGTTCCAGATATGATTTCTAATTAATACGCAATTTATTTTTTGTTTGTTTTCACTTATTTAATGAGAATCATGCTTTATGCAATGCATGCTACTAATCTAACATGAAATGATATGACATGATAATATGACCTAAACTATATGACATAAATAAAATAAGCATGCGGTCTATCCTAAAGAATGGAATTGATTTATTCTAAGACAATTTTTTTTGGTATTTTCCATGAAATTCGAAATTAGAAAAATTGCGAAAAATTATCTATGCAGGTTAAGATATCATTCAATTTGTATTAGGAATTAGGTTAAGCCAAATCCTAATTTAAACTAGAACATTATCTTAACTTGGCCATCTCTAACCTAAGATGTGTTAGGAAAATCCCTTATGATGTTTTGAAGATGACAAAATAAATAAAAGGCTACTAACGTGTTTAATGGTTGAGTAATAGACTATGCATATGATAGAACGTGTAACGGATATTGTCGAAGTCTATACTTGGAAGAATTAGAAGATGGACTCTATGCTGAAGCTGAACTTATTCAGACCATGTCCAGACCTTAAAGTTAAATCTGTTTAGAAGTAGAATATGTTCGGTGACGACCCCGGACTGGGCGGTATGGAGGGATGGATTGAGATCGCCTTGGCAGTACGCGGGTGAGGCTAAGGGCATGTCTCCCATCCCACATCGCTTAGGGGGGAGTCCTAGGCTAGTTTATAAAGGCTTGGGTCCCTTTAATCTGTATAACGCGTTTTAAAGCCGTGAGGACTTAGTGTCCAAAGCGGACAATATTATACAGTGGGGCCCAGGTCGTTACAAAGCCGTGAGGGAGGACGGGCCGGTGGGCCGTGCCTCCAAAGTGGACAATGATATCAGAGCCGACTCCCGACCGCATGTGGGGGCAACAGCGAGGACACTGTGCCTTAAAGGGGGAGAATGTGACGACCCAGACCCGGGGTAGTACGGAGGGATGGACTGAGATCGCCTTGGCAGTACGCGGGTGAGGCTAAGGGCATGTCTCCCATCCCACATCGCTTACGGGGGGAGTCCTGGGCTAGTTTATAAAGGTTTGGGTCCCTTTAATCTATATAACTCGTTTTAAAGCTGTGAGGACTCAGTGTCCAAAGCGGACAATGTTATACAGTGGGGCCCGGGTCGTCACATTCAGACTCAGATTGTAAAGTCTATCGCACTCAAACTCAGATTGTAAAGTCTATTGCTCTCAGACTTTACATCCAGAACGAGACAGATCGTAACACAAGCCCTAATTGTATAACGGCTAGTGATATGGTTTGGATTATACATCAAGATTGATTTGATTGACTCAATCTAATTGATTGACAATTGGATATTGAAGATAAGAACTTTCTATACGAACAAGCTCTACTTATGGAAACCAAGATTCTGTTTGTATGGGCAATCGGAATCAATTTGGGATTCTACTTCTATCACTCAACGGCTACCAAATCTTCTAGATACAAATCTGTCCAATGGGTAGATTGGAAGACAATCCTCAAGATGATGTCCAACGGCTAGTTTGGAAGTGGAGGAGTATTTAAGGAGATCAAGGACTGATGAGCAAGTAAGAGACGGAGCGTAGAATTTATAATTCCAAAGTCTGAGCCAACTTTGATCATACACTTGCCTTTTGTGAGCTTAAATATTTGTGATCGTGAGAGAAATACCAAAAGAGTGACTTAGTGAGATAGTGTGATCTACTACTAAGTGTTTGCACTCAAAGTTGTAATCTCTTGTTGATTGCATAGTGGAATCCAGCAGAAGGCTGTTAGCGTGGGAGAGTGGACGTAGGCTTGATCTAAGCCGAACCACTATAAACCTTGTGTTCTTATTCTCTTCTCTAAACTCTTTATTTTATTAAGGTCTGATATTGCTCAAAGTCTACTGTTCTTCAGACTTTGCTCACAACTTATTTTATTCCGCATATATTTGCCAATGTTTCGTTTAAACACCATTCACCCCCCTCTAGGTGTTCGTACTAGCACTCAGAAGATGCAATCTATCTAAACTTAAAATTAAATATGCAATTTTATCATAATATGCAAAGACGTGCAAAGAATGCCCTAATTCTACATGACATATGCATGATAATTTTTGTATTTTTTTTTATAAAATTCGAAACTAAAATTGCCAAATAATTAAACGTGCAATTCATAGAAAAAACTAACATCCTAAATGAATACATTTTTTTTTTTGGATTTTTATTTTTTCAAAGACTCGAAATAAGTAAAATCTCCTATTCTAAATATGCAAGATAACCCTAAGATGAGGATTATTCTAAAATGAACCTAATCCTAATTCAAATATTTTTTGGATTTTTTTCCTTTTTACGAAAACAAAATCGACTCAAACCACATGACGGCAAACCAGAGCAAGATCAGATTGATATCCAAAAATTGACGAACCATATCTCGTGCATGAGATCAAGTTGGTCAATTTTAAATAAACCGTGAATCGAATCTCGAGCGTGAGATCGGATTGGTGATTTTCCAAGTGATTGCGAGTCGAATTTCGGGCGCAAAAATCGGACTGTCAATCCCTAATTTAAGAGGCTACTTCATGTCGGGAATCTCAATCTTATATCAAGGAATATTTCAAGTAAAGAAAAAAAAAATATCTAATTGAGTTTTTCCTAAATCCGGCCTAATCAACGACGGCTCGTGACGATGGCTCGGCGTGGCTCGACAAGGAGCTGTTGTGGTGGTGAGCAACTGGTTCGAAGCTCCGGCAGGGGGAAGATGTTGGCGAGGAAACTTCGGCGAGAGAACAGTAGGCGCGTGGGAAAGGAGGTGAGGTTGCTGGTGCGACGATCAGGGCTAGCTGTAGCAAACGGAGCAGGCGTCGGGTCGTCGGAGCAGACGCAGAGTAGCAGGTAGCTTCACTCGGAGGAGGCTCGGAGCGAATTTGCCGGGCGTCGGAGCAGATCTACTGGGCGTCGAAGGAACAATGAAGGGTGAATCGAATGCTGGTGCTCGGGCAGAGGCGCTGCAGGTCATGGCAAAACCGACGACTCCGGCACAGGCTGCAGCGGCTTCGCAGCTCAGGTGGAGAGGCAAGCGCTCGGGTAGAGGAGTCGCGGTAGAGCAGGCACGCGGTCGGCGCTCGGAGACGGCGAGTGGAGCTCGGATGTGCGATGATGGCGGAACAGGAGCATCGGTGCTGGTGCAGTAGACGGCGGGGTGCTTCGTTGGTCGGTGTGGTGGTGCGGGCGACAACGGGTGACGAACGAAGGATGATCAGCGGCGCTGAGGGTCGGTCGCAGCAGCAGAAGCTCACTCCAGGAAGAAGAACAATGTTCCTCTTGGCTTTATTTTGTTTTGTTCTTTTTTCTTTCCCCCCCGCGGCATGTCTCCTAGCTGACTTTAACCTTTTCCCTCGGCAACTTTTCCTTCTTTTTGTATTGTTTTTTATTTTCCCAGAAGAACGAATGAAGAGCCCCCCAAAAACCCTGAAAACGAAGACCGGAAGTTTTCTTTTTTCTTCAATTTTTGACCTAGAAAACCAAGAAAAGCCCCATTGTGCGGCCGTGTAATCAATGTCCCGGCCTCCTTTTTCTATAGTGTAGCAACCTATTTATAGGCCAAGGACTAGGGTTCTAATTTTTCCAAATCAATATCCGATTTCTTTTCTAAACGCAATATTTGTTTTTGATACGATTCAGGATTTTTTCAAATTTCAAATCCTACAAAAATAAGCTCGCATTATTTTTCGTCACACTTGCCTTATCCGAAGATATTGAAAAATCCCCAACATATCCCGGAAAAATTTCAAATCTCTATTTTTCATGAGATAATTTTCAATCATAAAGAAAAACGGGCTTGGGCCAATTTGCTCCCTTCGTGGGCTTAGTTCAGCCTAACAATTTAAAGCTCAGAACCACTGATTTGAACCCATCCGTCAGTAGTTCAATGCAAATGCAAATTAAAAAAAATGTCCTTAAAACTATATGCTACGCAATTTAATTATATATATTTTTAGGGGTTAAGAATTAATCCCTAATTTTTTTAATGTGATAAATGACTAAATGGGTTGCCAAAATTTAGGTGTCAATAGCTGCCACTCTTTGAAGGTGAGCTCGTAGAGGTTGCCTTTAAAGACAAATTGAGACCTAAATTTTGATCATGCAGATGCATGGAATGATTTTTTTTGTCGGAAAATGAATCCCATTTTAAAATGCAATTTATATGATGTATGGAAATGCTAATGCAAATGATAAAGGAACCTACCTGGAATAACTTACCTTCAAGTAGGGTAGAGTAATTCAAGTTAGTTGATGTTACATGTCCAGGACCCATACCTTTCTACGGTCGCCCAGAATAGCAACAAGACTTTGTAAGAAAACTGCTTTCCTAGGACCCGCACCTTTCTACGGTCACTTAAATAGGAAATCACTTTCTAGGACCCATACCTTTCCACGGTCGCCTGTTAGAACAATATATATTGTCTAGGAATCGTACATTTCTACGGTCGCCTAAACTGAGGTTTTGCTTAGCTAGGACCCGTACCTTTCTACGATAGCCTAAATTGAGGTTTTGCTTAGCTAAGATCCGAACCTTTCTTCGGTCGCCTATCGTTGCAGCATGGATCATCTGACCAGGACCCAAACCTTTCTTCGGTCGCCTTAATCAGACTTAACCTGGAGAAAAGCCTTTGGGGGACAACTTAATTGAGTGTCGATGAACTTTGAGCTACGGAAGCATGCCGATTTAATAGAGGGACTCACGCCATGTCGATGAAAAAGTCTCTAGGCTACGAAAGCACGCCAGGTCGATAAAAGAAATCCGGGCTATGAAAGCACGCCAATTCGATAAAAAGGACTCTGGGTTACGAAAGCATGCCAGGTCAATATAAATGGACACCGGGTTACGAAAGCACGTTGAGTCGATAAAGAGGGACTCTGAGCTATAAAAGCACGCCAGGTCAAGAATTTCGGGCTACGGAAGCACGCCGGGTCTATTAAAAGGGACATCGGGCTACGGAAGCACGCCGAGTCAATGAAAAAGACTCTGGGCTACGAAAGCACGCCAGGTCAAGAACTCCAGGCTATAGAAGCACGTCAGGTCTATTAAAAGGGACATCGGGCTACGGAAGCATGCTGAGTCAATGAAAATGGACACTGGGCTACGAAAGCACGCTAGGTAGATATAAAGAACACTGGGCTACGGAAGCACGTCGGATCAGTGAAAAGGGCTTCAAGGAGCAACTTGAACGTCAAGTATTACTCGGTCTTCAAGGATATATTACTTGTCAGACATGATTAGAGCAAAAAATGATATGCATTCATTAAAGACGTAGACAATTTGAGCTACTCTAGATTGCACATTTCAAAGTTCAGTGGGGTTTTCATCAGTTCAACCAAGGTTTATACATAATGACTTTACCATATTTGCATCACCCCAAATTTCCACAGGAGAGAATTGTCGTTCAAGACAATGGCATGGATTTCTTAAGAATAAGAGACTTTCAGTTAGAAAGGACTTTCACTCACTCCCATTCAGAATGGCTATTTTAGGAGAATCACTCCATCTCAGTATCATCATACCAACAAGGGTTCGAGTATTTTCGCAAGTAGTACGACTTTACCAATCTGAGAGGTCTTTAAAAGGGACCGTAATGTGGGCTTGGTCAACGGCTTAACAAAGGGGACTCTTTGAGTCAAGGCAATTGAAAGAACAATTCTGTAATCATCTCCGGGTTTACAAGTCAAGATTCCTGCAAAATGAGAAAGAAATAATCTTGCTCGCACTTCTTCGAGCGATGCTTAAAACATGTGATCCCCTACGTTAATTCAAGTGCCATAATCAGAAGAGACTTTGCAAGGGACATAACATAGGCTAGGTTCATGGGTTGAGAAACAAATGATTGTTAGGCTCAAAGATGTGTATAGGGATCAAAGTTGATGATCATCTTGACATTGTTGCCAGTCTTCTTCTTCATCAGGGATTGTTTCGGCAATGTGCTCCACTAACTGTAAAAACTCAGCATTTGAGTTCTTTGAGTGTTGCTCCATTGGAGATACAACATTTTTACAACCGATAGTCCTTATCTTGACTCTTTTTTTCATCTATGGGCATCGGCCTTACTTTTACCAAGCACACCGCTTTTTCATGCCCCTAGTTCTCATTCATTTTTTTCTTCACTTCTTTTTTCATAGGCATTGGCCTTGCTTTTACCAGGCACACTGCTTTTTATGCCCCTTGGTTCTATTTTGAATGACCATATGATGCTTTTAACATTTGGACCTTTGGGAGGTCTTCATCTTCTATCAGCACTCCAGACCATACTATTTGAACAATTGTTTTTTGCCTTGCCCCAGTGGGGGGGATGATCACCAACTGGGTTTAAAGAAATGAAATTGCAGGCTCAAGTGGGCTATGCAAAGGATATAAGTATGTAGGATAGAGAAAGAAATGACCTTCGTCATCCTAAGGAACTTAAATTACCACATGAATTCAATGTACTAGCACGACTTGAATATTGATGCAAGTGAAAGCAAGAAAAATTTCTTTCCATTTTCTTCACCTTATGGTGCTGTCTTACCTCCAATTTGCCCCGATGTGGGGTGGTTCTTGACAGAGATAATTTGAAAAAATCTCCATAAGTGTATAGGACTCAAAGGGGTTGAGCAATAGATCACTTGTAGTGTTTGGGATAGAGAAATGAATTGCCCCTCATCATTTTGGTCATCGTACCTTTTGCGAGAGCTCTTTTCCTTGCAGATATTGAACTTTTTACACTCATCTCACAAGGGTATAGGTAGGGGACTGTGTATAAGATAAGGCTCACCTTTGATCATCCTAACACGTGTCATTCAACATGTTCAGTCCATTGAATTATCCATCTTGACAAATCTCCACATGAAATTGATGAGTTAAATAGGTAAAATCACTATGGAAATTCTCTTTTCAAAAGAGTCTAGCAACTTTTAAGCATGAAAAACTTTTGTGACTTTGAAACAAACAATTTCCCATACTCAAAACATGATTTTAAGCATTCATTCAGAGGATTACCCTACAAAGGGACCGCCTCAGCAATGGGTGTCCTTGGATTGCCCCTATCGAAAGGGAACAAATACACAAACTGATCAATCGAGGCTGAAAATCCGATCTTTGATTTACTCCATTCTTGCTTTTGCCCATGCACAAAACAACGTGCATGAATAGGATACTATGCACCATCAAAGTAAATGCACATGGAATATCCATTTTGGTTTGAGTGGATATTCTGTCTCAGTCAGGTCACTACCAAAATCTGTCATGCCCCCAATTTGTCATCTGCAAGGAAAAGAACAGAGTGTCATTTTCCGAAATTAATTATGTTCAAGGACGAGACGTACCTCTTCCACTGGAGTATGATGGTCCTCTTTTACTTGCCCCTCATTTTCTTAAGTTTTTTGAAATATGTTCTCAAACTTGTTGAGTAACAGGTGGGTCAATTAGTTTATCATTGCAACCTAATGTGCCTTTTTAGATGCTTTCTCATCAGGCCAAGAAAGTAATGTTCATGAATCATGTGTACTTGAGTTCTTCACCCTCCTTGGTCTTGTGATGCAAACCCTCCAGGTCAAATATTCTTCCTTCTAGATATGTCACCAGTCTTTTCATAGTGGCATCAAATTCCACTACCTCAGGAAAATGAGATGGTTCAAAAGTCTCTTAGATTTCTTCTTCAAGTTACAATTTCTCACCGGAGATAGAGTACCTATGTCATCACAGCACTTTTGCTTAACAAGATAAGCTATAGTAGCAGACAATTCATCGACTTGATTTTGGAGGTGTGCAATTCGCTTGTTCATGTCACTGTCAGTATCAACGATACGGTTCAACATCTCGTTTTGATCCTTCATTTTAGCTCTTGGCCGTGTAATAATGGGCGAACGTGGAAGACCGTTATCACCTAATTTGAATGAATGAAAATATGTAAGCATGATGTGTAAATAAAGAGCCAATCCATGACAACGATCTAATTGATTTTTTCATTTTTTACGAAAAGTCCACACATGAAGGGAATTTCCTAAAAATGGATTAGGAAAATAAAGACACGGGACACCCTAGCAAAGACGAAATTTCCTAAACATGAACTAGGAAATGCCAAAATTTGAATCTCCCCAACAATAAAGACATGAGTTGAAAACAAATTCTCCAAAGTTTTTTTTCCCCAAATGATTCATTGCATGGCAATTTCCTCATTTCATTTCTAATTGACAAAGGAATTAGATCAAATGACTAACCTAGATTGTCATGAACGAACCAAAAGCACGACAAAATAAATTGCATGGTCTAGGGATAGAAGACTTCACCAAGAAAAATTGACGGCAATCACATAGACATGCACATGAGATGTAATGCTCGATTTCTACTCTTGACAAGCTTAGCAAAGTGAAGCCACAAGGATAATCAGACTAGCCGCGGGTGTGCATACTAAGTCGGGTCCTCATGACTCCGGCTTGGTCAAAGAGCCGACCTGGGTTATAGGCATGCGAATCGAGGTGGGTACTCTTGACACCAAAAAAGAAACTTCGGGATTGAGATGGACGACTCGTACCGCGGGCATGTGGTCGGGCTAGTATCCATCTCAATACCATCCTAAATGATCCTATGCGTCCCAGGTCCGGCGGCAAGTTGTGTGTGCAAAAGTGTAGTGTAAATGCATAGACGTGCATGACAGTTTATATCAAACAGGACTCCATATATGAAAATAAACCATACATTCCTACACCTCCCTGCAAAACAAAGGTTAGCAAATACTTCCCCTTATACCTCCCGTCCTGCAAGAACATTTAACACCTTAAACTTTAGGGACGTACCTGGGATCCTCGCTGCCAAACAAAAATATTTTTTTCAAAAGAAATGAAAATTGGCCTAAATCCATTAAAAGTTTTAACTCAAGTCCCCAGTGAAGTCGCCAAGCTGTCGTGATCAAAACTTACGGGTGATCCACCTAGGATTTGGCTAATGGATTGCTATGCTTGGACTTAGCTCGGGCTCTTCCAAGCCCATACCAATTCGTGACTTAAGTTCAAATTCTTAACATGCAAATGATTTTTCAATCAGGAGTCGCCACTAATCAATTTTTCGGTGGGGCGATTAGAAACCCAAGTAAAGTAACGGGAGATTTACTTGACTCCTACGAACTAGACATTGTGAGTTCGGAGACTTGATTACACTAGATTTCTCTAACGTCCTTTCGGTACCTTTCTCTTTTATTTTGAAAAAATGTTTTGTAGGCAGGTTGAATTAATTTTAATTCATTTCCCTAACATGTGAGGCGATCATGTGGGTGCGCAAACCACAAATTTAACACCCATATAAAATGGTGATTAGATTGCAGGACTGACCTCATGGCATCGAAAGCATATGTAATGTTAGATCAGAATTCACATCGACAGTCCTAGATATGATTTCTAATTAACATGCAATTTCTTTTTTGTTTGTTTTCACTTATTTAATGAGAATCATGCTTTATGCAATGCATGCTACTAATCTAACATGAAATGATATGACATGGCAATATGACCTAAGTTATATGACATAAATAAAATAAGCATGCAATCTATCCTAAAGAATGTAATTGATTTATTCTAAGACAATTTTTTTGGTATTTTCCATGAAATTCGAAATTAGAAAAATTGCGAAAAATTATCTAGGCAGGTTAAGATATCATTCAATTTGTATTAAGAATTAGGTTAAGCCAAATCCTAATTTAAACTAGAACATTATCTTAACTTGGCCATCTCTAACCTAAGATGCAATCTATCTAAAAAAATCTATCTAAACTTAAAATTAAATATGCAATTTTATCATAATATGCAATGACGTGCAAATAATGCCTTAATTCTACATGACATATGCATGATAATTTTTGTGTTTTTTTTTTTTTATAAAATTCGAAAGTAAAATTGCCAAATAATTAAATGTGCAATTCAAAAAAGAAACTAACATCCTAAATGAATACATTTGTTTTTGGATTTTTATTTTTTCAAAGACTCGAAATAAATAAATCTCCTATTCTAAATATGCAAGATAACCCTAAGACGAGGAATATTCTAAAACGAACTTAATCCTAATTCAAATATTTTTTGGAGTTTTTTTCCTTTTCACAAAAACAAAATCGAGTCAAACCACATGACTGAAATTGATATCCAAAAATTGACGACCATATCTCGCGCATGAGATCAGGTTAGTGAATTTTAAATAAACCGTGAATCGAATCTCGAGCGTGAGATCGGATTGGCGATTTTTCAAGCGATTGCGAGTCGGATTTCGGGCGTGAAAATCAGATTGTCAATCCCTAATTTAAGAGGCTACTTCATGTCGGGAATCTCAATCTTACATCAAGGAATATTTAAAGTAAAGAAATAAAAAATAAAATAAAAATAAAATAAAACTACCTAATTGAGATTTTTCCTAAATCTGGCCTAATCAACGACGGCTCGTGACGGTGGCTTGGCGTGGCTTAACAAGGAGCTGCTGTAGTGGTGAGCAACTGGTTCGGAGCTCCGGCAGGGGAAGACGCCGGCGAGGAAACTCCGGCGAGAGAACAGTAGGCGCGCGGGAAAGGAGGTGAGGCTGCTGATGCGATGATCGGGGCTAGCTACAGTAAACGAAGCAGCGTCGGGTCGTTGAAGCAGAGGCGGAGCAGCAGGCAGCTTCGGTCGGAGGAGGCTCGGAGCGGATCTGCTGGGCGTCGGAGGAACGACGAAGGGTGAATCGAATGCTGGTGCTTGGGTGGAGGCGTTGCAGGTCGCGGCAAAACCGGTGACTCCGGCACAGGCTGCAGCGGCTTCGCGGCTCAGGTGGATAGGTAGTTGCTCTGGCAGAGGAGTCGCGGCAGAGCAGGCACGCGGTCAGCGCTCGGAGACGGCGAGCGGGGCTCGGATGCGCGACGACGGCGGAACAGGAGCAGCGGTGCTGGTGCAGTAGACGGCGGGGTGCTTCGTGGGTCGGTGCGGTGGCGCGGGCGACGACGGGTGACGAGTGGAGGACGATCAGTGGCGCTGAGGGTCGGTCGCAGAAGCAGAAGCTCACTCCAGGAAGAAGAGCAATGTTCCTCTTGGCTTTGTTTTGTTTTGTTCTTTTTTCTTTCCCCCCCTGCCGCACGTCTCTTCCCTCTGCTGGCCTTGTACTTTTTTGCTTCTACCCTAGCTAACCTTGACCTTTTCCCTCTGCAGCTTTTGCTTCTTTTTGTATTGTTTTTGATTTTCCCAGGAGAACGAATGGAGAGCCCCCCAAAAACCCTGAAAACGAAGACCGGAATTTTTCTTTTTTCTTCAATTTTTGAACTGGAAAACCGAGAAAAGTCCCTTGTGCGGCCATATATTCAATGTGTGTAGCCTCCTTCTTCTGTAGTGTAGCAACCTATTTATAAGCTAAGGACTAGGGTTTTAATTTTTCCAAATCAATATCCGATTTCTTTTTCGAATGCAATATTTGTTTTTGATACGATTCGGGATTTTTTCAAATTTCAAATCCTGCAAAGATGAGCTTGCAATATTTTTTGTCACACTTGTCTTATCCGAAGATATTGAAAAATCCCCAACATATCCTGGAAAATTTCAAATCTCTATTTTTCACGAGATAATTTTCGATCAATAAAAAAACGGGCTTGGGCTAATTTGCTCCTTTCGTAGACTTAGTCTAGCTTGACAATTTAAAGCTCAGAATCACCGATTCGAACCCATCTGTCATCAGTCCAATGCAAATGCAAATTAAAAAAAATTGCCCTAAAACTATATGCTATGCAATTTAATTCTATATTTTTTTTAGGGGTTAAGAATTAATCCCTAATTTTTTAATGTGATAAATGACTAAACGAGTTGCCAAAATTTAGGTGTCAACAGTTTGTTTAAAGAATTCTTTTTTCAATTTTTTTTTGACTTTTGATATTTGAATGACGGAAAATTAATCGATTTATGAAAACTTCTTTTCATAATCTGAAAACAATAATATTGGATAGGGAGAAATTGATTTCTGCTTTTAGCAAAAAATAAATCACTTTTCTTAAACCACCCAATTGAAGGATATTAACTATTTCCTTAATAATGATTTTCATGAAAATATATATTTTTAATCATTGAGTTCTCGATGAAATAAATATATCTTTAGTGTACTTTTCCAAACTTATTGGATTGTCTACTTGTTGGGAAATAAATATAAGGAGAATGTTAAATGATTGGCTCAACTTCTTAGTTATTCAAGTTTCTCAACCGCATATTCGGTTAAGAAGAGTAGCTATTCTATTCTCAGCCTATTTCTCATGCAACAGTCACTCCTTCCTTTATATAATTAAGAAATACATCAACAATAACTAATAGTTCAAGATCGGCAATAACTATTCTTTCTTTCTTTCTGTGTTTTCTTTTTCATGTAGTTAGGCATAGTTTCAATTTTTATATTTCAAAATTGACCTTGCCGTTTTAGTAGTTATTAAAATTTTGTAAAATCAGAAACTATCCAAAAATTATTTATCTTTATTATATCTAACTATTTGTCATAACTCTATCAGTATATTGTTATGTAAGTATTGTGTAACTATAAAATAATATGTTGCTATACTCATTATGATTTATCTTTGGTAATTAAACAATAAATAGAATACTATACCTAAAAATTTCATAATAGCTAATTAATATAATTAAATACTAATTGTAATAAAATTATTTAACAAAATATACACAAATTATTTGTAATTAGATAATGAAATGATAAATGATATATTAGTCTCTAATTACATAATATAATTAAACAATATGAGATAGCATATACAATGAAATGACAAAATATACATGATGCAATATGACATGATGAATTAGATGCAAAACACGACACTGTAATGACATGACATGAGAAATCAAGTACAAAACATGATAGCCAAATTGGTTTGATATGGTAATAATCATGTGCACCATGAAATGAAAAGAAATATTAAAAAATAACATTAAACGGGAATATTCACATGCGGCATGACATAACTAATTAATTGTAAAACATGATCAAAAAATGACATGGCATGACAATAATCACATGCAATATGACTTGAAAAATTAGTTGCAAAACATTATAGAAAATATTCACGTGTAGCATGATATGAAAAAATTATACGACAACAAAATGTTATGACAATAATTGCATGTAACATGATATGATAAATTTAAGAAATGACGTGACGTGACAATATTCATATTATGAAATGATATGACATGGCATGGCATCACCTACACACAGCATGGCATAATAAATTGTGTTGTGTGGGGAGTCATATTCATTCAGCTTGCGGCCTCACTCGGAAACAGTAACGTTTTTGTAGACATATCTTTTCCTTTCAACCAAGTCAAAATAAATTCAAAATTCGATGCTGAATCATCAAATTAGTAACAGCATACACGGGGCTTATACATTGGTTTGAATCATGGCTATTAGCTATAGGATTTCGACTTCCAGCCATATCGCCGCATTGCCGCAGCCCATCGTACACCCGAGTTCAATCCCTACGGCACATGTCTTACAGGTTGGCTTATAGATAATGGGGTGTCCTGTAATGTAGCACCACAATATATTCACGGCTTTGTATTCCCTCCAAATTGCGCAGCTCATTCAGCTTATATAGCACGAAGTTCACAACAACTAGAATCAAACGGCCTAATTTCAGATTTAAATTCAAAACGATTAAATTATGCATAATATCTAGTAGAACTTCAATAGCATGACAACGTATTGTAAGACTGTTAGACTAGATATAAATTAAAACGCGACGATCCCGATTTATCAATCACGGATAAATTCATACAAAAATTTGGGATCAATTTGCGGAAACGAAAAGATCAACATACCACCAGCCATTGATGAAATTTGCAAAAGTGGAAAACCTCAAAACCTTGGATGGATCCACGCAGCACGATCGATCTGCAATATGGGGAACACCAGATCTGTACATCCTGTTCTACTAGCCAATACCCCTCAAACCTGATGGTGTGTTTTCTGTAGTGATAGGGTTTGAACTAGACGACCTGACATTTTATTCCGTATCTTACGTTACCGACATCTTCCATTAAGACCGTTATGGTAACATATTAATGAACAAATATCATGTAATAGATGTGGGTGATAAATTGGGTAATAAATCGGAACTAATTGGGAATACAATATTGGGATCATATTTAGAATAATAAATATATTACAACATTCTCTCACTTGATCCCAATATTCCATCAAATGAAATGTTAACCCAAACCCACATAAACTTCATACTAAAATAAAATACATGAATCACGGCGATGAGTCCTCTTAGAGCGAGTATTATCTTCCGTGTATCACAATGCATTTCATCAACCCATATGTGATCAAATAAGTTAATGAATAAACCTTATATTTACTCCGAGTTAGATGTAATTTTTTTTCTCAGAATAACTAAATGTATACAACTGTATTGAGAAAAACATTATAAATGAATAAAAGTCTCACAAATTCTTTCATATAAAGAAAAATTTACATGATTTGACCAATGCCAATTCTGAATACACGATCCTTATAACTCATTGGTGGCATGCCTTTAGTTAAAGAATCAGCTATCATCAATCCAGTGCTTACGTGTTCTATGACCACTTTATTCTCTTTAACACGTTCTCTGATGGCTAAATACTTGATGTCGATGTGCTTGCTTCGATTACCACTTTTGTGGTTCTTAGCCAACTGCAGCTGAATTGTCGTAAAATATTTTTAATGGCTTAGCAATGGAATCCACAACTCTAAGCCCCGATATGAAACTTTTCAAGCACACACAATGTGAGGTGGCCTCAAAACAGGAAATGAAATCTGCCTTCATAGTGGAAGTGGCAACCAAGGTCTGTTTTGCACTCCTCTAGGATACAGCTCCGCCAGCAAACATAAAAATATATCCCGATATTGATCTACGGGAATCAACACAGCCAGCATAGTCTGAGTCTGAGTAACCAATTACCTCCAAGCCGTCCGTCTGTCTATACATAAGCATGTGTCTCTTTGTTCCTTGAAGGTACCTTATCACCTTCTTTGCAGCTCTCTAGTGGTCCATACCTAGATTACTTTGGTATCTTCCCAACATTCCCACAGCAAAGGCAATGTCAGGTCGAGTGCAAACCTGAGCATACATCAAGCTTTCGACAGCAGAAGCATATGGGATGTTCTTCATTTGTTCCCTTTCAAAATAGTTCTTCGAACATTGGTTTAAATTAAACCTATCACCCTTCACAATGGGTGCTATACTTGGTGAACAATCTTTTATCGGAAGCCTCTTTAAAACCATATTGATATAGGTTTCTTGAGATAGTCCTAATATACCTCGAGGTCTATCTCTATGGATCTTAATGCCAATGACATAAGACGCTTTATCCTTCATATCAAAACTCTTAGAGAGAAATTGTTTCACTTCATATAACAACCCCTTGTCATTGGTTGCAAGTAAAATGTCATCTACATATAGCACAATGAAATAAATTTTGCTCCCACTAACCTTCTAGTATATACATTGATCCATGACATTCTCTATAAAACCGAATGAAGAGATAATCTCATGGAATCTTAAGTATCATTGGCGGGATGCTTGTTTCAAGTCATATAGAGACTTTTTAAGCTTACATACCAAATGCTCACTAGCACTTTTTAAGCTTCCAATTTTCCATCAAGGAATGCTGTTTTCACATCCATTTAATGTAACTCCATATCAAAATGAGCAACCAATGCCAAAATAATACGAAGAGAATCCTTCTTCGATACAGGAGAAAACGTCTCTGTGGAATCGATTCCCTCCTTTTGAGTGAATCCCTTGGCAATGAGTCTGGTTTTGTATCTCTCAATATTGCCTAATGAATCCTTCTTAGTTTTGCAAACCCATTGACAACCAATAGCCTTTGCATTATCGGGCAACTCAACTAAATCCCAGACTTCGTTTGATGCCATAGAATTCATCTCTTCCTTTATGGCATCACAACTCATGGCTTGTGAAAACGTCTCTAGATCACTTTCAGCTCCAACACTATAGTCACATTTTTGTAGATACATAATGTAGTCATTAGGGATTGTTGATTTCTTCATTCTAGTAGCCTTTCTTAATGTTGCATTAACATTCTCCTGAGGAGTTTGCTGTTCAACTGAAAGCTCAACAGTATCTGGTAATTGCTGAATAGTTGGGTCTACCTGATCATTATCAGCAAGTTGTGGATCTTCAATGATTGGTTGCTCAACGACCGGTTGAATTGAAGGGGCGTTGAAAGCAACAACCAATCTAGTACATGAGGTGGAAGGTTGAGTATCTGAATGATCTTTTTTAGGCACAAAGTCCCTAAATTGATCACTTCCATTAATCAGGTCATTCTCAAGAAAATTTAGCATTTCTTGATTCCACTAACTTAGTGGTGTGAGATGGACAATAAAAATCTGTATCGTTTGGAATTTTTGGCATATCCAATGAAATATCCACTTATAGTTCTTGGATCTAACTTCTTTTCCTGTGGATTGTAGACTCCTACTTTAGATGGGCATCCCCAAACACGTACATGTCGCAAACTCGGTTTCCAACATTTGAATAACTCAAAAAGCGTCTTTGGAACAGCCTTGGTTGGAAGTCGGTTTAATATGTACATAGCCGTTTTAAGAGCCTCAATCCACAAAAACTTAGGAAGTTTGGAGCTGCTGAGCATACTTCGCACTATGTCCAATAATGTTCGGTTTCTTCTTTCTGTGACATTATTTTGGTCCACTGAACCAGGCATAGTGTATTGGGCAATAATCCCATGCTCTTCAAGAAACTTTGTAAATGGACCAGGTGCTTGTCCATCTTCAGTGTATCTACCATAATATTCTCCACCTCCATCTGATCTCACGATCTTAATTTGCTTGCCGCATTGTTTCTCTACTTCAGTTTTAAATACTTTAAAGGCATCTAGCGCTTTGTGCTTATTAGGAAGCAAGTAGAGATACATGAATTATGAATAATCATCTATAAGAGAAATGAAGTATCTCTGACCATTTGAGTCCATATCTAGACTACAAATATCTGTATGTATGATTTCTAATAATCTTGTACTCCTCTTAGCACATTTCTTTAACTTGTTGGTCTGTTTTCCCTTTATACGGTCCACACAAGTGTTATAATCAATAAAATCTAGAGTATAAAGTACTCCATCATTTATTAGTCGCTTAGTTCTATCCATGGAGATATGTCCCAATCTCCGGTGCCACAACATAGAGGAATCCTCATTCACAACACATCGTTTTATACCACTATTATCGTGAACGTGCATCACATTATTAATAGTATTGTCTTGTAAATTAATTTGAAAGAGACCGTCAGACAAAATACCACTTCTAACAATTTCAGATTTGTACGATAAATTGAATGTTAATCTAAAAATTCAAAGGAATATCCCAAAGGTACAAGTCTTGAAACTGAAATTAAATTCCTAGAAAAAATAAGAATATAAAAGGTCATTTCTAAAATTAAAACAAAACTACTACTGAGAATTAATCTGCATGTCCCAATAGCTTCCACATGCGAGCGCATCTTGTTTTCCGAATAGATACTTTGTTCACTTCCCACTAGTTTCCGCTGGTTCTGAAAACCCTGCAATGAATTCGAAATGTGGATTGTAGAATTAGAATTAATCCACCAAGTGTTATGACCCACATCAACCATATTAGATTCATAACAAACACATGAGAGTTGGTTACTTTTCTTTTTGAGCCAGGCCTTAAATTTGGCACAATCCTTTTTCATGTGCCTATGTGCCCCTTTTTTTTTTTTTAACAGAAGAAGCACTTGGATTCCTTCTTAATGCTAGCTTGGAGAGGTAGAGGCATCTTACCTTTTCCATTCTGCTTGCCTTGCCCTTTATACTTATCCTGTGTTGCTATATGAGCACTTTCTCCTTTCTCCATTAGTAGCCTCTCTTCCTCTTGAACACACATGGTTATCAGTTCATTGATTGACCATTTAGTTTTATGTGTGTTGTAAGAGATCTTGAAAGGGGCATACTCTTATGGGAGAGTATTCAGGATATAGTATACAAGAAAGGGTTATGATATCGCAACCTCAAGATTTTTTAACTGAGCTACAATGTCCCTCATCTTCATGATGTGCTCACGCACACCTCTTACACTAGTAAGTTTCAAGGATGAGAACTTCATAATCAGGGTCATGGCATGCACCTTCTTTGAAGACTCAAATTGTGCATCAATAGCCTCTAGCAATTTCTTGGTATTGTTATGCTGAATGACTGAACCATGAATAGTAGCAGAGAGTTTTGTCTTTATGTACATCACACTGAGATGGTTGAACTGCTCCCATTGTGCATAATGAGTATGTTCAGCATGAGTGCTATTCTCAGTAGGTTTAGGTGGTTCGTCTGATTTTAGAGCATAATCAAGATCCATGCACCCCAATTGAAGAAGAACTGATTCTCTCCATTCTTTATAGTTATTTTCATTAAGCTCAGGAACAATTATACCAGAACTAATCGTAGGTGGTAAGACTGCATCATAATCAAAGAAAACTTATGTATCAACATATTTGAGACAAATAAACTTAAATCATACTTTATCAATGTAAAACATGATATAAAATATGAATCACATAACATCAAAAACTGCATGTGGGCAAAGTTTTTAATTTAAATTGATTCATAATTACTTCATGATGAAACTATCAAATTATATTCCCTTCCTTAATCCCTGTGGGTAAATTAAGAAAGATAAAATAATATTTCATCCTAATTAATCACATTAATATATTGAAAATTCCTATGGGACAAAATTCATAATATTAATGCGACTAATCACAATTATTGTCTTTGATTATATGTGATCCAAATGCTCTTAATGTATATAATTTACTATAATCAAAGATGCCGTGGCTAATATTTAATTAATTAAATATATACGGATCACTAGAAATTTAATTTTATGAGAAAATATTCATAAAATTGCACATAAGGGTAAAACAGTAACATCACGTGCAAAAGGGGTAAAACTAGAATTTTGCACGCAAGGCCAGAATTGGAATTTTACTTTTAAGGGATAAAACAGGAATTTTATGCCCAAAAAGGGCAAAATCGTAAATTTTCCTGCCCAGGGGGGGCAAAATCGAAATTTTATGTGTCTAGGGCAAAATCATAATTTTAGTCAACAATGGTAGAAGCCTTTCTCTTCCGCCGCGACTTGCTTCGTTCCATTGCCTGGGTCTCCTCCACAGCCCATGTTCGACCAAATTGATTGATGGGTTTCGAAGAGAACGTTGGGACAAACGAATAATTTCAAGATTCGGCAAAAACGACCAACGTATTGACCTGAATTAAGCCTAAAACGATCTGCCCTAAAAACCCTAACCACCAAAATTTCATCGCTCGATTAACCTCCGACAATTAGTAATATGCCGAAAAGTTTAAGGGTTTTTCTTCCTAATGTCAGTGTGACCATGCAAATACATTATTGCGTGGTGGGTCGCCCGAATTTGGCCGGAATTTTAGATTTGTTCCAAGCCATAAAATTCCGAATTTACCCATACATAATTCAATGAAAATAAATAAAAATTCCAAAAATTTCACCAAGGCAGAGATTGTAAACATGCTCTGATACTAACTGTTAGACTAAATATAAACTAAAACTTGACGATCCCGATTTATTAATCACAGATAAATTCGTACAAAAATTCATGATCGATTTACGAAAATGAAAAGATCAACATACCTCCAGCCATTGATGAAATTTGCAAAAGTGGAAAACCTCAAAACCTTAGACGAATCCATGCAGCATGATCGATCTGCAATATGGGGAACACCAGATCTGTACGTCCTATTTTACTAGCTAATACCCCTCAAACCTGATGGTGTGTTTTTTTGTAGTGTAGGGTTTTAACTAGATGACCTGACGTTTTATTCCGTTCTTATGTTACCGACATCTTCCATCAAGTCCGTTATGGTAACATATTAACGGGTAAATATCACGTAATAGATGTGGGTGATAAATTGTGCAATAAATCGGAACTAATTGGGAATACAATATTGGGATTATATTTAGAATAATAAATATATTAGAACAAAGACTAAAGATTTCATTTTGACATTACGACGACCTAGAAACATGTGTTTTTAATTTTCTAAGTGGACAGCATAACAGCGTATTTTAGATCTTGAGATTTCATTTTCTAAGAACATGTTTTTTCGAATATTTAAATGGGCAGTATAATCATGTATTCTAGACTGCAACATTTCATTTCTTGGTCGTGAAGACCTAAGAACATGCATTTGTCTATTAATCAAATGGGTAAGATATTGAAGTATTCTTTAAACTTAAGATTTTAAATGTATATTACTACGTCCCAATGCCTGTGCCAAGGACCCCATTACCTAGAAGTGGGTTCTCAGCATTTGGGCCTGAGTCCATCAAGGTTAAGCTTGGGACTCCTGTGCTTGTACTCAGGACCTCCTCGCCCAACTTGGGTCCATCTAGGTCTTACATGGGATCCTAGTTGCCATGCCAGGGTCCGACAAGTTGGGGCTAAAGACACCGGTGATGGTGTGTGTGCCCTGAATGCCAGGCCTAATAACATTAAGACCGAGCTTGAGTCCTCGATGTTTGTGCCTGAGTCCATCAAGGCTGGGCCTTAGCGTTCATGCCCAAGTCTCTAGCTCTCAAGCCTGAGGTTAGGATTTTGATGCCCATGCCCACATACTCGATGCCTATGTCTCGGTCCATCGAGGTAGTGCCTGGACCACAACGCTTGTGTCCATCGAGGTTAGGGTCGTGCCTGGGACGCCCTTGCCCAGGTCCATTGAGGCTTGGCCTGCGCATTGGGGTCCCGAGCATGAGCTCAACCTCAATGGACACGGGGACACGAGTTTGTGCAGTCAAGACTTAGGCTTGGTCCTCAAGGTTTTGAGCCCATGCTCGGGACCCAACGCCTTGGCTAGGTCTCAATGGACCTAGATGTAGGAGCCAAGGATCCGAGCACTGGCACTTGGGTCTTGAGTTTGGCTTCAATGTACCTAGGCCTGGACACACAGGATTCTTAATCTAGTTTGATAATTCCACAAGCATTACAGTAATCCAAACTAATAGGTTCTCCATATTAGTCATTCTTGTGTTTGTATCTTCATTCTCCATTCTTCTGGCTGTCTTTTAACTACCTTGATTTTGCGAAATAAAATCAAATGAGATGAAGTTAGTATACGGGAGAGAAGTGGAAAAATTACAACCCTTCAAATTCATTTTTTTAATTATATATATAATGAAATTATATATAATGAAATAGAGATAAAAGACTTTTATAAAAGCCCAATATCTTATACATAATCTCTTTTAAATTTTTTTATAAGAAATAATAAGTTTGAAGGGCTTACAAATGGTGATTATCAAAATGCCAATTACATATTCCTTCAGAACTTCATAAAATGACATGAAAGGGAAACTTCATTAATTACGTCAAAAATTGTGAAGACAATTCCCTATACATTCTCTAGAAATTGAATAGAAATCTTTATACATTGTTTTAAAAAGGGTTAATATCACAAAAATCCTAAACTTGTATACCTGTAACAAATTTACTCAAAACTAACCATTTGACCATAAAAAGCTCCAAACTAATATAATTATGACAAATTTACAATCCGTTAGTTTCCATTAAATTTTACTATCAAATTACTAAGTTGAATTACATATAGTAGTTGACGAATGTATCAATTTAAGATTTTACTCTTCGCTTGTCACAGTTATATTAGTTTGTGATTTTTCATGGCATTATTCAAGTAAAGAAAACTAACAGGAGGTAAATTTATCATAAATGTACCATTTTGGCGTTTTTGGCAATTAAAAAATTAATTTGGAATAAATTTGTCACTAGTGTGATAGTTTGTGGGTTTTTTTTGTGATAAAGAAAATTAGTTTGAGATAAATTTGTGACAAGTGTATCAATTTTGAGTTTTCCGTGATATTAACTCTTAATAAAATGTATAAAAGGGAAATCCTATACATTCCGTTTAAAGAAACAAAAAGAACTTCTTATATATCAAACTAGTGCATGAAAGAGAAGTTTTAATGGAATATGTTCAAAGTTCTAATCCAAATGGGGATTCTCAAAGCATCCGACAAATACATTTGTCCTCTTGGAACGTTGCATTTTAGCTGAAGTTTCATCCATTTCTACAAGGATTCATTTAACTCAGGCTTCTTTTGGTGTTGGCTTAACAAAATCGTCAAGAATAACTACCTCGAGCTCGGGTCTAATGCAATGATGTATATAACCCCTTGAGTGTGATGCACCTTCATTTCCCCTTCCAAGTACACAATCCAATCAGTGTTGGTGGGTGGGCAATCACATGTAGTCAAAACAATATAATCCAAACCTTAGAGGAGGAGAAATTTCTTGAAACATGCAATATTGACATGCCACCCTTTAAGCGTAATATGACAAAGACTTGTTTGGGACCTTGTATATTAACTCAAAGAGGTATTGTTCGTTTTGACTGGTTTCATACCAAGTCTCATGGTTTTGTCCTTTGACATATAAGTGGGCAACTTCTCAAAATGTCACCTATCCACGAAATGCTTCTACTTTAGCACATTTAGCTTTAGAGTTCCAAAGGTAAGCATTGCCGTTATGTCAAAAGGCATATTTGGGAGCTAAATCCAGTTTTTACATGCATACATACATACATTTATACACACACATATATATATATACATATACATACATATACATACATATACATAGATATATATATATATATATCTCAAAATCGTTCTCCTCTTATTCGGTCCACAATTCGGCTAATTCCTGTCGCTTTCGCTATCCTAAAAGTCTATGAAGAGCCACTCCTTGTCTAGATCCTTTGGCCTTGACGACCATTTCTCACCCTCGTCGGACTGGATTATTAGAAGCCTATCGGCTTTTGTGTGGTTCGTCCATGAACCATACATTTATTTGAGGGGTCTTGCTCTAATACCATATGGCAATGCCCTGAATTAACTCACCAAGGTATTGTCCACTTTGGCTGGTCCAATAATGAGCCTCATGGCTTTTTCCTTTGATGTACGGGTGGGCATCTTCCTAGAAAGTTGCCAAATCTTGGGAGTTCCCCAACCTGAGCACAATTAACCTTTAGAATTCCAGAACTAAGAATTATCATTATGTCAAAAGGTGCATCCGTGAGTTAATTCTAGTTTTTACATATATATCTCAGAATTGCTCTCTCTTATTTGATGCACAATTTAGTTCATTCCTACCCCCTTTACCATCTTAGAAGCCTATTAGGAGCCACTCCTTGTCTAGGCCCTTTATCCCAGGCAACAACTCCCAGACCGGGTTTATGACGCCCCAAAATGTCACATCCGATATGTGTCTTTTTTGATCATAAATATTATAAGCCCGCGGTAGCGTAACAAAATTTTAACAACACCCTATACAAGAAAATCATGCGATTTTAATGATATACGTATGTATTTTCTTTATAAAAACATCAGTAATTACTGACTCGATACAACATTAAGAAAAACACAACCCAACATACATAGTCTTGGAAAAGGTTCAGGTCACCCAAGTCCATCCCGCCACCCCTCCACCAAAATCAACCACCTTGCCATCGACATGTCATCGTTGTCGAGACTTGGGGGACCATTAAAACTCCTAAGTAGTCCAACAAATTTCCCTATCGACCCATACGTAGAACTACATTTAATATATACTACCGTTGATCCAAGTAGAAGCACATCTTCATATTTACAATGAAAATACATAGGAACTTCAAATCCCGATAGTGGAAGGTGATCCAACCTACAAAACTGAAAAAAAGTAGTGGGACAAAGCTTAGTAAATGAAACCTATAAGTTTAAATTAGGAGATCATTTTACCACTCAATCTAGTTCCAAATAATGCGAATTCAGGCAATACAAAATAACCATATATGACAAATGCATAAGCAAATGCTCTATTATCATGATATGGCAATAGAAACAATTAATATCATTGTATAAGATCATTCACTCAATAGCAATTAGAAGGTGTATTATTTTATGATGCATAGATATCACATAGTGGCTCACCACTTACACATGGAACATCTAGTCCCTACTAGTCATGAAGTTTACAGATACACATAAGTAGGTTGTAGCTCACTAACACACACGCACATAGAGATTAGTTTTGGGAAAAGTACACTAGAAGTGTCTTAACTTGTGTATGAGGCTCACTTTAGTGCCACAACTTTTTGCCGGCTCATTTTAGTGCCAAAATCGGAGAAAAACGATCACTTAAGTACGTTTTGCAAAAAAATTCGACCAAAATAGTTACGTGACATTTACGATTTCAAAAAATGGCCGAGTTGAATTTCTTTAAAAATTCTAGTCCATGTTGATTGGCCAAACCGCGTCGCTTAGTCCAAATGTGGTTGAGTTGGACTAAATAGCGCCGCACCACATTGTTGGCCCAAAAAAACACCACACGATGTTGCCCCAAATTAACAAAAAATAGGGCTCTGGTCGTGTTGCCTCATCATCAACGCCGCTTTCTTTGTGAACAACACTCGCGCTCGCTTGCCGCCTCTTGCTTGCCAGCCGTCACTCGCTCACTTGTCGTCATCGCTCACTACATCCTTGCTTTCAATTAGTCAGGTTAGTCATCGCTCGCCGCCTTCTCATTTTCAGTGAGTCACTTGGAGGGAAACAATTAGGGGTTTAAGAGGGAAAAAATTAGGGCTTGGGTGAGGAGGGAAAAACTAGAATTATTAGTGCTTGCCGCCTCATCGTTCTTTTGGCTACAAAGCTAGCAATGTGGGAACATCGATATATTTTATCAACCCCTAATTGCTCTATTGTTGCTTTCTGTTTGATTAAAAAAGACAAAATGCCAAGTTATTTTTTTTTTTAAATTAGGGTATATGAAGACCTTCATGTTAAGTTGTTGGTCATCCTTTCTAGGGTCTCAAAAGCTAATTTTTTTCTTGGGTGCAGGGTCAGTATGGGGGACAACAGTATAGTAGGTGTCATTGTCAGATATGGTAGGGAATTTGTCATTGGCACCGATGAATGTGAATATGCTGGTGGAAACGAGGGGACTATTTGTGTCGATGTAGGTAAGACATCATATATTAGTTTCATGAGAGAAATAGTGTATCAGTTACGTTGCAAAATATAAAAATTGCACTTTTGTGTCCCTAGGAAAAATTGCTTTGAGAATCTTTGATGATAATAATGGTGTAAAGGACATTATTTACTATTATCTTCATGACGAGGAAGGTACTGTATATATTGGGTATTATGAAGACGAAGACGATGAAGATGATGAGAGTACTCAAGTAGGAGAAGTAGAAGGTAGCGTTGAACCGACTACCTAGATTGGGTCTAGATCCATTTTAGATGAAGGACCACAACTTGCTCAGGTTAGGGAGGAGACAGGGACAAGGCACATAGCATAGTCAAGAAGAGTCTTTGGTGAAGACTTAGTTGATGAAGAATTCACTAGATTAGAGTTTGAAGTTGCTTTATGCAGTGAATCAGACGATGAAAGTTTGCGAAATGTGAATTACTCGAGTGATTGATTATGATAAGGAACTTGCATAGTCAAGGCAAAAGCTGAGGGACTTTCAGAGAAAAAAAAATTGTAGCGTTGGGAGAATTGCATGAATCTGAACTTGTAACCAAACTGATTATGAAAAAAGTGTCGATGACAACGAGATTGACAGTTCATAGAAAGAAGATGCCGAAGGAGCTGTGCATGTCTTGTATTAACTATTGGTATAAAATTCGATGATGCGAAGCAGTTCAAAGAAGCTATTGTGAAATATTCAATTGTTGAATAGAGGAGTGCTGAATTCATTACAAATACTAATAAATTTGTGGGAGCAAGGTGTTCACAACCAAATTGTTCATAGAAGATCAATGACGCAGTGAATAAGAATATCGGATCGTTCTAGCTTAGGTCTTTCCAAGAAAAACATATTAGTTCCATTGTGTTTGATAATAAAAGGGTAACAAGTGCATGATTGTTGAAGCACTTCTTCAACACCATCAAAGCGATGCCTCAGATGAAGAGTCCATAGTTCAAGCAACTAGTGAAGGAGTAGGTAGGAGTAAATGTATCTAGAAACTGGTGCAAAAGAGTCAAACAGAGGGTGATGATACATTGATAGGTAGGTACAAGAAAGGATATGCTCAAATTTGGGATTATGCTGCTTAGTGTAGGCTTCAAAACCCATCTAGTAGAATATATATAGAAGTTTTCCAAAGACCATTACTTGGCCATAGGACTAAATTTGATAGGATTTATGTTTGCTTTGATACATGTAAGAGAGGATTTTTAGCTCGTTGTGGAAGAGTAATATGGTTGGATGGATGTTTTTTTGAAGGGATTATGCAAAGAAGAGTTGTTAGCTACCGTTAGGAGAGATGCCAATAACCACATGTTTCTAATAGCATGGGTTGTTGTGAGGTAGAGAACAAGGACACTAGGTCCTAGTTCTTAAAGAATATAATGGCTGACTTAAAGATCAATAATGGAGAAGGTTGGGCATTCATGAGTGACCAATAGAAGGTAATGCTATTGTCTAGTACTTGCTTTTTCATATATATATATATATATATATATTTTTCATATTTTAACTTACAAATATTTGTTTTTGGAATTATTGTAAGGATTTGTTCCAGTATTAACTAAGTTGATACTATATGCTGAAAATAGAATATGTGAGAGGCACATTTATGCAAACTGGGCAAAGAACTATAAATGAGACAGACTGCAAAAGTAAATTTGGCTTATAGCAAGAAGCACTAAATATGACTGATTTTAGAATATATAAACAGGGGTTACTTGAGTTGACTAGGGAAGGATTTGAATCACTATTCCAAACTAAACCTAAACATTAGAGTAGGGCATTCTTCAGTGAAGAATTCAAGTGTGACATCATTGACAACAACCTCAATGAAGCATTTAATAGGAGAACCTTAGAGGCTAGGTGCAAACCAATCATCAGTATACTTGAAGTTATAAGAATAATAATCATGACTATGTGGCTACAAAGTGGACTAGAGAGTGTGGTCTTAGGATTGCAAAAAGATTAGAGGAGAACATGGTTGCTAGTAGGTTCTATCATTCAATCTGGAATGGGGATGATGGATATGAGATAATGCACAATGCCAACAAGTATGTTGTCTAGCTGGAGGGAAGAAAGTGTTCATGTCATGGCTAGCAATTGATTGGAATTCTATTTGCACATGCCATTTGTGTCATCCAATTGAAGCATCATATTCTTGATGACTACCTACATGATTGCTACAAGAGAAGTACATATGTTACTTCCTACCAACACATATTACAGCTAGTTGATGCATCATATTTTGAAAATGCACAACTCATGAACCTCCTCAGCTTTTTCCCCTAAAAAAGCAAATGGGTAGGCCAAAAAAGAGATGAAGAATGCAGGAGAGGGAGATCTCAAGTAATAAGATGGTACATCAATAGTGGCAACCATCTGCAGAGGTTAAGGAAGGGCTAACTGAAAGGACAACCGTTGAAGGGCTAGCTAAAGAAGGGTGAGCTGAAAGGACAACTGAATGGCCAAGTGAAGGGACAGTTGAAGTATCAGCTAAAGATCGAACTGTAGGGCCAACCCTTGATGCAACAATTGCACAGACAAGGAATAAATATTTTGTAAGTCATACAATTTCTGTTGTGTGTTATATTATGGGCTGTTTGTGTGTGTTATATTATTTTATGGGCTGCTTATGTGCTTAGGTGATAATTTTTGTTGTGTGTATAATGTTATTTATGGGCTGATTGTATGTTATATTGTTTTATGGGCTGGTTATGTGCTTAGGTGATAGTTTCTGTTGTATGTATAATGTTGTTTATGGGTTGGTTGTGTGTGTTATATTCTTAGGTGAGAAGAAGACAAGCTATACAAGTTGCTCTGGTTGCTAAAATGATGCACCACCTAGAGCTGGAGGATTTATTCGGAGAAGGATAAGACAATATGATTATGACCTTTATATATACTTCAACACTAAAATGATTATTTTGAATGCAAGTTTTGTAGGTATCATACATTTAATTTATGGTATTAGAATTTGTTGACAATATGATTATATTTTTGTAGCCTAAGAGAACTTAGAAGGTGCTCATCTCTCAAGGTAGCTCAACTCAAGAGTCAACGGTTGCACCTGAAAGAATAACCACAATAATGTCAATTGGAGCACAATTGAGGACGAAGAGTGCTCCAAAACAAATTACACGAGTAGCAAGCCCAACGACAAGAGCACAATTGAGAAAGAAGAGTGCTCCAAAACAAATGACACAAGTGACAGCTCCAAAACAACCACCGTAAAAAAGAATTCGGCACCGATACCATCTCAATGAATTGATGTTAGCAGCTCTAAAATAGTTAGCGACATCGCCACTAAGAATGTGATAGCTACTAAGAAGAAAAAGCAAAAGCATGGGATAGGAAAGTCAGTACAATGACCTCCAAGTCCAGTTGCAGTTAGGAAGAGTGCAAGGATTCAAGTCAAAGGTCTATCAAGGAAATGGACTGGAGGGGTTGTGACTATTGACAAATGATGGGAAGGTATTGGATATGGTTGTTTCTATTCTTTGTTGGGAGGTTGTTAATGACTAAAGTTGATATTCTTAGGTGTTCAGTTAATTGTTTTATTTCATTATATAGTTAAAACCAACCCCTAGAGGTGGATATTCTAATTGGATATTGACCCAATATAAGACATTATGTTCAATGTCAATGGACCGATGTTTATTTTGTCTATGTTTTTTCCATTTACACATGTTTTGCTTTTCGTTATGGTGATCTGCTAATTATGCTAATGGTGATGGTTTTGTTGGTATTCCTGTATGTGCTGGTTTCTTCGTGGTTATACTTGGTGTTAATGTAGTGCTTTGCGCAAGCATTAGGGTGTTGATGCTCCCGTTCTCCATTTGCAGTGCTTGGTTTTGATATAGTAACTTGCCGGTATAGGATGTGTTAGTACAAGCACAAGATGCTTGGTGTTGATGCGGTAGCTTGCTAGTGTAGGGTGTGTTGATATAAGTACAAGATGCTTGTTGTTGATGTAGTAAGCTACTGGTGTAGAGCGTGACACAAGATGCACGAGTGACCACTTTCAGTTAAAATTGGCAACAATCATTTCTAAAAATTTATGCAGCATGAGTGATCACTTTTTTACCATGACTAGCACTTAAGTAATCACTTTAAGCTAAAATTGGCACTCAAACGATCATTATTTATAACTTATGGCACTAAAATAAACACTCAAGAACTTGGTACAATTCTTTCATTTCACCAACATTTGCAGCAAAAATTGCAATAAACCAGCAAAGCCATTAACCCATAAGCATTGTAGTAAACCATTACAAGCAAATAATTAAACGTCTCAAAGAAAAACTAAACTAACGAAATTTCATATACAACTAAGCAAGACTTATAAGTTCTTAAAACCAATATTCCGACCTTCCATTTTCACCATTTCTTCCATAAATTGCATATAAGAATTGTAGCTTACCAATAATTCAACTGTCTTCACAAATTACCCAATATAAGTATATATTCCATTGATCTTCAATTATGGTAGATGGAGAAACTTATTTTCATCACCCACTTTACATTTAACCACAAAATAGGCTACTTAAATGAACAACAATACAATCAATGTTTGATAACATTCTTTTCAATTTTCATTCTTGAAAATTCCTTCTTCAATTGGTTAGCCAAAGATTCTGAAACATTCATTTGACCTTGTACTAAGTCAACATCCTCCAACTCACCATCATTGTAGGTGGAGGTTTATGCCATTGTTCAATTAGCTCTAAGATCACCTCTTTTGCTCGACTAGAGAATTTCGCATCAACCCATTTGACATATTTGCACTTTGAGCATTTTCTATACCCGCTGCATCCATAGAATCTTCTTTCGGGATCCAATCAATTCCAAGATGTTCTTATTGGACATGTTAATCCACAATAACAGTAACACTCACCTTCTTTTTTGCTTCATTGAAATGAATATGAATCGCTAGAGAAGCTCTTGCCCTCCATTTATAAGATTGAGCTGTTCATTTTAGGGACAATTGACTTAGGGTGGGATTTCGGTTGAATGGCCGATTAGGGCTTCGATTGTGGGTTCCTCTTTCAATTTGGGAATTTAGGGTTTTTATATGAGAAAAAGTTAGTAAGACGGCTTCGTTTGTGGTTTAGTTGTTGACTACAGCCTTCGATGAGCCACATCGGCATAGGAAATTAATAAAAAAAATCCACGGCAGCTTTCTGGCCAAGCAGATTGGCGATGGCACTAAAAAGATCAATTTAAAAAATTTTGGCACTAAAGTGAGCTGGCAAAAAGTTTTAGTATTAAAGTGAGTATTGTACATAAGTTAAGGCACTTCTGGTGTAACTTTATTGATTAGTTTATACAAGTCATGAAGCTCATTGAGATACATAGATGAATTCATACTTATCATTGACAAGGACTCATCTTGACTCACGAGGCATCTTGATACATGGGACATTGTCAGTGCCAACTCATGGGTATCCTTTATATTAGTGAGGATAAATACACCACTTTATGACCGCATGATGATGGTTAATACAGCCTTATATGAGCCAATTAAGGCAACACAAGTCAACTCACATTGTGTGTAAATTATAGGACTTTCATGTCCCTTCAACCTTGTATAGACACGTTTCTAGATGGTAGAACATTTGGCTAATTTCAAAGTCTTTCAAACGTACTCATACAAAGGAATTAATTGTGGCAAAGGTCTTCCTCACATGGCATCATTCACAAACATTTCATAACAACATAACAATCGTTATGTACATCTCCATAATTTACCATTTCTCATGCAATTGATGATGAACAATCAATTACATGCAAATGCATGTATCCTCCTCTTCCCATCATGCTTTCACTGTTGTAATAAAAGGCCTTAGTCAATCAATCGGGTCAGAAATAAATGGTCATATTCGACAAGTGAGTATAACCCCCTAATGGGTATACTTGGCAAATGGATATGCTCAACAATAGATTATACAAGGCAAGTGGATATACATGGCAAGGGGATATGCTCAAGCAAATGAATATACTTAGGCAAGTGAAAATATTCAATCAAATAGATATACATAGCAAGTGAATATACTTAGGCAAGTGAATATACACAACATGTGGATATAAACAATATGTGGTTATACCCAACAAGTGGATATGAGTAGCAAGTGGTTATGTTTAGCAAGTGGATATAAGCAGTAAGTGGTTATACTTAAGTGGTAATAACGAAAAGTGAGTATCGACAGTGGTGTGTGAATATAAGTTGACTTTGAGTAATGGTCGGTATGAGCATAAGGTGAATATAAGCAGCAACTAGTGAGTACAAGGTGAATATAAGCAGTGGCTAGTGAGTATAAGGTGAATACGAGTGGCAGCTAGTGAGTCAAAATTATGAAAATAACACTTTCAAGCACAAATTCGTCATTTTCACATTTTGACATTTCACATGCTACTACACTTGAGAGAAATAGATCAAACATCTTTTAGGCATACAAGAACTCATCAAAACAAGTCCAACCAACATAATATCTCAACATGCCATTATCAAAGCTTACTCACATTTGACATCAAATTCAACTAAAACTAAAACTAACAAACATCAACCAACTAAGTCAAGAATACTAAATAGATATACCCAACATAGCCCCTAGAGTCTTGACGTTGAACAAAACTTAAACAACCCAAAACGTTAATCTCCTTATAACTCTTGAAAGATGAAATATTTGCTTTCAAATTGAAGAATTAGAAAGTAAGAATTGGAGATGATAGCAATTGAAGATCTCTTTTTCCTTTGTAACAACAAGTTGGTATTCTCTTTCTGAAATTTTACTATATATGAAGACCTATTTATAGGCCAAGGAGAAATAATCTATCAAACCAAGGTTAAAGATAAGAATAACATTTGGATTAGAAACATTATGTGTAAAAGTAGAAGGACATGTCTTCCAATACATTTGCTTTAAGTGGCCATAAATGAGTAGTTATGGTATAAGTGGCCTAAAGATTCAAGGAGATATTTTGATGAAATGAGAGAGACAACTACTTCTTGGCCAAGTAAATGAATGAGTCATCAATAGAACTAATTGATTGTGGTTAATATACATGATGAATCCATGATAGCATTACTAAATTAAGTTCAATGTCTCGAATTAAGAGTCTCTAGGGGTTAAAATACTTTGTAAAAAAATGAAAAGAGGTGTGCACAAATTAACAAATGATCAACGACTTAACTATAGGGTATTCACCGACCAAAAAATAAAAGAAGCTATAGGGTATTTAAAGTAGATATTTCATCAAGTTATAGAAATATTAAATGTCAGGATTAGGATTTCCGATCATGGTGAAATTATTTTCTCAAACAAAAAGTGTCACTTATTTATTTATTTTTCATTGGCCCTTCATTTGTGGGTAATTTCCTAGTCATTTTCATCAAAAACTCAAAATGTTGAAAGTTGACTTTTGAGTTGACTTTTTTTTGTCAATCTTTTAACCAAAAAGTCAACTAAAGTCAAAATTTGATTTTTCATACAAAAATTTCCCAAATAGTCTCAATTTCATTTTGGCAAAAAAAGATCTCGAAAAAATCGAAGTTTTAACCATAAATTAACCTTTTATTGATTAATTATTAAATGGTTGGCTTTTGACAAAAAATTGAAAAATATAAAAACCCACAAATCATTTTATTTTTGTTTCAATTTAATTCAGCCACAAAAATTTATTGAAAATCGATTAAGAATCTATTTTTTCGAATTTTTTATATTTAGGTTCAAAATCATCTAAAAATAAAATTAGTTCTTTTCTAGTCATATTTTGGCTTAGCTTCTTTTACACTATTTGATCTAGAGGTTAGTTTAAGTTCACTCGTGCAACCAATTTTTGTGATTTGGCATGCTAGTGTAAAAATTTCCATTTTTAGCCCCAATTAGGTATTCCAATCAATTTTTCAAGATTGGTGTAATTGTGCCCCTAATCAACTTGCTTTCTTAATGTTAATCCAAATCCAGGGTTAATTTTGGCAAATTCACATGGGAACTCCTCAATTTGGCAAACTTGGCATATCCAAAGGTTGCTAAAAAAGGTTAATATGTTCCGATTGAGCCAATTCGACTTGACCCATTCTAGATTAATGTTTAATTTGATAAATTGGAGTTCAATTTGAACATTGAACTTCAATTTCATTTTGGCATCTAGTTTGTATCATCATATTAATGTCAATTTAAACGCGTTAGGCCACCTAAGTGCAATTGGTTGAACCAACTGATATTTTGTTATATCAATTAAATTCAATTTCAATCAATTTGGTAATTGAGAATGAGAATTGCGAAAATTGAGTTAATTGATTTAGAAGTTCGAACTTGCGTGCCCATCAAATCTGTGCATGATTTTTTTATATTTGTGAGATGATTAGACCAAGTTAATCGATGGAGATGTTGTTAAAAGGGTTTGATTGATTTAATTTGGATAAATTTGGACTGTATCTTTTCAATTTAGACATCTCTCCTCTAATTGGACATAAATCCTTTATAATTTGCGCAAATTTTTGGCCAAAGACTGACACAACTGGTCAAAATCGATTTAGAACGGTTTGACCAATCCAATTGGCATCTAGTGAGAAATGGCTGGTTTGGCCATTTTTTGCGGAGTTTCGGCAACAGGCAACCACCACAAGGTGGCTAGCTCCATGGCCAACCCTCCTAAGCCCTTTGTGTATTGAAACTACAAAATTGTCCTATGAGGTAAAATTACTAAAATGCCTTTGGCTTCATTTTTTGATTCAAAAAGAGTGCGTTCTTAGCTATCCATTTAAGAAGTCATTTAGACTATTGGATGTGCCATATCATTAACCCATGTATTGTAAAGTTTCTATTTCTGGGAAGAGTTTTAATTTAGAAACACTTTTTTCTATTTCTGATCTTAGGAATAGTTCTTGAACATTTTAAAAAATTTGGTAATTGCACAAAGTTTTTATTTCCAGAATAGAAATGTGTTTGATATGACCCTAAATATTTTTGTGACTCAGAATTTCTTTTAATTTATTAATAATTTTATATTTTTTTTTCTTCTCTTTTCTCTAGTGGGTCACTGGTCTTGGCCATGGCTAGTTGGCGACCAGCCAGACGAGGGTTGGCGAGGTCATTGGCCTAGAGGTTGCCTTGCCGGCCACCAGCGAGGTTGCCGAGCCTTGTCTAGCGGATCACCGGTAGAAGAGAGGAAGAGAAAAAGAAGAAAAGAAAAGAAAAAAGAAAAGAGAAAAGACTTGTTTCTCGAGTTGTTCTCGGAAATAAAGAAGTAACTTTTTTTTGGTTCCAAATTTGTTTTCCAAAAACAAATTTATTGCCGGGAACAAAAAATTAACAAATGCGTTTCTGTTCTATTTGTGTTTCTGGAAAAAAAAAAAAAAAGAAACACGTGTTCCTGAGAGCATTACCAAACGCATCCTTAGTCTTTAAGTCTCTTTGATCTTATCTTAAAAGATTAAATCCTACCCATTGATCAAATCAATGGCTAGGATTCAATCTTGGCATGACTATATAAACATTTTCCCTCTAAATTTCAAGAGGGTGCTTATTTTTCCAGATCTCTCTCTCTCATGGCCGTTCACCATCACATCACCCTACCACCTCACGACGACCCTATTTCGGCGATCCACCAATGCGCCGATCTCCCCCTACTGTCTCCCCTCCCCGGTTGTAAGCCTCACCGGCCATTTCCTTCGCCGAACAATCACAATTGTCTACCATTTTCTTTTTGGGTTTGAGCTTGATCTCTACGCTAGTGAAGAAGACTGGCGATTCGCAAGCCTTGCCGACGATCTGACAACATTCTCAACTTCTCTGACACTTGCAACAGCGGTCCTAGGCTGGCCTTAAAGTCTGCGGTGGCCGGAGTTCATTCAATCGATGATCGATTATCTCTAATCCTTCAAACTTCTTTGAGCTAGTTGATCAAGCTTGATTAATCGTATACTTACTTCATATTTCTTATAATCATTGTCCAGAGGTTGTGAGGAGCTACGATTGGTCATTCCTTGAAGTCTAGAAGTGGTTGGCTAGCTCATTTGAGCTTTAGTTCGAAGATAACTTTGGTAAACCTCTTAAGCTTGAATTTGATGAAGCGAGATCGCTTTAGAAGATCAGGGCTAGGAAACCTAGGTGGCTATTACATGTCTAGATTGATGATTTGGACGAGTTGTGATGATTTAGATGAGTTGCAATGATTGATAATCGATTGATTTGCTTAATGTTGCATAGATACTTGTTTTGGAAATTCATAAGCCTGTTTTGACTGATTTGCTTTACATCTTGGAATGAGCTACTAGATGACTTTGTTTAGCTTTAATGTCTTCTAATGATTTGAAGTAAACTTCATGAGCTTTCCATAGAGATATTATATGCTCAATTTTGTCATCGTTTGCCCTGTCATTGCCCTGTTGAAAGATTAAAATCTGATTCTGGAACTGATGGTGTTCTGTTGAGTGTGCTGTTTTCACTGACCTATGCTGTTTGTTCATTTTTCATGATTTTGTGTGCTATGATTTTCAAGTCGGTATCTTACAAAAGTTGATTAGAACACGTAAATCTATAGCATATAAAAATTTCATGAAATTTTAAAATCATTTGGTAATGTCGATCACCTATAAATCATCTGTGCTGCAATCTGGAAAGCTGTTTCTCTGATTGACCTACATCGGTTATTATTATTTTTATTTATAAAACCACACTTTGAGAATCGCAAGTCGACTTCTTCATGAAAGTTGCTTGTAACACATAGATTTACAACATATAAAATTTTCATGAGGTTTGAGATTTATTTACTAGGTTCAATTAGTCATAAATCGTCCTTGTTGCATTCAGGGAAACCTGTTTTACTGATTGATATGTATCAGTTCTTTGATTGTTATAAAATTATGCATTTAGAAACTAAATTCAAGGTTTTCATGAAAATTGTAGGTATGTTAGAGCTCTATCTGTTGTAAAATTTTCATGAAAAAAAATGTCATTAGGTAGACATGATTAGTCTTCCCTTGCACAATTTCCTGTATGATATTTGATGTGTAAAATTCTTAGATCGAAAGGAGCTCACTAGGTTGATGAGAATTGTCTTGAACTGAACTTGTCTCTGTATTTTGGAGTTTTTTCCAGAATGACCTTTGCATGTTCTCTGATTTTTATAAAATCATGCATGCCAAATTAATGATGTTGTTTACGTGAAAATTAATTTTCACATGTTGATCTTTGTTTTCAAAAATTTTCGGAAAATAAAAACATTGTTCGCTATTTTTCATGAGTGCCTCAAAGTTGCAGGGATTCTGTAAACTCTATTTTTTAGAACTGACCATCAATCACTTTTGATTTTTTTTTTTATAAAATCTTGTGATACAAATTTTGAATGTGTTCTTCAAGTTGTTAAAAACATTTCGAACTTTGATTTGACACTAATTTCATTAAGTTTGAAACTCAATAGGATGTTTTAAAAGGGCCTAATGAGAGTGCGTTTTTTCCGCACCCAAATTCTTCTTAGATAATTTTGATTAATTTAGTGTCATTTTTTGAAAATCTTCAAAACACGAAAGTTGTAGACAACAATCCCAGCTTTCTTTTGATATCAATTTTGTCGGAATTGATACATGGTTGATCATTCAAGGAACCTGATCAGTGTACCGACTTATCCACACTCGAGTTTTGAAATTTGTTTCATCAAACTTGTTTTGAAATTTCAATAAAGTTGATGTCTTTGTTTGTCATTATTCAAAACATAAAAATCTCCCTTTGAGGGCTTGTTTGCAATTATATCAAACTTGTGTCATTAGTTGCAATTTCTCGAAAGTTCAACCTTTTGAGTTACTTTGTTTGAGCTCCATTTGATTGGCCGGGTTGTTTGCATACTTGGACAATTAAATTGCTTCGAATGAATAAACGACCCTTTTTGGTTCACTTTCTTTGGTTGAGTGTTTAAGAACCAAGGCCTCATGGCCTAAATGCATGTTTTTTTTTCATTATGCATGTGATTCCTAGATGTATGGTTTATGACCGGTGCATGATTGTATTATCTTTGCGTCCTCGATTGTCTTTGCTTTCCGCTTGTTAGCACTGTTCCAATTGCTTGCATAGTTTGTTATTAGCTTAGGATTAGAATAGCCCAAAGGCGATCCTTGGAGGAGTTGGCCAATTCATTCCCTGACATACGTCTCGGATTTCCAATTCGTATTGTACAAATATTTGATGAGTTGCGAATTTGCCTTTTTAGCACTTAGAATAATTGTTTACATGCTTATCTTGAGTGTTTACTTTCCTGTATTGCAATTTGAATTACTTGATTGCTTTCCTGTTTATTTTTGATAGTTAGTGTGGTTGCCCTGCCGTCTTACAGGGCGTGGGAGTCGAAACCCACGCCTGAAACTAATTCGTTCCCACCCCAATCCCCCTAGAGAAGGTGGGGATTCGAACCCCCCATCTCCCCTTCCATGTTGGAAGGGTGGCTACTGGGATAAACCCCGGTGGTTATTTTGCATTAGATTTCAAGTTGCATGAAAATGCAAAAAAATTGCTTGGCCATTTTAGATAACAACACAACTCATGGATACCGAAAGGGCACCAATAGACATCTTTAGCGTAACCTAAGTTTCTGAACCCACGAAATCTCTAGTTCCGTGGAAATCAAGGGATGTCTACCGATCCTTGACTGGGATTCTAGCCAACCCCTGAAAAAGCAGCTAATGGCGACTCCTAGATAATGTTTTCAGGCTGTCTAAAAACTTAAAGTGAATCACTGTTGCACGATGTATGAGTTTGGGAGGACCCACGTTTGTAATCAATGGACCAAGCATGGCCCACCGACTAGATGTCACTTTTGAAGTTGTCTCTTTTGAGGACATCTTCTTGGACCACTTTACGAAGATCCGTTAGAGGAATCTCTTCTCACCTCAAAGGGTAGGTCGCAACACTAATATTAGTAAATCCGAAGAACATTTGAAATCCACTAAAATTATTGAAGAGCAATACTAGATGTGAGGAAAATTTCATTTTGGTAAATTTACTCTTGAAATTAATAAAATATGAAATTTAGAACATATTGGTCCCTTTCTGCAACCAATATGATGTTAAATTAATTACAATCATTCTCCACTGTCAATGTTCACTTCAAAATCTATCGATTTACTTTAATGCATCGAACTCTAGGCAATTACGTCGCGAAAAGTCGTTCTCCGCACCTCACAAAATTAACAACCTATAGGTCATTCCAAGGTTCTAATCTAACTAACACTTAACTTTTTAGTTGAAATATCATTATGAAAAATCCAGATGTCACATGGTGTTACACCATAAGTCCCATAAGCGAAATCAGGTTGTCGAGTTCATTAGTAAGGCGTGCTTTAGAAAATCCCATCCAAAGGACTTGCCATAGGATTTGAGTTGGAGAGAGATCTTTTAAAAATTGAATCCATATGGGGAATGACCAATGAGGTAGGAATTTATCTTTTTCATGTAATTTTGTGATGGGATAAGAATCTTTGTAGACAACTATGATTTTCATGTTTGACACAAATTCTTTGAGATGCGAGACGAACCAAATTTTGAGGAGACCTATGAGTGCTCTAAGAGTTCCCATTTCCTTTTCTTTGAAGCAAATGACCCAAATGTTTCCCCAAAAATCGTATTTGTAAAGCGTTTGAACCGATAAACTTGGATAACAATATGAGAGACGACAACAGGATTCATAGTTTTTTTTGTATGAGAAAATACGACAAAACCAAAGAAGGCTAAGGTGAAAACCTTGGCGGTTTGATTGATTGATCCGACGGGTACGCTGGCAAAGTTTTGTTCCATAACTGATAAGGGGATAGCATCGGCAATTCTTTCCAATATGTTTCTAATTTCGGAAGTGCTAACTTTTAGGAATCCACTTAGGAATGACACGGGATCTAAACCAATTGGCAGCTTTACTAGACCAAGTGAACCGACGGCGCCTATGGCTATATCATACTCCTCTAATATTGGGGTTAAATTGTTTCCACAAAAAATGAACGTGGACGTTGAAGGGTTCCAAAAATGAGCCGACGCCTTGATCTAGGTCACTTGAGGCTTGATGCATAAATGGGGGACGAGGTATCCGATCTTCCTTTCTATATATGCTTGGTTGCTTTTGTCAAGCTTCTCCCAGATGGCCAAAAGATCTTTCTTTGGGATAGGGATGATTCGGAGCTCGGGTATTCCCATCTTATCTTAGACCTAGGAGGGCATTTAGATTAATCGCCACATATTACGAAAAGAAATGTATTCTAAAAATTGAGAAGACGGTATTTAAAAGATTGAGATGATGCTTTATAGAATCCCTAAAAACTTGAAAAGGTTTGGCAATCATAATCACACAACACATGCAATTTTATGTGGTTTGACGCCTAAAGGTGAGAGTCTAACAGTCTCAAGGTTCCCAATTCAATTAGATAGCAAGAGTCTCCCCACTTAGCTCTTTTGTCTGACGGTCCTCTTACTTTCTAATTAAAACGAGCGCGATCAAAAGGGAAACACCATGGGATACTCTTCCACTTGGGTTCGTACCTCTCAATACCTCCTAAGGGTTTTCCTAATGCGGAAGGGATGGACACTAGGCCATGCTTGACTCCATGCCTTGGTCTCAATGGACTCGGATGTAGACATTGAGACCCAAGCATTGGCACTGGGGTCTTGGGCTCAGCCTCAATGTACCTAGACTCGGTTGCTAGGGTCATGAGCCTAATCTCAATGGACCTAGGTGAGGACAATGGGGACTGAGGACTAACCCTGATGGACCTTGGTCCTTGGCCTGAATGGGCTTTGGTGCAGGCACTACCAGAGTCTTGAGCCTAGTCTCAATAGACCCAGTCCTAGTCTTGAGTGCTAGGGATCCAGTCTCTGTCATAGGCACTAGGGTTTGGGGCTCACCCTCGATGAACTCGGGCACAGGCAATGGCATCGAACATTTGAGCCTGACCTTGATGAACGGGTCTCAGGTGACAGGGTTTGAGAATTAGCCTCACTGGACTTAGGCCTTGGGCATTGGGGTTTGAAGCCTAATTTTGATGGACTTGGGCTTGGCCTCTAGAGACCTGGGCCAAGGAGCCAAGAATGGGCATCAAGTTCTTGGGCTTGGCTTTGGGGTACCTGAGACTAGTTCCTATGCTTGTGTTTGGGAGTTGAGGATCCGAGCTTGAGACCTCAGGACCCATGTCGAATTCCCCGGCTACACATGCGTAAGTTACTAGTGCCCGAATAGTGTAGGTCTATTTAGGAAAATCAGATGAGATTTTCTTTACTAAATTACAAAACATATTTTCAAGTTTATTTTCAAGTCTCAGCCAAATAGAAAAAAGAAATATTGTTTTACTGAAAAATAAATTTTTGAAAAACATTTTTTTAGAAACGTTACAATTTCAGCAAAATAAACGGCGTCTTAGGATATTTCTTAATGAATGTAATAAAAGCATACTCAAAGGATTGCGATTCTAAAAGAGCATTGAGCGGGTGTTGATCCTTCCCCATGATAACTGAGCCCCCGGACTATAGAACTCTCCTAAATCGCAAAAGACCAATAGGTTAAAAAGGCTTCTCATGCTACTTGAGAATTTAGGTTCCCAATGGACTTCGGATATCCAAATTAATAAGTCAACTCTCGTCTGGACTAGGAATCGAATAGTTTATGTTCGAAGTCTTATTAAAGATTAGGGACTTGGATTTAGGAAACTCCGGAGATCCACATATCGCCGGCTTCCTTGGGCTTGGTTCATCGTTGAGAATCCTTCGGTGAAGTCGGCCCATACGTTACTGAAACACTTCGAAGACATCCCAAGCAGCATCAGTGGTTAACATCCCGTCTTTTCGATGACACAAGTAACTCTGTCCTCTTCTGTTGGCACACACGGTTGAGGCACCTACTATTGAGAAATGTGCAACATTTCGTCGTGAAATTTGGTTATTAGACCTTCGAGGGAATACACTGATATAAGTCCCACTTTTACTTCTATAAGTGACGGCCTAAATGTAACATATCTATGTGTCGTTGATATCTTAGTTGTAATTATCATACTTGTAATAGAGCAAACAAAGTTACTCCTGAGAGGCAGATCGACGCATTAGTGCAATCCTATTTGGATGGCTAAGATCGTTTCCCCCCTATTGTTCTTGCTCTTTTCTGCCTTTTCTCATATTCCTTTTTTCCTTTTCTTGCTTTTCCCAATCTGCACCTCATCCTTCCCCTGCGTTGCACCTGCACAACACACACTATGTACTCACGACAAGTATAGACGATCCATCCAACCGCCGTTGCCATCGCTAAACTCCACACGGGCCACCACCTCCTTTGCTAGCAATGACCGCCATGGAGAGTTGAGTGGTCCGAGCGGCAATGGAGGGGTGGCACGACTGAGGTGGATTAGGGGAGGGGAAGAGAGATGGAGGGATGTAGGGTTAGGGGTGCGCTTTTTGTGTGAATTCCTTCACAAAACGAGCGTACTTTGGTAGGTTTGGAGGTAACTTTTACCATGTAATTTACCCGACTTTAGAGGGTCTCAATCTTGACGTAAGTAATGCCTACAAGGCGGATACGTGGCCGGTGATAAACAAAACATTGGGAAAAACATATCAATTATCCGAGTAGAAAAAAAAAGACAAATTGGACTAGGGTCATCAAGCAGACTTACTAGGCCCAACCGTCGTCACTCTTTTCCTCAAATAGTTGGGATTCTCGTCCTTCGTAAAAAGAAAAAAATAAAAGAAATTCCATTTTCTTGTTGTGAAAAAATTATAGAAAACGCCAGTCTATAAAAGATAAACAAATGAACAAACGGAAATACATAGAATGTAGGCATGCATCATAGGATTCTCTAGGGACTGGGGAAGTGCATTGGCTGAGGATCGTCGTGTATGTTCTACCCTATTGCATGTGCAAGGTTTACAAAAATTACTATTTATGGGAGCTACACGCGCTATAGATCTATCATACCATCACTTGTCAGATGTTCCCCTTTTTCTATGGTTATGTCGTGAAAAATTTGAACTCCTGGGAATTTCGATGATTAGCATACGCAAGCACATACGTCAATGCTTAGCTGTGATATTACCTCAGAGAGTTGCCATGTGAGGCTTGACTTGTGCTATAGTTTATGTTTTGGCGTCAAGGAACACAAATCATGTCCAAAGTAACATTTAAAATGTGACATCCTGATTTTCCAATTCTGTTTTCAATTGAATGAGTTGGGCTTTTCATCAACGCGCTTATAGTTCTTTTTTTTTTTAGCTGATCACTCAAGAAATAACTAGTCTATCTGGTTAAGCCGTTAAGGGAGTTTAACGGAATAGACTTGAAAATTCAACCATAAATCGACTGCTCAACTGTGCTAATCTGCAGGGGTCAATATGGCATTGTCAAAATTGATTAGAGGTCAGAGATAGATCGGTTCGACTGAGGTATGTCATTAAAGTGTGGGTGATTCCACCCAATTGCAAAATTCTCGTCGAACGGCACTAAACTGATTTCTTTGTCATTTCTGTACACTGTGCCCGTATTTGAAACCTCGAGATTTTCACGACAACCGAGAGTCGCCAATGAGTCGAAGATGTACAATGTGGCTCGAAAATAATCGACCACGGGTCAATTGCACTAAAAATTCCTAAAAGTTACTCGGCAGGTTATGTCACGCTAAAATCGCGCTTGGTTGAAATTAACCGCGAATTTAATTTTGATTTAAAGTTCTGTAATGTCATGATTCATTTTGGGAACGTTGACTCATCCTCCAAATATTTTTCTGCAAACCCGAGATTTCGACGAAAAATCAAAGTTGGGTTATTTTGGACCGAGAAAATTAGAGGGCCGTTTTTTGTTACATTTTTGGCAGTCAAGTTGATCCAATTGACGAGGAAAAATCATGAGATGGATGATGACAACTTGGCTGATTTTATAGGGGTCAAATTGAGCTCAATTGGAGAAGAAATTGAATGAAAATTGGAGGGAAATTGTCCAAAATTCGTAGGTACAAGGGGGCAGCCACTTTTGGACCATTTCAATGGCTTGTTGGGGAAGCCTTGGGTGTGCAAAAGGCTGAGGATGACAGCCATGGATGGTGGGGCAACCTCTTTAGTGCTTTGGATATTTTTGTGGCCCTCTCCTCATCTTCAGCAGCCTTCATCTTCTTCCTTGCTTTGCTTTCTCCGTACTTGCTGTTTTTAAGTTCAAGAGAACCATAGGAAGGCCCCTAGTCGGCCGTCGACTGCCCCTCGCCTCCGTGCATGCTCGTCCGAGCCCCTTGCCGCCCGTCGAGTGCGGCTGCTGCTGCCGCACGCTGCACCGTCGCTGCTTGCGTGCTCGCTCATCCGTGAGCCCAGCTCGCGTCCCAAGCCATCGAGCTCGCCTGGTTGCCGTATGTCGCCATTTAGCCGCCGGATCCACCATCGTCGCCCGCCCGGAGTCGCCGTAGCTACCGCCACCCATCCCATGCCGTTTCAACCGCTCAGCCCAACCCTTTGGCCCAAGGACAGAGGCTGAAGCTCAGCCCCTAGCTAAGGCTTCTAGGCCCGTTTTAAGGCCCGTCCGGACCTCCGTTCGTGTCGCTGCAGGCTTGAGTGCTGCTCACCTTCGCGTCGCCGTCGCCGTGGACTCACCAGCCTGCTAAACCGGTGAGTTTACTTGCTAAACTCTGCTTAAGGAGTTAATAATGCTTAGTAGATAATTAGATTAGGCTAAGTGTGGATTAGGTGGTTAGTTAGTTTAGATTAGTGATTTAATTGTTTAATTATGCATGTTAGGTGGTTAGAATAGACTAATTAAGGGCTATATAGATTGTACTATTTATCTAGTTAGGTATGGTAATTTTCTAGGCCCGTTTAGGTGGTTAGATTAGCGTTTCCGGCCTAGGTTAGCATTTTTGGGATTTAATCTACATTATTTAATTATTTTGTAATTTATTTAATTATTTAATATTTTCCGGAAATTACATGTGGCACCCCTCAACGGTCCCCAAATCCGTTAGGGTCACCACAAGTACCTTTCACTTTGCCCTGAAAGTCTGTTACTCTGATACCAAGGAATTTCATTATAATTCATAAATCCTGGGGGTTTATATCTTTTAGTTCGGTCCCTGCGCAGTAGATATAGCGGAAGCACATTCAACTACTCCCCTCTCTGAAATTAAAACGATGCACACCGACTAAACATTTTATAAGATAAAGCCGAACACTTTTATTTACATAATCAGATGGACGTCTTTCGTCAGTACACCAAAATGCCAAGGTTTTTCTATACTCAACTATTCTCAAAAGAGACCCAATTATACCAATAGATATCTACACGTGTCCATCAACCAATGTCGGCGTCCAAAAATACTTCCTCTGCTGTCCTTCACTCTCGGTCACACCCACCCGTCAGGTTCATCTGCTGGCGGCGGTGGCAACGGCCCCAGCATATGTCCATCTCGACGGACAAAGACTGTAAGATACTCCTGAAGTACAGGGCCGGTGGGAGAACCAATATCAAACACTACCAACACCCGCACTCATGAAAACTAGCCCTCGCACCTCGGGATGGTGATGCTCCGACAACTTGCACTGTAGGTCAACCGGGATTCCATAAAATGTGCCGGGAGGTACAGGCAGCAGAGGCATGTTGTCTAGTCTGAAATGTTAGTCCCTAAAAAAAGGGGTGAGTACAACCACCCAGCAGTAAAAGATCTACTAAGCTATACCTTGCAAACCATCACAATCCAAGTCCATGCAAGATAGATAAAACGAGTAGTCAAAAGAACGAGTGTGCATCAAATCAATAAAACTTTTGAAAGCAATAGTAAATGCAATTTCAAAATCAGAATGCATCGTTTCAGTCGCACACAGGTCCCGATTATAGGGCCAAACCGTAATGACACGTCCCATACCATGCCATACAATTTAGTCCCATAATCAGGTACAGTTATTAGCAGGGTCGTTATTTTTAGAAAAACTCAGTTCATTTTCATTTCCCTATGTCTAGCCCAGAGGACCAGTGTTTGCGTCCCTCCGGGATTTCGCATCCCACATGGCATCGCGAAAGCCTCCGGTATTCAATCACCGGGCATCTAGAGCGTGTTACGTCACACCTCCGGGCATCTCGCATCCCACCTAGCACTCGCGAGGAATCGCTGGGGCGCGCCATGAAAATGGTTACCCCTACCCTCCGGAATTACGTATCGACATACAACCGGGCATCCTGACACTCCCGGGGAACCTCTAGGGTACTGCGGACCCCAGGCATCCAGCGGCATTGCCTCTTGCAATCCTATGGGCATCCCGACACTCCCGGGGCATCGTTGACTCGAAGGTTCGACGGCACCCACAACACATTTCAGCCATGGTATATCAACCAAATTATTTTAATGCCAAAATATTTTCAAAACGACAACAACAGGCTTTGAAATCACATGTCATTTCCATGTAAATAAAACCAATGAACAAACTCGACAGTAAAATATTAAGCCTGTAGGTCCACTCCCACGGCTTACCTTCCAATGCATTCAAAAAATCACATGCAATTTCATAAACCGTGCTTGCAACTCTCGTCCAAAATTGAAAAGAGTTATCAAAACAAGTAATTTCAATTCGACACATTGACAAGTCTAAACTTCACTCCCGACTTAGTGGTTTATAAAAATTGGTTCACATCAAAGTTTGAGATTTCGAGAATGCCAAAACCTTTTTCTTTTCTTTTTGAAATGTTGATGGACGGCACCTCGGTATATAAAGAATTTCAGCAAGGTCAGGAGGTTTTCCAAATCAATTTATGACCAAATTTTGTTCAAAAGCGATAACCAAATTTAAAAACTCGTAAAGTAAACCGAGATATCAACCCGACCTTCAATGGTTTGGACAATCGATACAAAGCTCGAAAATTTGGAAAGCACTATGCAGTTTTTAAAACACTTGTAACTGGTGCCATAGTAAAAAGAGTTTCAAACACAAGTCAGGAGGTTTTTCTTTTCCAAATCAAAACAATGGCCGGATTCTTCAAGATTTCATAGTCACCAAAATCTGTTTTGGCTGAAATTCAAAGAATCAAACACAAGCTTGAGAAATCTGAACACTTCATCAATCGCTCAACCTCAAAACAGTCTCGGTTGCTCAATAAACCATCACTCAACATCAAAATCCAACAATTCAGCCTATCAATACACTTCCTAAGACAGCAACATCATTACACTATATAGATTAGTAGACTTCAACTTGCCTCTAGTCCTACAGTGCTAACGGCGAGAGGTTTGGTGCGGTGGTGCAGCTCAACGGTGGCGAAGACGAGCGGCGTCGACGGCGGCAATGCACGAGCATGGACAGAGGGCGGTCCCTCTCTTCCTTCCTCGCTACCCACACTCGCGCGTCCACTTCTCTCTCACTTAGTCACGAATCTCTCTCTCTCTCGCTACGCTCACTGTTCACTCTCGGTTTCTCTCTTTGCCTTATTTCACTCGGCTCTTTCTCTCTCCTGCTCACCTGTACGGGCCTTTTGTTCCTTTGATTAGTCGACTAATTCAGTCAACTAAGAAATCCGGTGGTAGCAGGAAATGGTGACACCTCACACGTCCATGCGAGTGATGTGTTCCTTCTTGCTCGAGCCTTCCCCATGCGTTGTCCACCAACGGTAACTTCACGTGGCTGCTGAGTCAATGAATTTTCCTTTTGTTGACTTATTTGCCGACCAAATGAAGGGGAAGCTTGGGCAGCTTGGGTCAAAAATTCGTGGCCGCATGGTCTCCGTACGTGGCCCGACTTCTCCCAAAGGTTGACCATGAATTTCTACATGTATATGAATTGCATGGGCCGTTCATGTGGCTGTCGAAGGGGAGGGTGGTGGTAACGTCGCGTATAAAATTGAGATCTTCAACTTAGCTAATTGGCGAGAAGGCTCGGGCCCAAGATCGGTGCCGATGGCGGAATCCGACACAACTTCATGAATCTGTGACGTATCATCTTTTTTCAAGATCGGCTAAATATAGACGAGGTTGGTCTCACCAATGACCTCAAGTAAGGGAATTTCGACAAGACTATAGTTTCTTCAATGATCAAGCCGTTACTTGAATGCAACACATCGGTCCAACGATGAGATTAGAATGGTGTCCATAAGTAATACTAATGACACAGTCCGACGATACTTTCGTCGATCAGTCACGGACCGTTGCATAACCGAGGATTGTCAAAATTTCCGGATGCCACATTACCGGGATAGCCGGTGACTAGAATTTCGTGCTGATTGTAGTGGTGTGCTTAGTTTATGCAATTGAATATTGTTTTGTGCAAATTGAGTGGTGATTGTGATTTTGGTTATTTATTCCAAAATTGTGAAATTCTAGTATTTAATTAAAAAATCTTGGGTGTCAGGTTTTGACACCGAAAATGGTTTTAAATACTATATCAAATAGTGAGATTTTAAAATGAATGATATCAATTTTCTAGTTCAAATTAACTATGTACCTACACACAATTATTTTCACCGTGTGTTTTTAATATGAAGAAAATGGGCAAAGTACATTATTTTAATTGGGACATTTGAGTGCAAAGCACGATGTCTTGGCTGAGATTGGATGAGTGCATGAATGGTATGAGAACCCGTCCCCGAAATGAGTTGGGTGGACGTTGCCCCTATACGGGATGCCCCTTGTTAACGGATGCCAGTTGCAATAGATTCTAGACCGGTGCTCCTTCGGGATTGCCGTCTTGTGTAGACGTTGCCATGCTTAATGGGGTGAGACAATGCTTGGTTACGCCAAAAGACCGCTGAACGTTGAGTAGGCCGTGCCCATTGAGCCGTGATTAAAATTGGAACACATGATTGAGTGAAATTGACGCTCTTGATTATGGGACAAAATTTTGTGGCACGGTATGGGACGTGTCATAACGATTTGGCCTTATAATCGGGACCCCTGTGGTTATGTGAGATATGAGGTGTGGCGTTTCAATTGATTAAGCTTGATTACTGCTTATGTCTGTGATATGAACTGTGTTGACATGTAGGGAGGACTTGAGACGAGGTGAGTCTCTGTGGTCGTATGGCTATGTGGTTAGGACGCCCCTACGCATATTTCCTTTCTAATCGGGGTTTAGGGGGTGAACTTGCTGAGACATGGTCTCACCTCGTCGTGGGCTCAATTCTTTTTAGGTTCGTAGATGGCGGCCCCTCCAGTACGTTTTGGGAAGCTGAGGGGGTATACGGAGCAGAGTATTGACATCCCTGTCCCCAGGAGTCCCTCGCTCCATGAGCACATAGTGACCACTATCTTGGTCGATGAGGGCCGACCACAATTGGTACCTCATCGATTTAGGGCGTGGTTTCGCCATGGGATTAATGGGATCAGGGAAGGTCCCCTGCAGAGTCCCGACATCCCTACAGTTGCGGTCAACGCCGTGGTAGGCGAGGGGGTAGCTAATGCCCCTGATGGTGTCGTGGAAGACCCAGATCCCCCAGAGGTCTCAAAGGTCTCGGCTGAGGATTCCTGTGCCTAGTTAGCTGGGTGACTCTTTTTTTTTAGTAGACCTTTGTAGATAGACTAGTATTGTATATAACTCAGCCTCTTTATGAAAAGTGATTTTGTGAAATTGTGGTCCTACTTTTCTATCCCATATTTGTGTTATATGGCGATTTGTTTATTCGCTTCTGCATGTACAATAAAATGAATGGGTTAGCGACGCGTCCTGGAATGTTGCAATTTTATCAACCATTGAGGGATGTTTGATCGCTCGAGGTTCAAGGCGTGACATCGCCACAGCTGGTTGGTAGTTGGAGTGATAAGGTGTGAGGGTTCATGGGATAGTTAGTAGGAATAGCCTTACGACAACGCAGAGACAGGCGACAAACTCCGAAGTGGCAACACCCTACGAGGCCCGGAAGTGTCCTAAAACGGGCCTTGAAGCCCAAAGACCCTTGCTGGTCTTTGGTTCAGCTTAAGGCCGAAAGAGGACTGCTCGGGGTTGAACGGTGGGCTGAGGAGGACCGGTGGCTGTAGCGGACGAGTAGGGGCGACGGCGGGGCCTCCGGTAGCTTGGACGATCACGTGCGGTGGCTAGACGGCTAGAGACGGCGACGAACAGGGGCTTGAGACGTGGCTGGACGGCGGACGACGTGCGTGAGCAAGAGGGAGAGCAACGGGCGATCTAGTGGCTTCGGTTGCTCGGACGAGGCACGACGGCGGTTGGACGGCAAGGGGGAAGGGAGAGTTGGTTTCTCTACAATTTTCTAAGCTTCCTAGAGCTTCAACAATGGGGAAAGTGGCTGAACAAGAAAGAAGAAGGCTGTTGGTCAAGGAAGAGGCCACCAAAATATCCGACACACTCAAGAACATGTCCCCACCAGCTTGGCTGTCTTCCTCAGCCATTTGTAGCTTCCAAAGCTTCCTTGGCAAGCCTCCCAGGGGTCCAAATGTTGCACACCACTAAGGCCTACGAATTTTGTACATTGGTCACACAAAATAATTCACTTCCTCCTAGATTATCCTTCAATTTGAACTCAATTCAGTCCCCATAAATTCAACCAAGATGCTCACACTTCAATTCATATTTTTCTTCGCCATTAGAACCAACTTGCATCCTAAAAACATGATAAAAAACGGTCTTCTGAATTTTCCAAACAAAAACGGCCCTATTTTGAATTTTCGCCAAAAATCTCGATTTGCAGAAAAATCTTTGGAGGATAAGTCGATGTTCCTGAAATGAATCGTGACAGTACATAACTTTCAATTTCTGAAATCGGATTCAAATTCGCGTGACCTAGCCTACCGGGTAGCTTTTAGGAACTTTCGGTGCAATTGACCTGTGGTCAATTATTTTTGAGCCACATTATTCATCTTTGACACATTGACGACTCTCGGTTGTCGTGAAAATCTCGAGGTTTCAAATATGGACACAAGGTACCCAAAACGACAGAAAAATCGGTCTAGTGCCGATCGACGAGAATTTTGCAATCAAGTGGAATCATCCACACTTTGATCACATGTCTCAGTCGAATTGACCTATCTCTGATCTCTGATCGATTTTGACACTACCGTAATGACCTTTGCAGATTAGCACGGTCGAGTAGTTTATCCTGGTCAAATTCTCAAGTCTATTGCGTTAAAATCCCTTAATGGCTTCACTTGATAGGCTAGTTATCTCGTGAGTGGCCAACTCTGATAAAAGAACTATAGGTGCGTCGATAAAAAGCCCAACTTATCCAATCGAAAATGGAACCTGAAAATCAAGATATCACAACTTTTCCCCTCTTATAAAAAATTTCATCCTCGAAATTTAAACCATTACAGATCTTAAACAAAAAGGTGGGGGGTATCGTCACCTCATCGAGTCTTCACTTTCCCAGGTTGCTTCTTCTGTCCCGTGGTGTTGCTAGACCACTTAGACCAAGGGGTTCATCTTGGTGCACAAAATTTGTTCTTTATGATCCTCAATCTGAACCGGGCTTTCCAGATACGACACTCTGTCGTCCACGTCTAACTCTTCACGATTTAGCACGTGGGTCGGGTTAGGCTCATACGTCCTCAACATCGACACGTGAAAGACGTCATGCACTGGCGTCAATCTCTGCGGCAATGCAAGATGATATGCTAGGATCCCGATTCTTTACAAAATCTCAAAGGGACCTACGTACCTTAGACTCAGCTTTTCCTTCTTGCCTAAGCGCGAAGTACCCCTCATTGGTGACACCTTTAGAAAGACGTGATCACCAACTTGGAATTCCAATGGCCTTCGACGCTTATCAGCGTAACTTTTCTCGTGGCTCTGGGTGGTTTTTATTTTGTCTCTGATGACTGCAATTGCATCCACTGACTACTAGACTAACCCTGGCCTATGCTCTTTCGTTTTCCGACCTCATCCCAACACACTGGCGTTCTGCACGCTCTGCCATACAACGCTTCGAAAGGCACCATCTGCATGCTCTGCTAGTAGCTGTGAACCTCGGGTCTCGGTCTGATGTAATCGTCACTAGCACTCCATGCAGACGAACTATCTGACGCATGTATAACTCTACATGCCTGTCCAAATCTAGATCCTTCCATATAGTGGTAAAGTGAATTGACTTCGTCAGTCTGTCGACCACTACACAAATGGAATCATTACCCCTCTGACTCCTTGGTAAGCCTATCACAAAATCCATTGTGATATGCTCCCATTTCCACTCGGGAATCTTGAGAGGTTGCAGAAGTCCTCTCGGCTTCCAATGTTGTGCCTTCACTTGCTGACATGTTAGACACTTGGCGACATGCTTGGCGATGTTCACCTTCATACCGAACCACTAGTAGTGTTGACGCAGATTCTGATACATCTTCGTACTGCCAAGACGAATGCTAAAACTGCTACGATGAGCTTCTAATAAGATCACCTCTTTAAGCTCTGCATCGTCAGGTACACACAATCGTCCTCAGAACCTCAATGTTCCATCCTCAAAAATCTGAAAATCAGCCTGTCTCTTATCGGTATCCTCTTGCAGAATCTTCTGAACATATGGGTCTGTCCACTGAAGCGTCTTGATTCTGATCTGCACTTCCGGCTCAATTTTGAGAGTGGCCATAAGATTTGAAAGGTGGCCTACCTCAATTTTGAAAACCGAATCTCGAGCTCTCTCGAGTAAAACCCATTCCTTAACCATCACTGTGCGACTGAAGGCTTCCAACTTAGTGCATCTGTGACCTTATTCGCCTTTCCAGGGTGATACAAAATATCACAATTATAGTCCTTTAGAAGTTCCATCCAGTAACGCTGTCTCATATTCAACTCCTTCTGAGAGAATAGATACTTGAGACTTTGATGGTCAATGAAGATCTAGAATCTTTCTCCACACAAATAATTTCACCAAATCTTCAAAGTGAAAATGATTGCCGCGAGTTCTAAGTCATGCGTCGGGTAATTCAACTCATGAGGTCTCACTGACGGGACGCGTATGTAACAACCCTACCATGTTGCATCAGCACGAAACCAAGTCCTCCAAATGACGCATCACTATAGATCTCATATCCTCCAGGACCAGACGGTATGGTCAGCACAGGTGCAGTAGTTAGCTTCTGCTTAAGCTCTTGGAAACTACGCTCGCACTTGTCTATCCACATTAACTTCTCTTCCTTCTCCAGTAATCGAGTCAACGGCAAAGCCAAAGCTGAAAATTCTTCCATGAACCTTCTATAGTAACCTGCCAAACCCAAAAAGGTTATGATCTCTGTCACTGTTGTCGGTCTCGACCAACTGATCACTGCTTCAATCTTGGACGGGTCCATGGAAATTTCTTCGCCTGAAATCACATGACCTAGGAACGCTACACGAGTTAACCAAAACTCGCACTTGCTAAACTTAGTGTACAATCCATGAATCCTCAGGGTCTGGAGTAACTCTCGTGCTCCTCAGCACTGCTCGAGTACACCAGAATATCGTTGATGAATACGATCACAAACTTATTAGGATATTCTTTAAACTCTTGGTTCATTAGGTCCATAAAAACAGCTGGAGTGTTCGTCAAATCAAACGACATTACAGTGAATTCATAATAGCCGTATCGAGTACGAAACGCTGACTTCGGTGTGTCCTCCTTTCCGATCCTCATCTGACGATACCTTGTCCTCAAGTCAATTTTTGAAAATATCGACGTTCCTTGCAATTGGTCAAACAAATCGTCAATCCTCGGAAGTAGATACTTGTTCCTGATCTTCACTTGATTGAGTTGACGATAGTCAATGTACAGGGGCAACAAACCATCTTTCTTCTTCATGAACAGAACTGGTGCTCCCTAAGGTGATGCACTGGGACGTATAAATCCCTTATCAAATAATTCTTGCATCTACACCTTCAGTTCTTTCAACTAAGATAACGCCATCCGGTAAGGAGCCTTAGAAATTGGCTCTGTCCCGGGTGCTAACTAAATCACAAATTCTATCTTTCCCTCTAACGGCAAGCTTGGCAATTCTTTTGGAAATAAGTTTGGGAATTCTTGTACCACTAAGATATCCTCGATCTTCGGCTCCTCAACTAACGTACCCACGACGGTTGTTAGGTAACCCTAACAACCCCCGCCTAATAAACGGGTTGCCTCAAGCGACGAGATTAAGGTAATCGACCCAATAACTCAAAACTTTCACATGCTAACTAATTAAACTGGGTTGCTTCATGACAACGATTCATTACCACAAGATGCTCCATAAGCCAACTCTTTTCATATATGACGTCAAAGTTATACATAAGCAACTAGTCAAGTACCACTATAGCCAGTGATTCTTCTTTCTACATCTTTATTACAACAAACTAAAACTCTACAACCTTAACCAAAAGTCCACTACGCTACTTTGATAAAATCACCTCAAAACATTATTCCTCTGATCGGTGCATGGTTGGTTCATTCTTGTTCCTTTCGCCATCCTAGTGGCGTCCTGTCTGCGGTAGTGGTGCTTGTGCTCCCCTGGACTGTCCTTCACCAGGTGGTCGTGCTGGCCACATCCATAGCACACTTCAGTTATACCGGGACACTAGGTTGGTCCATGCTTCCTTCTACAAACTCGACATCTGTCTGGGGAGTCCTCTACCTCCCATCGGGCGACAGCATGCACCCTTCCTTGCACCGGGGGCCTGCTCCAAATACTCCACTATGTGTTCTACGTGCATTCCCTCTGTTCAGTTCTATCGGCGGTGGTGGCAGTAGTAGTTGCGGTCCCATCTGCTTACACTGACAATCTTTGATCAGGTGGCCGTAGTGGTGACACTCGTAACAAGTCCTTTCTTTTTTACAACACGGGGCAGATCCATGCCTTTTCCTACAGACACGACACACGTCGTTCGAGTTGGGCATTGGCTTTCCAATCCCACTCTTCCTGTTGAGAGGGATGGAATACCTTTTTTCTGACATCGGCCTTTTCCCCAATCGATTGCCATCTTTACTGGATTCTAACCTCGACTCAGATGCAACGGCTCGTTCCCCGATCACAATTCCAGGTAAGGCCTCAGCAGGTGCGGCGACAACGGTGGTTACGGCACTGGCGGCAGTAGCGATAGAGGCAATAGCGGCAGCTCAGTCCTGTGTTTGCTCCCCTAACAAGTTCCCAAGGGTTACTAGCGCCTGAACGATCTCGTCGAACCTAGGATCGCTCGGTGCTGCTACACTTTCAATACCGGCTTGCGACGGTGCTCTTACGCTTATGCTGGCCTAAGCCGGCGCTCTACCTCGACCACCTCAGGCACCGATCCTTGTCAGTGTTCTACCTCGAGTAACTGGTCCAAAAGTTCTCTCTCTAGGAATCCTTTACTCCTAATTGCTCATTTTGCAGATTCTTTAAAGAAACCTTCTTTCAAATTCCACATAGAATTAGAAGCTGAGCGATCCTAACAAACAATCTACCAAACAGCTATCATTGACATGCACCAACACGAAATAAAGGCCATTCCTACTAACTATCCCATAAAATAATTGCACCTTATCACTCCAACTATCGACCTGCTCTAATACCACTTTGAGCAGGGATGTCACGCCCCGATCCTCGAGCGCGTGCCCATCCCTCAGTAGTTGAATAATTTGTGACGTCCCAGGACGCGTCGCCGACCGTTCCATTTTAATACGCAGGCGGAAGCGAATAAATACATCCCCAGACAACACAAAGATGGGATAGAAAAGAAAGACCGCAATTTTGAAAACCACAACAAACCTTTATACATAGCAGACTAGGTCATTTACAATACTAGTCTATATTCACAAGCTTACAAAAGATTGATCCTTAAAACAAAGCTGTCTTATGACCAGCTAGTCGGACTCATTTGCAGATTTTTCAGTCTCCACCGGGTCCGGATGGGACGTCAGGTCCTCCACCACGCCATCGGGATGGTCAGCCAGATCCTCATCTAGAGCAGCATCAATTACCATAGCGAGGATATCAAAAGTTCTAAGGGGACCTACCCTGAAACCATTAGGTTCGTAGCAGAACCATGCTATGAATCTATGAGGTATCCTATGAGGTGGATTCTCTTCGACCCAGACAGTGGTTACTACCAGTTCATAGACCCAGTGACTTCCGGGATCGGGATAGATAGAAACTCGCTCGGTAACCCTCATGGGACGACCAAAACGCTCAGTAGGATTCACCATCTAAGGACCTGAAAATATTGAGCCCATGACGGGGTGAGACAACGTCTCAGCAAGTCCACCCCCTAAACTCCGACTAGGAAGGAAATACATCTAGAGGCCATCTAGTCACACACAGGATAGAGGACTTACCTCTGCCTCAGCTCCTTCCTGCAAGTCAGTATAGTTCATATTCTCAACCAATCAATTAAATTCAATTCACCGATCAACTCAGTCAAACCAAGCAACGATTAATCGATCCCCTCAAATCCACACCATCAGTACTATCTATCAATTCGATATGACCACTGCTCACACAAGCTGAAATAAATAGTCAATGCTCTCACAAGCTGTAATATATGGTCATAGCTCTCACAAGCTGATATAGATAAATAGTAGCTCACACAAGTTGATAATATAGATCGTGCTCCCACAAGCTGATATAACGATCTTAGCTCACACAAACTGATAAGGCATACTGCTCTCACAAGCTAACATATCAAAGCACATAGGCCGATACAGTATACTGCTCTCACAAGCTGACATGCAAAGGGTCCCAAAAGCTGATAAAATGTATATTGCTCTCACAAGCTAACGTATCAAAGCACATAGGCTGATACAGTATACTGTTCTCACAAGCTGATGTGCAAAGTGCCCTAAAAGCATACGATAAATAGCTGACATGCACATATGCCCTCACAAGCTGATAAACCACCAAGTTAAAAGTACACGATAAAAATAATCGTGTGTGGGTACACAGTTGACTTGAGCCAAAAACACAATATATGTCTTTTAGAAAATTCCACTAATTATAATAGTCCCTAAGGACATTTTTGGCATTGTAAACCGACGCCCGGCATTTTCTGATTAAATACTGAAATTATTCAATATTGGAATAAATACCCAAAATTACATTTTTCACTCAATTTGCACAAATCAACACTTAATTAAATAAACCAATCATACCACTGCAATCAGCATGAAATTCCGATCACCGGTTATCTCGGTATAATTTTCGAAAAATAATAAATAATTAAATAATTACCAAAAATAAGTAAACAAATACAAATAAATGCCATAAATAGAAACTTAGGCCAGAAACACCTAATTAAATACCGAAACGGGCCCGGAAAATTTCTGAACCTATCTAGATAAATAATACAGCCTATCTAGTTGCTAATTGAGCCGATCTAACCACCTAACATGCAATAACGAGTAATTAAATCGCTAATTCGTTCTAACTAACCACCTAAACCATACTTAGTCTAAACTAATCAATCCTTAAGCATCATTAACTCCCTAAGTAGAGCTTAGTGAGTAAACTCACCGGTTTCGAAATTTGATGAGTTTGCGACGACGGCAACCCCGAGATGGGTGACAAACTCCAAAGTGGCGACACCCTACGAAGCCCGGAAGTGTCCTAAAACGGGCCTTGAAGCCCAAAGACCCTTGCTGATCTTTGGTTCTACTTGAGGCTAAAGGAGGACTGCTTGGGGTTGAAACGGCGGGCTAAGGTGGATCGGTGGCTGCAGCGGATGAGCAGGGGCAATGGCGGGACCTCTGGCGGCTTGGATGACCACGTGCAGTGGCTGGACTGCTAGAGATGGCGACGGACAGGGGCTTGGGATGCAGCTAGATGGCGGACAACATGCGCGAGCAAGAGGGCGAGCGACGGGTAGTTTGGTGGCTTTGGCTGCTCGGACGGGGCACAACGGCGGTCGGATGGCAGGGGAGAAGGAAGAGCTAGGTTCTCTACAATTTTCTAAGCTTCCTAGAGCTTTAACAATGGGGAAAGTGGCTGAACAAGGAAGAAGAAGGTTGTTGGTCAAGGAGGGGGCCACCAAAATATCCTACACACTCAAGAACATGTCCCCACCAGCTTGGTGTCTTCCTCAGTCATTTGCAGTTGCCAAAGGTTCCTTGGCAAGCCTCCCAAGGGTCCAAATGTTGCACAGCACCAAGGCCTAGGAATTTGGTACAATGGCCACACAAATTAATTCATTTCCTCTTAGATTATCCTTCAATTTGAACTCAATTCTGTCCCCATAAATTCAACCAAGATGCCCACACTTCAATTCATATTTTTCTTCGCCATTAGAACCAACTTGCATCCCAAAAACACGATAAAAAACGGTCCTCTGAATTTTCCGGACAAAAACGGCCCTATTTTGAATTTTCGCCAAAAATCTTAGTTTGCAGAAAAATCTTCAGAGGATGAGTCGACGTTCCTAAAATGAATCGTGACATGACAGAACTTTAAATTTCTGAAATCAGATTCAAATTCGCGGTTAATTTCAATCTGACGCAATTTTAGCATAACCTAGCCTACCGGGTAGCTCTTAGGAACTTTCGGTGCAATTGACCTCTGGTCAATTATTTTTGAGCCACATTGTTTATCTTCAACACATTGGCGACTCTCGGTTGTTGTGAAAATCTCAAGGTTTCAAATACGGGCGTAGGGTACCCAAAACGTTTAATCCGTCTAATGCCAATCGACGAGAATTTTGCAATCAGGTAGAATCACCCACACTTTGATCACATATCTCAGTCGAATTGACCTATCTCTGATCTCTGATCGATTTTGACAGTCTTGTAATGACCTTTGCAGATTAGCACGGTCGAGTAGTCGATTCCTAGTCGAATTCTCAAGTCTATTGCGTTAAAATCCCTAAACGGCTTCACCTGATAAGCTAGTTATCTCGTGAGTGGCCAACTTCGAGAAAAGAACTATAGACGCGTCGATGAAAAACCCAAGTTATCCAATCGTAAGTAGAATATGAAAATCAAGATGTCACACCTCTTCTTCCTTAGAATCAGCTATTCCTTTAAGATCAGGCAAGGCAATAGCAGAAATGATCTCATCATCATCTTCTTCCTCTTCTTCATCCTAGAGAAGAATAGGACGTTTCCTTTTTGGTGTTTTTGAGACAACACTTTTCCCTTTGCGTTTCTTTTCAGCAACAAATCCTAACTTGGCTTTGCTAACAGATTCCTTCTTCAGAAGAGTCAGGGCTCCAAAAAGATCCTTCAATCTCATCTTTAAAATCATTTTCAATCCAATTTGCATTAGAACAATGGTTCTGGAGCGAAGCTGTGATGACGGTTGAATCTAAAAGTGTCTGAAGAGTTTGGTTATCAATGCCATGCATGGTAGTTGTCCTTTCCCCTTCATAATAGTTATGTACATCTGCAGTATGATTGTGTGAGAGAGTGAGAAGGTAACACCATTGTAGATGGCCCACATCATCTTTGTTTCGATTTTGGAAACATCAGTCTTTGAAACAGCCTTAGGTTTGATACAATTGATGACTATCTTGTGCAACAAGATATTGGAAGCAGACATTCAAGAGTAAATAATACTCCCCCTAAGAATCTTGTCCCTTACCACAAACTTTGTGACCTGCTCATTAGACACATTAATGGACAAGAATTCACTCCTTTCTACCCCCAGAATATTAGCCAATAGACTAACATCAACATCAAACACACTATCACACATAGTAAATTGAATATGAGTGGGATCCAAGACAGACAAGTTTGAATAAAAGTATGTTGTCAATTCAGGGTAAGCCACTGATGTCTCCACACAGAACTTCTCCATCTAAAGTTTGGCAAACTTTTCTCTCAAGTTTTCCTTGATGGAATCCAGAAAGTCAAAATCCACAATACGAGGGTTGATGACCCCTCTGTTCAGCATTTGACAAAAAACTTTCTCATGGTGCTTTGAACGAAACATATTTCCCTTTTCTCCAACGATCTCAACAACAACACCCATTTTTTATTGTAAATTTTTGAAAACCCTCTCATCATCATCATCTTCTTTTTTGTTCTCAGTCTGACTCTCCAACCCAAAGCGAGGATTAGCAGGAAAGTTTGAAAATTCCTTTTAAGCTCTTCTAGCCTCTACCAACCCTAATTTCTCCATGGCTCTCAAAAATAGGGTTTCATTTATGTAATCATTTCCTTTCAGAAAAGAACTAATGAAAGCAATGGGACTTCCCCCATTTTTTAAAAATTCATAATGCTTAATAAGTACCTCGGGTCTTCTTACCGAAATAAGAGTTACTTCCCGAGTAACTTCCTCTTCTACTGAATGGCGAGGAGAGCTTCGAGGTGATCTTCTCTAATGAGATCAAAATGCGTCAGACCTTCAGGGACAAACCGAGGCCCATGACTAGCAATACAAGAAGATTTCCTCTGATTGGACATCGAAGCAAACTTGGAGGACTTCGATGACATGTTTATATGTGAACGGTTGAGAAATTTTGCAGAGGATTTGAGAGAAGATCAAGAGAGGCGAGGGTTTGAGAAAGGACTAGGGTTTAAAGATAGTTTGAGTAAAAAAAAAGTTGAAGGTTTTAAAGATAATGAAGTATGGCAGCCGAACCATCATAAAAAGAAACTTCCATTTTTAAAAATTCAAAAATATAACTGTCAATAATTTTCGAAATAAATTCCGAAAAATTAGTAGAGATATTACAATTTCCAAAATATAAAAAGCAAGTAATAATTCGAGAATAATTGTACCTGTTCAATAAGGAAAGAAACTTACATGCCAAAATTTAAAATAAAACTACTTGAGTCTGGAGTGCTTTCAAAATGATGTATTTTCCATATGTTGAATTGGTGAGTCTGCTCATCCATAGACTTTAACTAGATGCAAGGGTGATATTTAGCTTTTCATGGATGGACTCGAATAAGCCTTTCTCTAATGGTTTGACGAAGATATCTGCCAATTGATTCTTTGAATCAATTAATTGAACATTGATTTCGCCACTTTGCACATGGTCTCTTATGAAGTGATGGAGAATTTCGATATGTTTCGCCTTTGAATGAAGAATAGGATTTTTGGTAAGATCGATCGCACTAGTATTGTCACATCTAATTTCAGTGTAAGGTTCTTCTATTCCAAAATCCCTTAGTTATTGCCTAATCCAAAGAATCTGTGAATAGCAACTTCCAAGAGCAACATATTTTGTTTCTGCTGTTGAGAGAGCCACAGTGTTTTACTTCTTTAAGAACCAGGACTCTAACATTTGACTTAACATTTGACATGTTCCTGAAGTGCTTTTCTAGTCAACTTTAGAACCAGCTAGATCAGCATCAGAATAACCAAGTAATGTAAAGTTTCCTCTTTTTGGATACCACAGACCCAACTTTGGATAAGTCGTGATATATTTGATAAATACGTTTGATAGCACTAAGATGATACTCTCTTGGGTCAACTTGAAATCTAGCACACATAGACACACTGAATAGAATATTAGGTTGAGAGGCAGTGAGATAAAGAAGAGAACCAATCATGCTTTTGTATGTCTTTTGGTTAACTTTCTTCCATCTTCATCCTTGTCAAGTTTTGAAGAACTTGACATGGGAGTCTCAATATTCTTGTAGTTTTCAATTCCAAACTTCTCGATAACGTCTCTAGCATATTTCTCTTGATAGATGAATGTTCATTTCTTTGTTTGTTTGACTTGCAAACCTAGAAAGAATGTTAATTCACCTATCATGCTCATTTCGAATTCTTCTCAGTCTCTCATACCAAGCTCGAGGTGCTTGTTTCAAACCATACAACGCCTTCTTTAGTTTATAAACAAAGTCTGGTTTTCTGGAATATTCAAATCCTAGTGGTTGTTTCACATAGACTTCTTCTTATATGAATCCATTTAGAAAAGCACTCTTGACATCCATCTAGAATAACCTGAAATTACGAAAACACGCATATGCAAGTAGTAGTCTAATGGCCTCTAACCTGGCTATAGGTGCATAAGTCTCATCATAGTCTATTCCTTTGTCTTGTGTGTATCATTTTGTCATAAGCCTTGCTTTGTTTTTGATTACTTTGCCCTTTTCATCAATCTTGTTTCTAAACACCCACTTCGTTCTAATCATAGATTTCCTTTTCGGTTTTGGAACTAGCTCTTAGTTATCATTGATACTGAATTATCTGAGTTCTTTAGGCATTACTTCCATCCAGCTTTCGTCGGATAATGCTTCTTTTACTCATTTTGGTTCTATTTCATAAATAAATGCTAGTGCACTTGAATATGCTTTTGCTTTGGATCTGGTATGGATTCCTTCATCTATATTGCCAATGATGAGTTCTTTGGGATGACTTGATTTGTGCTTCCAGTTATTGTTAGGTTTGTTGTTTCCTGTAAGGATTTGCTAATTGTCAGTTTGCTTCAATCTTTTGACTTTTGTTTTGCTTGACTTTCATCACCAGAGGACTGAAGTCCCTCGAGGGAATCAGACTTTATTAAGTCTTAAACTAGTTCACACTATTCAAGCTGAGTCTGATTTTATTGGTTCTAAATACTTTCCTGAAATTTGACATTCATAGATTCTTCGATAGTTTGTATATTCTTGTTGAAGACCTTGTAAGCTTTACTTAAAGTAGAATAACCAAGAAATATTCCTTCATCCGATCTTTCTTCAAATTTTCCAAGCCGATCATTTCCATTCTTCAAAATAAAACACTTGCAACCGAACATATAAAAATAAGAGATATTTGGCTAATTCCCTTTATATACTTCGTAAAGGGTCTTCTCTAGGATGGGCCTTAAAAATACCTTGTTAATTACAAGCAGTAGAAACTGCTTCTGCCTAAAAACGAGAAGATATTTTACTTTCTATCAGTAGAGTTCTAGCCATCTCCTGTAATTATCTATTTTTCCTTTCTACAATTCCATTTTGTTATGGGGTATATGGAGAGGAGAAAACATGTTGAAAACTACTCTCGTCATAGAAATTAACAAACTCTTGATTTTTAAATTCTCCCCCATGATCGGTCCTTATGCTTGATATGGCATAACCTTTCTCATTCTGAATTTTCTTAGCAAACTTTGAAAAATATGAGAAGGTTTCAGCCTTATTGGCCAAGAAGAAAACCCAAGTGAATCTTGAATAATCATCCACAACTACCAAACAATATTTCTTTCCACCAATGCTCTATGTTCTTGTTGGTCCAAAAAGATCCATATGAAGAAGCTGCAAAACACATTAGTAGAGACTTGATTTACAAGTTTAAAAGAGCTTCCCACCTATTTTTCCAAGATACAAGGAGTACATAACTTAGACTTCTAGTATATGATTTTGGGAATACCTCGTATTAGCTTTTTAGATGAAAGTTTGGCAATCTGTTTCATATTCACATGTCCAAGCTTGCGATGCCAGAGATATGCTTCATCTTGAATTGAAATAAGACATTGAGAACTCTCTGAACTTATGGCCAGAAGATAAATATTGCCATGTCTTCACCTAGTGAAGGATTGAGATAAGTCTCGACTTACTCCAGAACCGACATCTTCTTGAAAATTGATTCTGAATCTTGTATCACATAGCTGGCTTATGCTCAGAAGATTATAATTCAAACATTGTACCAGTGAAACATTGTTGATGATTAAACTTCCAATCCTCACTGTTCCATATCCAATAATTTTTCCTTTACTGTTTCCACTAAATAAGACATTTCCTCATTTTTGTCTTTCTAGTATTACAAAGCTACTTAAATCTCCAGTCATATGCTTAGAACAGCCACTATCCAAGTACCACTTCCTTTTCCGTTTAATAATGACATGCAGTCAAAAAGAGATCTCAAACTTTATTTGGTACCCAAATTTTCTTGGGTCCTGGCGAGTTAGTATTAAAGACAGCCTTTGCCCAATCATTCTTAACAGGTTTCCAAACTTAGGATATTCATTCTCAAAATGTTCTGAGTTGTTACACTTAGAACATTTAAAAGCATTTCGATCAACAGATTTTATAAAGACTTTTTGAAAATGATTTTTATAAGAAGATTTTGGGGGTCTTTTTTCTAAGTCTCTCTTTCACTTTAGGAAAATCGATCGAATGAGTACTTTCATTGTTTAGACCCAAACTAGATTTGTTAAAATAAAGTATCTGAGCTGAAAGAATTTTCTCTACAAAATTTTACCCTTTAGAAAACTTTGTAGAAATATCTTAAATTTCATTTTTCAAACATTCATTTTCTTTTAAAAGAGAATCAATATTTTCTTTCAAACCATCAAAATCATTTCTCAAACTTTCAACCTTTTCTTTCCAAGAGTTATCCTGTTGCCTGAGCTTTGAATTTTTCTTCTTTAGTTTGGAAATCCTTTTAAGGGAGGATTTGAAATTGAGGTAAAGTTCATATATATATATATATATATATATATTTATTTTAGAAACTTTAATCGGAATTTCCGAATGACTTATCTCAATTTCCTTATCAAATTCTGAGTTTGTGTTTAAGTCTGATTTTGATTCTCGAATGAGCCATCAAACAGATTTTTGCAAATTCCTCTTCACTTTCCTCACATTCTGTGTCACTCCAAGTTTCTACTTTAAGAGCTTTCTTGTATTTCTCATGCTTTCCTTTATTCTTTTTCAACAGAGGACAGTTAGGCTTGATATGCCCATTCTTCTTGCACTTAAAACATATTACATCCTTGCTTATTTCAACATCTTACATCGATCTCTTCTGGGAATTTTTCTTGCTTTGCTTTTTCCAATTCAATCTTCTTCCTTTCCTATTCAGTTTTCTGAATTCTTTATCATAAGGGCCAGCTCCTCCTCATCCATATCATCGTCTATATCTATATCATCAAAATCAGCATTAGACTTAAATGCAGTTGACTTCTTACCTTTTGGATCTCCTTCATCATTGATCTCTTCCACTTCATACGATTGAAAAATGCTATAAGCTCGTCAACAGAAAGAGGCATGATCCTTTGCGCCTTTCAAATTGATGTCTTCACATGAATCCAGTCCTTTGAAAGTCCTCTCAATAGTTTGTTGACCTTCATTGGAGCAAAAATTGGCTGACCTTGATATACCAATCCATTTACAATTTCTGTAAAGCGACTGAACATATCTCCAATAGACTCTCTAGGCTTCATTCTGAAGAACTCATATTGGCCAAGTAAGATGTTTATTTTTGTCTCTTTTACTCGATCTGTTCCTTCATAAGTGATGTGAAGCCTATCTTAGACTTCTTTAACTATTTCACATGAAGAAATTCTATTATATTCAGTAGGAGACAAGGCACAATATAAAGAATAGATAGCTTTAGCATCAAGAGCCTGTCTTTGGGTAATTTCTGCTTGGTTGGAATCCATAGCATCTTTATCTACAACTTCTTTTCCCTTGTCTGAGGCTGATGTTGCCATTGGATTGATTCCTCTTTCCACAACATCCCATTCTACTAGATCTTAGGAATGCCTTTATTTCATTCTTCCACACATTGTACTATTTTCCATTAAAGTATAGTGGCCTAGTATTGCTCTGTCCTTCAATCAGCCCTAATGCCAAGATACTAGCGATAGAAGATCTTTAGCTTAAAAGTAAAAACACTTCAATAAGACAAGCACTACAGCTCTGATACCAATTGAAAATGCTAGTATTACCACCTAAAGGGGGGTGAATATGTGTAAAAACAAATTTAAACAAACAAAAGCAGAATCAGTAAGATTTTCAAACAAAGTGTGATTGAATGTACCACCAGATTTCCAAAGTAAATTCAAACTTAATTCGAGAAGGTTTAGAATTTTGATAAGTTCATAAAAAGATTGTAACAAACAAATCAACATAGTTAAGGGAAGAGAAAATTGAACACAAGATATATAGTGGTTCGGCTTTAAGTTAAGCCTACGTTGACTCTCCCACATTGATAGCCTTCTGGTTGAAATTCACTAAGGTATCAACAGAGAAGTACAACGATTTGAGCGCGAACACTCAGTGAATGATTTCTTTTTCTTTCACTAAGTCATTATTCCTATGTTTTTCTTTCTTTAATACAATTTGTAAGCGCTGTTGATGAAGAAACAAGTGATTGGAAATGCCTCAAAGTTTTTCACAAGGAATAGTAGAAATATTTTGCTTTTGAAACAGTCTGAAAAATATTAGACTTCAAGCAAGTTCAGTCTTTAGCAGTTCAATAGAATTACGAACAAGGTAAAGGAGTGTAGGAGAAAGAATAAGAACACATAAATTATAGTGGTTCGGCTTAGATCAAGCCTACGTCCACTCTCCCACGTTGACAGTCTACTGGCTGGATTCCATTAAGAAACAAAAGAGATTTTACAGCTTGATGATCTCAACTTCACAGTGAAAAGTTTGCTTCTCTTTCATGAAGTCACTCTATATGTTTTTCTCTCTTTTGAGTATAGATTTGAGCTCAGTGAAATAACAATGAACTAAGAAGCTTCAGACTTTGAAATTTTTCTTTCACACTCTCCTCGAATGACTAGAGATGTCTCATATAAATACTCCTTCATACCTTCGAGACCATTCGCACTTTCTAAAGGAATTCTTCCAATCAACCCGTTGACGAATCGATCAAGGAGATCTAGAGCCATTTGATGATTGAGATGAAAGCCCGTCAATCCTGTTCGCCCATACAATCAGGATCTTGGTTTCCATAAGTAGATACTTTCCAAGTTTACTTGCCTTTCAAAAGATTTGAATATCGAGATTGATTCCAATAAAGATAGCCAATCATGTAGGTGTTGTATCCAACCAGAAAGCCATCCATAAGCAATACGAACTGAACCCTTGAAGAAATAAGGATAATCTTGCATTTAGAAAAGTCTTCATTCTTCAGTAGCATTCAGTCTAGAATTTGTCAGTGTGGGCAGACTTTGAATCTAAAGTCTGGCAGTCTTCAGATTTTGACACTAAAGTCTAGAAGTCTTCAGACTATACTTTGGATAAGTTTTGTCAGCTTCAAAACATTAAAGGAGTTTTCTCCAACAAATTCCCCCCGTTTTGATGGTGACAAAACTTTATTGCAGATTTAAGAACTTTTGACCTGCAAAATAACTCTTAAGCAGTATATGATATCTTATAAAAATAAGTTGATTAGAAACTGGATAACATCGATTCTACAACCACAGAAGACATGTTAATCTTGAAAATAAAAGACAAATGTCAAGATTTAAACAACTATCCACCCATAATCATTACCACAAAAGCAAGTTGTCTACAAAGGTCAACAAAACAGAATAAAAGTTCAACAAAATTAAAGATCAAACAAGTAAGCAAAAGTCAAATCTGCATGTTCTCCCCCTTTTTGTCAACAGAAAAAAGTGGAGAAATTCAAAAATAGATAAGGATAAACGAAATCAGATTTGTTTGGGAATTCAAACGAGCTGGAAATCCCCCATCGACTGTACTATCTCCTCCAGCTTTCGCACTGTCTCCTTCAGCTTCTCAACATCTTCAACTTTGGCAGTCTCTTTTAACTTGCTCTTGTAAAGCTTGAACTTGAAGGGTAAGAGCCTGTATCTTCTCATGGAGAGAATCTGAAATAGATTTCAATGTAGATTGGAGATTTTTCATGTCAAACTCCATAACATATTGCTATGCTTTTAACTCTAGAATGAGCTCTAGCAGCCTTTGAAAGTCTGCAGTAGCTTCTGTTTGTGCACCAGCATCAACCAAATAAATTCAAGGAGTGTTGAGAATTGAGGGAACATTAGCATATCGAACACCAAGACTTGGAGAGGATTCCTCTTTAGGAAAATGTGAAGCATAGACATCCTCTGGATAACATCATCACTTGTGAAAAGACGAGAAGAAGAAGTACCTATTTTCTCACGAACTCTCCCTATTTCTATGGCTACATGTGGAGAAAAGAACTCTTCTTCTTGTTCCTTCTCAGTTTCAGCGCCAGAGTGATGTTCCTTTTTAGTTTGAGCTCCTACAGTTCCACTCCTTGTCTTCTCCGAATCCTCAGATAAGGATATTGCAAAAGTGGGTTCATGGGAGTCATCCTGACCCTCTTCTTCTTCAGCTTCTCTTCCTACTTCACCTACTTCTTATTCTGCTTCTTCTCTTTCCTCTGTTTCTTCTCTTTCATTTCTTCCTTCTTGTCCTTGCTTTGTTTCACCTTTTTATCTTTCTTCTTTGTCTTGTTGCTGCTCAAAACTGACAAAACTTTGAAGATTTATCAAGGCAAAGGCAGAGATAGTAAGATCATCCTCTTCGTCTTGCAGGATAAGAGATCTTCTCTTCTTGACAAGTTCATGCATAATTTCTTTACCTTTCCTTTTTGCAGCAGAATCTTGCTTGGTTTTTCTGGGGGACTTTTTCCTCAGGCGCTCTATGGCCTTGTTCAGTTCTTTCAACCTCATTTTGGACACCATCTTCAATCCTATAACCATAGGAGCAATAGTTCAGACATAAAGAGAGGCTGGAAGCTGAATCTGAAGATATCTGAACGGTTGTGTGACCAGCGCTGAGTAAGGTAGCTGTCCCTTATCCTTCACAACATTCCTATACATGTGCATCAGGATTGTATAAGGCAGAGATAACTTCATTCCATTACTGATGGCAAACATCAGTCTGGCTTCAGATCGGGAAACATCGGTCTTTGAAGTTGACTTTGGTCGGATGTAGTTGATCACGATTTTGTACAGCAAAATATTCGAGGCAGACAGTTGGAATAAGTGATGCCTCTTTCAAGGAGTCTGTCCCTAACAAGAAATCTTGTCGCATGTCCAATCGAGACATTTATTGGTTGGAAACCACTCCTTTCCACACCAATAATGTCAGCCAATGTGTCCACATCCACCACATAGCTTTTATCATTCACAAAGAATTGAAATCTATTCGGGTCAAGAAAAGATAAGTTCAAATAGAAATAAGCAGTCAACTCAGGGTATGCAACAATAGTCTCAGAGCAAAATTGGAGTAAACCTTTTATGGTGATCCTTAGAGCGAAAAAGATTCGTTCCCTTACCACACATTTGAGCAGCAATGCCCATTCTCGGTTGGAAGTTCGAAAACATTCTTTCGTCATTGTCTTTGCTTTCAGGCTGATGGAAAGAACCAAAACGATGATCAACTGGAAAATTTTGAAACACTCTATATGCCGCTCCTTCGGGCACTATTCCTAATCTTTCCATCATTCACAAGAACATAGTCTCATTCCTATTTCCTCTTTCTTTTAGAAAATCTTCAATAAAAGTCATGGCAGTACCTCCCTCCTTTTAAAGAGTGTAAAGTTTTTACATAACCTGGGGTTTCATGGTTCTGAGAGGTTCCATATCTTCCTCAATTTCCTCTTCCACTGGTTGTCGCGGAGGATTCTGTGTAGCACGCTGTGGAGAGTGTTGTAAAAACTCTTCTTCCTCAGCCAGATCAAAATGTGTAGGACCCTCAGGCATATTTTGCGATCCCCTGCTTGCGATTCGAGATGACTTTCTTTGAAAAGACATCTTCACAGTCGTGGAGGATTTCACGAACAAGTTTGAGTGAAAAAGATAAAAACTTGCTTAACAAACTTGAGAGTAAAAATGAGAGAGTAGAAGGTTTGTATTCTAGGGTTTGAGAAGATGCGAATGTAGAAAAAGACTCAACGGTATATAAAGAAAGTAAAACGGGGTTAGTCAAACTGTCATAAGGAAAAAGAAAACTGCCTAAAATTCAAAAATTCGAAAAATATAACTTCTAAAAATAAAATAGTCAAGTAATTATTCAAATATCAATGTACCTGTTCAAAATTTTCATACTAAAAATAAATTACCTGTATTAAAGATATATTAACTTACAAAAATAACTTCTGGACATTCTGAGTCTAACCATTTTTAGACTTTAACCGGTATGAGATAAAATATTCAGTCTGGTGCAAATAGATCCAAATAGATTTTTCTCCAGAGGCTTTGTAAATATGTCTGCCAACTGATTTTTCGAGTCAATGAACTGAATCATAATCTCCCCATTTTGGACATGATCTCTTATGAAATGGTGTCGAATTTCTATGTGCTTCGCCCTTGAATGAAGAATTGGGTTCTTAGTGAGGTTTATAGCATTGGTATTGTCACATCTGATCTCGATACATGATTTTTATATTCCAAAGTCTCTTAGATGTTGTCTTATCCACAGGATTTGAGAACAACAGCTCCCAAGAGCCACATACTCTGCTTCTGCTGTTGATAGAGTTATAGTACTCTATTTTCTTGAGAACCCAGACACTAGCATATTTCCCGGCAGTTGACATGTTCCAAAAGTGCTCTTTCTATCCACTTTACAACCTACTAAGTCAGCATCTGAATATCCAAGAAGAGTAAAGTCTCATTCTTTTGGATACCACAGACCTAGCTTTGGAGTAGTCGCAACATATTTGATGATGCGTTTTGCAGCACTTAAATGAGATTTTTTGGGATCTGATTGGAATCTAGCACGGATGCAAACACTAAACAAAATGTCAGGTCTAGATGCAGTAAGGTAGAGAAGACAACCGATAATGCTTTTGTAAAGCTTCTGGTCTACTTTATTTCCTCCTTCATCTTTGTCCAGCTTTGAAGAACTTGACATAGGTGTCTCTGTCTTCTTGCAATTCTCCAATCCAAATTTTTTGATAAGATCTTTTGCACACATCTCTTGGTTAATGAAGATACTTTTCTTCAATTGTCTAACTTGCAATCCCAGAAAGAAAGCTAATTCACCCACCATGCTCATCTCGAATTCATCCTACATACATCTAGAGAATTTCTTGCATAGATTTTCATTAGGGGATCCAAAGATAATATCATCAACATAAATTTGAACCAGCAGAAAGTCTTTACCCTCTCTTTTTATGAACAAAGTAGTATCTACCTTTCCTTTTACAAAACCATTTTGGGTTAGGAATTTACTTAACCTTTCATACCAGGCTCGAGGTGCTTGCTTCAGTCCATACAAAGCCTTTTTTAGTCTGTAGACTAAGTCTGGCTTTCTTGGATCTTCAAATCCTCGTAGTTGTTTCACATAGACTTCTTCTTGGATGAATCCATTGAGGAATGCACTTTTGACGTCCATCTGGAATAACCTGAAATTTTTATAGCAAGCAAAAGCAAGTAATAGTCTAACTGCTTCTAACCTCGCTACTGGTGCATAGGTCTCATCATAGTCTATCCCTTCTTCTTGCATATATCCTTTGGCCACGAGTCTTGCTTTGTTCCTCACCACTTTTCATTTTTCGTCCATCTTGTTCTTGAAAACCCATTTTGTCCCAATAATAGACTTACCTTTAGGTTTAGGAATTAGCTCCCAAACATCGTTGATGCTGAACTGTCTGAGCTCTTCTTGCATAGCTGCAATCCAGCTTTCATCAGACATGGCTTCATCTACACTTTTTGGTTCAATTTCATAAACAAGTGCTAGAGCACTAGACTCTTCTCGCCTTTTGGATCTGGTGTGAATTCCTTAATCAATGTTGCCAATGATGAGTTCTTTGGGATGATTTGTCTTGTGCTTCCAGTTGCTGGTTGGTTTGAAAGTTTGCTGATCTTCTACTTCGGTTGAATCTCCTAGATCTACTTGTTGCTGATCTCCAGAAGTCTAAACCTCATTGGGGGAAGCAGACTTTATAAAGTCTGGAATAGGTTCAGACTCTTCAAGTTGAGTCTGGTTTGGTTGAGTCTGCATATAATCCCGAAACTTGACGTTTATAGATTCTTCAACAGATTGAGTCTTCTTGTTAAAGATCTTGTAGGCTTTGCTTGAAGTAGAATAGCCAAGAAAGATTCATTCATCTGATTTTTCTTCAAACTTTCCAGTTCGATCATTTGCATTCTTCAGAACAAAACATTTACAGCCAAAGACATGGAAGTAAGATACATTTGGCTTCTTTCCTTTATACATCTCATATGGAGTTTTCTCCAAGATAGGCCTCAAGAACACTCTGTTGATGATGTAGCAAGTTGTAAAAACTGCTTTTGCCCAAAATCGAGAGGATATATTGCTCTCAATTAAGAAGGTTCTGGCCATCTCCTGTAAGGATCTATTCTTTCTTTCCACGACCCCATTTTGTTTTGGAGTGTATGGAGAATAAAAAACATGCTGGAAACCAGATTCATCACGAAACTTTGCAAAGTCTTGATTTTCCAACTCACCTCCATGGTTTATTCGTATACTCGAAATAACATATCTTTTTTCATTCTGAACCTTCTTGGCAAACTTTGAGAAGTGAGAGAATGCTTCAGACTTATTTGCTAGAAAGTAAAGCGAGAGTAATCATTCACGATCACTAAACAGTATCTCTTTCCACCAATACTTTGAGTTCTGGTTTGTCCAAAGAGGTCCATATGCAGAAGCTGCAAAGTTCAATTGGTAGAAACTTGATTTACATGTTTAAAGGAACTTCTAACATATTTTCTCAAAACACATGGAGTGCATAATTCAGACTATTGATAAGTTAGATTGGGAAGACCACGAACAAGCTGCTTGGAAGAAATCTTGGCAATCTGCTTCATGTTAACATGACCAAGCTTTTGATGCCAAAGATTTGCTTCATCTTAAAAGGATATAAGACATTGAGAACTTTTTGGTTTTATATCCAGAAGGTAAATGTTCCCATGCCTTCGTCCAGTGAAAGATTGAGAAAAGTCTTTACTAGTTCCCAAACATATGCTTTCTTATAAATTTATTTTGAATCCAGTATCGCAAAGCTAACTTATTCTGAATAGATTGTAATTCAGACCTTCCACCAAGGAGACATTTTTAATTATGAGGGTTCCAATCTTCACGGTTCCACATCCAACAATTCTTCCTTTGTTGTTTCCTCCAAAGGAAACTTTTCCAGCATCCATTTGAACAAGTTTTAAAAAGCAACTCGAATCTCCTGTCATGTGCCTCGAACAGCCACTATCCAAATATTATTTGATCTTCCTCTTGATAGTGACCTACGATCATAAAAAGCACTCAAGTTTTCCTTGGTACCCAGATTTTCTTGGGTCCAGGAGTTAGCATTAAAAACGGTCTTTGCCGAGTCCTTCTTAACAGGTCTCCAAACTCTAGGACATTCTCTCTCAAAATGTTCTGAGCTGTTACACTTTGAACATTTGAGTGCATTTCGACCAATAGATTTTATAAAAACTCTTTGAAAATGATTTTTGTAAATTGCCTTTGCAGGTCTTTGTTTGAGTCTTTCTTTTACTTAGAGGAGATCCCACGTTTGAATCTAAGAAGGAGAGTCTCTCTAGCCAAGCTCCCCTAGTTCAATTATTATTCTTGACTTGACTTATTATTATAAAAAGTACTCACTATCCAAATGAAAGACGATCGATTAAACAAAATACTTTTTCTTGGTAGGTGTGATCCGTTGGACATAGATCCAATTTTTCCGAGGGTGGTCCCCCTTTCTCGCGTAAAAGCGATCAGAATTCGAACACGCCGCGTTTTACTGGGAAGGATCGAACCATGGGAACGAATCTACAGGGCTATCACCTTCTTTGGCCAGATCTTCCAAGGGAAAATCAATCAATGGAATTGTTTCTGAAGTCATACCTAAACCAGATTTGTTAAAGCATGGTCTTTGTACTGAAAGAATTTTCTCCAATTTTTCAGATCCTTTTGAAATTCTTTTTGAAATATTTGAAAGATCTTCTTTCAAAAAGGCATTTTCCTTTGAAAGAGAATCAGAATTTACTTTCAAATCATCAAAAAATTTATCCAGACTTTCAAACTTTTCTCTCCAAGAAGTTTCATGTTGCCTCAGTTTATAATTCTCCATTTTTAGTTCAGAAGTCCTTTTAAGAGACGTTTTGAGACTGAGACAGAGTTCATCTATATATTTTGAGGCTTTAACATGAATTTTTAAATTGCCAACCTCAACTTCTTTGTCTAAGTTTGAATCCAAGTCTGTTTCTAATTCTAAATCTAAGTCAGAATGAGCCATCACACAAATGTTAGCGTACTCTTCTTCACTTTCTTCACACTCATTGTCACTCCAAGTTTATGCTTTGAGAGCCTTCTTGTACTTCTCAGTCCTTCCTCTCTTTTTCTTCAACAAAGGACAGTTATGTCTAATATGCCCATTTTTCTTGCATTCGAAGCATATTACATATTTGCTAGTTTCGTTGCCCTCAGTCGGTCTCTTCTGGAAATTTTGTGTGCTCTATTTCTTCCAATTGAATCTTCTTCCCTTTCTATTTAACTTTATGAACTTTTTTATCATAAGCGCTAGCTCCTCATCATTCATATCGTCATCTAAATATGTAACATCAGAATCATTGTTAGATTTTAAAGCAATTGACTTCTTACCTCTTGGATCTTCTTCCTCATTGATATGCTCCACTTCATATGATTGAAGTGTGCCTACTAGTTCATCTACTGAAAGAGGCATGATCCTTTGTGTCTCTCTAATTGACATCTTTACGTGATTCCAGTCTTTGGAGAGTCCACGCAGTAGTTTATTGACCTTCATTGGTCCTGAGATTGGTTGTCCTTGATATGCCAACCCATTCACGATTTCATTGAATTGACTGAACATATCAGTTATGGATTCTCCTGACTTCATTTTGAAGGCTTCATACTATCCGAGTAGTATGTTGATTTTTATTTCCTTACTCGATCAGTTCCTTCGTAGGTGACATGCAATATGTCCCAAACTTCCTTTGTTGTTTCACAAGAAGAAATTCGGTTATACTCAGTAGGAGATGAAGCACAGTATAAAGAGTAGATAGTTTTAGCATCAAGAGCTTGTCTTTTGGTTGTTTCTGCTTGTGTCATTTCGCCAGTTTCTACAACTTCCTTTCCTCTTTTTGAGGTTGATGTAGCTTTGGGATTGATCCTTTTTTCTACTACATCCCATTCCAAGGGATCTTTTGATCTTAGAAACGCCTTCATCTTGTTTTTTCATACATTGTATTCCTTCCCATCAAAGTAAGGATGTTTGGTGTTGCTTTGGCCTTCGACTAAACCTAGAGCCAAAATACTAGCTATAGATCTTTAGCTTTAGAAGTAAAAACACTTCAATAAATAAGCACACAAACACTGATACCAATTGTAAGTGCTAGTATGAACACCTAGAGGGGGTGAATAGGTGTGAAGATACTTTTTCGCAAGGAATAATAGAAATATTTTGCTTTTAAAATAGAGTCTAAAAAATATTAGACTTCGAGCAAGTTCAGTCTTTAGTAGTTCAATAGAATTACGAACAAGGTAAATGAGTTTATGAGAGAGAATAAAAACACAGAAATTATAGTGGTTCGGCTAAGATCAAGCCTACATCCACTCTCCCACGTTGACAGCCTACTGGCTGGATTCCACTAAGAAACAAAAGAGATTTTACAACTTGGTAATCTCAACTTCACAATGAAAAGTTTGCTTCTCTTTCACGAAGTCACTCTATATGTTTTTCTCTCTTTTAAGTACAGATTTGAGCTTAGTGAAATAACAAGGAACTAGGAAGCTTCAGACTTTGAAAATTTTCTTTCACACTCTCCTCGAATGACTAGAGATGTCTCCTATAAATACTCCTTTATGCCTTCGAAACCGTTGACACTTTCCAAAGGAATTCTTCCAATCAACCCGTTGGACAGAATCGATCAAGGAGATCTCGAGCCGTTTGATGATTGATATGAAAGCCCGTCAATCCCGTTCGCCCACACAATTAGGATCTTAGTTTCCATAAGTAGATACTATCCAAGTTTACTTGCCTTCCAAAAGATTTGAATATTGAGATTGATTCCAATAAAGATAGCCAATTATGTAGGTGTTGTATCCAACCAGAAAGCCATCCATAAGCAATACGAACCGAACCCTTGAAGAAATAAGGATAATCTTGCGTTTAGAAAAGTCTTCATTCTTCAGTAGCGTTCAGTTTGGAATCTGTCGGTGTGGGCAGACTTTGAATCTAAAGTCTGGCCGTCTTCAGACTTTGACACTAAAGTCTGGAAGTCTTCAGACTGGACTTTGGATAAGTTTTGTCAGCTTTAAAACATTAAAGACGTTTTCTCCAACAAGGAAATCTTGTAGCCATTTGAAGATTGAGATGAAAATCCGATGATTTTGGTCGCCCATACAATCAGAATCTAGGTTTTCATAAGTATATGCTTCCAAAAAGGAACTTGTCTTTGGAATTGATTTCATCAATTCATGATTGATTCCATCAATAAATTTATAAAAGGTAAGTGGGATTCTTTGTCAGAAAGCGAAATATTAAGGTTAAATCTCGTTCGTACTGAATCCTTGTCGAAAGATCAATAATCCTGAATATGATTATATCTTCATTCTGGACCTAGTTTCAATCTGGATCTCATTAGAGTGGGAAATACTTCTGGAGTAGATAGACTTTGACAACATTCCACGTTATAGCACAGAAGTCTAGTATTCTTCAAAATAAGAATAAAAATAAGAAGAAGAAAGTTTTGTCAACTTCAAAACCTGATAGGGGTTTTCTCAACAGTGGTGACTTTGTGCTTGGCATTGAATGAAACCGCGAGCCGAGGGTCATTCTCGATACATGTGTATTCACATCGGATTGGAGTCGAGGTCTGTCAAGCTTGAGATTGTCACTAAAGCGACGTGTACCCAAGCCTCGAGGTCTTGGATTGATATTGAGGCATACCATTTCCGAGCCTTGTCCGATGTGGGGATTGGCACTAAGTGATTAATTCAAGTTACGGATCAAAGATCGTTCTCGACATATTTGCTAGTGAATTATAAGAAAACTTATGACACACACGAATGAATGAGCATGCCTTCAGGCCATGCATATGTTAGCTAAAGGGAGTGATAAGAATTGACTTGTGTGATGCACTTGTGTGTGTGCACTTAATGAGGAAAAAGCGTCCAGCGTCATATAATGTTGGCGGCGATGCATCATTTATTAAACGGGATGTCCTAGTTGAGCTATGAAGCCCTTGAAAGTATAGGATGTCTAATTTGATGGCCAAATGCCCTAGTTGAGCAAAAAGCCCTTGAAAGTATAGGAAGCCCCTGAGAGTATAGGATGCCTAGTTTGAGGCTGGATGCCCAACCTGGGGCTAGAAGCCCCTAAAAGTATGGAAAGAACCGTTCATACGGTTAATGAATTTATAGTACGTGTTACTATGTGTTGTTGATAAGCTTATTTAGTGAAACAGCTTATTTGGTAAGTTGAAAGTGGATCATATACAGATAGTCAAGAGGTGGCAATAGACTTGCAATTGATATGCCATCAACAATGTTTGTGAGTGTTGTACTTGCCAGGCTTTGATGATGAGATGGTTTCCTAGTAGAAAACTAGGAATTTTACTTATTGATTTTCCCCAAAACTCACCCCTCATCTTTCAGTCTTGTAGGCATGGAAGTCTCACGTCAGTTTAAGGAGTTGTAGTCACACTGGAGGAGATAGGATTTCCCTTGGCCTATGTGGAAAACTTGTACTATGATGTAAAAAGAAAAGAGAGCCCGTAGAGAAAAGGCTTGTAAAAGTCTTATTATAATATTAATCGATGTGTTCTGTGTAATGTATGTCCCAGTCTTCCAGTTGTTGTTTGTCCAGGGAATTGTTTATTCATGTTTTTGCATGTGCATGATAACAAGATAAAAAGAATCGAGACAACGACAAGTCTGGGACGTCGTGAAAATAACCCTTGTTGCTTGCGACCTTGGAGATAGGGTTGGGGTCGTGACACCCGGCCTCTATTATTATGCCATTGAAAGTTTCATTGAAGTTGTCGTTAATGATATCAAATTTGAATTTCTTTGTTGAAGAATGCCTTACACCAATGCTTAGCTTCCATTTGGAATAGTGTTTCAAAACCTTCCTTTGTCAGTAGCAAAAACCTTTGTTTGGCGAATCCAAAATCAATCATGTTAGGACTCTTTGCAATTTGTCAAAACTACTTCTACAGCTTATCTCATTTGTAGTTCTTTACCTAGTTTACATATATAAGCCTCATATATATATTATGATCAACATGTGGCATCAACTCAACCTATACAAGAACAAGTCCCTGCAAAAATTCAAATAAACAAATACAAGTCAGAAAAAATATATGACTAATTAATATTAAAAGGCTAATAATTTGTCTTCTGTGAATGTCCATGCTCCCTCCTCGGTTATTTCAAGGTCAATTATTATATTTACCAAGTGTCCTTATTCTTTATCTTGACAATTGCCCGAGTTAGCAAAATGGTTATTAGCATTTCTCCCTATAGCAGATAACAACTCTCTCTTGCATTAATCCTTCATTAAACATCCGTCAAATCCTAGAACTCTTCTATAATTAGCCAAAAATCCCCATTTGAATGCATCGAAGAAAATATAAAATTCATCAAATTTAGACCCATAGTCAGGTAGTGGCCTCTCCACAATCTCTACGTATACTCTACCAGATAGATATTGAAGCATGCATTTGCAAGCACAATCTCAAATCTAGACAAATTCTTCCTTCTACCAACCCATTAGTGTTTTCATCCCCCTTTACTTGGCTTTTTTGTACTGATTCCTCGACATATCAACCCATATTTGCTCCTTCACTAACCTCCTGAAACTAAGGACTCTTGATCTAGGCATTGCCTTGATAGTGTTCGATAATCAAACATTTATTACCTTTTTATTGTATAATATAATGGAACAAGTATGTTCCCCTAGAATGACTTAATTTGAAATAACCCTTTCCTACCCAACGCGCCATAGATCAAATATAGTGGCTCTGCTTATCCCTAAGTCTACGTCCACTATCTACATTAATAACCACAATTCAAGCTTGATTACATTAGTAATATGCTAAATAAGTTACAATCAGCAAACACTAATCCTATCATAGATAGATCATGCTATCAAGAATCAAGTGTTGCTATCACTTTGTGCACTCAATCTTTTACCACAATTACAAGCCAGCAAGAACGCTACAGTGAAGATCCTAAGAGAATGATATATTTTTTTCGCTAAGAACACGACTTTCAACAGATTTCTAAATTTTATGTATTGCCCGGCTAACATTTTAGCTTCGAGGATCTTCTCTCATATAGTCATCTTCAAATTTCCCGTTGGAAAGACTCGGAGAAGAAAAGAACCAGTAGAGTTCCGTTGGTAGTGTTGTCCAAAGATAGAATTGCCCATACAACTTTTTTTCTTAACATTTGCAACCCAACCCGAAATAGCTTTTAATGTTGTCAGAAAACCCATTTCCATTACTCTAGCATTTCCAGTTTTTCTAATGTGCATCTCCAAGCAACTACAAATATATTGGACTTCTGCAAATCATCTAGAGTGGTTGTTGCTCCAACATCACCAATGACATGACATTTACAGCATCGACATAAAACATTGTCATCAATTGATCTTTAAGTCCATTAGTACTATTTACAAACAAAGCAATTTTCTTTCCCCTTTACAGATATCACTTCTATCTTTTATATACCATCACAAACATCTATAAGTACCATAGTAAACATTTAACTAAGGATAATATGTGGATCATCAAATTCTTGGAGATGTTTCTCCAACAAACACTAAGGCTTGTTATGGTTGGTAAAATGATTTGTTCTATCCAAAATCAGGAGTTCATTTTTCTAATTTTAAGTGTGGGAATTTTTCTATTGTAAATGTCTTAAGAGTGTGTTTATTTTGCGAATCATTTCACGACAAAGGAAAATACTTTATGTGAAAATTAGTTTCAAGGAAAAACAATTAGTTTTCATTTGCTTGGTGGTATGCTAAAAAAAACATAAAACTCTATTTTAAGATAGAAGGTAAAAAGTTGCTGAGCATTTGTTGTAAGAGACTTGTTTTGCTTGGGAAAATGATTTTTCATTATTTAGAATCAGTAATTCATTTTTCTAAATTTCAAGTGTGGATGTTTTATTTGATCATAAATCCGTTAACTAACATTTTGAGCAAACTAAACACGTGAAAGTTTGGAAAACTAATTCATGGAGAGCCCTTTTGGTGAAACAAACATGTCTCAAGTTAAATGAGCCGCTTGATTAATTGCTACATATGAGTTTGTCAACACAAGAAGAGTTTGGCTGAACAACACCGCAAACAATACTTTGTACAGACGCCAAGGCGTCAGAACTAACATGAGGCCGTCTCCACTCAGAACCAGAATTGATAGTCGAAGCTTTAGTAGAAGCTATCATGCTAACACTTTCCTTCATGTCATATCTGGCTCCAGAGTGTTTGTCTGAGGTCCATTCCTATCCCAATGTACATTGCTCTTTTTCTTCTCTTTTTTCGGGGAGGACGTGATTAAGGGTTGGAGATGGGTTAGGTTTACAACAGCTGTGTGGTCTTAAGACACGTGAAAATTCGCACGGTCGTGTGGTCCAATCAGAGACAGAGTGAAGTGGGCCTGGGCCTTGTATTCATCACATACAGACTCGTATACGTTCACACAGAAACATAGAGAGAGAGGGGGGGAGAGAGAGATGGAAGGTACTGTTTCCACTTGGAGAAAATAGCCTCTCCAATCACTCCCTCGTCCCACTTCCATTATTGGAATGTTTGTTCTTGCATCGCCACACCCACTTGAAAAGGATTCTCACACACGCAGAGAGAGAGAGAGTGGGGGAGAGATTGAAGATTAGATGGGTTGATGGTCGGATTGACACATCTAAAATAAATTTGGGCCTTTGTTGGAATTTTGTCTGGTGCGAATTGACGTGGGCCCTTTCCCTTCCCACTTCTTTTTCCCTTCCCTCTTTGTGCCGTGGGCCCCCATTTTTTTCTTTTTGTTTTTGGAGACCAAATTTCTGTTTCTCTCTGACATATTATAGCCTCCTCCCACAATCTTTATTTATTTTTTTATTATTATGATATTTTCAGTCTAATCTACAAATAAAATTACCCGATCCTTTTTTTTCTTTCCTTTCCATCTAGGAGCATTTTTATTCTGTGGATGATGTAAACCATGATGATATGTAACAAATATATAGATCTATCTATCAATCTATCCCATAAAGCTGAGTTGTTTTCGACAGTTTTTGTTTAAACATTAGAACCACGTTCCCAAAAAGAGAGTGTATTCAACCTAGCTTGCGTTTTCTATCATCCTCCTTTGTTTTTCACCCATTAACGAAGATCAAGAAGAAGATGCATTATCTCGATAAACAATGTCACTAATCACGAATCTTTACTACTTTTAGGAGACAATACACTTTAAAAATTTGATGAACCACTACTTATGGAAAAAGTAACTTTCACAACATCGATGAACACGTCTTTAATCAGACGACAAACTCGATATATTCGTATCAAATGAACTCTTTTGATCACTGAGTTCCACAAGTAGGAGCTAGCCCCGACAGTTTCTTTTTTCACGTTCAATTGGTCAACATTGAGAATTGATTGAGCCATAAAAAGACTGATAAAAACTTTAAGAAATGGAAAGAAAGTACAAGTTTTTTGAAGAAATCGGAGAAATGGTGTAAAAAATTTCTTTGGGGGAATAGACACTTAGATCTTTTTTTGTACTTTTCTATTCAGTTATTATCATTAATAAAAAAAGGTGTTAAAAGCATAAGATGCATTTGCATATGCATAAGCAGCTTCAAGTGGGCATCACTTGGTCCAAAACTTGAGTTAGCATATGCAAGAATCAAGAACCCAAGAATGGTCAATGCTTCCCAGGGAGTACGGAGATCTTTACATGGTTTGGAGATTGAAGAAAAAAAAACCCTAGTACATGATCTCCATGGATATGTCCCCTAAAATAGGGCAAAATTTTCCTTTTGTAAAAATAATTAAACTTTTGCAATTTGTTTGTGCTTGGCTTGGGAACAGGCACGTGAGGTCCACGCGCTGTAAAAAGGGAGAGTGGAGGGGGCTAGAGAGAGAGAGTCGGCCATAAAAACGAGGCACATCATAGGCAGGCCATTGGTCAGGATATGAACCAAAGAGGCAATGGTGGCCCTCTTCCCGTACTCTTGGATTGGACTTTTCTGGAAAGATTTTCCTTTTGTTACCATTATTCCATTTTTCCTTTTTCTGATACCAAAACCCCCCTCTCTCTCTCTCTTCTTAGATTTTATTTGATTCTTTCCAACTTTTTCAATTTTTTTTTGCATCGCTGTTAACCAAGAGAGAAAGAAAGACAACCCCACTAATTTTTATGACCCGAAATGACCACCCCTCGGGGCTCGGCCATTTACTGCTGCCGTTACAAATGGTAAAAACTAATATTCTTTTTGGCGTGAGGAGGAAGTGAATGTAATGATAATATTATGATAAAAATAATATTATAAAGAAAAATCGCTTTTTTGAATGTGAGAGGGAGAGAGAGAAAGGTTGGGGGGGGATGCTCTGAAAACTCGACACCACCCAAATTGCCATTAATAAAATGATAGGTGGCGATGACTTGTGGTGTGAGTGAACGAATGATAATTACTATCTAATAAAGGTAATGAAGGGACGAGAGAGGGAGGGAGGATGCTTTTCGATTTGGTTAACGTGGGAAAGCTGAGTGAGAAAGAGACGGTTCATTCTTTCCCATTATCCCACCTCAGATGCATTTATATATGCTAGAAAAAGAAGATGTATGTGGTGTGTACACTCTGGAGAGAGAGATGATGAATTGGTAAAGTTTGTAACCCAGGTTACAAAGAGAGAACGAAGGAAAGAAAAACAAAAACTAGTGTTGGGGGTTAATGCAAATTGGAGAAACCTAACAAAGTAAAAGCCAAACCAAGTTCTTTTTCGGATTCATTGAAAATATAGAACTTGGCCTTTCAATAGAGAGAGAGAGACAGAGAGACAGAGAGAGAGGCAAGTGGCTAGAGAGAGAGAGAGAGAGAGAGTGCTTTCGGCTAATCAAGCTAATACCCCCCTCGGCTATGCTGTATTGGGCAGTTAAGGGAATACCAAAATCTCTCGAACATCTTCCTCTCTTACTGCCTTTTTGCAATTGCGCTCTCTCACTCCCTCTCTTTTTAGTCCTAGGTTTTCCACTTTCAAGAATCAAGACTCAAGCCATAGTTCCTCCTCTCAGCCCACCTTCTCTTCTTTACCCATAAAGCACCAAATATAGCCAAAGAAAATCCTCAAATCCAAGCACCAAATATAGCCCGAGAAAATCCTCAAATCCCCCGCTTTGTCTCTCCCTCTTATTTTTCCTTGTGGCTTGTGAGGGAGGGATGATCAGCAAGTACAAGATCCTCACACGCTTTACCCTATAAGGAGGAAGAATTTACACACAGCTTACATAGAGTGGTCATCGGATTTTTTTTCCCTTCACGCTTTGCCCACAACGAGTTAGCAAGTAAAGCAAAGGAGGAGGGAGCCAAAAAAAAAATGTGGAATCTCAACGACTCGCCCGATCCTGCGGTGAGGCCGGGCGAGGAATCGGAAGGCTGTTCCTCCCCGAAGACCTCCGATGACGAAACTGCGGCCGACGCGCGGGGCAAGCGGGTCGGATCCATGTCCAATTCCAGCTCCTCCGCGGTGGTCATCGAGGACGGATCCGACGACGAGGAGGGCCTGGCGACGGCGGCCGTCAAGGCTCACAGGAAGCGCAGCAGCAAGATTTTCGGGTTCTCGGTGACCCAAGAGGAGGAAGCCGATTACGACGAGGGCGGCGACGACAATCCGGGGAGCCGCCACCCGGTGACCCGGCAGTTCTTCCCGGTGGAGGAGGAGGAGCTGGAAGAGGATGGCGAGCGGGCAGGAATGGGGGGAGCCGCAGTGCCGCCGGGGTTCCCGAGGGCGCACTGGGTCGGAGTCAGGTTCCGCCAGTCGGATCACCATCCAATCGGATCGGGCAAGGGCTCATCGATGTTGGAGGGTTCACAGCCCATGAAGAAGAGCAGGAGAGGGCCGAGGTCGCGGAGCTCCCAGTATAGAGGGGTCACTTTTTACAGGCGAACTGGAAGATGGGAGTCTCACATATGGTCTGTCATTCTCAATTTTAATTTTTTTTTCTGTGAATTTTCTGCAAAATTTTCGCCCCCTTTTTTTTTTTTTTTTTTTTTGGGTTATACTATAGTCCTCTTGCTCTCGCACTTTTTAGCGAGTTTTGGCCAATCAGGATCTGAGTTTCTCGTTTTGCTTCTCTGTGAATGGTGCAGGGACTGTGGAAAGCAAGTATATCTGGGTATGTATATATGTATGCACTACCTGGGGGGTTGATCTTCTTATTCATCTCTTCATTTTCTTGGTAGGAAGGGAAATAAAAATGAAAAAAAAATGCCTTCCTTTCTTTCCCCCATGATATGTGCTCTTTACAGATTGTTTTCGGGTTGAATGTTGAGATGATATTGTATGCTTAATTTTTTGTGTCCATAGGTGGGTTTGACACTGCACATGCAGCTGCTCGGTAAGCTCCTCTTTCCCTTATAGTTCGAGAAAATATTTATGGTCTTTTTTCCCTCATTTTTTTTGGAGGGTTTGTCACGAAATAACGTGAGATTAAATGAGCTCATATTTTTGGCCCAAAAAAAAAATGAAATTCAGAGCGTATGATAGGGCGGCAATCAAGTTCCGGGGAGTAGACGCAGATATAAATTTCCGGATTGAAGACTATCAAGAAGACATGAAACAGGTAAAGTCTGCAAGAGAGAGTTGTACAGAAAAGCAAAAATAGATAAAATAGAGTGAAAAGAAATATACCGAGGCCACATCTCTTGTTCCTTCTTTTATGTCGACTGCTTCCCACTTCATCTCTGAAGTTCAACTTCCCAGATGCCTTTTTCTTCCCTTCTTTTTTCATGTTTTATTTCAAAAAATAATGGCTTTGAACTCTTATTAAATCATTTGGCACACAGTGAAGACAAAGGTTGGGTTATTGTTGCAGATGAGTAATTTAACCAAGGAAGAATTCGTGCATGTACTTCGCCGCCAAAGCACCGGATTTCCAAGAGGAAGCTCGAAGTACCGGGGAGTGACATTGCACAAGTGCGGAAGATGGGAGGCTAGAATGGGACAATTTCTGGGCAAAAAGTATTTTCCGCTACATTCATCTTCATGATATGCCTTGTTGATTTTATATCCCCCCCTTGATTTCTTTCAATGCGGTTGATTCAACAGGTATGTGTATCTAGGACTGTTCGATACCGAGATTGACGCCGCAAGGTTTGTGCATTTAGGTTTAGCTTTCCTTGGGAAAATTGTAAAATGAAGTTGGAAATAGTAAATGTGTTGGAAGAATTAATGATTTTCCTGGTAATTACGAATTCTTGCAGGGCTTATGATAAAGCTGCAATTAAGTGTAATGGCAAGGATGCTGTCACCAATTTTGACCCAAGCATCTACGAGGATGAGCTTAACCCCAGTGGTACAATTTTGCAGATCGACTCCTAAATTCAAATGATCTCATTGTTATGCAAGGAGTGAGTGAACTTGTGTTTGTTGTCTTTGTATTGGTTATGTGCGGGGGGTGCAGAATCTTCTGGTAATGCTGCAGATCACAATCTTGATCTGAGCTTAGGAAGTTCAGCTTCAAAGCCAAACAATCTTGAAGTTGGAAATGATGTCCCAATTGTCGGGGTTGACCAGAGTTCCTCTTCAATGCCGTACGATGGCGACTGGCGAAATCGAGAATTAAGGCCCAAGGTTTGATACTTTTGACGTTCTTTTGCATTAATGTACTTGACAATCTTCTACGAGTTTGGTTCTCCTTTTCTCTTTATCGGTTTGAAGTGGATTGCCAAGTTTCTGCTTCTGATTATGGGTTTGCAGTTAAATCTGCATCAAGAGCCAGGAAGAAGGAATGGGTACAGCGAAGCCGAGACCACGCTGTTGCTGAGCCAAACACACATTCACTCTCCGGGCTCCATGAGAGCTCCTACTGCTCATGATGAACTGCAAAGATATGGACAAATGAAGAGACCAGGAAATCATCAGGCTCACAACATGCTTCACCTTCTTCCACCGCATCTCGGCTCCCCAAATTACCAAGTGATCATCTGACACATAACTTTTCTTTCTTTTCCGTAGCTTGGATATCCAATTATTTCTGCAAAACTAGTTCCATGATTATTTTTTTCTCTGTGATTCTTGTTCAATGTACATAAATATACAGTAGTCCTATAACCCCTTGAAGGAAAGGTTGCAAATTTTCAAGTGACGCAAAAATTAAATAGCAATGCCTTAATTGGATAAAGTAAAGATTTGAGAAAACACCCAATTAGATTCCATTAAATCTGTTTCAGTGAGTATTTATTATGAGCAGCAATTTATTGCTCGTTGACATTATGAGGTGCAATGATAAATGCATAGTTTGAATGGGTTGAGGGTTGAGTCATTATGTGCTCAAGTTGTCCAATCTTTTCTTTCTTAATAGTTTCCTTTGTAGGTGCAGTTCTCAAGCAGCAGCAATGGAGGAAGGATTGGAGATCTTTCACTGTCATCAACACCACCACCGCCGACAAGCGAGCATCAACAATGGCGCTCATCGACTCCATCAGCATCATCATCATCATCATCATCGAGTGCTCTCCATGTATTTGCACCTGCTGCAGCATCATCAGGATTCCCACAGCAGATCAGACCCACCCCAAATTGGCTGCAGAAAAATGGGTTTCACTCATTCATGAGACCTTGATTGAACTCCCCACCTAAAAAAAAAGGGACGAAGAAACCAAAATTTTCTTCTAATAATTTTTCTGCTCGGTCCATTTATCTGGGTCATCCTCCAAATTTTTGTTCTTCTCTTCTATAAAATATCAAGCTCTGTAACGAAACCCTCCTTTTCCTTCACTTTTGAAATTTTTTTCCCCTTCTCTCTAACCCCAAAAGTAGAGAGACAAGAAAGGGAGGGAGGGAGAGTGAGAAGTAGACGAATATCAAGGATGTTTTTCAGACTACGGAAGCGTGGGAGGGACCTTGGTCAGTCGGTCAAAACTAACAAACGGACGAAATCTATTGACTAGATTTTCTGGGTTTCTGACTAGAAACTGCTCCAATCTTAATGCATCTCTCTGCTGTTTGTTTTGTTTTGTTTTGCCGCCCTATAGAATTTATTACGTCGCATCTACCCTCTATAATAAAAGTAATATGACAATGCATTTTCATTAATTTTCGTTATTTCGAGGGTTTTCGGTGGAAGTTTTCGTTCTCGCTATGTAATACCCACCTTGACTCTTTTGTTCTCTTGTTTATTGACATTCCTGTTTTCTTTAAGGCATTGTCCCACCATCTTGTTGGCCTGTTGTTCGATTTTAGCAATGTCTTTGGCTACTTTCTTGGGCTGATGAGAGGGAGACCCTACAAGGGGGGGTCTTTAATTCATGGTTTACCTAATGGAGTAAAATGCAAAAATAAGGACACGAGTGATTGGGAGGTGGGGTGAAAAAGAGAAATCTAGCTTACGTTCTTATCAAAAGAGGAGCGAGACATATACGAAGAGATTCAGGAGGGGTGAAATTCAAGGAAAAGAAGAGAAAACGAAAGGGTGATTTTGTAAAAATATAGAGAGTTCTTCATTTGGGGGGGGACGAATGAAGAGAAATTACGAATTGGGAGGTGATTTTATTTTGGCATGGCCTTGGAAATATCAACTGGATGGTGATGAATGGTCGCCATCAAGGGCGTCCTTTGAATCAGTTCTCTCGGCCAAAAGCAGTCAGACACTGCTATTATTACGAGAGGGACTTATCATCCTTAACCCCAAACTTTCCAAAGGACACTGATAAAAGGGTGGAGAGGGGACTGTGCCCTAAAGGGCAAGGGTACCCTGAGAAAGAGAGTAATTTCCCTCTTGGTTTTTTGTTTTTTTCCCTTTCTATTATATTCTGCGAGGAAAGCAAAAAAAAAAGGAGTGCAATCGCTTGCAAAGAAAATGCTCAGGGACCTTTTGCTTTCTTTTTTGTTTGAAGGAAAACAAGGAAAAAAAGAAGGGAGACATGAAATTGCTTCCTGAAGATTCTACATATATGGACATCTAAAATATTAGGGTTTACTTGGATGACTGGTGGCAATTACAATACGCAAACTGAAAGGAGCTTGTGTTTTTAAGTGAGTGCCAGTCTGGATCTTGAATATTTCTACTGACTCGGTTTTAAAAAGAAATGAGTCTAGATAAATATTTATTTCATGCATAATGATTTTTGTGAATTGGGTAGTTATTGCGTTATAATGCACATGAAATATATATTCCTTTGTGTTTTGAAAAATCATAAAAGACGCTTGTGTGTGTAATTATTTCATGGGGCCACAAAAAGTCTCAAATATAATATTTAAAGTCTAAATGTTCACATCTCTATAGTTATAATTACTCGAGTTCCTGAACTCCAAAATAGACGAGGTCTCACTGTGCGCCACCAGCTGCCGGTCAAAGTAAAATGTCCCTAATGATGGGCGAAAAATAGATTTTTAGATTTCGTTCCCCATATATGTTTTTGTCCTTCTCATCCCTTCGCATGAAACTAGGTTAATGGACATGCGAATAAACTTTCTTGTTTGCTACTGTCAAACCTGCGAGGATACGAAGCTGCGAGGGTTTAGATGAATGCACCTCCTGCAAGCAACGATATTTTATTGATTTATTTATCATTTAGCAATAAAGAAAACCTGCCAAGAGGGGTAACTCCATGACAGCAGAGCTTAATAAAATAATCAGGGGCGATTAAAAGATTATCAACTTGGAGAAGATATTTCTAGATTTAGGTGACGAGGAATAAAATATGTAGAAGCAAATACGTCATCTGGGTCGTCAATCTTGATTTTTATAATATTGTGCCAAGAATAAAGAAGGATCCCACCATTTCTTTATTCTTATTTTTTTTTCCTTATCAAGAATTTCTAGGGCACGATATAATCTTCTCAGACACTGTTACACATGGGTGCACTGTCATGTTGGACCTCCTTTTCTCGTCCACTCGAAAATTTATGAGACATCCTAGAATAGTATAACCTATGTCGCTTATCAAGCTTCAAAATAATGAAGAGTTTGGCACTAGTGGTGACATATTCTATAGCTTGGAAAGAGTGCTGCCTAGAGGGGGGAGGGGGGGTAATTAAATTAGTTGCAAACTTAAAAGTAGAGTCGGTATAATATAAAATTAATAGTTGTCCCCACTCAATCGAAGATCTTTTCAATTTATGGAATATAAAACGTTTCTCCTAAATTGGTAATCTACTCTCAAGTCTCATCATTCTAAAGCAAAGTAGGTATACATATACACATATACTAGGAGGCTAAAAAGTGTCATTGAAGAAACATGAACATTATCACTAACCTAGCGCACATAGCCCAATTCAGTGACAAGCCATAAGAGGCTATGTCATTGAAGGACTCTTTCAACAATTCGTGGCAGGACCGTGACAACAGTTTACTAAGCCACTCCATGTCCAAGTTAGGCCTAACATGATAGTCAATACGGGTTATAAGCTGTGCAACCCGTAGAAGCACATGACCACAAAAAGTGGATTTCGTAGCGTAACTCGGGGATGATCGTCGGATTCTGGAAAATAGAGGTGCCACGGAACTCCGGTGATGGTTGGGCCACGAGATGAGCTTGGGTGTGAGAGAAAGAGAGAGGTGGTGGGCTAGTGAGGGGAGCGTCGACATCCACGAGGCTGGTGGCGAGTTGCTCAGAAAGCGGCATGATGTCGTGAGATGCTGGTGTTGGAGGCTTGATGATGACAAGTTTAATTGCACCAATCGAGCAAGTTTCAAAGGAATCGTCCATGGATGGACGACTGAAGCCAAATATTGAAATCAAGGATGATAATCATGTAGGGACTATGTTGAGATAAGGAAAGGGTTGATTTTTGCAACTCAAGGAGACCCAACCTCCACCGATCATTTCCGACAGACATCAAATGGGAGAAACCTAACTGAGGTAGATAACAAGCGCGCAACTTGCAATCCTACTTTGAGAACTCCTATGATCGAATTCAATCTTCCAGTCGTGCAGGTACTTATGAATCATTTTGAGTGCATTTCCAAATTCTTTCATTGGAAGAAAAAAGAGGGATTCGTCGTGGTCAAAGTCATCTGTCGGGAGAACCATTTCCAAACACCCAAGGTCTGCTACTGGGCAGTCCACCTTATATTTAGGGCTTCGTTTGTCTTGCGTAAAATAAAAATGAAAAAAAAAAGGAATTTTCTAAAAATGACCGTTTGAACCGTTTAAAATAATTAGTCAATAAAAATTTTCATTACCGATAATAATTTATATCTAAATAATTTCGTGGAATATGAAAAAAATTCGTTCATTTGTTTTTATAAGTGATGGAAGTAATCCTTTTTTTGAGAAATATTTTTCAGATTATTCATTTCCTATGAAATGAACAAAATCTTGGTGAATACAAGTTGGCTCATCTGGTTGAGGACTTGAGGCATCCGACTTATGCATCAAGAGCCTAACTAAGGCACATAACGTAGATGGAATAAGAATAGCAGGAGTGTCAAAACTTTCGTACAATGCTCACTTGAGTGTCAATTATGACAAATCATCCTAATGTGAATTTTTTTAATTTTTAATTTTTAATTTTTCTTTTTCATTAGGGCCGGCCAAGGCTGCCGGCACGCCAACTGCAAAAACCCTCACCCAAATTGGGAGATGGCCACCACACCCTTTGTTGCAAAGGCCTTGGGTGAGGTCCTTAGGGCCCTCGCTGGCTTTGGGCGATCGTAGGCGAGGCTTCTCACAGCCTCACCCACTACCGTGGAGGCTATAGGCAAGAGCAAGGCTACAATGGCCCTCGCCAACGGCTGATTGTCTGATGGCCTCGCCAGGGCCTTTGCGACCAAAGATGAGGATGTCATAGCTAGCAAGGATCACCTATGACCCTCGCTTGCCCTAAAGCCAAAAATAATAATAATAAATTATTCACATCAATACTAGCGAAGCCACATCAAATGATTGACATCCACCTTGCATTTTCCAACGAGACAAATCGATTAGCACTCAAGTGTTTGATTTTTTAAATTTGTGGTATTCAAGTGAGCAAAAAAAATTTGATACTCAAGTGAGCGTCGTACGAAGGTTTTGACACTTCTAGTATTCTTACCCCTAGTGTTGACATTTAACCAACATTTCCAAATTTTCAACTTTGTGGACACTCCGATGCAGATTTATATTGCGTGTAAAACGGATAGAACATGTCAATTTTTGGGAGGGAAGTTGAGAGAATTAAATTTTAAGAGGAAGAACTTCTAACTTTGGAAGCTCCTATTATGCGAATGAGCAAACTTACGAGGTTGGGAGGTCCAAAATTGTCAAAATGATTGATAGTCGTGTTGAATTTTTATGGAAGAATCTCGCCAATAACAGACAATTCTAAGAACTTTTATTGTTGAGAAAAAAAAACACTCATACAATAAAATAAATAGAACAAGCAAATAAATCGGACATCTTATTTATGTGATTTGGTTGATGGGACTTGCTCCACGGGAAGAGCATTACATGATTCCACTATAAATCAAATCATAACAATATATAAACATTGAACCTCACCTTCATATGTTAAATGAAGGCGCAATTTAATATTTAAATATTCTTGCATAAACGATGCATTCAAACGGTTTTAGTATTTCCATCCTTCATTTACACCTTATAAGTCACATAATATTTAGCTCCCACAGTTTCTCACCAAACAATCTCTAACCTCACAAAAGAACTAACAAACAATCTCTGACCTCTTATTATATAGATAATATTTGCATCCAAAATACAAAACCTCTCAACCTAATCAAACTTTGAAACCACTCAAATCGGGTTTCTTATAGAAGCTCAAACTCGTTACATATTTTCAATAATCTCCACCTTGATTTGATATTAGAGTCAAGTCACAACTGCTGCTTTGAAAATGATCACTAGTACTCTCCCATAGCCCCTCATGGCTCACCTGCCACCGACATCTTCAAAGTAGAATTCACACTTGGTTATCTCATTCCTATACGTTTGTTTATTTTGTTTTGATCGAGAAAACAAGTAAAGGGATTATTAAAATGAAAAAAATGAAAAGTAGGGGTTAATCCTTTTACGTCAATAATGTCCAATAACTACAAATACACAAATATTTACACACACACACACACACACATATATATATATATTCAGTTAAAAAACTACAAAATAATTAAAAAAAATTGGGATGACTTTTTTTTTTAATATATATACTAGTCCGGTCCAGATAGGTAGGTAGCCAGTTCCACGCCTAGAATTTGGAAACAGATCGGTACTCACCGGTTCCACTAAATTGGAACCAAGAATTGGACTGGCTCTCATGGAAACTGCCGGTTTCGGTTTGGTCCTGTCGATTTCGAACGGTTTGGGTAGTTTCCGAATTTTTTGCACACCCCTAACTATAAGCACTATATGTGTTATTTACCACACTAGCACTCGCTATATCAAGAATTTTTTTTTTTTTTATTTCAACTCCATCTTGAGCTAAACATTGTCAAGATGTATATAAATAATGTCACAATCATCCTTCCCAAAAGTATTGGAGAATTGTTAAAGTGTAACTTCTCCATTGAAAACAAGTAAAAGACACCATAGTTGATTGTCTCGCTCACATTGTTCATAACCTAACAATATGTACTTACTCTCTCAATAAGATCACCATCATTCACTTGAATATAGTCAAGCAACCAAATATTCTAAGAATAGAATAATCAGGAATATTTTGACCACACTTCCTCAAGAGTCTAACATCCAATTGCAATTCAAGGGAATATATTCATCTATTAGCTCATCGTACTAAGCGCATCTGCCATAATTTTCCTAGCCATACTAACACTAGACAATAGTTTATGGGCTATCTTTAGTAAAGTTTTGCACTTTCATTCTACAACATGTTGTGGTTCACAGGCATTAAGTGTAATGTCTCACTATACCTTCCTTCATGTATAATTTTTTAAATAGATTAGAGGATAACTCCATGCTTTCGATAATCTACATAAGTTTGATCATCTTACTAGTTTTTTATTCAATCAAAACTCTCAACTCTCCGACCCTAATGATAACATCAAACTTGTGCCTCAGCACAAACACCTAAGTCCTCAAGTAATCATGAATAATTGTGAACATTATGGCACTCATCCTCCAAGGAGATCTTGACAGCTATGAAGATCTAAATGAATCAACTCCATAATTTCTATGGTTTGTCTAACATATTAAACTACACTTTCTACTGCTTGCCTAAATCATAATACCCGCATACCCTAATTTTCTCACTCACATAACCACACAGGAGATTTCTTTCACTCAAAATTGTCATGCTTCTCTCAGCAATGTGCCCCAAATGCATATCCTACAATTCAAACTATTGAACATGCGGCATCTCTGCAACAAAAATTCGTTATTGTCTCCTCTTGAAGCTCATATAGGTTACTGTGCTTTATTCTTCTCATTAACACCGAGGCACCTTGAACGATTTTCAAAACTCCACTTTCTAAAGTAAACCAATTTAGAGCACTCAAGGAAATCAAGTTTTACTTTAATTTCGAACGTGCCTCACTCTAGTTAATCTCCTCACAATATCATCATGCATTCTAATTCTAACGTCACAAATTACCATAACATTGTACTCAATGGTGTTCCCCAATTGCACTTTACCACTACCATGCAATTGTAAGTGGTAAATCGGATTTTGTTTGATGTAGCATGGAACGAACAACTAGAATTCATAATCTATTCATCAAACAAGAAATCTTTAGTAAGAGACAAGGCATAATTATGCCTACCTGAGACATTATCAGCAGTTGTTGTAATATCATTAGTAGTCTCAACTCAAATTCCCTAGCCTTTCTCATACTTCTACTTATGGCAATCCCTTCTAAAATGTCCCCTCTTACCAAATTACAACAAACAACACTAACAATCCTAGATCGATGTCATTTCTTTAGACTCACATGACTTCTACTAACACGTGCAATTTTCTTTCTCTAACTTCGCCTATAAAACAAGCAAACCAAATGATCACATACAAATATCTTCACTCATAATCAAATCACAAACCTTCTCAAATTTCATGCTTCTTGACCAAGATGAATTACAAACAACAACAACAGTAGTATGCCAACTATTAGGCATCAAGGATAATAAAATAAAAGCACATACCCCATCATTAAAGTCAATATCTACTGCACTCAATTGACTAAGACCATATTTAATTCGTTGATATGTTCAGTACCTATTACACCTTCTCGCATCTTTAAGTAAATAGGCACCACATAGAGTAGAGTTCTTTTTCTTTTTTCTTTTTTTAATTGTAGTGGCCTTCTTGTCATGTTTGACAGGGCAATCTTCAGTCTTATAGTGTTTTTTTTTTCTTTTCACAATGTTACGAGCCAAATAGGAGTAAGTGCAAATTCCTCTGATAATCTTCACTTTGTATCTTCCAAAAACCAATGTCCTTTCCATTGAATTTTCACTTTTCCTTCTTCTATTGCCATCAATGTGATTCAAGTCAACTGTCTAGCTCTAATAGAAATTATTGCAAAGAAAATAAATAGAATAAGGAAGTGAATTGAATGTCAAATTTACTTGGTTCGGTCAATGGGATCTAGTCCATGGGGAGAGCATCATAGGATTTTACAATAAATTAAGTAATACAATGGATAATACAATTACATTATGATGTTGGCTAACAGTATCACCTAGGGTGGATGAATAGGTGATTTCAAGAAACTTGAAAAAATAATGCGGAAATAAGTGTGTCATGTTTGCTATAAGCATCATCGAGTAAAATAGTGTTGCTATAAGCACAAACTAGCTATATCAAGTAATGTAATGCAATGCTTCCATCAAGTAGTAAATGAATATGAGTAGAGAGATAGAAAACGATGCACTCAAATCTTATAGTGGTTCAACTTGGTGTGAGCCTACATCCACTCTCTCAAACTAATAGCCTACTGGGTAGATTCTACTAGAAATCTTCTTGAAGGTACAGTAAAATGTGTCGCTTATTCAAGCACTTCTTGTTGAAGCTAGTGTTAGTTATACTCAAGATGATAGGTGTTAATATCTCACACCTAAGAACAAACTACAACACTATTAACACTTCTCAAAAGATTATAATCTGAATGCTCTTAGAAGGAATATGTCAAATGTAAAGCTCTCTCTCTCTCTCTCTCTCTCTCTCTCTAAATTTGGATTTATAAAATCTTGATCAATCTCTCTCTTCAACACCTTAATCTTCTTTAATACTCAGCAACCAATCTTTCTGTTGGATAATCTTCAAAGGATCAATCTTCAAGCTAATTGTTGGAATATTGCTGAGAAGATCAATTAGTTGTTGAAATCGATCAATTAGAATTCTCATAGATTTGATCATCCATACAATCAAATCTTGGTTTTCAAAAGTGGAGTGGTTCAACTATGGAGAGTATCTTGCCTCTAGGATGGTTGTCAATCAATCAACATATCTCCCATGATTGAATATTTCAAATAGATAATCTTCGTTGATCAAAATCTTGTAAATTAAGGGTCCTTATCATATTACTAGCTGTTAAGGATTGAGATAAATATCTCAAAATGATAATCTTGAAGCACATGGCAAAGTTGTCGTTGCGAGTGGTATAGATGCTCTGCTTATATCAGTAGTTACCGGTTATATCAAGCTTCCCAATAATATGATGACTTGAGACTTTAGCTAGGCTTCTACTTATATCAAGTTTTCGTAGGTGTCTACTTATATCAGACCTTGATCATATTCAATTGATTATTTTTATAAACTTTGAACACAATAGTGATTTAGATCTTACAGGCTGTTCACTTTAGTACCTTCAAGTCTTTATGAACTTTATGTTTTTCTAGATTTGCTCACATTGGTCCTCCCGGCTATTTAGAATCTTTTCATTAATTATATCAAAATTTCTTTTTTACATGAATATTACATGAAACACAAACAACTTCATGCATATATTAAAGTCTCAATAAACCATGTATAGTTTTGTCAACTTCAGAATATATTAGAAGGTTTTCTCAACATAGTCAAGTCACTGAAACACATTTAGTGTTTTTTAACCACCAATGATACTCAATAACTCGCATAGTGTCTATAGCCCTTACAATTCCTCACAAAATAATTTATCAATCTTACAAAGGGATTCATTAATCATACCACAAGATTTATTAGCTTCAAAATATTTAGGTAATTTTCTACGATGTAATCTATGAGTACACCTCACAATTGTTTATTACGGCCAAAAGCTCCTATACTCACTTATAAAAAAAGCATACTCCTAAGGATTTAAGATAGGAAACCCCTTTTAGGAAAGCCACTTAAACTAAGAAACCACTCAACTTGAAAACCTACTCAAACTAAAAAAGCTACTTGGGTTTCTTTTATGTGCTCAAATTCAACATATATTTTAAACAATCTTCACCTTTGCTAAATGTTTGAGCAAGCGACAATCACTTCATTAATAACTGATCATTACTTCTCTCCTATAACCCCTCATGGGTTCAACAGCCACAAACATCTTCCAAGTCCAAGCCATGCTTGAAACCTTTAACTATTCCACAGGAAACCTACTCAAACTAGAAAGACACTCAAATTAAGAAACCAATCAATTGGAAAACCTACTCAAACTAAAAAATCTACTTTGATCATATTTCTTTTACAAGCTTAAATTCAAGATATATTATTGAGAAACTAAAATTTTGCTTTGATCAAGCTACAATCACTTCTTTGGAAACCGATCATTACTTCTCTCCCGTAACCCCTCATGGGCTCAACAACCACAAGCATCTTCCAAGTCCAAGCCATGCTCGAAACCTTTAACTACTCCACAAGGATATTAAGACAAAACGTCATTTACCATAGATGAAGCAAATTGTTGTTGCATCCAAATATGTCAAGGGATTTAACATGCACCTTATCAAATTTAGTAGCTATAACAACTGTTGGCCCTATAGGCTCCACCTTGTTACATGCATCGTTTGTGTTGATTAGCACACTAGCATTTGCTACCTTAGGAGTTTTTGGTTGCAATTTTACCTTAAGTTGAACACTGTCTAGATTTGTATAAAAACTACCACTATCACTCATATATAGAAATATTATAGTCTCATAAAATGTAAATTCTCCACTAACAAGTAAATTTTCTTCATGGGACCACAACCAATAAACTCGCTCATATTGTGCATAGCCTAGAAATAAGTACTTTCTTGCCTTTCCATCAAGCTTACCATCACTCAATCTAACATAATGTGGGCCACCAAATACTCTTAAAACAAAATAAGTTGCAACATTACCAAGAACACTTTCTTGGGGTACAATATCTAATCAAAGTAGATGAGGATTTACTCAATAGATGTTTAGTCGTATCAAGCATTTATTAGAAATCAATAGTCTTATCAGCACTCCAAAACACTTTATGGGCCATCTTCAGTAATATTCTGCTCAGCAACTCAGTAAATTATTATGGTTTAATAGCACTAGTGCACTGTCTTATTATGCCTTCCTTTATGCATAATTCATTTAACAGCTCTAAGTAGGATTTCATGCTAGTGTTAGTCCGTACATGCTTGATTATTTTAGTAGTCACCTTTGTTATCGAAGCTCTTAGCTACCTAATCATGATGACAACAAAAAAAATTGTGCCTTTGTTAGCATAAACCTAGCACTCTTCCTTGAAGAAATCACGAGAGCCGGTCAAGCACCCAAGTTAATCAATTTTGCAATCTCTATGGTTTCTTTGATAATCATACTGAAACGTATTTTTTGTGGTTTTCTCGATTTACAACGCTGGCATGAATCCAATTTCTCTACCACATAACCTCATCGTTGATTCCTTTCACTCGAAATCTTCAAGCTTCTCTTGCCAATGTGCCCCAAATGCACAAGCCATAATTCAAACTTCTTAAACAGATGAATTTGACATCTCCACTGCAAAAATAATCACCGTCTTCCTTTGAAAGCTCATGCTAGGCTTCATTCCTCTCATTATTGTTGAGAGAGCCTACTAATATATTTGAAGTTGACAAAATAATTCATGAATCGTTACGAGCTAGATTTATGCAAGTGTCAATTATGACTTGGGTAATATCCACGAAAAAGGAACTTGGTTGTGCAAAATAAAATGATTCGAAATAACTAGAGGAACTACGTGAAAATTCTAAAAGAATGAGAAGTTCATAAAGACTTAGAGGTACCAAAGTTCTAGAGGATATACATCATCATTGTACTCAAAGTACCAAGAGGTCGGGGGCTAACAATACAACTTAAATGGGGGTGAATAGGTTGTTTTAGAATACTTGACAATCTTTCGCGGAAAATAGTTGATTCTAAGTCAAGATTTGGTCAAGGTGATGTGTCATAGCTCTTGATCGTAATATGTGCTTGTGGAAATAATAGAAGAAAAACAGTACAACACAATGATGTATAATGGTTTAGCTTTATCCCCAAGCCTATATTCACTCTTCAGACTAACAACCACAAGTTGGGATGGATTGCACTAGTAATTTATTTAGTAAGTTAAAATTGGCAAGTACTGATCCTATTACACAATAGATCACACTATCAAGACTCAGCTGCTACTCTTATTTTTGTATACTTAATCTTTAGCACAATTACTTAGACCGCACAAAACAATACTCGGAGAATTAGTCGAAGGAAAGTGTTTCACTTAGAACATAATGAGTAGCAAATTTTTAGACTTTAACATGCGTCATTCTCTAACATTTGGCTTATGAGATCTTCTATTTTATAACCATCTTTAATCTATCCATTAGAAGCGGATTGGAAAAGTAAAGAGCCATTAGAGTTACCGTTGATGTTGCTGCTGCACAAAGATGGGATTGTCCATACTATTCTTTTCTTGAACATTTGCAAGTTAAGAAAAAATAGCATCTTCTACCATTTCTTTGCTGCAGTTTCTAATGGACCTGTCAGATAACCTAGCTTTCTCGATTATTTTCATGACTCTAATTCTGCTGTTGTGCAAATGCACTACCACAATGGTTAGTTTGTTGAACCAACGAACATAATTAAATGTACGATGTTGCCACATAACAATGGCCCAATATTCACAAAATCAATATAGACATCGACAATAGCTAATATTTTTAGAGGTGATCGATTCCAGGTCAATCTGACTCCTACCTTATAATCGAGAACCGGATTGGAGGGATTGGTTCCTCATTTCCGATATCAAGGACTAAACCAAACAAGGTTGGAACTGGATAAAACTAGACCAATTGGTCTAGTTTGGTTCCCAAGCAGTTCAATGGAACTGACCACCTCTCATGTTAAAAATATTCAAAATAGACTTGAGCGAGCATTACCCACACCTTTGTCAAGCTTCTCACTTAGTTTTAGCCAAAAGGCCGAAGACGACATACTTAGTGAGGCTGCCTAGCTTGGTTCTTATAGGCAATCTCTCAAATGCTCTTTTTGAGTAATTGTTCAATGTAGGACTCTTGGAGGCTTGGAGTAGACACTTGCAAGTGAAGTGCAAGGAGAGAGAGAAAGAGGGAGGGAGAGGGAAAAGAAATGAGCAGCTTAGTCCCACATCGAGTATTAAGTAGAGACTAACAAGCCGTTGGTCTCTATAAATAGTGATGGACAAGCGAAATTTTCTTAGTCTCTTGACCAATGTCCGTTGCTCTGTTACAAATACAACAGCATTGAGAAGGGCCTTAAAATGGCACTTTAATTGTAGCAAATGTTCAAAATTAAAATATGTTCGATGACGTAAATTTAAGTTTTAAAAAATAAAAAATCAATACAGTTCGAGTGGTCGGTTCTGCCTTTGGAACAAGAATCGGATTGAAAATTGTTAGTTCCATTTTCATGGAACTGGGAACTGAACCGATGTCTTTAGGAACCAGACCAACCGGTCGGTTCGGTCAAATCTGACCGATTCTCGGCTTGGGCGGTTCCCTTTGCTCACCCCAAGATATTATAGGTCCATTGGTATTGTCGGAAAATCCGTATCAAGACATATATATTCTTTTATCCACTATATCACATCATGGATATTACGTAGTCCTTTGTTACGAATATCTGCACATATCGTAGTAAACATTATATTAAAGATAGTTTGGCACATCATCAAAATCACTTGGAGATATTTCTCCCACAATCCATCCTTTTTTTTATGATGACAAAATTATCCCACAAATGTGAAAAATAATCTTTGATAAGTTTGCAAAAAAAATAAATAGGATCTCTATAAGATATTGAAAGAATTGGAAATAAAGTCTAGACGATCTGTTTAGAATGAGAGTGAACAGTCACAAATCTTCTAGATATTATGCATCATCAAGAATATGAGGTTCGGAGATAATATCAACGGAATACTCTCCCTGTTTTGATGATCCCTATCCTGATAACAGAAAGATATATGCAAGATACGCACAAAGTTATCAAGATATATAGTATGTAAGCAAGCATTTTCCCATCATATTAACTCTTCCCCTTTTTGTTGTAAGTGAAAAGAGATAATAAAAACCATAGCTTCACTGATACCGAAGTCATGTTAGTACATTGAATTAGAAGAGAAATGACACATGATTAGCAAAAAGAAAAAAAAAACATAAGCACATGAAAATATTAAAATTTTAGGTGCGATGGTGTATTCTTTGGTGAGAGGAGGTTGGAGGTTCAGTGTCAGTTCCTCTTATTTAGGGTAAACAAGGCTATATCAGTCTAAGTTGAATAGCGTTCGTTCGATTTTGACCAAGTATTTTGTCAATGAAGAGAGGGTGGTCTTGAATTCTTGGATATCAATTTGAAGCTTGGTAAGCCCAACAATGGGTGAAACAGATGTGTCCACATGACATGTTGATCGTTCAGGTCTGGGTGGACAATAGGTCTACCTTGGTATGGGTGTCTTAGTCTTCTTCTTTTCTTGGCAAAAGATTGCTTCAAGTGTCATAAGTTGGCACAAAGGGATACTTAAGTGCCAAAACTTACGAAAGTGACACTTAAGTGTCAAAACTTATGAAAGTGACACTTAAGTGCCACATTCGAAGAGAAATTGATCACTTAAGTGCCACTTCGGCCAAAATGCTGACGTGCGCAATTTCTAGAGAAGTAAGTGCAAAACGACTCCATTTTGCACGCGAGACGTAGCCAAATAATGCAAAATCGACGTCGTTTTGGTGCTGACGTGGTAATAAATTAATATAAAAATTAATTAAATTTAATTTAAAACTAAATTTACTTAAAATATTTAAAAATACAAATACAAATATTAAAAAAAAAAGGGTAGGCGGCTTAGGAGACCTCAACCGCCGCCGCCTCCCCACCGCCACCGAGAAGGGCCGGGGACGGAGGGGGAGGGTCGATCGGGGTCGCCGGGCCCCGGGCCGGGGCCCGGGCCGACCGGCGGGGCTCGCGAGCCCTCGCCCCAAATCTAGGCGAGGGTCGCAGCCCTCACACAAATCCAGCGAGGGTCGGCAACCCTCGCCCGGTTGGGCCAAGGGCCGCCGCCCGCCGGGGGTCGCCTCAACGGGCGGCGGCCCTTGGCTTGACCGGGCGAGGGCCGCGGACCTCGACAGATCTGGGCGAGCGCTCGCGGGCCCTCGCCGGCGGTCGGCCGGGTCGCCGGCCCCGGCCGGGGCCCGGCGACCCCGGCCAACCCTTCCCCCTCCGTCACCGGCCCTTCCCAGCGGCGACGAGGAGATGGCAACGGCAGTGGGGCCGAGCCCTCAATTGCCTCCCCCTTTTCTTTTTATATATATATATTTTTAATTTTTTAATTTTTTAATATTAAAATTTTTTAATTTTAAATGTTTTAAATAAATTTAATTTAATTAAGTTTTATATATATATTTTTTTTTACCACGTGAGCACCAAAACGATGCCATTTTGCACTTGATTCGCCGAAAAATCGCTACATCATTATTTTGGCCGCATTGGCACTTAAGTGATCCATTTTGCTTCGATTTTGGCACTTAAGTGTCACTTTCATAAGTTTTGGCACTTAAGTGTCCCTTTGTGACAACTTATGGCACTCTAGAGGTCTGCACGTCTTCCTTTCTTGCTCAGTTAGTTTAGCCAGTCGTTGTCTTAGCTTAGCAACTATCCGTTCATCATCGCTATGACCTGTGAGGATAATTCTACCTTTCTGATTTGCCCATCTATTTGAAGTCATTCTCAGCATCATTTTGCCAAGAGTTTTCTTCTCAATCTCTACATTCACCATGCACTGGGGAGCAACATCAAAGAAGTTGATTTTCATTTGCTTGAAGATTCGAGTGATAAGAGGACCAAGAGGCAGCTTGCCTATTTTTCTTCAATCATCGTTGTCCTCACAACGCCTGTCACTCTATTTTATTTCCAATCCTGTTTTGGCTTCACTCTACTAAGGTTAAGCAATGGATGATGTACATACTATCTATTCCGAAAGTACTTTAGGCTGTCCAGAGATCTATTTGCCTTTTTCCTTTGTTGTCTCGGGTTCAGGAGGAACATCCTCTTTGGTAGAGGATTTTTGTGGGGATGGTTGAGCCTTTGGTTGAGAGGGTTCACCAATTTTTGGTTCTTGAGATCACATGATGTGACATCCATATTTTCCCTTATGTGATCTAAGTATTTATTTTCACGACTAGATCAGTAGGAATTTGAGGCGATAGAATTTAGTTAATAGATTTTGACGGGGGTCAGTACACTATCAATGCCAAAAGTTGTGTACGACACTAACTTTGGTGCCAAAAATTTATTTTGGATCACTTAAGTGCCAAAAAATTTGAAAAACGATCATTTCAATGCCAACGCCGACCAATTTGGCCGGAAATCCAACGTGGCACTTTTTTATTAATTTTTGAAGCTGACGTGGCTCGTCGGAGAGTTGAGTCAACATCCAAACAACAAAACGATGCCGTTTGATGTCTTTCCCCCAACTTAGAACCCTTAATGCCCAAATTGAGAGAGAGAGAGAGAGAGAGAGAGAGAGAGAGAGAGAGAGAGAGAGAGAGGCACGTCGTCTTCTTCCCCAAAGAGCAACACCAGCAGCGAACAAAGCACCAGCACCAGCAGCAGCGGCGGCAACAGCAACGACACCAGCAGCAGCGCACTAGCAGCAACACCTTCGACCCCTCTTCTTCCTCCTCCTCCTCTGGCCTCGCCTACTATTCTTCCTGCCACTTCTTGCCTAAGCAACAATCTCAATCATCCTTGCTCACCTGGTCGAGCAACTACGATGGTGGCCGAGCAACGGTGGCCGAGCGATGGCGGACGAACGATGGTGGCCGAGCGGCGAAGACAAAGAAACCCTAATTTCAATCCACATATGAGCTATACGGCGTCGTTTTTGCGAGGATGTCCACATATAATGGCAAAACGACGTCGTTTCTTGAGGAGGATGGAAAACAACGTCGTTTAAAAGCCACCGTAACTTTTTTTTTTTAAATATAAAAGCCACATAATTAATTTGGCTGGAATCTCTCGCCGATGGCACCAAAGTGATCGTGTTTTCTCCGATTTGGCACTTAAGTGATCCGACGGAAACTTTTAGCACCAAAGTGAGCGCCGTACACAACTTTTGACACTGATGGTGTACTTACCCCGATTTTGACGTGTTCATTAGTGGTGTAGAACGGAAATATTCTATTCGCCACTAAATTATTTGTAGAACTTGGTTGCTATGTTCCGAATTTCATGTTTGAAGATATTTGAGCTTAAATTTATTATCTTGAGATTCTCCTAATATTTGATATTTTTCAATTATTTTATGGATGCAAAATATTTCCGCCACACATATGTTTAGAACGAGAATCGGCTTCCTAAATTTCTACCCTTTATCCATCTACATGCCACTTCTCATTCTTCTGTGAAAATTTTGAGCACATGTTTCAATTTGATACATTGTACATGGTAGCCATGATATCATGTATGAGATCACCAATTCTAACTCTAATTCATTATTGCGTGAATGATTCATGCACTTGCTTGGCCCAATGAGAGAAGCTCATTCTTATTCCTCCAAAATATCTTCTTGTGTCAACATTCCATTGGACCATTTGTGCTCTACCTAGTTCTATAGGGACACTTGAATTCCATTCATTAGGCCACTTAGCATTTTATCACCCAACTCATCATGATTTTTAACCAAGGTTAATTCTTTTCATCTTTTATAACTTCATGGCCACGTAGAAGGATTCTTGAGTACCAATGTTAAAAACTTTTACTCTAACCATCACCGATCATTAACTCTCTCTTCAATCTTTTGCTCTCAATAAGACAAACAAAGGTCCTACTCTTGAGATATCAAGATTTTGTCTTGATTTTCTGGTTTGGGTAAATCGCAGATTTCCCCTATTTTCTACCAATAGATATTACCATTTTTGAAAATCAAATTTTATTAATTTTGATTGGGTTTGTTTTGTTTGAAGTTTACTTGTATTCTTAATCCGAAGTTGCTTTTGAGGTAAGTGAAAACTCTAGGCGTTGAGTTGGCCTAATCTACTTAGCACTTTGGACTTGGTTAGTTGGTTGAGGTGTGTGATTTTGATGTGCAATAATGTTATGGATATGGTGATTGTTAAATTAGCCTTGTTAATCTTGTATATGTTTAGAAGGCGTGTAGTTGGTTTTCTTAAAGTGTGATATAATTGGTAAGTGGCTATGTCAAATCAGAATCTACTCATTCGTTCTATCATATATTATTGAGTCTAAGTCTCTTCATTTTTTGAATTTGTCCATTTGTCCGACCATACTTTGTTGAGTCTAAATCATGTTCTGAGCCTCGGTATATTTACATTTTGAACTCAAAAATATTACTTTTTTAACCACAGTATGTTTATGTTATGGACCTCAATATATTCATGTTTTGAACCTAAAATATCCATATTTTAAAACTAAAAATGTTATTTTCTAAGGCTTGGTATCTTTATGTTTTGAACTTGAAATATTTTTTTCTATACATTAATTTATCGATGTTTAGAACTTGAAAATATAACTTTATGAACCTCAAAATATTATTTTATAAATCTCAGTATATTCACATATTGAACTGAAAAATAGTATTTTCGAAAGTAAGTATATTTACGTTTTGTACTTCCATACCATTACATTTTAAACTCGAAAATAGTACTTTTCAAATTCCAGTATGTTTATGTTTCGAACCAAAAAATAATATTTATTTTGAATCTCCGTATGTTTATGTTTTTGAACCTCAAAATGTTACTTTCTAGGTTCAAGTATATTTACTTTATAAATCTCAAAATATTACTTTCTGAACCTAAGTATACTTATATTAAGAAACTCAAAAATATATATTACCTTATGAACCTAAAAAATATTTACGTTTTGATCTTGAATATATTCACTTGGGTATTCATACTCAAGCCTGAACTTAATCCCAAAGTCTACTCATTTGTACAATCTGACATATGTCCGGATTCATTTCCTACATATATTTATACATTCAAACATTTCGTTCAGAATCATTTGCTTATGTTTTAGACTTTCCTATTCATATTTACTCATTTATGTATTAGACTTTTTGTTCATAATCATTATATTTAAGACTTTCTATTTAGAAACATTCCTTATGCTTCAGACTCATCTATCCAGAACCATCATTTTTAATTCAGAATTATGTGCCGAACATGTTGGTTGTTGAGTATTATATATGTTTGCATAAGAAATGAGGTAAGCATGCAAAAGGTGTTATGAAATGGATGCCGATTGTTGAAATGAATGTTGGTTCTATTCATAATGCATGTGAAATCATGTGGTATTAATAACATGTGCATGGCATCATATGAGTAAAGATGAAGTGTGATATGATTCCATCACCCATATAGTGGTGTGTGATGATGCCTCAAAGTTTGGAGACCTCATTGTGTGATTGGGATGCCTCGGGAAGTTTTTGGGATGCCTTGAGAATCGAGATTATCTGATTGGGATGCCCCATGAGCAGATGATGCAGGATGCCTCAAACTTGAAATGCCCCACTATGTGAGCGGGATGCCTCGAGGAGTGTTCCGGAAGAATGAGTGATGATAAGCATAATACATGCTCATGAGCACACATACTTGCATGTTGATGAGGCACCATATGATGCTAATGCATCAAGAAATTACACGTCATAACTACATTTATGTGAGGCATTTGTAATAGAATTTATGGTATGTGCTCATGCATTGATTATATTGTTTCGAATGCTTGTGATTGTTATATCAGGTTGAGTGATAAGCTGATTTACTAACTTAAACCTAGAAATTTCACCTACTGGGTTTCGACTTACTCATCTTTTTTTTTTTTTTAAGAAATGTAGGATGGACAGCTCATTGCCTATGCTTTTTGAAGTGTCTATGTATCATGAGTGTGATTATGAGACTATGTCTATACCTAGATTGGAAGCCTATTATACTAAGTGTACGTCTACTATATGGGTCAACGAGGGACTCCCACAGTGGATCCCTCACTGTTTTGTTGCTTGCTACCTGAACCTCGAGGGTGATTTGATCGGACCATTGAGAGGCTTTGATGGTGAAGGCAACGAATTGTTGGGTGAGGTTGTCGACCCATAGTGGGTGGTTTGTCTTTTGTACAGGCGGGTTTTTCGGTGAGAGTAGTAATGAAGATAGATGATCGTAACCCTTCCTAGGTCTTTCGTGTTTTGTGTGATGTATGGAATAATATTCTAGGTTTGTAAATATAAACCTAGCATAATGAGACATATGTCTAATTATTAACTTGCGTATTTTTGTATGATGTGTTGTTATGTATTTTGGGTGCTTTCGCATCCTATTAATTAAAGAAAAATATAATTGATAATAACACGTGTAGCACATGACGTGCTTGGGGCGTCACACATGATCTCCTCAAGTGCCAATTGTTGAGCTTTAGCATACCTATCTAGTAAGATTTGAGTAATGCAGGTCAATCAATTTGCATGATTTGTGCAAGTAATCCTTTAAGGAGCAGTTATGGTGGAGTTTTGCTAAGGGAGATGGACCAACAAGTTGTGGTGGTGAAATAAAAGGTACAACTACTATCTCCTTTCCAAAAAGTAATCGAGATTCAGGCTTCTTTGCTACTAGCATTATTCATTCCATAGAGGATGGTAACGCCGCGCTAGCTGTTCTTAGTCCTCCGGCCTGTTGAGACTAAGCAATACTTTAGCTTTGGGTTGCTTCAGTCGATCCCACAAGTTGGTTAGTGAGATTGATGTATGATGATCCTTCTTTGGGTCCTAGCCATTATTGTTGCGGTGCAATAGAATTTCCTAGTTGATTTTTGAGTAAGACAAGGTTTGAGAGCCATTTTGGTCCAGAGAATTATGTGTGTGAGAAGATAATGAGGAGAAGAGAATATGTAGAGGTTAACGGAGAGCGGTTTGTGAAAGGACATGTAAGCACTGCAAATTCGTATAAATAGGAGCAATTTAACCATTCATTTATCAACCAAATATTCGAAATAATCAATCAAGAACACTCAAAGAGACAGAGAATTATACCTCTCATACCAATATAATCATAGTAAAAATTGTGAATGAGGTGATTGTGTGTCAGAACGGCTACCGAAAGGAGAGTAAAAGTACTATAACAGTAACTTTTCCAAATTTAAGAACTTTGTATCCAATATTTCCTATCGTCATGATCTTTGGCATATTAAGAGACTAGTTTAAATATTATTTAGAAAATACTATTCAAGTGTATTGCAATTTCCTAGGTCGCCTCTGATCAACCATAAAACTTGTTTGTCTTATGGCTTGGTGAACATGTCTGCCAACTGATGTTTTGATTCAATGAACTATATACAAACATCTCAATTATTGACATGATCTCTAACAAAATAATGTCTCACCTCAATGTGTTTGACCCTCGAGCGCAAAATTGGGTTTTTCATCAAGTTTATAACACTTGTATTATCACAAAAAATTGGAATATTCCCATTTTCTTCTCCAAAGTCGATGAACTGTTGCTTTATCCAGATTAATTGAGCACAACAACTTTCAAATGCAATATACTCAACTTCAGTGGTTGAGAAAGCAATAGAACTTTATTTATTTAAGAACCAAGAGATCGGCATACTTTTTTTATTGATCTTACAACCTATAAAGTCAACGTCTGAGTATCCTAGTAGCATGAAGTTTGTATTTTTAGGATACCAAATTCCTAGATTTGAAAAGGATCCAATATATCGAATGATGCGTTTAACGGTAGATAAGTGTGATTCTTTAGGATTATTTTGAAAATGAGCACACAAACTTGTACTGAATAGGATATCAACTCTAGATGCTGTCAAGTAAAGCAGTGATCCCATCATACATCTATACAATTTAGGATTGATGGACTTACCTTTTTCGTCCTAATCTAGGTTGACGGAGTAGGACATTTGTGTTTCAATCTTTTTATACTCCTACAAACCAAACATTTTCATTATCTCCCTTGCATACTTCTCTTGATGTATGAAAGTACCTTCTAGAGTTTGCTTGATTTGAAGTCCAAGAAAGAAATTGAGTTCTCCAATTAAGCTCATCTCGAACTCATTTTTCATGATATTTGCAAAATCCTTGCACAATACATCATCAGTAGTTCCACAATTATGTCATCAACATATATTTGAATAATGAGCAAATCTTTACCTTTTTTTTAACTGATGAAGAGTGTAGGATCTACCTTACGTTTTTCAAACTCGTGTTTAATCAAGAATATATTCAACCTTTCATACTAGGCTCTTCGTGCTTGCTTGAGTCCCTACAATGCTTTCTTGAGTTGATACACATCTTTAGGTCTTTTTGGGTCTTCAAAACCTAGGGGCTATCCAACAAAGACTTTTTCTTTGATATATCCATTTAGAAATGCTCTTTTCACATCCATTTGATATAGAATGAAGTTGTGACAATAAGCATATGCTAATAATGAATCTATAACTTCTAGTCTAAGCAATAGGAGCATATGTTTTCATCAAAATCAATACTTTCCTCTTGTTTCGCAACTAGTCTTACTTTATTGCGAATCACGTTACCTTTCTCATCAAGCTTGTTTTGAAATGCCCATTTGGTTCCTATGACCAAATGGTTTTGGGTCTTATGACTAATTCCCAAATATCATTGACTTTGAATTGACGCAGTTTGTCTTACATAGCTTCAAATCCAGTTTTCATCGGTGATTGCTTCTTCAGTTCCTTTCGGTTCTAGTTGAGGTATTAAAGCCAAGGAATTCAACATACTTTTTAGAGATGATCTGGTCTTGCAACATTCATCTACATTCCCAATTATTTGTTCCTTGGGATGTTCAGTTTTGAATCTCCAATCCTTAGGAGTTTTCTTTTGATTTGAATGATTCGTTGTAGGTTGGGGTTCTTGCTATTTGCTTATGATTGGCATAGATATTTGCATGACATCCTCACAATCATCAGCTCGTATCCCCCTTTGATCATCTTTGAATTTCACATTTATGGATTCTTCCACTACCTGTGTATCTTTATTGAACACACAATAAGCATTACTAGTAGTAGAGTACTTGAGAAAAATACATTTACTCGCTCTTGCATCAAACTTCCCAATGTTGTCATTTTCATTCTTGAAAATGAAACATTTGCATTTAAACACATAGAAGTAGTGTATGATTAGCTTCCTTCCTTTGAAGATTTCGTATGGAGTCTTTTCATCAGAGGTCTCAATGATACTCTGTCAGTGTATAGCAAGCAGTAGCAATAGTTCGGCCTAGAAGTGGGAACACCACTTTTGATCATAATAGTTCTAGCCATTTCTTGTAGTGATTGATTCCTTCTTTCAGTTACACCATTTTGTTGAGGAGTATATGCAATAAAAAAAGATTTGATTTCGTTACTACTCATACACAACCTCAAGTTGCTCTTTCGAGGATTGCAATTTCTCATAAAAAAATCGACCAATTCAAACCCTTGTCCTAAATAAAATATGGTTTTTTAAGCTAGGTCAAAGTCAAACTAACAATTCCATTTTGGTTTGACTTTTCCCACAAAAAGTTGTAATGAACACAAACGCGCGGATTTGACATGAAGCAGACATTGTCTTTTATGATCAAGGTTTGACATGGTCTTGAACCTAGCTGCCACCTTGCGCCCCCCCCAAAAAGAAAAAACAAAAAAAAAAACAATAGAGATTATACATGAGATTCTCATGATGTTGGGATGCTATATCCCTTTTTGTGTTAAATTCGTCAAGCAAATTTCTCAAATGAGCGAAATGTCTCATTGTGAGATAGAAACATTACCCATGTGAATCGTGAATATTTGAATAAATCAAGCTGAAATAAAAAAGCCCAAGATCTCGATCGTTGACTCGAATTAGAAAAGACTAAGCAGGACACCACAGATATAAAATTCATTAAGTGTTAGAGTTCCTAGTCGACAAGTATGGATGGTCGACAAAATAATCGATATTTGACAGCAAATGGAAAGGAAGATTACTAAAATCCTAAGACATGAGTGTTAGTTAATGAGGCTCAGTCTAGTCAACAAAAGAGCCAAAGCTGTGGTGACTTGACAAGAGCTAGAAATAAGGCAGTTATCAAAGTAGTGAAGCTCAAGCTGTAGTGCAGCCATGAAGATCATAGTGGCTGTAAGGCCAACACAATCATTAAATCGTGGAATCATAGAACTCGAAAGCCACTAACTGTAAAGGCCAAGAAACATGGGATGTTGTAACCGTCAGGAAGTAGAGCCACAAGCTTCAAAAGGAACCGATGATGGTGGGCGTGAAGAAATAGAAAAGCAAAAAGTGTCGAGTAGGGGGTTATTTTATAATCGTTTGTACATACATGTTGCGGAATTAGATGAGTCACAAGGAAGTGCACGAGGAAGTGTTTATTTTCTTTGTAACTGTTGTTGACCGTCAGTAGTTGTATAAATACTTGAATTGTAATTTGTATGACACTGCCAATCAATCAATGAAGACTAATTGTTCAACTTCTTGTTTATCTTTGCATTTTAGTATCATTTTACATGGGTGATTGCAATTATCTCCAATCTCAGTACTTGTATTTTTCTCGTGAATTAATGTTTCCTATCCAAGAATAAGCAAAGGACCCTTCACATCCTTTATTGATCACCATATCGATTCTTATTTTGAAAGGCTTTTCATTAGTAACTTATCAGCGAAATGGTTTCGTACTTTATTAAAGAATTATAAGCTTTTCACTAACTCTAAATAATTCTTTATTTATTTTGGGCATCTGTGTACGCTTTTTGCTAGTTGTTACTATATATTTGTTATCTTAGAGGAAGTTATTTTTTAGATCAAGAAACTTGTTGTTTAACTGATTAAGGGAATGAAGAAAACCATAAAATCCATTTTCTTGAAAATGAACTCTCAAAATTAGAAGCTAATACATCAAATACAATGTCACTTTACCTAATTAATTGACTCAATTTCGTTTGAGATACCCTTAGTAACGAAATTTAATAAAATATTAGAAGCAACATAGTTAAGATTTTGCTCCTTCTCGCTCAAAATCCCACCTGAGGGGTCTCTCTCTCTCTCTCTCTCTCTCTCTCTCTCTCGCTGATATGTTCTAAAACTGTCGGGGTCTCTCATCTCTGTTCTAACTCTAAGATCACACGACCACCGCGGTGGTCGTACTCCTTGGCGGCAAACACCATGGTGGTCGCCATGTTCTTTAGCATAAACTGTCTCTTGTCCTTCTATTTTGGCGTATTTCTGTCGCAATGGGACCATCATGAAAGAGGTAACCTCCCCAACAGGAATCGCCATGAAGAGGCGACCATCGCGGTGGTCAATATTTCAGTAATTTAGTCTTGAGGGTTTCCTTTTCTTTTTTAAGTATTTTATTTGCATTTTTCTATTATTAACTAACCCTACCCTAGGTTCATCAAACACTTCATAAGATTGGATTTGAACTTATTGATTGTAAAGTCCTGTATTTACCAAACAAAATATAAGACTTCATATCTAAGAGGTTTTATATCTCATCTAATCCTATCATATCTCTATCTAAGTCTAGGTGACTTATGCAACCATAGGGTTTTACATAATGATATCCCAAACTCGTCTCTACGTTAGAACGCATTCTGTTTAAATCCTATTGGGATTCAGGATGAGTTGGGAGTTAAACCAGCTCTTTTTAAGTTAAACCAGCTCTTACGCCCACTCTTTCTGAGACCAGGTCACAAGCATGGTATCGACAAGCAAAATATGAGGTGCATGCGCAATGTACAGCACCAAAAAAGCCAAGGGCATTAACTCTGTGTTGGCGAGAAGCTGCACAAAAGGAAACAAACTGATTCTGTCACGCATAGCTGGCAAATGGCCCTTGGTTTAGATCCATCTCCTTAGGATCGGACCTGCGAAATACTGCAACATCACACAAACATCGTCCTCTATCTGGACCCCGGTACTTTATCAACATCCCATTAAAGCTGGGCCCTATATATGCCAAAAAAGAAAAGGAACCCTAGATTCTATTTCTTTTTTTCAAAGAAAGGAAAACCGAAATGAGGGACTTCAACAAAAGCAAAAAAGAAAAAAGGTCTCATTAGAATATAATATAACATTCAATCTTTAAATAGATAATGAAGAAAACCCTACCTATCAATAGTTGAGTGTCACGTAATGCTCCAAAGTTTTGAATTAAAAAAATAAAAAAAAATCAAAAAAATCAAAATGCGTGATCCACAAGATTTAGATTGAGTAAAAAGTAAAAGTTAATCCAGACATACCCAAAGCAAGGGCAAAAGATAGGTGGGTGGAGGGAGAAAGATTATGGGAGCATATTAAAGTAGAGAAAATGAAACTTCAAATAAGTATTGGAATCAAGAGTATCTAAAAGAAAAAACGTGAGAGCTGAAAAAAAGGGGATAATGTCAGGAACTCTACTATTTCCTTTTTTTTTTTTTTTTTTTCATTTTATATGGTACGTAGTTTTTCAAGATGGATATTGGGGTCTTGCTATAAATGGGATTTCTTCAACGGTTGGATTCATAATGTAGCTTGAAAGGAAATTAATCACGACCATTTCCTCCTCTTTTGTTTTTCTCTTTGGCTTTGCGTTGATGAGGCTGTGTTCGGATGTGTGTGGTTGCTTCTTTTCTCCAATCTGATGAATTCTGACTGCGACTGCGACTGCGACTCGACTGTGTGGGCTATCATCGCTCGTTAAGTGTTAGATCGCTTTCATCATTCACCCAGACAAACAGCTCCTTCTGTCACCCTCTCTAGGACTCTCTTTCTCTCTCTCTCTCTCTCTCTCTCTCTCTCGAAAACAGACCATTTCTAGCAATTCTCTCTCTCCCTCTCTCTCTCTCCCACCATTTACGCACTTTCCTTTTATGGTATCTTTTTGGGCTTTGTTTCATCGCAACCACCAAATTTGCAGCGGTCTGCACCCTCCCACCGGTAATGTTTCTTTCGTAAGTATTTGGCAGGGTAAAAGGAACACCTTTTCCCACTTTCTCATTTGCAGCTGTCTCAAACGAGAGAAAAGAAAAAAAAAAAATTGCATTGGGCGACATCGTTGACGGATGAAGCCTATTACCGCATTTGAATTGCACGGAAACTTGTAAATTTCCAGGTTTATCCCTAGCAACGCATCTCATGCACTTGATACACTTAATAGTGGCTTCTCCTGTTTTCTCTCAATTATTTTCCTGTGGCTAAGACATGCTTTTAAATTTAGAGGTCTTAGAGCTTATCTGTCAATGTGGTATCATTGCAGAGAAGATCCTCCATCTGATATTGTACTTCTCTTGATGCCTCCAAAAATCTGAATTTATGGTCAAAGTTTCCTTTCACAAATTAAAGGCCACCGAAAGAAATTTCTACAGTGATAAGAACCCTAGAGTAGATTTAAATTGAGTGAAACCAAGACGCAAAGTCCTAGGGTAGATTTAAAGTCCCTCTGTGTGTGCTGCCAAATCAATTTCATTCCCTGTCCCAACCTTATTCAACTATCGACCCAAAATTGGTAGTAGAAATAGATGTATTATGAGAGAATGTGAACATGTAAAATTTAGCTTTAGTACCTATCGTAATCATGCACTTATCTTCCCAAGTTTATAAAACTCAAACAAGATGTGCTTCTGGATGATAATAGCCACTGACCTAACTACTAATTGAGACATTAATTGGCGATTATCGTTGATGAAATTCTTTGATCTTTATCAACTGCTCATGACGAGAGCCACTATTGAGCTAATCAAGTGAGTGTGCTTCTAGCTATCAATAAATATGCTGATCAACATTTTTTCTTGAAAATCCAAAAAAAAAAAAAAAATCGAAAAAGTGACATACTTCAAAATAGAATGTGCAGGTTTCCAAAACACAAATATTGACCTTTAACAAGTGCTTAAGGGTCGAGCTTACAATACAGGGTAGCTGATGGAAGTAATTTACTTGGACACTCAAAAAAAGAGAAATTTAAATGAGTGTTCCCCTTTTTCTCGGTACCTCATTTATTGAGACGACCAGAAATTCTGTCAAGGTCATTTGCGCCAAACCTAACAAATTAAGAACACCCCCTTAATCAATCTCGAAAATGACATTTTCATCTGATGAATTTAACAGCCAGACTAAGAAGATGATATGATGAATGCTTCGTTCTCCAAGTAAACTTTCCTTGCCAAATTGAGCATAGGAAGGTGGTCAGGCGAGTGACCCCCAGTCTCCGCATTCAGTGCGAAGATGCGAAATGATGTTAGGAGGGGGCTTGAGGGGGACACGATCGGCTTTATTCATTGCACGAGCAATTATTTAAAGGGGCATGCTATTGAGGAAACAACATTCTCGGAAAGTTTTGCCTAGGTACCCTTAAGATATCTGTCAAAGTTCCTCTATTTCACGATATAAAGTGACCTGAGTTTTAATAGCAATTGCGACGGCTTCTAGGTTACATCCACATCGAGTGATCTGTCACCAACCTAACACATTGGAGTCATGAGGGCCACGCAATTCCGATATTTCCCATTCGTATGTGTGTGTTACAAGATGCTAGGTTCACGAACATAACATCAAAAATGAGCTCCTTTCAACGAATCGAAACTCAGAAAAACACGTTCATTTTGTCGGAAGTCCGGGCCGTTTGGACCACATGAGAAAAAGGCCCTTGGAATAACTCCTGGAAATAGAAAGTGGGGCTTTTTGGTCCCCCTTGGCAAAAGGGGCAAGCTTCAAAACTTGGTTTATCCGAAGGGTTGGGCATGTGCTTCTTTCTAAAGATGTGTTGTTTAGCATGAGTGGCCTTGTTTGTAAGATAGTGCCAAAAAAATGCAAAAAACGAAAATTGATTGCAAGATGGCAAAGTCATCAGTAACTGGTATGATCTCGAGGAGGAGATCTTTGTGTGTTGGGGGGGGGAACCTAACTTATGAATTTGGAATGATTTCAACTGAATTTCAAACCAAATTAATAAAAACCGACATACCAGAGCCAAACCTTATCGATCGATTTGCTTCTTTGTGACCCTTTTGGGGGGGGGAACCTAACTCATGAATTTGGAATGATTTCAACTGAATTTCAAACCAAATTAATAAAAACTGACAGATCAGAGCCAAACCTTATCGATCGATTTGCTTCTTTGTGACCCTTAATGTTATTGCTTTAGAGTTTAAACTGTTACCTGACTGCATTTGTTCAATATTTAAATATTTTAACTCTTTAAATTAGGCTTAACATTTAAGCTTCGAAATGAAAAAAAAAAAAAACAAAGAAACTAAAAAAAAAACATGTATTTGTCTACAATTATGGAAAAGATGAGAACAATGAACATGATATCAATGTGTATGAGATTGTGAATTCATTTTAGGGTTAATACCCTAAAAGACCCCAAACTTACACATGTGATAAATTTATTCCAAATTAATTTTTTAACCACCAAAAATCTTAAATTGGTACACCTTTAACAAATTTACCCCAAACTAGTATACTTGTGACAACTTTACCCTCTGTTAGTTTTAGTTAAATTATATAGTCAAATTATTAAGTTGAATGACATGTAATAGTTGGCTGGTATACCGGTTTGGGATTTTACTCTTTGTTTGTCACAGTTATATAATTTTTGTGATTTTTTGTGGTATCAATCCAATTTAACGAATGGTATATTTGTCACAAATTTATCAGTTTGGGATTTTTGGGGGTTGTATAAATTAGTTTATCGTATATTTGTCATAAGTATATCAATTTGGAGTTTTTTTATGGTTAGTTTGGGTAAATTTGTCACTAGTATACCAATTTGAGATTTTTCATAGTTAAAAAAATAGTTTGGAGTAAATTTGTCATATGTGTACCAATTTGTGATTTTTCAAGATATGAACCATTTATTTTATGAAGTTTCATGTTTTAAAATACACTTAAAAATGAATAATAGTTAGTATTTTATTAGAAACTCCAACTTATTAGTGACGTCGATATTAACCCTCTATTTTTCTCATCGGGGAAGGCATACTCCGCTTTCAGGTTCATTTAGCTTAACTAAGCTACAGATTATTAAAATTCGTTTTTTCTTTCAAATTATCAATTTGGTTCTATTTTTAAATCAATATACCAAAGTGTGCTGACAATGAATGAAAAGTAAAAAAGCCAAAACTGGAATTAAACCAAAAAAAAAAAAATGAACTAATTGCTTTGGTTTTGCTTGTCAATTCGAGCTGAAGGTCCAGTGATGGCAAAGTAGACCCGATCTATTTTTATTTTTTATTTAATTTTAGCGATTAGGTAGTGTCCAGCTAGTTTCACATATCTCGACTAGTCTACTTGCCCGGGTAATTTAACGGGTACACACTCTCACATTGGCTTAATGCATTTAGGAACTTATTTATGTGGTGCTCCCAACAACATTTAAACCCTAGACCACAAAGTGAGAACTCACATTCCATCAAAACCAACACCTCTATTATATATAATTAAAGCCAGAGTTGAGATAGTCTCGCTCCTGTATAGGTGACGTGACATCTGTACAGGTGACGTGACATTTAATGTTATCTTCGTGATTTTCACATGGCATTTAACATTATCCATCTACATCCATCTCTGTCTCACACAGTAACACCTTTGTTATATAATTAAAGTTGGAGTTGAGATAGTGCTGGCCTTTGTACACGCCAAGTGATGTCCTATGACACTAGACTTTATCTCCTCTACATTTATTGCTGTCTCACATTATAACATTATACACAATACATGTATTAGTCTAATCCCTCCCCCCCCCAAGAAAAAGTGTTTCTACTCTCCATAATGTTTTAAAAATACTTTTATTTATACTTTAAAGATATTTGTTAATTACATAAAAATATCGACCACGGTATTATGTTCTTATCTTATGTGTTTCCAAATTCCTAACATTAAGTTTGTATTGTAGTTCTTATAATCTAATAGTACGTCAATATATAGTTATATGTTGCACATCGTCCTTTATCATATATTTATCAGATCCATGCAATGCCCACCTACCCTTCAGTGCACGAACCGGTCAAATTTTATACCCGAAAAATAGGAAAATGGGACAAGAAGTGGGACAGCAGTTCGAAAATTGTTTAGTTCATCTTTCCCGAAATACCCGAAATAAGAGGGGACCGCTATTTTTACGGCATTATTTGCTTGCGCCACTGGTTTTACTTTAAAAGACAAAATTACTCCTGGTGAATGAGTACAAATCAAACTCTTTGAAACGTAGTGACTTCCATAATATTATTTTTCGGCAAATCGTCTTGACTTTTCCTTTGTCTCTTGTCTTCTCACTTCAAATTCCAAAAGGAAGGACCTATATGCATTTCGCGTGAAACATCTCAACATCAAATATTTTTAATCAAATTGTATAGAGGGATTCCACTCCAGGGTAAACATCAATCCGACCCTAGCCAATTTAAATAGTAATCTTGATATGTAAGTATAGTAGAATTTCGCAAACCTTCTTATCAATGAACTGTGCTTTTTTGTTAGCTTGGGATGAGTTGAATGGTGAATTGGGAGATTCAATTGGAATTGCAACTTATAAAAGTTGTTAATGTTGAGTTTGGAAAATCCCAAAATCCGGGTATGGATGATCGAAATTAAGTAGTATTGTCCTCACTGATGTATAGGCATGGAGAGAATGAAGGGAACGAAGGAATTAGGGCACGGAGCAATGAGAGGAAAGAACCAATTGGGTTACGTATGACGCATCTTTGGCTGTGGAAATAGTCACATCCCAGATGAGAGTATAATTTAGGCTACCACGAAAGGGAATGAGTAGGATTAGTACACTTTGTTAGGGTTTGATTTGAAGATTTTCCCAAATTGGAATGTTCCTGGTGGGTGTGTGATGAGGCTTTGAAAAGTGATCACGAAAAGCCAATTTTCTGAAACCACACATTCATGGTCCATATCTTTGGACAGTAGTAGGTTAGATGGAATTATGCCCTACATGTTAGGTATGCATCCTCACTTTATTTCATTTGTAATAGCAATTTGGATTTCAAACAAGATTAATTATGATGTTTTATTTAATCGAAAAATACGCCTGAAATGAGTGAACATAATAAAAGCGGAGGTGAATTGGTTGGTGTAGGGTTTTTACAACTTTTTTCATACAAAACATGTAAAGAATGAAACAGTGTTTGTAGAAGAAATACGTATTGCAGAGCAAATATCTTCTATTACCAGAATTGTAAAGTAAATAAGATATAAAAGATATTGCAAAGCAATTTACAGCAGTCAAGCTTTCTACTCAGCCAACGCTGCTCTCTCTGCTCTAACAACTTAATAACAAGGTCGGAATCAATTAGTGCAATTTTTTAGGCCTTTCAGAATGTTTACGATGAAGTTTCTATTAGCTATATGCCCTAAACTAACCACTAACCATAAAATAATTACATGTTAGGCATTATTTAATGGCAAAGAAATATTCATGATCATCCTATTTATATGAATGAATCTACAAGATCAATTGAGACTAAACCTATTATTAAGGTTCTAAGAATATATGTGATAGGTTTACAGTTATGCTGAATCTTTAAACAATTCCCGATCAATAAATCATTGAGAGGATATTAATGATCCTATTGACACTAGTGTATTCTCAAACTTCACCATTCAGTATTGGATACATCAAATAATGATGAGTCACAAGTCATTGGGAATTGTGATAACCGAGCTAGAACATGGATGCTTGTCTTAGACAAGTTCACTAAATGTGACACACATAAAACGATTGACAACGTGGAAGCTTTTAGCAGGGTCAATGACTAATCGATCGTGCTTTGGTATAGTGTAAGATCCTTAGACCTGAGGCATAATGCTGACTTGTATGTTGGATGGTTGTGATTCACAAGTGCGCATATTAACACTTTGTCGAACAGTCTCTGTACTTGATGATCATAGTTTGTTCTCATACGAAGGCACATAAGTGCGCCATATGGAATCTATCTATCTTCTTGTTATATATAAATATACAAAATTGATGTCATTTGTGATCTAATTGTGACATTGCATTGAAATTCTTGGCTAGGATTGTAACCAAGAATGAATGGTTCATGTCTCGTCAAATACATATCAATTAGATTTGGGCATATGATCGAATTGGTGGCTTTAAAAATAATTCCATGGCTTTTGTTTGATCGAGACATAATGAGATACAATGATCAAATTCCATAGTCACCAAAGCTGATAGGCTCATTATGTTCTTGAAACATTTACGATGTCTGGGTAGTCATGATATATTGCTAGATGTCACTCATAATTTGTAGGAATTGGAGATTGATCAGGACTATCAGTTCTCTTTATTATGCTAATGTGTTAGTACAAATCCTACTGCCAGCTCAGTGATAAACCTAGGAATGTCACGCACCATAACCAATTCAAAATGACATTTGAACGGGAGAGACAATATTGCAAATGAATTTGCACTCAAGGCAATCAACTTAAGCACTGGAAATATAAGTTCTAAAATGGTTTCAAACTTTATGACCATATCAAAGATCTAAAAGGGATTTCAAACTTTATGGCCAAATTAAATATCTAAAGTGGGTGTAGATTCAATGACTGAATCAAAGATCTGAAACGGGTTTAGATTCAATGCCGAATTAAATATCCAAAGCAGTTCAGAATTAATGATCTTATTAATTATCTAAAGTAAGTTTAGAATCAATGGTCACATGAATGTTTTGAAATGGTTTCAAAATCAATGGGCAATTTAATGATATGAAACAATTTTAGATTCAAATGACCAATTAAAGTTTTGAAACGGTTTCATATATAATGGCCACATTAAAGTTCTATAACAGTTAGAAAGTTAATGCCCAAAATAAAGACTTGTAATGGTTATTAATTAATGCTTGAAATAATGCTCTGTTACAGTTACAGAATTAATGTCCGAATTAGTGTCTAAAACAGTTACGTCCCCCAGACATTATGGTCGAATTAATTCTTTGAAACAGTTTTAGAGTTAATGAGCCGAATTAAGTATGATTTGAGACTGGTTATACAAGGCGATTGAGAGAGCACATCACATGATGATGGAGGATCGACAATTAAGAGTGTCGATAGTGATCAACCAAATCATTCACACACATGAGCAATTGCTAGCACGATTTTAGCTATAAGATTTCTCAATTTCTCTTTACTTTTTAACATGAAATTGGTGGTGTGTTTGAATTAGAGGCCCGACATTTGTGGAGCTAGATCTAAAGTGGTAAGAATTCCAAGAACGTCAGAATCAGTGTTGCTAGGAGATCAAATGTACATAGTTAGAATTTCAAGAATGTCAGAATCAATGCTGTGAGGATATTAGACGTTCATAGTCAAAATCTGAAGAGCATAAGAACCAAAATTTTAGCACATTTTTAACATAGTACAAGGGTAATGTGATTAGCCTCTTTAGCACTTCTATGTATTTTTATTCAAATGCATGAACAATACTTTAGAAATACGAGTATGGGTGTTTTTACTTCCACTGCGAATCATTTTGGTTCAAATTTACCTATCCACGTATTCTTGTTTATTGAAACAAATCCCAAAAGTGGTATCAGAGCCAATCCTTAGACTTTTTCATGCTTTTAATTGTTGATTGTTCAAGTTATTTGTATGATTTGATGATCAATTTCCATTTATGATGATAAATTTTTTTCCAAAGTAGCCTTCAGATTATGCATATTAATTGGTTAATATGCAAGGTGAAATTGTTGATAACAAAGAAAATCTCCTTATTTGTGATGTTAAGTTGTAACGACTGTTTGAACTCGTGGCGTACCATCATTGTGGATGTTCCTATGTTATGATGGTCGATTGACTTATTAAGGTCAGTTGCTATTCAAGAATATAGGATCACTCCATTATACATCTGATGGTGCGGGGTTTAGGTCGAATGATTTCCATTAACTATTAAGTGATGAATCATTTGTATCCTAAATACTTGCATGAGATGATAAGGTACACTTAACTATGATCAGAGGCCAATAACTGTCAGGTGAATTTTTCGTGATCTAGAAGCTGAAGATATGATTGGGACTCGCATGTGATGTGTTGGATATAACGATCCACTCACTAGGTTCGTAGAACACTAATAACTATCAGGTGAGGTGGATGATGAACCGGTGAGATTCCAATCCCCACTAGTGATATTTTCCCAATGAAAATTATCATTTCCCATCTTAAGGAGTATGAGATTAAAAAAGAATAGTGGATATAATATTTCATTCAAAGGAAAAAAATGAAATAATTGTTGAAAGTCAACGGCTCACAATTTATTTTTATACACAGATATTTTATTTGTCTAAAAATGGTTACGACAAGCCCACTTACTTCTATTCTTAACAAGAATTATCTGACGGGAGACTGATTGAGTAAAGAATTTGAGAATTGTTCTCTATTATGAGAAAATCAATAATGTGCTTGATCAGAACTTACCAAAAAACTTTCCTATGGGTGGTACTTAAGAGGAGCAAGAAAATTATGAGAAGTGGCACGAAGATGAGCTAAAAGTTAGGTTATACATGCTTGCTTCTATGAATAATGAGTTTCAGAAGAAGTATGAGACCATGCAAAGTGCTTACTCGATCATCGTGCATTTGAAGGATTTGTTCGATGAGACTGGTCGAATCTCTAAATATGAGATGTTTAAGGGATTGTACCATATGAGAATCGTTAAGGGATCATTGGTGAATGATCATGTTCTAAAGATGATTTGGCACATTAAGGAGTTAGCCAGGATAAATCTTTTTATGAATAATAAATTAGCTGTGGATCTGATACTCCAATCTTTGCCAAATTTCTTATTTGGATTTGTCCAAAACTTCCACATGCATAAAATGGAGAAAACTCTTACTGAGTTACATGGTATGTTGGTGGTTTATAAGAAGGAAATGCACAACACAAGGCCCACTATAATGACTATAGTTGAGGCTTTCTCTTCAAAAAGTAAGACTATTTTGAAGAAAAGGAAATGGAAAAAGCCTATGAAATCGGCTATACATCTAAAGCCCAAGATTGAGAAAAGGGAACTGTCACTATTGTGGTTTCAAAGGGCATTGAAAGAGGAACTACAAGAAGTACCTTGTGCGCTTAAAGGTCAAGTTGAAGGACCGATATTATGAAGGTATGGTGTCCATACTTATTGAAACTAACCTTAAAGTTGGGAAATTCAACTTATTGATTCTAGATTCCACTGCAACTTCACATATTTATATGTCTATGCAAAATCTAGAAATAAGCAAGATGTTGGGGCAAAATAAGATGGCCTTAACATTTGCAAATGAAGTAAAAGTTGTTGCATTAGCTATAGGGACTTTTCGTTTACCTTTGCCTTGAAGACGTGTATTGATTTTAAATAATTTCTTGCATTATAAGAATGCAGTTAAAAATCTCATCTTCGTGCCTCATTTGAGTAAAGGGAATTATGAATTTTCCTTTGCTGATAATGTGTGTTCCAATTATTATGATAAAAGATATCTTAGTTCTACTTTATTGACAAATAATCTTTATACTATTACAATGTCTAGTAATATAATTAACAATTTTAATAAGCAAGATGGTATAAATGCTGTGACCAATAAACGACTTAAAGATAGATTAAACCCAATGTATGTTTGACATCTCCGATTGGGCCATATTGGAGACGATAAGATCGATAAGTTGAGTGAATATGGATATATTGATCCACCAAACTTAGAACTGTACTCAACTTGTGAGACATGTGTCTTATGAAAAATAACCAAGGCGCCATTTGTAAGACAAAATACTCGAGCTGCTGATATTTTAGGATTGATACATATGGATGTATGTGGTCTAGTTAATGATTCAACTCGAGATGGTTATTCTTACTTCATATCCTTTATCAATGATTTGTCACGATATGGTTATTTATACTTGATGAAGTATAAATCTCAATCCTTTAAAAAGTTCAAGGAATTCAAGGCTGAAGTTGAAAAACAAAAGGGAAAAAATATTAAGGCTCTTCGATCTAATTGATGAGGTAAATACCTTAATATCGAGTTCCTGAATCATCTGAGAGACAATGGCATTTCATCAGAATGGACACCTCCAAGAAATCAATAACACAATGGTGTGTATGAAAAAAGGAATCGCACATTATTGGATATGGTGCGATCCATGATCGATTACACTGATTTATCCACATTCCTTTGGGGATATGCCTTGAGACACCACATGTGACATCTTGAATTTTGAGTTCTGGTTTCAATTGAATAAGTTGGGCTTTTCATCAACACACCTATAGTTCTATTCTCTGAGCTGATCACTCATGAGATAACTAATCTATCTGGGAAAGCCATTAAGGGATTTAAACGCAATAGACTTGAGAATTCGACCAAGAATTGACTACTCGACCGTGCTCATCTGCAGAGATCATTACGGCATAGTTAAAAATCGATCAGGGATCAGAGATAGGTCGGTTCAACTGAGATATCTGATCAAAGTGTGGGTGATTCCACCATATTGCAAAATTCTTGTCGATCGACACTAGACCGATTTTTCTATCGTTTTGGTACCCTGTGTCCGTATTTGAAACCTCGAACTTTTCACGACAACTGAGAGTCGCCAATGTGTTGAAGATGTACATTGTGGCTCGAAATAAATCGACCACGGGTCAATTGCACTAAGAATTCCTAAAAGCTACCTGGTAGGCTAGGTCACGCTAAAATCGCGCCAGATTGAGATTAACCGTGAATTTGAATCCGATTTCAGAAATTGAAAGTTTTGACATGTCAAAATTCTTTTTAGGAACGTCGACTCATCCTCCGAAGATTTTTCTGCAAACTGAGATTTATGGCGAAAATACAAAATAAGGCCGTTTTTGTCCGGAAAATTTAGGGGACCGTTTTTTATCGCATTTTGTTATGCAAGTTGGTTCTATTGGCAAGGAAAAATGTCAATTTGGTCGAGGACACATTGGTGGAATTTTCGGGGACCGAATTGATTTTGATTAAAGAGAAATGGAATCCAATTTGGGGAAAATGGCACCAAATTCGTAGGTCCCTTGGTCCACTACCTTTTGGACAACTTGGGGAGTGTTATAGGGAGAATTTTGTGCACAAAATTTGGCTAAGGATAGGTCTAAACCGGTGGGGGCCAAGGCAATGATCAAGAGGGAGATATTTAGGCCAAGGACCCTCCTTTGGGGCGATTGGCTTCATCTTCTTCTTCGAGACTTGCTTTCCCCATTTTTAGTGTGTTTGAAGCTAAAAAAAAAAAAAACCAGGAAATCGAGCTAGCCACCCTCCCCTACCATCGCAAGTTGCCGCCATCCGCCCGAAGCCGCCGCGTCAACGTCGCGCCTCCCGTGAGCCCCCGCGCGCCAACCCGCTTGTCCCGCTCGTCCCTTGAGCTTCCTCGGGCCATGTCGAGCTCGGAGCCCTATTGTTGCCGTTCCATTGCCGTCTGCCCCCACCGTGCACCGCTGCAGCTTGTCCTCCTGTCCCATGCCGTTTCCGCGCCAATCGGCCTCCGTTCTAGCCCCTCGGCCCATCAACCAGAAGCCGAAGCCAGCAAGGAACCGTGGGCTTCAAGGCCCACTTTGGACCACTTACAGGCCCCGTAGTGTGTCATCGTTTCGGAGTTTGTCGCCCGTCTCCACGTTGCCGTCGCTGTGGACTCATCGGATTTGAAAACCGGTGAGTTTACTCACTAAACTCTGTTTAGGGAGTTAATTATACTTAAGAATTGATTAGTTTAGGCTAATTAAGGTTTATATGGTTAGTTAGAATGGATTAGTGATTTAATTACTCGTTATTGCATGTTAGGTGGTTAGATCGGCTTAATTAGCAACTAGATAGGTTGTATTATTTAGGGATAAGTGCTGCGGAAGTCCTAAAACTTGTCATGAAAATGTAATTGAGTCCTAAAACTTGCAAAAAGTGCAATTAAGTCCTAAAACTTGTCAAAATGTTTCAATTGAGTCCTAAAATTGATGCCGTCAAATTTCCTAACATAATTTTTTTTTATCTATTCGCCACATAGGAGAGAGAAATGATTAAAAAAATCCACATCCGCGCCACGTCAGCTTTTTCCGTTAGGAAATTTGACGGCGTCGATTTTAGGACTCGATTGAAACATTTTGACAAGTTTTAGGACTTAATTGCACTTTTTGCAAGTTTTAGGACTCAATTGCATTTTCATGACAAGTTTTAGGACTTCTATTACACTTATCCCTATTACTTATCTAGATAGATTCGGAAATTTTCCGGGCCCATTTCGGTATTTAATTAGGCTTTTCCGGCCTAAGTTTGCATTTTTGGCATTTAATTGTATTTATTTAATTATTTTTGGCATTTGTTTAATTATTTATTATTTTCCAGAAATTATACCAGGATAGTCGGTGACTAAAATTTCGTGCTGATTGCAATGGTGTGTTTGAATGCTAAATTATGTTATTTGAGTGATAATTGTAATTTTGGGAATTTATCCCAAAATTGAGTAATTTAAGTATTTAATTGGCAAACACCGGGTGTCGGTTTATAACGCCAAAAATATTTTTGTGGACTATATTAAATGGTGGGCTTTTTGAAAAGGAAAATATTGTATTTTGGCTTAGGCCCACCGTGTACCCACACACGATTTTTTTATTGAGTATGATAAAAAATAGTGAATTGTCAGTTGGTGAGAACAGTATACTATATTAGCCTGTGGGCCTTGATATGTTAGCTTCGATGAGCAGTATACTCTAGCAGCTTTGGTGAGCATTATAGATATCTATCAGCTTCGGTGAGCTATATTATCTAGCAGCTTTGGTGAGCATTATAGATATCTATCAGTTTCGGCGAGCATATATTAAATATCAGTTTCGGCGAGCATATATTAAATATCAGTTTCGGTGAGCAATATAGATATATAGCAGCTTCGGTGACCATTATTATATATCTATCAGCTTTGGTGAGCTATACCATCTATTTTCAGCTTGGGTGAGCAGTGTTCGAATCGATCGAATTTTATGGATGATATTGATGTTATGGTATCGAGTGGATCGATTAATCGATGATTTGAATTGAATTGAAGTGATTGGTTGAGAATATGAACTGTACTGACTTGTAGGAAGGAACTGAGGTAAAGGTAAGTCCTCTATCTTATGGGTACATAGGTAGCCTTTAGGCATATTTCCATCTTAGTCGGAGTTTAGGGGGTGGACTTGCTGAGACATTGTTTCACCCCATCCTAGACTAACATTTTCATGTCCTTAGATGGCGGTACCTCCTAAACATTCTGGCCAACCGAAGAAGGTCACCAAACAGGTCTCTCTGATTCCTCTTCCTAGGGGCCAAGGAGCCTAGGTCTACGAACTCATGAGATCCATTGTCTGGGTTGATGTGGGTCTATCTCATATGGTACCCCATCAATACAGATCGTGGTATCGTCGCAGGCGAGATGGACCCAGAGAATGTCCCTTACCGGAATCTGAGATCCCTATGTGGGTGCTAGAGATCGCTTTTAGCAAGGGGACAGTTGACCCTCCCGATGGTGTAGTGATAGACCCGAGTTCACCGGAGCCAGAGACCCTAGAGTCTTCGGTTGAGGGTTCGAATGCTTAGAGGACTTGTAACTCTTCTACCTTTTGTAGACTTGTGAATATACTAGTATTGTATATAACTTAGTCTGCTGTGTATAAAGGTGTGTTGTGGTTTTCAAAATTTGTGGCCCTACTTTTCTATCCCATCTTTCTGTTGTCTGGGGATTTATTTATATGCTTCCGCATGCGCATTAAAACGAATAGGTCAGCGACGCATCCTAGGACGTCGCATTTTTAATCGACCACCGAGGGTTGGGCACGCGCTCAAAGGATCGGGGCGTGGCATCCCCGCCTGGAGTGGTATCAGAGCTGGTTGATAGTTGGAGTGACAAGGTGCGATAAGTTTATGGGATAGTTAGTAGGGTTGGCCTTTATTTCGCACTAGTGCATGTCTATGATAGTTGTTTGGTACATTGTTTGTTTGGGATCGCTCAACTTCTAATTCTGTGTGGAATTGAAAAGCAGGTTTCTTTAAAGATCCTGCAAAATGAGTGATCAGGAGCAGAGGACTCCTAGAAAGCGTACCATAAGACCTGCGACTCGGGGTAGGACACCAACGAGGGTCGGTACCTAAGGAGGTCGTGGTCGAACGCCAGCTCAGGCTAGCTTTAATGGAGCAGCATTGCCTCCAGTTGGTGCTAGGGTAGCAGCCCCTAGTGATCCCAGGATCGAAGGGATCATGCAGGCGCTTGAAGTGATGAGAGCACTGATAGGGCAGCAGGCCCAAAATCAAGCTGCCGCCACTGCCGCCACCGCTTAAGCTGCTGCGACTGCTGCCATTGTCGCCGCTACTGAGGCCACCGCCGTTGCTGCACCCGTTGAGGTTATATCTGGGATATCTAGGAACATAGTTGTGGAGAGAGAGAGAGAGAGAGAGAGAGAGAGATTCATAAGTTGGTAGAACAGTTTCTGAAGCTAAACCCGCCGAGGTTCACCGGTGTTGGAGATCCAGAGACTACATCACTTTGGATTCAAGACCTGGAGAAGGCCTTTGCACTTTTGAGGTGCAATGAGGAGAAAAAGGTTGTCCTGGTAGTATACCAACTATAAGGTAACGCGAATACTTGGTGGAGAGCCACCAGAGGCACAATATTCCCGGAAGGTGTGGTCCTAGTGTGGAACGCTTTCCTCAGAGCTTTCAATGGCAAGTACTTTTCGGGTAACGCTCGAGAACAAAAAGATGGAGGAATTTCAGCGCCTCCGCCAAGGGATGATAATCGTGGATCAATACGAAGCGAAGTTCATGGAGCTATCACAGTATGCTCCAAGACTGATAGAGGGTCCTGAAGATAAAGCTCGAAGGTTCAGGAATGGCCTTCGATTGGAGTTAAAGAATCCGCTAGTACCACTTGATCCGAAGGACTATAATGAAGTATATAGTCGAGCCCAGCTGATAGAGAGGAGTATGAGTGAGCAAGCTACTTCGTCTGGATCGAGGTTTAGATCACATAAAGATGGGAATCGGTATGGGAAGAAGCCCATGACCGGAGGAAGGTTCCATATTCTGCCCAATAGGAAGGGTGGAATTGGCAAGTTAGCACCAAATCAGAATGTGGCCAACAAAGTCACCTGGCCAGAGATTGTCCTAGAAGACCGAGGGGACAACAGCAGTTACCGCCACCGATGGGTCAAATGAGGGGTGTAGCACCACAGATTGCACCACAAGGTGGACAGAACAAACCCCTAGCTCAAGGGATAGTGTATGCCATCACAAGAGGTCAGGCAGAGGACTCGCCTGATGTGATTACAAGTACGATTTCATTGAACGACCATGTTGCTTATGCTTTATTCGACCCTAGTGCGACTCATTCTTTTATTGCTGAGCAATATGTTAAGCTGATAGGATTAAGTCATGAATTGTTGGAGTCAGTGGTTAGCATATCTACGCCGTTAAAGGATAAGGTGTTAGCTGCATTGGGTTGTCCTGGTTGCAAGTTAGTGATTGGTGAGCGAGAGGGGAAGATAGACTTATTAGTCCTAGCCATGTGTAATTTCGATGTGATAATTGGCATGGACTGGCTCACCAAGCAACAAGCTAAGATGAACTGCTATCGTAAAGCGATTCAGTTTAACCCGTTAGAGAGTGAAAGTTTCGAGTTTACTGGGAGTCGAGGAGGACCCTCGATTACCTTAATCTTGTCAGTTGAGGCAACCCGTTTGTTAGACGAGGGTTGTCGAGGTTACTTGGCAACCGTCGTGGATACGACAGCTGAAAAGCTGAAGATCGAAAATATCTTAGTAGTTCAAGAATTTTCAGACGTGTTTCTGAAAGAATTACCAGGCCTACCGCCAGAGAGAGAGATAGAGTTCGTGATTGAATTAGCACCCGGGACAAAGCCAATCTCTAAGGCTCCTTACTAGATGTCGTTATCGGAGTTGAAGGAATTGAAAGTTGAAATGCAGGAATTGTTAGACAAGGGATTCATATGTCCCAATGCATCACCTTGGGGAGCACCAGTTTTGTTCGTGAAAAAGAAAGATGGTTCGTTGCACTTGTGTATTGATTATCATCAACTCAATCATGTGACGATCAAGAACAAGTATCCATTGTCGAGGATTGATGACTTGTTTGACCAATTACAAGGAGCGTCGATATTTTCGAAAATCGACTTGAGGACAAGGTACCATCAGTTGAGGATCAGAAAGGAAGATATACCGAAGTCAGCATTTCATACTCGATACGGCCATTATGAGTTTACTGTAATGCCGTTTGGTTTAACGAACGCTCCCGCTACTTTTATGGATTTGATGAACCGAGTGTTTAAAGAATATCTGGATCAGTTTGTGATCGTGTTCATCGACGATATTCTGGTGTTCTCGAGAAGTGCTGAGAAGCACAAGAGTCATTTGAGCATGGTACTCACAGACCCTGAGGATCTATAGATTGTACGCTAATTTTAGCAAGTGCGAGTTTTGGTTGACTCGTGTTGCATTTCTAGGTCACGTGATTCTAGGCGAAGGAATCTCCGTGAACCCGTCCAAGATTGAAGCAGTGATCAACTAGCCAAGACCAACAATAGTGACAGAAATCAGAAGCTTTTTGGGTTTGGCAGGTAATTATAGAAGGTTCGTGGAAGAATTTTCAACTTTAGCGTCGCCGTTGACTCGACTCTTGAAGAAGGAAGAGAAGTTTGTGTGGACTGACAAGTGCAAGCGTAGTTTCCAAGAGCTTAAGTAGAAGATGACTACCGCACCTATGCTGACCATTCCATCTGGTCTGGGAGGATACGAGATCTATAGTGATGTGTCATTTAGAGGACTGGGTTGCGTACTAATGCAACATGGTAGGATTGTTGCATACGCCTCCCGTCAGTTGAGACCTCACGAGCTGAATTACCCGACACATGACTTAGAACTCGCAACAATCATTTTCGCTCTAAAGATTTTGAGACATTATTTGTGTGGAGAAAGATTATAAATCTTTACTAACCATCAAAGTCTCAAGTATCTATTCTCTCAGAAAGAGTTGAATATGAGACAACGCCGCTGGATGGAACTTCTGAAGGACTACGATTGTGATGTTCTATATCACCCTAGGAAGGCGAACAAGGTCGCAGACGCCTTGAGTCGGAAGTCTTCAGTTGCACAGACGATGATTAAGGAATGAGTTTTACTCAAGAGAGCACAAGATTCGATTTTCAAATTTGAGGTAGGCCACCTTTCGAATCTTATGGCCACCCTCAGAATTGAGCCAGAAGTACAGATCAAAATCAAGACACTTCAGTGGGCAAACCCAAAGATTCAGAAGATCCTACAAGAGAACATCGATAAGAGGAAGGATGACTTTCAAGTTTCTGAGGATGGAACATTGAGGTTCCGAGGACGATTGTGTGTACCTAACGATGCAACGCTCAAGGAAGTGATCTTGTTAGAAGCTCATCGTAGCAGTTACAACATTCATCTTAGCAGTACGGAGATGTATCAGAATTTGCGTCAACACTACTGGTGGTCCAGTATGAAGGCGGACATCGCCAAGTATGTCGCCAAGTGTATGACGTGTCAGCAAGTGAAGGCACAGCATTGTAAGCCGAGAGGACTTTTGCAACCTCTCGAAATCCCCGAGTGGAAATGGGAGCATATCACAATGGACTTTGTGATAGGCTTACTAAGGACTTAGAGAGGTAATGATTCCATTTGGGTAGGGTCGACAGATTGACAAAGTCGCCCCACTTCATCGTTGTGCTAAAGGATTTTGATTTAGATAGGCATGCAGAGTTGTACGTGCGTCAGATTGTTCATCTGCATGGAGTGCTGATGACGATTACATTAGACCAAGACCCGAGATTCACAGCTGCCTTTTGGAAAAGTTTGCAGACTGCTTTAGGGACGAAGCTGCAATACAGTACGGCCTATCATCCTCAGATGGTTGGTCAGTCTAAGAGGACGATTCAAACCCTTGAAGACATGATGCGAGCTTGCGTGTTGGATTTCAAGGGAAGCTGGGAAGAACAGTTTCATCTGGTCGAATTTGCCTACAACAATAGCTACCGGCAGAGTATTCACATAGCTCCTTTCGAAGCTTTGTATGGCAGAGCGTGCAGAACGCCAGTTTGTTGGGATGAGGTCGGGGAATGAAAGATGACAGGCCCAGAGTTGGTTCAGCAATCAGTGGATGCAGTTGTAGTCATCAGGAACAGATTAAAGACCGCTCAGAGCCGTCAGAAAAGTTACGCAGATAAGCGTCGAAGACCTTTGGAATTTCAAGTTTGTGATCACGTTTTTCTGAAAGTGTCACCAATGAGGGTACTTCGCGCTTTGGCAATAAGGGAAAACTGAGTCTGACGTATGTAGGTCCTTTTGAGATTCTAAAGAGGATTGGGATCCTAGCGTATCGTCTTGCATTACCACCAAGGTTGGCGCAAGTGCATGACGTCTTTCACGTGTCAATGTTGAGGAAGTATGAGCCTAATCCGACCCATGTGCTTAATTTTGAGGAATTAGACGTGGACGACAGAGTGTCATACGTGGAAAACCTGGTTCAAATTGTGGATTGAAAAGACTAGATTTTGTGTACCAAGACGATCCCATTGGTTAAAGTGGTCTGGCAACACCACGGTATTGAAGGAGAAACTTAGGAAAGTGAGGATTCGATGAGATGACTGTACACCCACCTTTTTGTTTAAAGATTTGTAATAGTTTAAATTTCGAGGACGAAATTTTCATAAGAGGGGAAGAGTTGTGACATCCTGAATTTCGAGTTCTGGTTTCAATTGAATAAGTTGGGCTTTTCATTGATGCGTCTATAATTCTATTCTCTGAGCTGATCACTCATGAGATAACTAGTCCATCTAGAAAAGCCATTAAGGGATTTTAATGCAATAGACTCGAGAATTTGACCAAGAATCGACTACTCGACCATGTTCGTCTACAGAGATCATTACAGCACAGTTAAAAATCGATCAGGGATCAGAGATAGGTCGGTTCAACTAAGATATGTGATCAAAGTGTGGGTGATTCCACCAGATTGCAAAATTCTCATCGATCGGCACTAGATCGATTTGAAATCTCAAGATTTTCATGACAATTGAGAGTCACTAATCTGTCAAAGATGTATATTGTGGCTTGAAATAAATCAACCACGGGTCAATTGCACCAAAAATTCTTAAAAGCTACCCGGTAGGCTAGGTCATGCTAAAATCGCGCCAGATTGAAATTCTCTGCGAATTTGAATCCGATTTCAAAAATTGAAAGTTCTGACATGTCACGATTCATTTTAGGAACGTTGACTCATCCTCCGAAGATTTTTCTACAAACCGATATTTTTGGCGAAAATACAAAATAGGGCCGTTTTTGTCCAGAAAATTCAAGGGACCATTTTTTATCGCGTTTTAAGGATACAAGTTGGTTCTATTGGCGAGGAAAACTGTCAATTTGATCGAGGACACCTTGGTGGAATTTATGGGGACCGAATTGATTATGATTGAAGAGAAATGGAATCTGATTTGGGGAAAATGGCACCAAATTCGCAGGTCCCTTGGTCCACCACCTTTTGGACCACTTGGGGAGTGTTATAGGGAGAATTTTGTGCACAAAATTTGGCTGAGGATAGGTTTGAACCGGTGGGGACCAAGGCAATGATCAAGAGGGAGATATTTAGGCCAAAGGGACCATCCTTTGGGGCAGCTAGCTTCATCTTCTTCTTCGGACTTACTTTCCCCATTTTTGATGTGTTTGAAGCTCCAAAAAAACCAGGAAATCAAGCCGCCACCCTCCCATGACGCGCGTCACCGTCGCGCCAGCCACGAGCCCTTACTTGCCAGCCCGCTCGTCCCGCTCATCCCGCGAGCTCAGCTCGTCCCCCGAGTTTCCTCAGGCCACGTCGAGCTTAGCTAGAGTCCCGTCGTCGCCGTCCACCCCGCCCGTGCACCGTTGCAGCCCGTCTGCCTATCCCGTGCCATTTCAGCGCCAACCGGCCTCCATTCCAGCCCCTCAGCCCATCAACCAGAAGCCGAAGCCAGGAAGGAACCGTGGGCTTCGAGGCCCACTTTGGACCACTTCCGAGCCTCGTAGTGTGTCGCCGCTTCGGAGTTTGTCGCCTGTCTCCGTGTTGCCATTGCCGTGGACTCATCAGATTTCAAAACCGGTGAGTTTACTCACTACACTTTGCTTAGGAAGTTAATTATGCATAAGGGTTGATTAGTTTAGGCTAATTAAGGTTTATGTGATTAGTTAGAATGGATTAGCGATTTAATTACTCGTTATTGCATGTTAGCTAGTTAGATCGACTTAATTAGCAACTAGATAGGTTGTATTATTTATCTAGATATGTTTGGAAATTTTCCAAGCCCGTTTCGGTATTTAATTAGGCTTTTCTGGCCTAAGTTTGCATTTTTGGCATTTAATTGTATTTATTTAATTATTTTTGGCATTTATTTAATTATTTATTATTTTTCGAAAATTATACCAGGATAGCCGATGACCGGAATTTCGTACTGATTGCAATTGTGTGCTTGGTTTATTTAATTGAATGCTAAATTATGTTATTTGAGTGATAATTGTAATTTTGGGAATTTATCCCAAAATTGAGTAATTTAAGTATTTAATTGGGAAACACCGGGCGTCGATTTATAACGCCAAAAATATCTTTGTGGACTATATTGAATAGTGGGATTTTTGAAAAGGAAAATATCGTATTTTGGCTTAGGTCGACCGTGTACCCGCACACGATTATTTTTATCGGGTATGATAAAAATGGTAAATTGTCAGTTGGTGAGAACAGTATACTATATCAGCCTGTGGGCCTTGATATGTCAGCTTCGATGGGCAGTATACTTTAGCAGCTTCGGTGAGCATAATACATATCTATCAGTTTCGACGAGCATCTATTATATATCAGCTTCGGTGAGCAATATAGATATATAGCAACTTTGGTGAGCATTATTATATATCTATTAGCTTTGGTGAGCTATACCATCTATTTTCAGCTTGGGTGAGCAGTGTTCGAATCGATTGAATTTTATGGATGGTATTGATGGTATGGAATCAAGTGGATCAATTAATCGATGATTTGATTTGAATTGAAGTGATTGTTTGAGAATATGAACAGTACTGATTTGTAGGAAGGAACTGAGGCAAAGGTAAGTCCTCTGTCTTGTGGGTGCATAGGTGGCCTTTAGGCATATTTCCTTCCTAGTCGGAGTTTAGGGGGTGGACTTGCTGAGACATTGTCTCACCCTGTCATGGGCTAACATTTTCAGGTCCTTAGATGGCAGTACCTGCCGAACATTTTGGCTAGCCGAAGAAGGTCACCGAACAGGTCTCTCTAATTCTTCTTCCTAGGGGCCAAGGAGCTTGGGTCTACGAACTCATGAGATCTATTGTTTGGGTTGATGCAAGTCTGTATCGGATGGTACCCCATCAATACAAATCGTGGTATCATCGCGGGCGAGATGGACCCAAAGAAGGTCTCCTACCGAAATCTGAGATCCCTATGTCGGTGTTAGAGATCACTTTTGGCAAGGGTACGGCTGACCCTCCCGGTGGTATAGTGATAGACCCAAGTTCACCAGAGCCAGAGACCTCGAAGTCTTCGGTTGAGGGTTCGAATGCTTAGAGGACTTGTAGCTCTTTTACCTTTTGTAGACTTGCGAATATACTAGTATTGTATATAACTTAGTCTGCTGTGTATAAAGGTGTGTTGTCGATTTCAAAATTTGTGACCTTGCTTTTCTATCCCATTTTTTTGTTGTCTGGAGATTTATTTATACGCTTCCGCATGCGCATTAAAACGAATGGGTTGGCGACGCGTCCTGGGATGTCGCATTTTTAATCGACCACCGAGGGATGGGCACGCGCTCGGAGGATCGAGGCGTGACACCACATATTTACTAAATAGAGTTTCGATGTGCATTTCAACTATGCACTAAGAGATATGGCATGTTAGGGAACCAAATCTTAATTATATTAAGGTTTTGGGTTGTCTAGCTTATATAAAAAAGATGAAGACAGACAAATTGGAAGTAATATTTAAATGGGGTCGCTTTATTAGGTATCCAAAAGAAAGTCTTTGATACTATTTATGTTTTCATTTTGACCAAAGAGTTTCGGTTAATAGACATGCTTCATTTCTACAAAATCAGCTCATCTAAGAAAGTGGAGTTGGGGGAAAAATAAACTTACAAGAAGAAACTAATGAAGTAGCAAATGACCAGGTTCAGACGCAGACCTCAGATTCAGTGGAAGGTTCTGATACAAAATCTAACCAGGTTCATACGCAAACTTCAAATTCAGTGAGATCTTATGAGGAGGAGAATGAGAATCTCTCGTCCCCATGTTCATTATAGACACTTGATTGAAGCTATTAAGCCCTTGTTCACTATAAATTATAGTGATCAATCAAGTGATTCGAAGACCCTATGAGGAAGCAATGTCTAACATTAATTCTGAAAAATGGTTAGGTGCCATCAAATCCGAGATGAATTCTATATATTCCAATAACGTTTGGACTCTAGTTAACTTGCTAGATGGTATTGTACCAATTGACTATAAATGGGTCTTTAAAGGAAAAATAAACATTAATGGTCAAGTTGGAACTTACAAGACATGGCTAGTGGCAAAAGGATATCATTAAAAAAAAAAATGGATTGATTATAACAAGACTTTCTCACCTATAACCATGCTAAAATCTATTTAGATTATATTGACTATTATTGTACAATTGGACTATAAGATATTCTAGATGGATGTCAAAAGGGCTTTCCTAAATGGATTCCTTCAAGAAGATACCTACATGACCACCAAGTTTTGAGTCTGATTATGATAATCAGAAAGTGTAACCTTAAGAGAGCCATATATAGACTCAGACAAGCCTCCAGAAGTTGGAACATCGTTTGACTTCATCAAAAACCCAAATGAAACTTGTGTATACAAAAAGGTCAGTGGGAACACAGTTGTGTGTTTTATTTTATATCTAGATGACATACTATTTGATCATAAATGATATACCTATGATATTATCAATCATGCTATTCTTCTCACAAAAGTTCTCCATGAAAGATTTAGGAGAGGCGACTTATATTCTATGTATCAAGATCTATAGAGATAGAGCTAGACGAATGATTGGCCTCTCAAAATCAACGTACATAGACAAAATGTTGACATGTGTCAACATGTAAAATTCCCAAAGAGGATTATTGGCTTTTAGGCATCAAATTCGTCTTTCCAAGATATGAATCCAAACACTCCTAAGGAAAGAAAGCGGAAGGCGAAGGTGCCTTATGCATCCGCTATTAGTAGTATAATGTATGTTATGCTATGTACAAGACCTGAAATTGTGCATGCTATAAGCATCACTAGCAAATATCAGTCCAATCCAAGTGAAGAAAATCGGATAGCAATCAAGACTATCCTCAAGTACTTAAGAAAGATTAAGGATCTGTTCTGGATATTTAGATAAGGAGACTTTAAAGTTGAAACATATATTGATTCTGATTTTTAATAAGATCCTAATAACTATAAGTCAACATCTGGGTTTATCTTTACACTCAATAGTGTACAATCAGTTGGAAAAGTTTCAAATAGAGAATAACCATTAATTCCACCATTAAGGCAAAGTATGTAACTGCTTCTGATGTAGCAAAGGAAGCAGCTTGGATAAAGAAGTTTATTTTACAACTTGGAGTGGTTCCTTTTATTAAATAACCGATTATTTGTTTTGTGACGACAATGGCGTAATAGCTCAGGCTAAGGAACAAATGTCTCACCATAAATCTAAGCATATTCAAAGGCGCTTCAATCTCATTAGAGAGATCGTTCGGAGAGATATGTCACCTTGTAGAAAATAGCCTTAGTCAAAAAACATAGCGTATGCCTTCACTAAAGTGTTGTCTTAGTCTTCTTTTGAAAGACACCTTAACAAGATGGGTTTGAGGCATGAGATATGTTGGCTTTTGTGCAAGTAGGAGATTGTTAGTTATATGCCTTAAGGCAACATATTAAGGATTATTTAATGGCAAGGAAATGTTGAGTTGCGATGAAACTATTCTTAAAGTGTTAAAGAATATGTATGATAAGTTTACAGTTATGCTGAATCTTTAAACAATTTCTTGGTCGATGGATCATTGAGAGGATATTGATGATCATGTTGAGATCAGTGTATTCTCAAGTTTCACCATTTAGTATTAGATACATGAGGGGATGATACGTCACAAGTCATTGGTTATTATGATATCCGAACTAGAACATAAGTGCTTGTCTCAGACAAATTCATTGAAAGTGACATACATACAACAATTGGCGATATGAAAGATTTTAGCGAGATTAATGACTAATCGTTCATGTTTTGGTATGGTGTTAAATCCTTAGACCGGAGGGACGATGCTGACTTGTATGTTGGATGACTGTGGTTCATAAGTGTGCATATTGACGCTTCATTGAACCATCTCTGTACTTGATGGTCATTGTCTATTCACATACGAAGGCAGATGTGCACGCAATATGAAATTCGTCTTCTTGATATTTATATGATTGATGTCCTATGCGATCTAATCATGACATTGTATTGAAATCTTCAGCCAAGATTGTAATTGAGAATGAATGGTTCATGTTTGGTAGATTACATGTCAATTAGATTTGAGGGTATGATTGATTTAGTGGCTTGACAAATAATTACATGGTCTTTGTTCAATCTAGACATGGTAAAATAGAAGGATCAAATTACATAGTCACCAAAGCTAACAAGTTCATTATATTCTTGAAACATTCGCTCTATCTGGATTGTTATAACATATTACTAGATGCCACTTATGGTTTGTAGGAACTGGAGATTGATCAAGATAATCACTTCTCTTTATTGTGCTGATGTGTTAGTATAAATCCTACTATTAGCTTAGTGATGAACTTAGAGATATCACACACCATAACCAATTTAGAATGACATTTGAATGAGAAGGACAATATTGCTAATGAGTTTGCGCTTGAGGCAATCAAATTGAGCCAGGTTGAGATAACTTCTGAAATGGTTTCAGACTTTACGATTAAATCAAAGATCTGAAGCAAGTTCAGATTCAATTGCTGAATCAAAGATCTAAAGTGGGCTAAGATTCAATGGCCAAATTAAATATCTAAAGCGAGTTCAAAATTAATGACCGTATTAATGATCTAAAGTGAGTTTAGAACCAATGGTTACTTAATGATTTGAAACAGTTTTAGATTTGAATGACCAATTAATGTTCGGAAACGGTTTTAAAGGGAGAAGTACACTATCAGTGCTATAAGTTATGTACGGCGCTCACTTTGGTGCCTAAAGTTTCTGTCGGATCACTTAAGTGCCAAATCAGGGGAAAAACAATCACTTTGGTCCATCGACGAGAGATTCCGGCCAAAATGATTACATGGCTTTTATATTTGAAAAAAAAAAATCGACAAGCCTTTTAAACGACGTCGTTTTCCGTCCTCCTTAAGAAAACGACGTCGTTTTGCCGTCATATGTGGATGGCCTTGAAAGGGGCTAGTGAATACACCTAGATTGGGGTGAATAGGTGTAAATAAAATTTTCACGGGACTTAATGAAATTTTTTGATTTTAACATAAGCAATATTCAACTTTAAGTAAATAGATAACCAGTAAATAGAAATAAGGAGTTCAGGGATAAGAGAAAGTGAACACAGAGTTTATAGTGGTTCGGCTTAGAACAAGCCTACGTCCACTCTCCTCGTCGACAGCCTATTGGCTGGATTTCACTGAGTATCAAAAGAGTTGTTACAGCTCGTGATCTTGACTATCACAGTGAAGAGTCTAACCAAACTTTCACACAGTCACACTAGGAGTTCCTCTCTTTTATATACAATGTTTCGCTCGATCAAAAAGCAATAGACTAGAAAAGATTCAGACTTTGGAATTCTCTCTCAAGCACCGTATCAAACAACCGGAGAGTCAATCCTTAAATACTCCTTCATGCCTTCTCGACCGTTGGCACTTTCCAAAGGAATTCTTCCAATCTACCCATTGGATAGAATCAATTAAAGTGATCTCGAGTCGTTAGATAATATGTGTTGAAAGCTCGTCAATCCTGCTCGCCCATACAAATCGGGATCTTGAGTTTCTATAAGTAGAACCTTTCAAGTTTAACTTGCCTTACTAAGATCTTCATATCGGAGTAGTTTCCAATAAGAATAATCAATCAAGTATGTGTGAATTCCAGCTATAAGATCTTCCAATAAACATACGAAACGAATCTTTGAAGATAATATTGCATCTGGATAATATTCCTGTATTTGGATAAGTCTTCATACTTCAGTTTGAAGCTGCCAGTGAGGATAAACTTTAAGATAGTTTATGGTGATCTGTCGGTCTTCAGACTTTGACGATAAATTCTTCAAATCTTCAGACATAGACTTTGAAAAGGTTTTATCAACTTCAAAATAACAAAGGAGTTTTCTCTAACAATCTCCCCCTTTTTTTTGTGGTGACAAAACTTTCCTGCAAATTTTGGAAAACTTTTTTGACCTGCAAAACAATACTTAAGCAATATCGAATATCTTACAAATATAGTTAGAACTTTGAACAACCTTGATTCTGCATCCACAGAACACAGGTTAGTCAAACCAATTATAATTAATATCACACTTGCAAGCATCAAAAGATTAACAATATCCAAAACCAATGTCAAAGTAAATATCCAATGTCAAACACCAAATCAAAAAGTCCACAGAAAATAAAGTTCAAGTCAAGAGAATTTAAATAAAAACAAATATGCACTCTCTCTCCCCCTTGTTGTTATCAGCAAAAAGTGGAGACAAAAACGATTAAAAAAATTGGTTTGAATTAGGGCTGCTTGGGGATACGAACAAGCTGGAAATCCCCCATGGACTTGACAGTGTCTTCAAGCTTCTGCAAAGACTCTTTAAGCTGTTTAATATCCACACCCTTTGCCTGCTCTTGCTTGAGGGCTTGAATCTGCTCTTGAAGAGAGTCGGTAGATGCTTTGAAGACAGTCATCATGTGCTTCATTTCAAACTCAAAAGCATATTGCTATCCATTTAATTCTAAAAGAAGAACTCGCTGAAAATCTGCAGAGTGATCTGTAGTAGAGTTGGGACCAGCCGAAGTAGATATAGGAGTTTGAAAGTGAGGGGGAACATCAGTTGTCCTATCACAACTAGGAGAGTATGCCTCGAATTCTACTTCAGGGAAATGAGTGGCATAGACCTCTTCTGGATCTTGAGGTGATCTACTAACATCACTAGTAAATATAGGTGAAGAAGTACCTTGATTTGCAGCATCTCCCCCTGTCTTCATGCCTTTAGGTGGAGAGGTATGTTCTTCTTCGTGCTCTGCTTCGGCACTATAGTGATGTTGTTCTCCAGTCTTTTAACTCCTTGTCTTCTCCGAATCATCGGATGCAACCAATGTTCTTTCTTCGCTTCTTCTTCCTTCTTGTTTCTCCCTTTCTCTTCCCTCTTCTTCTTCCTCTTTTCTTTCTTCTTCTCTTTCTCCTTCTCTTTCTCCTTCCCTTTCTTCTTCTCTTCTCTCTGTTCTTTCTCGTTCTCTGATCTCAGTGGGGCTTACATAACTCTGTAGATTCTGTAGGGCAAGAGCTAAGATAGTGAGATCATCTTCATCTTCTTCTTCATCTTCCAAGATGAGAGATCTTCGTTTCTTCACAGGTTCTATCATAGGCTCCTTTCCCTTTCTCTTCTTTACAGTAGAGTCATACTTTGCCTTCACTGGTGACTTCTCCTTAAAGCGCTCGAGATCCTTGCTCAATTCCTTCAGCCTGATTTTAGAAACCATTTTGAACCCACTAACCATTGGAGGAATGGTTCTAACACAAAAATGAGCAGGGAGTTTAATCTTGAAATGCTTAAACAGTTGAGAGAAAAGCGCAGAGTAAGGAAGTTGTCCTTTGTCCTTCACAACAGTTATATACATGTGCATGAGAATTGTGTGAGGCAGAGAAAATTTGCAGCCAGTGTTGATCGCGTACATAAGTTTTGATTCAAAACGAGACACGTCAATCTTTGAAGTAGACTTTGACCTGATGCAATTAATGACCACCTTGTGAAGGAGGATGTTGGAGGCATTCATCCTTGAATAAGAAATTTTTCCTTCCACCGTCCTGCCGGTCACTATGGACAAGGTAGCATGGGCATAGGATGCATCGATTGGTTGGAATCTCCCTCTTTCCACACCAATTACATCAGCCAGGGTGTCCACATCAACTACAAATTCTTTATCCCTTACAAAAAAACTAAATTTATTCGCATCTATAAAAGAAAGATTTGAATAAAAATAGGCAGTGAGCTTGGGATACGAGTCAGTCGTCTCGGTGCAAAACCTTTCAAGTTGAAGCAAGCCAAGCTTTTCTCTCAAGTTTATCTTTAGAGAATCGAGGAAATCGAAATCCACACTTCTAGGATTCATAACCCCTCTTTTCAGAAATTCAAATAGCACCTTTTATGGTCCTTAGAACGAAATAAGTTCATCCCATCACCACCAACCTTTGCAGCAACCCCCATCCTGGGCTGAAAACTAACAAACAACTTTTCATCGTCGTCTTTCTCCTCTGGTTGTCCAACACTTGGATCACTAAGAAAATTCTCAAAAGACCATCTTGCTAAACCCTGTAGTGCCACTCCTATTCTTTACATAGTATTCAAGAAATAAGTTTCATTTCTGTAACTGTGCGTCTTTAGGAACTCATCGATCAAGTTCATAGCAGAACCACCCCTCTTCAAGTTCGAATACAATATATAAATAAATTGGGGTTTTTGAGTCTTTACAAGTTCAACATCTTCAGTAACTTTTTCTTGTTCTTGCTGAGGAAGAGGATTTTGAGATGCTGGTTGGCGCGGTTGAGAATGTTGCCTTGACTATTGCTCTTGCTGAGGAGAATCTTCTTCCTCGGTTAGGTCGAAGTGCGTAGGTCCCTCACGCATACGCTGTGGTCCCGACTCGCGATTCTCAAAGACTTTCTTTGGGAAGACATTGTCAAAGTCTTGGGGAATATCTCGAACTTGCTCTTTCGAAAAGGTTAAAACTTTTGGGGTGAAACTCAAGTAAGATCACAATAATCTAGGGTTTCAAGAAGTGAGCATGGATGCAGAAGACGAGTTTCAACAATATATAAGGCAGGAATACCAAGCGTCGCAATAAAAAGAAAGGTAAAAGCTGCCTTTTTGGAAATAATAAACTACCTTTTTAAAAAATAATAACTTCCTTTTTGAAAACGTGCAATCGTTAAATAATATAACTTCTAAAAATAAAATAGACAAGAGCAATTAATGGATAATGTATCTTTTCAAAATTTTATAAAAAAATAAGTTCATATTAAAGTAGAGAGAATTTACTTATAGTCTCATCAACTGGGAATTCTGAGTCTGAACTCCTTCAGACTTTACTTGATAAATGATAGAATGTTCAGTCTTGCACGAATAGACTCAAATAGACTTTTATCCAGAGGCTTTGTAAATATGTCCGCCAGTTGATTCTTTGAGTCGATGAAATTAATCAAAACTTCTCCATTCTGAACATGATCTCTAATAAAACGATGACGTATTTCTATATGCTTTGCTCTTGAGTGAAGAATTGGATTCTTTGTGAGATTGATGGCGCTTGTATTATCGCATTTGATTTCAGTACATGATTCTTCAACTCCAAAGTCTCTTAGCTGTTGCCTCATCCATAGGATTTGAGAACAGCAACTCCCAAGTGCTACATATTCTGCTTTAGCTGTTGAAAGAGCTACCGTACTCTGTTTTCTTGAAAACCAAGATACCGGCTTATTGTCAAGTAGTTGACAAGTACCTGAAGTACTCTTTATATCCACTTTGCATCATGCAAGATCTGCGTCTGAATATCCAAGGAGAGTAAGTCTCCTTCCTTGGGATACCATAGACCTAGCTTTGGAGTAGTTGCAATATATTTGATAATTTGCTTTGTTGCACTGAGATGTGATTCTTTGAGATTTGATTGGAATCTAGCACGGATACAAACACTAAACAAAATGTCAGGTCTAGATGCAGTAAGGTAAAGAAGTGATCCAATTATGCTCCTGTATAGCTTTTGATCCACAGTCTTTCCTTCTCCATCTTTATCTAACTTTGAAGAACTTGACATAGGTGTCTCTATCTTTTTGCAGTTTTCCAATCCAAACTTCTTGATGAGATCTTTCATATACTTCTCTTGATGAATGAAGATTCCTTATGTTGACTGTTTTACTTGTAATCCCAGAAAGAAACTTAGCTCACCCATCATGCTCATTTGGAATTCATCTTGCATGCATCTAGAGAATTTCTTACATAGACTTTCATTAGGTAAACCAAAAATAATGTCATCAACATAAATTTGAACAAGTAGAAAATCTTTTCCTTCCTTTTTAATGAATAATGTAGTGTCTACTTTACCTTTGACAAATCCATTTTGAATTAGAAAATTATTTAACCTTTCATACCAGGCTCGAGGTGCTTGTTTCAGTCCATACAGAGCCTTTTTCAATCTGTAGACTGAATTTGGCTTTCTTGGGTCTTCAAAACCAGGTGGTTGTTCAACATAGACTTCTTCTCGAATAAATCCATTTAGGAATGCGCTTTTTACATCCATTTGGAATAACCTGAAACTTTTAAAGCAAGCAAAAGCAAGAAGTAATCTAATTGCTTCTAACCTCGCTACTGGTGCATAGGTCTCGTCATAGTATATTCCTTCTTCTTGTGTGTATCCTTTGGCCACGAGTCTTGCTTTGTTCCTTATTACTTTTCCTTTCTTGTCCACTTTATTCCTGAACACCCATTTAGCTCGAATAACAGATTTATCTTTTGGTTTAGAAATTAATTCCCAAACATCATTGATGCTGAACTGTTTGAGTTCTTCTTGCATAGCTTCAATCCAACTTTCATCAGTTAAGGCTTCTTCTATGCTTTTGGGCTCAATTTCAGAAATAAGTGCCAAAGCACTAGACTCTTCTCATCTTTTAGATCTGGTATGAATTCCTTCATCAATGTTGCCAATAATAAGTTCTTCAGGATGACTAGACTTATGCTTCTAATTGCTAGTTGGTTTTTGAGTATGCTCATCCTCTACTTCAGTTGAATCTTTTGGTTCTTCCTGTTGTTGAATTTCAGGAGTTTGAACTTCTGTGGGGGAAGTAGACTTTGTAATCTCTCGAGCAGGTTCAATTTCTTCGAGTTGAGTCTCAATCACTTGATTCTGTGTAGAGTATTGAAATTTAACATTCATAGACTCTTCTACACACTGAGTCTTGTTGTTGTATACTCTGTAAACTTTGCTTGATGTTGAGTAGCCAAGAAAAATACCTTCATCTGACTTTTCTTCAAACTTGCCAGTTCGATCATTTGCATTTTTTCAAATAAAACATTTGCAACCAAACACATGAAAATAGGAAACAATTGGCTTCTTTCCTTTAAATACTTCATAAGGAGTTTTCTCGAAAATAGGTCTTAAAAACACTCTATTAATGATATAACAAGATGTAGAAACTGTTTAAGCCCAAAAACGAGAAGAAATATTACTTTCAATTAAAAGAGTTCTTGCCATTTCTTGCAACGATCTATTCTTTCTTTCCACAACCCCATTTTGCTCTGGAGTATATGGCGAAGAGAAAACATGCTGTAAACCAAATTCATCACAGAAATTTGCAAAATCTTGATTCTCAAACTCACCTCCATGGTCGGTTCGTATGCTTGTTACAGTATATCCTTTTTCATTTTGAATTTTCTTAGCAAACTTTGAAAAATGAGAAAATGCTTCAGATTTACTTGCTAAGAAGAATATCCATGTAAAGCGAGAGTAATCATCCACGATTACTAAACAGTATTTCTTTCCACCAATACTTTGTGTTCTAGTTGGTCTAAAAAGATCCATATGCAGAAGCTGCAGAACACGATTAGTAGAAACTTGATTTATAGGTTTAAAAGAACTTCTTACCTATTTTCCCAAAACACAAGGTGTGCATAATTCTGAATTTTGATAGCTTAAGTTGGGCAGTCCATGAACAAGCTTCTTTGATGAAATTTTGGCTATTTGCTTCATATTGACATGACCAAGCTTTCTATGCCAAAGATTTTCTTCATCTTGAATAGAAATTTGACACTGAGAACTTTCTAGTTTAATGTCCTGTAGATAGATGTTTCCATGTCTTCGTCCAGTGAAAGATTGAGATAAATCTTTACTAGTTCCTGAGCAAATGCCTTCTTGAAAGTTGATTTTGAATCATGTGTCACACAGTTGACTTTCCAAAGGAATTCTTCCAATCTATCCGTTGGACAGAATCAATTAAGGTGATCTCGAGTCATTAGATAATATGTGTTGAAAGCCCGTCAATCCTGCTCGCCCATACAAATCAGGATCTTAAGTTTCCATAAGTATAACCTTCCAAGTTTAACTTGCCTTACAAAGATCTTCATATCGAAGTAGTTTCCAATAAGAATAATCGATCAAGTATGTGTGAATTCCAGCTATAAGATCTTCCAATAAACATACGAAACGAATCTTTGAAGATAATATTGCATCTGGATAATAATCCTGTATTTGGATAAATCTTCATACTTCAGTCTAAAGCTGCCAGTGAGGATAGACTTTAAGATAGTTTTTGGTGATCTCTCGGTCTTCAGACTTTGACGATAAAGTCTTCAGATCTTCAAACATAGACTTTGGAAAGGTTTTGTCAACTTCAAAATAATAAAGGAGTTTTCTCTAACAAGCCTCACAAAAACGACGCCGCACAGCTCATTTGCGATTGAAATTAGGGTTTTTTTTGTTCAATTCTCGCCGACCTAGCTTGCTCGGCCACTGTCGCTTGGCCACCGTGCTCAGCCACTGTTGCTCGGCCGCCTTGCTTGGCCACCATTGCTCGGCCTCCGTCGTAGTTGCTCGACTAGGTGAGCAAGGAGAGGCTAAGGTTGTTTCTCGAGCAAGAAGCGATGGGAAAATGCAAGGCGAGGGAGGAGGAGGAGGAGGAAGAAGGGGGGTCGAAGGTGCAGAGAGAGAGAAGACGAGGAGTGCGAGGGAAACAAGGAGGGCGCAGATGGAGATGGTGGATTGGGCTCTGCTTAGAGAGTGGCTGGTGCTGGGGTTGTTCTTTGGGGAAGAAGACGACGCCGCCATGCCTTCTCTCTCTCTCTCTCTCTCTCTCTCTCTCTCTCTCTCTCTCTCTCTCTCTCTCTCTCTCGATTTGGGGATTTAGGGTTTCGACTTGGGGGAAAGACGCCAAACGACGTCATTTTGTGGTTTACATGCTGACTGTACTCTCCGACGAGCCACATCAGCGTAAAAAATTAATAAAAAAGTGCCACGTCGGATTTCTGGTCAATCTGATTGAAGTTGGCACTAAAATGATCGTTTTTCAAACTTTTCGGCACTTAAGTGATCCGACAGAAACTTTTGGCACCAAAGTGAGCATCGTACACAACATTATGGCACTGATAGTGTACTTCTCCCCGGTTTTAAATATAACGATCAAATTAAAGTTCTACAATTGTTACAAAGTTAATGCCCAGAATAAAGACTTGAAATGATTACAAATTAATGCTTGGAATAATGCTAAGTAATAGTTACAAAATTAATAGCTGAATTAGTATCTAAAACAGTGTCAAAACTTACATCCCTTAAATGTTATGACCGAATTAATTCTCTAAAATGGTTTTGGAGTTAATGGGCCGAATTAAATAGGAATTGGGACCAATTATAAAAGGAGATTGAGAGAGCAGATCACATGATGATTGATGATCAACAATTGAGAGTATTGATAGTAGTCAACCAAGTCATTCATATACGAGAGCAATTGCTAGCATAATTATAATAGTAAGATCTTTCAATTTCTCTCTACTATTCAACATGATATTGGTGGTGTTTCTAAACTAGAGTGCCGACATTTATGGGGCTAGATCTGAAAAACATCAGAATTTGTTTACAAAGAGATCAAACCTTTGCGGTCTAGGTTTGAAGAACGTCAAAACTAGTATTATCAAAAGACATCATACGTTCGTGATTAGAAATCCATGAACATTAGAATCAATGTAACGAGAGATCAAACGTCCATAGTTAGAATCTCAAGAACTCCACAACCAATGCTACCAAGACGTCAAATATTTGTAGTGAGAATCTAAATAATGTCAACCAAATTTTTGAGCGCGGTACAGGGTAATGTGATTAGCCCCTTATCACTTCTATGTGTTTTTGTTAAAATGAACAAACAATTCTTTGGAAATACGTGTATTTACATTTTTATTTCTACTACGAATCATCTTGGTTCAAATTTATCTATGCACCTTGTTTATCAAAACAAACCAACAGTTTCCTCTTCAACAAGGGATTGTAGCTCACTTTACATGTAGGGGTTATCAATTTCAAAGTAAGTTGGTTCCCATCTTAGAATCGAGAACCAGATCAAACAAAATTGGTTCTCAATCTATGGAAAAAAAAAAACCAACCATGTCCACCTTGGAACTAGACCGTTTGGTTCTCAATTTAGTTCTTAGGTGTCAAAGATGTTATTTTATATTATTTTTTATTGTTTCTAATATTAAAAAAATTAGAAAATGAAACAAACTCACAAGAAACTAGGAAAATGCTATTCGGTCAATACTTTGCCTTCAAATTTTTTTATGGTTTCAACATAAATAAAAATTAGAATATATACTCTATGTTGGTTTGGTCATGTCGATACAATTCCTCTCTATGAATTGGGAACCGAACCAATTCTTGCAAGAATCACTCAAAATCAGCTAGTCCGATCTAATCTAACTCTCAGATTGGACTAGATCGAATTAGACCAAGATTGATGTACACCCCTATCTATAAGTACACATGCTACACCCTATGCCCAAAGCAGTTTTTTATGGGGTTTACACCAACAATCTCTCAAAGAATATACTTAGATATCACAAAGTTTTTTTAAGCATAAGCACAAGAACTAAAAACAAGTTTGAAAGCATTTTGATCTCCTTGGCCACCTTTAACTCTCAATTTAAAATGTAAATACAGCCCTCTTAACTTCCTCAACATAATGGAGATTTCAAAAAGGTCAAAATAGCTATTACAAAAATTGTTCTTAGGGCAGAATGTTTACTTAGAGCTAATTGTTAAACTTTGCTCAAATAAATCACCTCTACAAACTTGCCTGACACTTAATCTACTTAACCAAAAGTGACAAAACCATGTGACTTCTCTAGAACATGGATTCAAGGCCTGAAATTGGATCCAAAGCACCCATTTGAATTTGAACAGAATCAATTTAAAGCTAGGTCTTCTGCTCCATGTACATAGAGTATTGTCCATTCTGTTAGTAGTGTGAAATTCTCTGCAACATGATTCATATAAACTTGACTATTTCACCAAACTCAATACATCTATCTTACACACTTAGTCATTTCTAGCATATTGATGTACTCATGTTATCCAACTTGTTTTCCTTCTATTTGGTCCATTTGAGCATGTTGACAATCCCACATCTCTTGCTTGTTCACCAACATTTGGAGATCCTTCTAACTCTAACACTTTTTGAGTACCAGATACTCTAAGTGTCAAAACTTCACAGGGGTGGATATTTAAGTGCCAAAATTTCCAAAAAAAAATAAACTTAAGTGGCAAAATCGAAGAAGAAATGAACACTTAAGTGCCAACGGTAAGAATTTCCAATCAAGCTATTAATGTGGCTTTTTCCAGCTGATTTTTTACTGACATAGCAATTTTTTAAAACAAATTTATCCACATGATGCTGACTTGGCAAGTAATGTGCAAAACGACATCATTTTGCCCCCAAAATTGATTTTTAATATAAATATTAATAAAATTAAATTTTTAAAAACTAAATTTGAAAAAAAGGCCATCCTTGCTTTGTTGCACCCCTTTTTAAAATTTAGTTTTTAAATTTAATTTAATTAATATTTATAATAAAATCAATTTTGGGGGCAAAACAACATCGTTTTGCACATTGATTGCTAAGTAGACAACTCCGGCAAGTCACATAGACCACATTTATTCGTAAAATAATGTCATTTAGGATTTCTGGCTATCTTCACCGAAGTTGGCATTTAAATGTCCAATTTTTGTAAAAAGTGGTATTTAAATGTACCTTTTGAAAGTTTTGACACTTAAGTATCCATTTGTGCCAAGTTTTGGCACTCGTTGTGTACTTTTACCAACACTTTCCACTTAGTATCTTAAAAATCGTGCATGGGACCCTCCCAATCACCGTTCAATTTCGTAATATACCAAGCCTGGAAACGGTGGGGTACATTGTAACCCAAACCCTCGTCGACCCAAACCATAGTCACAACCAACTCACAGAATCGGTTGGTCCCGTGGATAGGGTAAAAGGTATTATCTACCTCCATATCCCATGGAACCACGAATCGGACTGGACGGATCTCCATACTAAGGACCTGAAAAAGGTTAACCACGACGGGGTGAGATAAAATCTCATCGAGTCAACAACCTAAGCCTCGATTAGGACGCAAATTCGCCTCAGAGGCAGCCTAAATACACACCACAAACAAACTCACCTCGCCTCGGCACACCCCTGTAGGTTAGCACATCACATATGCCGTTATAAATACAACAAGTGAAATCAATAATCAGAACAAATAATTCTCACCATCCAAACATTCATATGGGTCCCCATTATAAGGCAAAACTGTTTTGGCACGTCCCATACCATGCCTAACAATTTTACCCCATAATCAAGCGCAATACAGCACAATCATTCACATGTGTTCCGATTATTACGACCCATCGGGCCACGGCCAACACAAAAGTCGGCGGTCTTCCGGCATAACCGGGCATCATGTCGCCCCATCAGGCATGGCATCATCCCGTGTATGCATACGCCTCAGGACAGCATTCCAATAAGGAGCTTGTTCCGAAATCCATCTACGAACGGCATCCCGTTAACTTGGGGGCATCCAAACTTAATCAGGCATCGTCCAACGTAAACGCATCAAGACGGGTTCAATACCCCGCGTAAACGCATCAGGGTCTTTGTGGCACCCCTTTCCCCCGATCCATTAGGGGTCGCCACAGGTACCTATCACTTATTTAAATCAATATACCAGTCTAATAACCCTTTTTTTTTAAAGGGGTTTTAGCGCAGCTCACCAATGGAATCATAAACGAGTCTCACCATCCCGTACTCCAAAATAATAATGCAATGCACACCGACTACGTACCAAAAGAAAAGACAAAGCCGAGTCACTTTTATTTACATTTTCAAGATGGACATCTTGGGTCGGTACAGCAAAAGGCCAAGATTTTAAACTATACTTGGCTAAGACTCAAAAGAGAACTCGACCCTACATCAGACATATATACCCATCCATCAACAAGTGTCGGCTATCCCAAAAAGTGTCAGCTCCCACTAGTCATACGTGCCATCACACCCAACCCGGTGCATCGGGCGATGGCGGCGGCAGCATCCCTAGATTCACACCATCGCGCTGAACGTGGACAGATAGAAACTCTTGGACAACAGGGCCCCCAGCCAAGCCTATGTCATACATAACCAGCACACGGACTCAAAGAAACACCAAACCGGGAACACTGACACAGATGTGCTCCACGCACTCAACCTCAACGTCAGAAGGTATACCGTAGAAGGTACCACGCGCGACCGGTGGCAAAGGCATCTTTTAATCTGAAATGTTAATCCCCAAAGGGGTGAGTACAACCACTCAGCAGTAAAGATCCATTAATCTACACATTGTAGCAAGCAGAACAATCACAATGTCACAAGTATAGTGCATATCATCCATGCTATCGAGCATACATCACCATGCAGTCATGCAAGCATCCCCGCACAATCCTGCATATATTACCATGCCATATACACATACCCATACACATGATTCAAGTTTTAGATTTCAGGGGATCTCATTCAATCTTTCTTCCCAGGGATCAATATTTGCATACCTCATTTATCGCTCGCACCCAACCTGGCATCGCGAGGAACCTCCGGCACACACCTCCGGGCATCCGGCACACACCTCCGGGCATCTCGAAACTCCGAAGACATCCGGCTCACACACTCCGGGCATCCAGCACCCACACTCTGGGCATCTCGACACTCCCGAGGCATCGTCGGCTCACACCTCCGACGGTATACTCATCATCATAATTTATTTTCATATATGCACCACATTTCCACATGATGTACGATGTGATAGTAACAAAGGTCTATCTCAACTTTTGACAATGTGTACCATGCCATATGACACCACAAATGCAACATAATCCATGACTCAAGACATCACATAGAACCAATCCTTTTATTTTTGAAAATACATCAATATTCGGGTGAAACAGTATGCACAGTTCCGAAGATAATTTCGATTAAATACCCAAACGAACTCCAAAAATTATGAGGTTTTGATATGTTACAAACAACACTTAAAGGTAAATATCTCATGAAGAACACTATACCAAAAGAACTTTACATAATTCGGTACGGTCCATGCATCACAGATTTCGAAATTTAGCATTACAGTTTACACAGTTCTGAAAATAATTCTAATTAAATACCCAAACGAACTCCAAAAATTATGAGATTTTGATAGGTTATAAACAACACCTAAAGGTAAGTATCTCATGAAGAACATTGTACTGAAAGAACTTCACACAATTCAGTACGGTCCAAGCATCACAGCTTTCAATATTTCAGCATCACAGTTTGCGCAGTTTCGAAAATAATTTCGATTAAATATCCAAACGAACTCCAAAAATTATGAAAATTTGGTAATTTATAGGCAACACCTAGTGGTAAATATCTCATGAAGAAATATGAATCCAATTCGTTCTAGATTAATAGCTATGGACGATTTAGTTCTTCCCATTCTCGGTACTGTTTTTCCAGATTAAGTCCTTTCAAAGAAAATTCGATTCACCAACCTACTCATGTCCATTTCATCTCAATTTTCGGTATGTTGTTCCTCAGAAGGTTATCTATAACTTTTGTTAAGGGCACAAGATCAAATTTCAACTGTACGATTTTATAAAAATCACAGAATCATGCTAAGTCGAGATAACGTTTTCCAGATCCAGTTTCTTCAAGGAAAGACGATTTCACCTACTTATACTTGTTCATTTCCTCTAAATTTTTGATATGTTATACCTCATAAAGTCCTCTACCATTTTTGTTAAGGAATCAAAGTGATATTCCCACTAAAAATTCGCATGCAGCTCAAAATCTCACAGAGGGTCGGACTGATTTTTCTAGAAACAGCATGCACAGCCAACAAACTTCTTCCCATTGCTTCGAAATCTCCTTACCTCTTCCACATCCAACATTCACCATCCAACATACACACATAACAGCTAGCAAAAGGGTAGAGAAACGGACTCTACTTGCCTCTAATCCAAGCACAACATAGCAAGCAAAGACGGCGGGACACGGCGGCTCGACGGCGACGACGAACCTCCTCCTCTTCACTCGCACGCTCGCTCTCCCTCTCTCGGATGGTCACTCCCTCTCTCTCTCGGTAACCCTCTCTCTCAATCCGCCCACTCTCCCTCTCTTTCTTCCCTTCATCAATTGCAATCATTTGGTTTGCATGGCTAATGCCAGTTGGCCCTAGGGGAAAGACACTTGGCATTTTTCCCATGCACATGATGGGCTAGAAGATGGACCGGGCCTTCTCCCCTTGGTCGACGGCAGCTCCTTTCCTTTGGGCTTCGCGGGCCAGGCCAAAAGGGCCGAATGGTGGGGCTGGTCTTGGGCCTAAAAATTCAACCCACTCTTCTCTAATCTTTCCCTTTTAATTATCACCTAATTACCCATCATATAATTACCTAACTACACTTATTCACTTGGCCATAAAACTTGCAACATAAATCAATAAACTCCAACTTATAAAACACATGGCTAAGAATAGAATTTTCTCATCAAGTAATTATCCATTGAAAAGCTTGGTCTCAATCCATTGCAAATCATGGGTCCAATGGCTACAACACAAATCAACGTCACAACCATTCACTTTTCCATAGATCGTAACGTTTCTAGATATGGCCATGAAATTTTGGGATGCCACAATTCTCCCCTCCTTAGAGAATTCCGTCCTCGAAATTAGATGTCACCTATGCCTCTTGAAACAGGTGGGGGTATTGTTCCTTCATCTTATCTTCACTTTCCCATGTGGCTTCCTCCATATCATGATGTTGCCATGATATCTTGACCAAGGGGATTTTCTTGGTCCTAAGAACTTGCTCCTTTCGGTCCAGCACTTGCACAGGCTCTTCGATGTATCTCACTCTCTCATCCACATTGATGGCTTCATGATCGAGTATGTGACCAGGATCCGGCTGGTACTTCCTCAGCATCGACACATGAAACACATCATGCAAATTCCCCAATTTAGGAGGCAGCGCCAAACGATAAGCTACGTCTCCTATTCTCTCGAGTATCTCAAAGGGTCCAAAAAATCTGGGACCTGACTTCCCTTTCATTCCAAATCGAGATATTCCTTTCATCGGAGATACTTTAAGAAATACGTGATCTCCCACACTAAACTCCAAAGGCCTCCTACGCCTATCTGCGTAGTCTTTCTGTCTACTCTGGGCTGTTTTAAGTCTTTTCTTAATAATCTCAACGACTTCGGTAGTAACTTGCACTAACTCGGGTCCTGTCAGTTTTCTTTCACCTACTTCATTCCAACAGACAGGGGTTCTGCATCTTCTTCCATATAATGCTTCATATGGAGCCATGCCTATACTTTTCTGAAAACTATTGTTATAGGCGACCTCTATCAGGGGCAAGTTTTCATCCCTGTTTCCTCTAAAGTCGATAACACAGGCTCTTAGCATATCTTCTAGAGTCTGGATCACTCTTTTTGATTGTCCGTCTGTTTGAGGATGGAAGGCGGTACTAAATTGAAGCTTTGTTCCTAAGGCATTTTGGAGACTCCGCCAAAAATTTGAAGTAAACCTAGAGTCTCGATCAGAGGTGATCGTTACAGGAATACCATGTAAGCGTATTACCTGGCTTACATATATTTCAGCAAGTTTACTCATTGAATAGTTTATGCGGACTGCTAGGAAATGGGCAGACTTGATCAAGCGATCTACTATTACCTAAATAGAATCGTGACCACTTGATGTTCTTGGCAGTCCTTGCACAAAGTCCATCGTTACATGTTCCCATTTCCACTCCGGTATGTCTAATGGTCCCAATAGTCCTGCAGGTTTGCGATGTTCCGCCTTTACTTGTTGGCATGTCAAACATTGAGAAACGTATCTAGCCGTATCTGCTTTCATGCCATTCCACCAAAATTGCTGACGCAAATTCCAGTACATCTTTGTACTACCCGGATGAATACTATAACCACTCCTATGTGCCTCCGACAGAATTTCCCTCTTTACTTCTTCATTGTCGGGAACACAGAGTCGTCCTTGGCATCTTACCAATCCATCTTCAGAGATTTGAAATTCTGGTCTTTTTCCTAAAGACACTGCATTCTTTACTTTCATAATTTCCGGGTCAGATTCTTGCAGGATCTTAACTTTCCGTATAATTTCGGGTTCAATTCTTAAGGCAGTAAGCATACCGGTAAGACGATTCACTTTCAATTCAAACTCTGAGTCTGCTACAGACTTTAATAGGTTCCATTCTGGCATTCTTAAACTGGCCATCTCCATAGCTGACTTACGACTAAGGGCATCCGCCACCTTATTCGCCTTCCCTAGATGGTACCGTATCTCACAATCATAATCCTTTAACAATTCCATCCACCTCCTTTGTCTCATGTTCAACTCCTTTTGTGAAAACAAATACTTTAGGCTCTTATGATCTGTATAGATTTCAAACTTCTCTCCATACAAATAGTGCCTCCATATTTTCAAAGCAAATACTATAGCTGCCAATTCTAAATCATGAGTTGGGTAGTTCAGTTCGTGAGGTTTCAATTGTCTGGATGCATAGGCTATGACCTTACCATGTTGCATCAAAACACATCCCAGTCCTTTGTGAGACGCATCACTATACACTGTAAAACCATCAGATCCAGATGGTATAGTCAGGATTGGAGCCGAGGTCAATTTTCTTTTAAGTTCCTAAAAGCTCCTTTCACATTCACCACTCCATTCGAACTTCACATTCTTCCAAGTCAATTTTGTTAAGGGGCCTGCCAATCGTGAAAACCCTTCAATAAACCTTCTATAATAACCAGCCAATTCTAAGAAACTTTGTATTTCAGTGGGTGTTGTCGGTCTCGGCCAATTTATTACCATCTCAACTTTTGCCGGGTCCACTGCAATTCCTCCTCCTGACACCACGTGTCCCAAAAATATTATCCGGTCCAGCCAAAATTCACACTTGCTGAGTTTGGCATACAGCTTATGATCTCTCAAAGTTTGCAAAACTAACCTCAAGTGTTGCTCGTGCTCTACAGGCCCTCTAGAATAAATTAGGATATCATCAATGAAAACGATCACAAATCGATCTAAATAAGGCTTAAATACTCTATTCATTAGATCCATAAATGCAGCCGGTGCATTCGTCAACCCAAAAGGCATGACGAGGAACTCGTAGTGTCCATAGCAAGTCCTAAATGCAGTCTTAGGAACGTCTTCTTTCTTTATTCTTAACTGATGGTATCCCGATCTCAAATCAATCTTAGAAAAGACCGAACTTCCCTGTAGTTGGTCGAATAGATCATCAATTCTTGGCAAGGGATATTTATTCTTAATAGTCACTTGATTCAGTTGCCTATAGTCAATACATAAGCGCATCGACCCATCTTTCTTTTTCACAAACAAAACTGGTGCACCCCAAGGTGAAGCACTTGGCCTAATGAATCCTTTATCAAGCAACTCCTGCAGTTGCACTTTCAACTCCTTTAGTTCCATTAAGGCCATCCTATACGGGGCTTTCGATATTGGTCCTATTCCTGGCATTAATTCAATTTCAAACTCAATTTCTCGTTCCGGCGGTAATCCAGGCAACTCCTCAGGAAATACATCTTGAAATTCATTGACTACTCGAATTTCATCGAGCTTAGGCTCTTCCTTAGCATAATCTTTAACCATCGCTAGATACCCTTGACATCCTTCGTCAAGTAATGCACAGGCCTCTATTGCTGAAATAAGCGCTATGGATAGGTTGGTCCGACCTCCCAAAAATTCACAACTAGACTGATCAGGTAAAACAAATTGGATCACTTTTCTATAATAATCCATTTTGGCCCGATATTTATAAAGCCAATCCATTCCTATGATAACATCAAAATCATACATAGCCATCACAACTAGGTCTATTTCCATATCCTTTCCCTCTATTATTATCTTACACTTTCCACATACCAATGTAGACAATACCATGTCCTTTAAAGGCGTAGAAACACAAAGAGATATCTCAAGGGACGTAGTTTCTAACTTGTTTAACTGTCTATATCTTTCGGATACAAATGAATGAGTAGCACCCGTATCAAACAATGCATATGCCCTTTTATCATTTATAAGGATCGTACCCGAGATAACATTTTTGGAAGCTTCTGCTTCCTCTTGGGTGATCGTATACACCCTCCCTTGTGCGGGTGGTCTCTGCGAATTCCTTGACAAATTTGGTCTAGCACTACTTTGTGGCACCTGCCGCACCAAGCCGGCACTCAACTGTGATCTCTCTCGTGGACAATTTTTCTTAAGGTGACCTACCTGTCCACAACCATAGCATTTCAGCCGTCCATTACAGGGTCCTGGGCCATGTTGCCCATCACACCTTCGACATTCTTCATTCCGATAAGATGCTTTTCCCAGATTCAGGCCATCCCTGACTCTTCCAAAATTCCCGAAATTGCTCTTCTTCTTAGATTCCCAGGCCTGACCTTGACCTGTATAGGGTCTCTTGCCCCGTCTGTTATCCCCAAAAGTCAACTGCCTCTTGTATTCTGATTGCTCTCTTACCAACTCCTGCTCCACCAGCTGTGCCCTTTCATAAATCTCATTATAATCCCTTATATTCAAAGGCACCAGTTGCTTCCGGATATTAGTTCTCAATCCCTTCAGGAATCTCTTAGCTTTTTCTTCTTGATCTTCAATCAACCTAGGGCCATATCTAGACAGTTCAGAAAATTTCGCCTAATACTGATCCACTGTCAGCTCCTTTTGTTCTAACTAAACAAATTCTGTAATCTTCTTATCCCTAGCACAATCAGAGAAATGCTTTCTATTGAAAGGTCTGACAAACTCATCCCAATTTACATCGCACTGGTGGAAAGATCGTGTCCCTCGAAGCTCTCCACCAAAACTTTGCATTTCCCTCCAGTAGGGTACTCGCCAAAGTTATCTTCTCAGTATCACTGCAGTCCAACACCCGGAAAATTTGTTCCATCCCATCAATCCAATGCTCCGCCTCCTCAGGACTTCCCATTCCACTAAACTTAGGTGGTTTCAACTTCAAGAATTGCTCCACCAGTCCTTGAGTACGACGTTCTGCTACGGGTTGTTGCTGCGCTTGTCTTTCGATCAGATTTCCTATATTGGCCAATGCCTGCAGGATATCTTCCATTCGGGGTTCAGTCCTTGATGCAGAGGCTTCAGCCCTCGATGGATGACGACCTCCAAATCGTACCATGATTTTCCTGCATTTTCCAAGCATTTGCCTCAGGAATAATCTATGACTCAGTGTCTCCATTTAAAGCAACTGCAACTATAAAATAAGTAACATGAACGTGTTACTAGCACCTAAAAGCAACTCATAATAATTACTAGGGATCTACAAGTGAATACCCATCACCCGTTGTTCAAAGTTAATCAACCACTCTTAGTCAGCATCCTATGGTGTGCATTGTCATTATCTTCCTCAATTCCCAAATGAGGCTCCTTATCACTCCACATGTAAACCTTTAGCTCTGATACCAAAACCGTTGTGGCACCCCTTTCCCTCGATTCATTAGGCGTCGCCACAGGTACCTATCACTTATTCAAATCAATATACCAGTCTAATAACCCTTTTTTTAAAGGGGTTTCAGCGCAGCTCACCAACGAAATCATAAACGAATCTCACCATCCCGTACTCCAAAATAATAATGCAATGCACACCGACTACGTACCAAAAGAAAAGACAAAGCCGAGTCACTTTTATTTACATTTTCAAGATGGACATCTTGGGTCGGTACAGCAAAAGGCCAAGATTTTAAACTATACTTGGCTAAGACTCAAAAGAGAACTCGACCCTACATCAAACATATATACCCATCCATCAACAAGTGTCGGCTATCCCAAAAAGTGTCAGCTCCCACCAGTCATACATTCCATCACACCCAACCCGGTGCATCGGGCTGCGGCAGCGGCAGCATCCCTAGATTCACACCATCGCGCTGAACGTGGACAAATAGAAACTCTTGGACAACAGGGCCCCCAGCCAGGCCTAGTCATACATAACTAGCACACGGACTCGAAGAAACACCAAACCGGGAACACTGACATAGATGTGCTCCAGGCACTCAACCTCAACGTCAGAAGGTATACCGTAGAAGGTACCACGCGCAACCGGTGGCAAAGGCATCTTTTAATCTGAAATGTTAATCCCCAAAGGGGTGAGTACAACCACTCAGTAGTAAAGATCCATTAATCTACACATTGCGGCAAGCAGAACAATCACGATGTCACAAGTATAGTGCATATCATCCATGCTATCGAGCATACATCACCATGCAGTCATGCAAGCATCCCCGTACAATCCTGCATATATTACCATGCCATATGCACATACCCATACACATGATTCAATTTTTAGATTTTAGGGGATCTCATTCAATCTTTCTTCCCAGGGATCAATATTTGTATCCCTCATTTATCGCTCGCACCCAACCTGGCATCACGAGGAACCTCCGGCACACACCTCCGGGCATCCGGCACCCACACTCCTGGCATCTTGACACTCCCGAGGCATTGTCGGCTCACACCTCCGACGGTATACTCATCATCATAATTTATTTTCATATATGCACCACATTTCCACATGATGTACGATGTGATAGTAACAAAGGTCTATCTCAACTTTCGACAATGTGTACCATGCCATATGACACCACAAATGCAACATAATCCATGACTCAAGACATCACATAGAACCAATCCTTTTATTTTTTAAAATACATCAATATTCGGGTGAAACAGTATGCACAGTTCCAAAGATAATTTCGATTAAATACCCAAAGGAACTCCAAAAATTATGATATTTTGATATGTTACAAACAACACTTAAAGATAAATATCTCATGAAGAACACTATACCAAAATAACTTTACATAATTCAGTACGGTCCATGCATCACAGCTTTCGAAATTTAGCATTACAGTTTACACGGTTCTGAAAATAATTCTAATTAAATACCCAAACGAACTCCAAAAATTATGAGATTTTGATAGGTTATAAAAAACACCTAAAGGTAAGTATCTCATGAAGAACATTGTACTGAAAGAACTTCACACAATTCAGTACGGTCCAAGCATCACAGCTTTCAATATTTCAGCATCACAGTTTGCGCAGTTTCGAAAATAATTTCGATTAAATATCCAAACGAACTCCAAAAATTATGAAAATTTGGTAAGTTATATACAACACATAGAGGTAAATATCTCATGAATAAATCTGAATCCAATTCGTTCTATATTAATAGCTATGGACGATTTAGTTCTTCCTATTCTCGGTACTGTTTTTCCAGATTAAGTCCTTTCAAAGAAAATTCGATTCATCAACCTACTCATGTCCATTTCATCTCAATTTTCGGTATGTTGTTCCTCAGAAGGTCATATATAACTTTCGTTAAGGGCACAAGATCAAACTTCAACTGTACGATTTTATAAAAATCACAGAATCATGCTAAGTCGAGATAACGTTTACCAGATCCAGTTTCTTCAAGGAAAGACGATTTCACCTACTTATACTTGTTTATTTCCTCTCAATTTTTGATATGTTATACCTCATGAAGTCCTCGACCATTTTTGTTAAGGAATCGAAGTGAGATTCCCACTAAAAAGTCGCATGCAGCTCAAAATCTCACAGAGGGTCGGACTGATTTTTCTAGAAACAGCATGCACAGCCAACAAACTTCTTCCCATTGCTCCGAAATCTCCTTATGTCCAACATACACACATAACAGCTAGCAAAAGGGTAGAGAAATGGACTCTACTTGCCTCTAATCCGAGCACAACACAGCAAGCAAAGACGGCGGGACACGGCAGCTCGACGGCGACAGCGAACCTCCTCCTCTTCTCTTGCACGCTCGCTCTCCCTCTCTCGGACGGTCACTCCCTCTCTCTCTCGGTAACCCTCTCTCTCAATCCGCCCACTCTCCCTCTCTTTCTTCCCTTCATCAATTGCAATCATTTGGTTTGCATGGCTAATGCCAGTTGGCCCTAGGGAAAGACACTTGGCATTTTCCCATGCACATGATGGGCTAGAAGATGGGCCGGGCCTTCTCCCCTTGGTCGATGGCAGCTCCTTTCCTTTGGGCTTCGCGGGCCAGGCCAAAAGGGCCGAATGATGGGGCTGGTCTTGGGCCTAAAAATTCAACCCACTCTTCTCTAATCTTTCCCTCTTAATTATCACCTAATTACCCATCATATAATTACCTAATTACTCTTATTCACTTGGCCATAACACTTGCAACATAAATCAATAAACTCCAACTTATAAAACACATGGCTAAGAATAGAATTTTCTCATCAAGTAACTATCCATTGAAAAGCTTGGTCTCAATCTATTGCAAATCATGGGTCCAATGGCTACAACACAAATCAACGTCACAACCATTCACTTTTCCATAGATCGTAACGTTTCTAGATATGGCCATGAAATTTTGGGATGCCACAGTCTTTTATGTGATCACACGAGCATACCAACACTCAAACCAGCTTTTATTTCCGTTATTTAGCCAAGAACGTCAAAATCCTTTTTCAAATAATAAACTTTGCAACTCTTTTATTTTTGTTCAAAACATTCCGAAATAAATTCGTACGGGGTCACGTATTTGAAATCAACCCGTCAAACTTTGCACGCATCTAGTTTGAAACTTCACGGTTTTATTGAGCACGTAAAACTTGGCACCCAACACCATATTTCTTTTTCTATTTCTTTGTCCAACCACCCTTTTTGGAAACAATCTTTGGTAACCCCTTTTTTTTTTCTTTAAAACTTTTGGAAAGAAATTCATATGTCCTCACGTACTCAAAATTAACCAGTCAAACTTTGCACGCACCTAGTTTAAAACCTCATTGTTTTATTGGGCACATAAAATTTGGTGTCCAAACCCGACACCTCGTTGTTTTTCTTTTTAAAAGCTTATAAAGCCATCTTTTGATATAAAAATCGAAACCAACCATAAAGCAATCAATTGCACAATATTGGACGTGCAAACACTCAAAATCACGCAAAATTGCATTCAAGAAAACGAGCGTAAAATTCTATGTAACGCCTAATCCGTCACTAATTACGCTAATTGTGATTAAATAAATAAATTGTGATTAATTAAAATAAATCACAATTAATTAAGATAAACCAACTTAATTAACCTAACCATGATTACTTAACCTAACCAAGAGTTAACTCACATTTTTCGATGGCGGCGAGCTCACGACGACAGCAACGCGATGGCATTGAAGACATGCCACTCGGGGATCAAACGGGGCTCAACGGCGGCGGTGGTGAACTTCCCAAGTTCTCGGCCAAGGGAGGGCTTGGCTCGACTGCTTGGGGGCTAGTCGGTGGAGGTGGCCGGACAAAGCTAGCGGCTGCTCAGTGGGCTGGGGTGAGCTTGTGGTGGTGCGGTGGAACTAGTGGCTGCTAGACGTAAGTGGTAAAGGAGCTGCTGGGCGGTGACTCGGCTGGACGTGGGGTGGTGAAGAAGTCGCTGGTGGATGCTGTGAAGTGATGAAGGCGTGAAGATGGGAAGCTGCTGGCGGAATGGCTACTGGGATGTGGTGCGGCAAAGATGAAACAAAATGGAAAGAAAAGAAGGGGTGAGGCGAGAGAGGAAATAGGCGAGAGGGGAGAAAGGGACATGAGGAAGGAGAAGGGAAATGGAGAGAAGAAGAGAGTCGGCTGCAGCAGGGAGGATGTGTGTGTGTGTGTGTGTGTGTGAGAGAGAGAGAGAGAGAGAGAGAGAGAGAGAGAGAGAGAGAAGAATAGGCCAATCAAAAAAACCTTAGCAAATAGCTAAACCATCATCACATGACCTCAAAGTCTTCGTGCCCCAAAGCCTTTAGCTCATCCAATCAAAAATTACCTCTAATTTCCCCCAAATAAATCCTTTTTAGGGTAGAAAAAAACCCAATTCTCATCCCATCCGAATTTCCTTTTCTTTTTCTTTTTGTCCAAAAATTGTTTTTCCACAAAATTTCGAACTCGTCGAAAATTCGCCGAAAGATAAGACGACATCCAATAAATGAGTCGTGACACGCTCGAACGTCCGATTCCCAAAACCGAATTTAATTTCGTGGTTAAAATTGACCAAACGCCACTTTAGTATAACCTAATCTACCGAGTAGTTTTTAGGGGTTTTAACGCGTTTGACCCGTGGTCGATAATTTTCGATCCACGTTTGTGCATCTTCGAATCGTAGAAGACCCTCGGTTGTCATAAAATCGTGAGGGTTCAATTACGTATCTCAAGTATAATATCGATAGAAAATAGGGTTATTGCCATTCGACGCGAATATCGCAATCGTGCGGAACCACCGGCAATTCAACTACGTGATTCCATCGAATCAACTTATATCCATTCGCTAATCGATTTATAATTGTGTCATATTGACCCTTGCCGATTATTGTGGTCGAACGGTCGATTTCCAATCGAATTCTCTAGTTTGTCGCGTTTATATGCCCTAATGGCCTTACCTAATAGATTAGTTAACTCATGAGTGATCAATTCCAAGTAAAATGACCATAAGCGCGTCGACGAAACAACCATTTCCTATATCCGAATCAGGGGCCAAATTTCGGGATGGCACACTAATGTCCTTCAAGGTCTTTGGATGCGGATTCAACCATTCAGTGAAGACAAAGAGTCAATCAGTGTGTTGATGTCCTTGGAAGTCTTTTTATGCTAAAAAGCCAAAAGGATCATTCAAATGATCGGAAGTCATGCAAACACAAGTTCGTCAATGGACAGCATCAATAGACTACTAGTAATCTATGCTTGTGATTACATATGTAAGGGATGAAGCAAATATCGAGCTCCGAAAAGTGTTGTCCATATGCTCATCTAATTGCAATGGTAACAACACTATGGCCCCGTTTGGTTCGGCTTTGGGAATGGGCTTTGGGACTCTAAAGTCCCTTGGCCAAATGCAAATGCGTTTGGTTCAACTTTTTGGGTGACTTTGGCAAGATGCAATTGTATTTCCAAATGACTCTAAGGGCCCTTAGTCCAAAGCAAGTCTAGAGGTCCTTTGGGAACTTGCATTTTCGGAATGCAAGTTTTGGTTACTATTCATCTTCTCCGGAGAAGCCGATCATAGGTTGACGACCGCCGACCAAGGGGTCGCTCGCGTAGGTGACCGCCGCCTGAGGGTCGCTCGACCCCCGCGACCGTCGCTAGACCTCATACGACGCCTGGGTCACGCGACCCAGGCGACTGATGGCCTGAATCGCGCGACCCAGGCGGCCGTCACCTGGGGTCGCCCGACCCCGACGACCGTCCGGGGGCCAAATTTGGCCATCCGATTGCCAGATCTGGTGGTCCGATGTCTGGACTTCAAAAAAAAATACAAATATTTTTTTGCTTTTTTAATTTAGTAAGAGTCATTTACAAATACAAATTTTACCAAATGGTATTTTGGCCAAAGTTGTTTCTCAATGCAAATTTTACCAAACGTTATTTGCATTTCGGAAAACCCCTTCACCCAAAGGTATTTGCATTTTTGCAAATGCATTCCCCAAAAACCGAACCAAACAGGCCTTATATATCCATTACAAAGGCTTGGAGTTTGCATCAGAAGCACTAGAGATGTATAAAGTAGTTATGCCATTTTTTACGGAAGATAAATATTAACGGGAGCAGTCTGTCTGGTTTGGAAACTGCACTGACGCTAGTAAGCAATAGGGAGCCATTTTGCTAATGGCAATAACAATACAACAAAAACTTCATAGAGATGAGTTGCAAATGGTCCTCTAAGAGTCGGATGGCTATATATATACAATCCAAGAGAAGTTGGAAGTTTGGATTGGGAACAAATAAACCGTGTCTACAACTTTGAGTGTTCTTCTTTCTGTTGATAGTGGTTGTGATGCCAATTATGTCTTTGTAAGGGCGACTGAGTTGTAATAGTAAGTCGTCAATCATACAAGTGTAAGAGCAATGCTTGTGTTCTAATAGTGTGATCTTTCGCATGAAAGAAATAACACTTACCAATTGCAACTTGCAATGCTGAGAGTGGATTTCGGCCTGATTATGAGAGTTAGTCTTGAGAGTGGATGTAAACTTGAAGATAAAGCCGAACCACCATAAAACTCAGTGTGTTATTTTCTATCCCTTTATTATTTGTCCATCATCACTACACCCAATTACATTAATCCATTTGTCAACATCACTCCTAATTACCTATTTGTTCATCAACTGTATTCCTGATTTTATTAAACTATTTCTGCCAAAGGTGAAGTTTTAACTATTGAAAGATCGTCATAGTTCTCATTCAACCTATTCACTCGCCCCCCTTTAGGTTATATGGTTAGCCCCAATAATTGGTATCAAAGCCTCATTGCTCATTGATGATTATTAGAAGTGCATTTACCTTTGAGAATAAAGATCTTGTTATAGTTAATTTTACAATTGGTGTTTCTACAAATTTGTTTTTGTTGATAATCCATTTGCTAAACTCAAGATTCTGGAATTACTTCGTTCATGTTATTGGTTTCTTTGTTTTAAATCAAAGTGTTCCAAATTTACATTTTACTAAAAGATCTTCAATACTTTTGAAATTTTATGAACTCTAATTCTTGGCTTTGATAGATTTTTCCAATTACTTTGATTAAGTTCTTTGGATAGAAGAATATCCCAATCCAAATGAGCAATCTTACTTTCATGTATTGTTACTTATATGAATTTTTCCGAATAAATGAAGTTGTATTGTCTTGTTTGTTTTTCACCCCACATGATCCAACTACAAGCAAGAGGAAATGCGATCCTCGCCGAGCAAAGGAAATTTGGGATACGCTTGAAGTTGCCTATGAAAAGACCACTAAATTCAAAGAAGCGAAGCTGAATATTCTGATTGGTGGTTACAAGACATCCAAGATGAGCCACATGAAAGTATCAAAGGAATGCTCGTGCTATAACACCATCATGGATGGACTTGTTGAACAACAAGATTATCGGGCATCCAAAGCTCAAAAGTGACAATTAATAAAATTGTGTTCCTTCTTGTGAATTTGAGAAGCCTTAAAAAAGTCATTCAAGTAGTGTAATCCTTTCTCCTTACTCTTTCCACCTTTTCTTTTAAATTTCTTTTCAACTTCTTGATGATTTAAGAGATAAACAAAATGAACCTTTTGATTCTTAATCCATGTTTCCACTTGAACAAGCATACTAGCCATTTCATTTGCATTCCACTTATCCTTTATAGTGTTATCATTCATCTAAAATGGGCCATATTTTTCATGAGACAATGAATTATGTATGAACTATACTAAAAAGTAGTCATCCACATTTATTCCCAAAATCCTTAATTTTGCTTCTAAGTTCATCATCTCAGGTACATAGTTATGTATGGTATGTAAATCACCTTATTTTATGGTGGTAAAAGCGCTCATCATTTTACTAACAAGTGACTTATCGGTAGTTTGAGAACGCTCTTCTAAAATTTCATAAATTCCTTAGCATTATCAATTTTGAGAAGAGTGGCCTTTAAGTTGTTTGCAATTGTCATTCACATAAACATTAAACGCAATCATTCTTCAACTTGAAGTGCTAAATCAAAATCCAGGACACCTAAGTTAAACTGCACTTATTGAGACCAATCAAAGAAATTTGTTCCATACAAACGAAGAATGCAAATGAAGAGAAACATGTACAGATACTACAAATATGCAAGACAACATTCATATACTAGTGCTTTAAGAATATCAAATTATAAGATTCAAAAAAAAAATACATGTACATCATAATTCTCCTTAGGGTGATCTTATGATATGCATTAAACCATAATGATGCTAAAAAAATTTATTTGATAATTATAAATAGACCTCATTAAAATTTATTTGCTATCTTTGGATATACATACAAATTTAACAAGCGGTATTAATTACCAACTATAACATTCATAAATTATAAGAAATTGATTAACCTTTAAGTGAATCCTTAAGTTCTTATAATTAAAGAACTTCAATATACCCATGACACCAATATATATATATATATATATATATGTGTAGCATATCAATTTCAATCAAAGCATCAATTGATCATGGGTAATTTAACAAAACATTATACAAATTTCAAAAATTCGAGAGACCTTAAGGTTCAGACACTTCGGTGACTAACAAACCATTCATAGTTTAATTTTTTAAATTGTGATACATAATAATTGATTCATAATTTCATTATTTCTAGACATTAAGATAAAATCTTTTTTGTGATAAGATTGTCAGAAAGGTATGAGAATCAAATTATACATCATGATGCCTTAAGAAGATATGTCAATTCGACATAAATATATGAATACGTATAGCAAAAAAAATTAATGTGTTGGAAAACATGAAAATATACATACATCAAGAGCACTAAACCCAAACAATAATTTTCATGCCATTTCATTAAGCAAGTGCTTGAATTAATCAATTAACTGCATATGTATCAATTCATGGTTGAATTGATTTGTGAAATTGATTGCTAAATTATGCAATTGAGTGCTTGGTGATTTTTTTTAATTATTATTGCAAAAATATGATTTTATGGTATTTAATTAGAAAAATACCGAGTGTCGGGTTTTGACGCCAAAAATATTTTAGGTACTATATAAAATCGTGGAATTTTAAAATGGGAGAGTATCACATTTTATGGTTCAATTTGAACTTGTGACCACACACAATTATTTTACCGGGTATTTTTTTCAATACGAAGAAAATTGGCCAAGTCCATTATTTGAAATGGAAGTATTTGAGTGCAAAGCACGATGTTCTTGGCCGAGCATGGATGTGCGTGTGGTCATTATCGGAACCCGTCCTAATGCGTTCGCGCGGTACGATGCCTGATTAAGTTCAAATGCCCTTAACAACGGATGCCAGTCGCAGTGGAGGCTGGGCCAATGCTCCTTTATGGAATGTCGTCTAGATGTAGACGTTACCGTGCCCGAAGGAGCAGGACAACGCCCGGTTATGCCGGATGACCGCCAACTTATGAGCTAGCCATGACCGTTGTGTCGTAAATAATTGGAACACGCTTGAGTGATTGAGATAGCCGTGTCTGATTATGGGACAAAATTGTGTGGCACGGAATGGGATGTGTCATAACAGTTTGGCCTTATAATTGAGACCTCTGTGATTGATTGATATATGAAAATGAGGTGTTCCGGTTATTGAATGCATTTAATGTATGCACGTGATATATGAGATGTACTAATGTGCAGGGAGGTGCTAAGGTGAGGTAAGTCCTATATGGTGCATGTTTAGGCTGCCTCTAGGTGAATTTTTGTCCTAATCGGGGTTTAGGGTGTAGACTCGCTGAGATTTATCTCACCCTGTCATGGTTTACAATTTTTTAGGTCCTTTGATGGAGGTACGTCACTTACGTTTTAGGTGTCCGCGGGAGGTGGAGTTCGAGACTACTCATCTCCCCTTCCACAGGATAACCTGGACCCGTGAGCTTGTGGTGACCACTCTTTGGGTAGATGAGGGCCCACCTCACTTGGTACCTCATTGTTTCAAAGCGTGGTACATTATCAAGCTTGACGGGACTCGGGAGGGTCCTTTCGAAGGTTTTGACGGGCCCGCCGTCTATACCGAGTATGAGGAGGTACTCGACCCCATTATAGATATCGATATATTGGAAGATATCGAGGCGAACGCGGGGCCCGAGGCTGAAGGGCTCGAGGTAGAGGTAACTGATCCCTTGGACACCAATATCCCATACGGTGTCATAGTAGACCCGGATCCCGAGTCAGTAGGGTTTGGGGTAGAGTGGGATTAGGAGTTTCTTTTTGGATATAGACTCATGTATATAAACCGTAGGTTTGGCTTGACTGTATATAAAGTGTGTTTTTTGAAAAATGTGTTAGCATGTTTTACTATCCCCTATGTTTGATTGTTATCTAGGTTTATTAGTTCGCTTCTACATGTGCATAAAATGAATGGGTTGGCGACGCGTCCTGGGAACGTCGCAATTTAATCGACCGCCGAGAGATGTGCACACGCTCGAGGTTCGAGGAATGACATCCCCGCCCGAAGTGGTATCAGAGCTTGTTAGTATCTAGAATGATCAGGTGTGATAGGTCTTAGGATAGTTAGTAGGAAATGTCTTTTTCTTATGCAGATGCTTGTGATTGATTAGCTAATTGGTAGATTATTTTGTGTGGGTCGCTTAGTTTTCTAATTCTAGGTTGGAATTGGAAAGCAGGTTCTATAAAGAGTCTGTATTATAAGCGATCCAGAACAGAGGACTCCTAGGAAGAGGATGGTTTCGTCTGTTGCTCGGGGTAGGACGCCGACTAGGGTCGGTACCCGAGGAAGAGAGTCGACTCGGGCCAGCGCGAGTGTAAGAGTACCACCGCAGGCCAATACTGGTGTAGCAGCACCCGGCGATACTAGAATCAATGGGATCGTGCAAGCGCTTGAGATGTTGGGGAATTTGATGGGACAGCAAGCACAGAATCAAGCCGCCCCTACCGTCGTTGCCACTGCTGCTACCACACCTACCTAGATTCCACCTGGGAACGTGATTGGTGATCGGCCTATGCACAAGTTAGTAGAGTAATTTCTGAAGCTGAACCCGCCGAGGTTCTCAGGAGCAGGCGATCCCAAGGCTGTAACCCTCTAGATCCATGAGTTAGAAAAGGTTTTCGCACTGCTAAGGTGCTCTAATGAAGATAAGGTAGTCCTGGCGATCTACTAGCTGCAGGGAAATGCAAGTACCTGGTGGGAGGCCACTTCGTTGAAGTTTTTAATGGGAAGTACTTCTCTGACTATGCTAGAGAACAGAAGATGACAGAGTTTCAACGCCTTTGTCAGGGACTGATGTCCGTAGACTAGTACGAGGCGAAGTTCAATGAACTATCTAGATACGCCCCCAGACTGATCGAGGATCCGATAGATAGAGTAAGGAGGTTCAGGGATGGCTTCAGACCGGAGATTAAGGATCTGCTTGTGCCGTTGAATCTAAAGGATTACAACAACTTATATGAGAGGGCACAGTTGATAGAGAGAAACTTGAATGAACGAGCCGCTGCATCTGGGTCGTGATTCGAGTCAAGCAAAGATGACAATCGGTTCGGAAAAAAGTCAATGACCAGAGGAAGATATCCCATTCCGCCCAATAGAAGGGTGGGATTGGAAAGTCGGTGCCCAACCAGAACAGCATGTGTCATTTCTGCGGAAGACGACACGAATCAACCCCATGTTTCACAAGAACGGGAGCTTGCTTTAGATGTGGCTAGCAGGACCACCAGATCAAAGATTGTCCACGCGGACCGATGGGATCACAGCTGCCACTACCGCTAATGGGATAGAACAGAGGAAGTGCGCCACAGAACGCACAACAGGGCATGATGAACAAGCCTCCAACACAAGGAAAGGTGTATGCTATCACCCGACGAGACGTAGAGGACTCGCTAGACGTGGCCACAGGTACGGTCTCGCTGAACGACCATATTGCCTTATGCTTTATTTGACCCTGGGGCTATGCATTCATTTATTGCTGAGCAGTACGTTAAGTTGGTAGGGTTGAGTCTAGAACCGTTAGGGTCAGTCATTAGTATATCGACCCCGTTAAAAGATAAGGTGTTGTTTGTAGTAGACTGTTCTGGTTGCAAGTTAGATATTGGTGAGCGGGAGGAAATGATAGATTTGATTGTGCTAGCCATGTATGATTTTGATGTGATTATTGGTATGGATTGGCTCACCAAATAACGAGCTATTGTAGACTGTCATCGTAAAGCGATTTAGTTTAACTCGTTAGCGGGTGAAAGTTTTGAGTTTATTGGAAGTCGAGGAGGACCCTCGATTACATTAATTTTCGTCGCTTGAGGGAACCCGTTTGTTAGATGTGGGTTGCCAAGGTTATTTGGCAACTGTCGTGGATACAATAGTTGAGGAGCCGAAGATGGAGGACATCGCTGTGGTACAGGAGTTTCCTTATGTGTTTCCTAAGGAATTACCTGGTCTGCCCCTAGAAAGGGAGATCGAGTTCGTGATTGAGATGGCCCCTTGGGACGAAGCGAATCTCTAAGGCCCTTTATCGTATGGCTCTATCAGAGTTGAAGGAACTGAAGGTGCAAATGCAGGAGTTGTTAGACAATGGATTTATACATCCTAGTGCATCACCTTGGGGAGCACCAGTTCTGTTTATGAGGAAGAAAGATGGTTCGTTGCGTCTTTGCATCGACTATCGGTAACTCAATCAGGTGACGATCAAGAACAAGTACCCGCTGCCAAGGATTGACGACTTGTTTGACCAGTTACAGGGAGCATCGATATTTTCCAAGATCGACCTAAGGACAAGTTACCATCGGCTGAGGATCAGAAAGGAAGATATACCGAAGATGGCGTTTCGTACGCGTTATGGCCATTATGAATTTGCCGTAATGCTATTTGGTTTAACCAACGCCCCAGCTACTTTCATGGATCTAATGAATCGAGTATTCAAGGAATATCTAGATCAGTTCGTGATTATGTTCATCGATGACATCTTAGTGTACTCTAGAAGTCCAGAGGAGCATGAAAGACACTTAAAGACAGTGCTTCAGACTTTGCGAAATCATGGACTGTACGCCAAGTTTTGTAAGTGCAAGTTTTGGCTGACTTGTGTAACTTTCTTAGGTCACGTGATTTCTGGCGAAGGGATTTCTGTGGACCAGCCAAGATTGAAGCCGTGATCAATTGTCCAAGACCGACGACAGTGACAAAGATCAGAAGTTTCTTGGGATTGGCAGGTTATTACAGACGATTCGTGGAAGGATTTTTTGCAATAGCCCTGCCACTTGATAAATCTATAAAAATAGAGTTATTTTACCTATTTCAAGCAACAATTAATGCAATATCTATGAGAAAATATTTGGATCTCCTTCTAATTATTTGAATTTTCCTTATTTATGCAGAATAATGAGATATGGAAAAGATAAGGAAAAGAATGGCAAAAAACAGGAATTCAAATCAAAAAGCAGTGGAAGCTGGATATCAAATCAAGGAATCCTTGATTTTGTTCCCTAATGTTATCTGCAAGCGTTGGGAGATAGATATCTTGGATATATCCTATAAATAGGAGAATATTGAGAGTCTGATAGGGCAACTAGGTTTTTGTTAGATCATTTTTAATTGTTCTATGAGTTTTTCAAGTATTTTGAAGAGAAGACAAACTTCTTTGATTCAAGATGCTGGGTTTGATATATATTTTTATTTCTTCTTCTATTATGTTATAATTTTCTTTTGTTAGGGCTACGATGTAGCCTAACCATGATAATGTGAATTTCATGATTTTTATGTTTTGCAATTGATTTCATTCATGTGAGTTATATATTATTGTGCATAATGCTTTTGAGTGACTGTCCACCACTTGAATGATTTGATGTGCATGTTTGAAATTGAGAAGTGATAATATGCAATTGCTCATGATAATATATAACAATGAATTAAACATGGATAGAGATATACCGCATTATTTTTGCAGATTTTGGTGATAAGGTGATCCAAAAGACTCATTGTAAACAGGGAATATTCATAGTTTTTAATGCACTTATGTTTATTTTAATTCACATAGAGATATAGTTGATTAATAAACTGAGTAGGTTTGCTATACCTAGAGATAGGATAGTAAATAGATTAGAAAATTCCACTATCACATGTTTGATATCGTTCTTGTACCCACAACAATCTGAAATTCATATCTAGTGGTTATGGTGAAATCGGATGTTCTAACATATTTATCTAATTAATTTACTGCATTTAGTCTCCAAATTTTTGTTTTTAATTTATTCTCAATTTTATTTTGATATGTTAGATAAATTTTAGAATTAATCTATTTTAGTATTTAATTAGTTTATTAATCATCAATATCCGTGGGACGATACTCTTTCTCATCATTATATTACTTGTTCGACACATTCACTTGCGTTTAGAATTTTACGAACAAGTTTTTGGTGCCGTTGCCAGGGCTCATTTGTTTAATACTAATTAATATTGATACAAGATAATTCTAAGTTTAATCTAGCTTTCCTTTTGTTTTATTTTTCAGGGTGTATGTCGGTTTATGACACGTAGCCAACAAGGGAAACTTGCTAAGCTTGATCTAGAAATTGAGCGTACATTTAAAAGGCGACTGAGAGAACAGAGAAATCATGCTAAGAAGATGGCAAACGGTGATAATGAAAATCCACGTAAACTCTTAAGAGATTATGCTGCACCAACAGTTCAAGGCACCACATCAAGTATCAGAAGACCTGCAATTCAAGCAAACAACTTTGAGATCAAGTCGTCACTCATTCAGATGCTTCAACAATCAGTGCAATTCAGTGGGCTACCAAGCAATGATCCAAACTCTCACATCGATGCTTTTCTTGAAATCTGTGACACCATTAAATATAATGGAGTTACAGATGATGCTATTAGATTGAGATTATTTCCATTCCCTCTTAGAGACAAAGCTAAGAGTTGGCTTTCTTCTCTTCCTACAGGATCAATTACTACATGGAATGATATGGCTCAGAAATTTCTTGGTAAGTTCTTTCCACCTGCAAAATCCACTCAGATGCATAACGATATTACTAATTTTATGCAAATGGATAATGAATCTTTATATGAAGCATGGAAAAGATTCAAAGAATTTCTTAGGAGATGCCCACATCACGGACTACCCGTATGGATGCAGGTACAAACTTTTTATAATGGCTCTAGTACAAATCTTCGTTTTATGATTGATGCAGCTGCAAGAGGAACTCTAAATAATAAAACACCAAAAGAAGCCTACGATCTATTAGAGGAGATGGCGTCCAATAGTTATCAGTGGCCTACTGAGAGACTACCAATGCGAAAAGCTAGCAGAGTTCACGAAGTGGATGTTTTTGCTACAATTCCTGTATAATTTGAAGCACTCAACAAAAAGCTAGATAATATGAGTGTTTCAGCCCTGATAATTCAGAATTTGACGTGTGATTTTTGTGGTGGAGGATATGTTAGCACACCGTGTCAGGTAGGTAATACTTTTATATAATCTAGTGAAAATTCTAACTTTGCTGGAAATTTTAACAGGTCACAGAATAATCTCTACTCCAACACGTACAATTCGGGATGGCGCAATCATCAAAAATTTTCATGGAATAATCAGAATGTGATGAGACCACTGGGATTCAAACAATCAGAAGAGACAAAGTCCAATTTGGAAGATATAGTCACCAAACTTGCTAATATGACTCATGACTTCATCAAAAGCACGAATATGAGATTTCAAAACCAAAAGGCTTCAATCAAAAATTTGGAGATGCAAGTGGGTCACTTAGCAAGCATGATGTCAGAGAGACAATAAAGTTCTTTGCTAAGCAACACAAAGAAAGATCCAATTGAAAACATAAAGGCTGTAACCCTAAGAAGTGGTAAACAAGTGGGAGAAGAAAATGTCAAACAGGAGATTGTCAGAGACAAGGAAGAGGTGATCAATAAACAATCAAAAGAGACAAGCAAGAGTAAACTTTTTCCAGATAATCCCAAGCCATATGTGTTGCCAATTCCATTCCCTCAGCGACTCCAGCAGCACAAAATAGATAAGCAATTTTTTAAATTTTTTAATGTATTTAAAAAATTGCACATTAATATTCCTTTTGCAGATGCCTTAGCGCAAATGCCTAGTTATGCAAAAATTTTGAAGGAGATTTTGGCAAACAAAAGGAAACTGGAGGATTATGAAACTATGAAGTTAAATGAGGAGTGTTCAGTCATCCTACAAAACAAATTGCCTCCGAAATTAAACGATCCAGGGAGTTTTACTATTCCTTGCACTATTGGGGATTCTTACTTTGAAAAAGCATTATGTGATTTAGGTGCAAGTATTAATCTGATGCCTTATTCAGTTTTCAAGAAATTAGGATTAGGCGAGGTAAAAGCAACCACATTGTCACTTCAACTGGTTGATCGATCAATTAAATATCCGAGAAGTATTGTGGAAGATGTTTTGGTAATGACAAATTTATCTTTCCTGCAGATTTCATAGTTCTTGACATGGAGGAAGATTTTGAGGTACCACTTATTTTATGTCAACCTTTTCTAGCAACAGGAAGAGCTCTTATCGATGTACAACAAGGGAAGTTAATTCTTAGAGTTTAAGATGATCTTGTTTTCATTTAATGTTTTTAAAGCAATGAAATATCCATCTGATGATAATTCTTGTTTTAGAGTTGAGACAGTGGACAAGTTGGTGAATAAGGTTTTTCAGGAAAATATTTTTAAAGATCCACTTGAAGCATGTCTGATTCGACCAAGGAACAAAGATATTCAGAATGAGGAGATAAAGGAGTACGCAAATTTCATGGAGGCAATTCCACCATATTCAAGGAAAAAGGAAATTAAATTTGAGGAGTTGGAACAACACATTATAAAGCCTAAACCATCAATTGAAGAGCCTCCAGTTCTTGAAATTAAAATTACCGTTATCTCACCTTTAGCCCAGCCTTACATTACAAACCGAGAAAAGTCCCATTAACTTTTGGTTTGATAATTAGCTTACATTAGTGGAGAGAGGAATGAATAGCAAACCTATGAGATTTGGTCATAATTATTGAGAATTTTTTAGAGGTTGCATATCAATGTGAATTTATCTGGATTGCATATAATTTGAAAAAGATGAGAACTCTCACACAAACACTTGGATCACACAGTTAGAATTGGTCTTAACTCATAAATCAATTTCAATGTTTAGATGAAATTTGTGTTTTTCTTTGAATTGTGAATTTGAGCAATTATGGAAAGATGTCATGGAGGAGGTTGTTAGCTTGAGTATGTGTTATGTCTTGATTTTACTCGAGGACTAGCAAAATGTTAAGTTTGGGGGTTTGATAACTCTATAAAAATAGAGTTATTTTACCTATTTTAGGCAACAATTAATACAATATCTATGAGAAAATATTTGGATTTCCTTCTGATTATTTGAATTTTTCTTATTTATGGATAATAATGAAATATGGAAAAGATAAGGAAAAGAATAGCGAAAATCAGGAATTCAAATAAAAAAGCAGTGGAAGATAGATATCAAATCAGGGAATCCTTGATTTTGTTCCCTAATGTTATCTCCAAGCATTGGGAGATAGATATCTTGAATATATCCTATAAATAGGATAACATTGAGAGCCTGATGGGCAGCTAGGTTTTTGTTAGATCGTTTTTCATTGTTCTATGAGTTTTTCAAGTATTCTGAAGAGAAGACAAAAGTGGTGACAGAATTCTTGTTCTTTGATTCAAGATGCTGGGTTTGATTTATATTTTTATTTCTTCTTCTATTATGTTATAATTTTCTTTTGTTAGGGCTACGATGTAGCCTAACCATGATAATGTGAATTTCATGATTTTTATGTTTTGCAATTGATTTCATTCATGTGAGTTATATATTATTGTGCATAATGCTTTTGAGTGACTGGCCACCACTTGAATGATTTGATGTGCATGTTTGAAATTGAGAAGTGATAATATGCAATTGCTCATGATAATATATAACAATGAATTAAACGTGGATAGAGATATACCGCATTATTTTTGCAGATTTCGATGATAAGGTGATCCAAAAGACTCATTGTAAACAGGGAATATTCATAGTTTTTAATGCACTTATGTTTATTTTAATTCACATAGAGATATAGTTGATTAATAAACTGAGTAGGTTTGCTATACCTAGAGATAGGATAGTAAATAGATTAGGAAATTCCGCTATCATATGTTTGATATCGTTCTTGTACTCACAACAATCTGAAATTCATATCCATATCTAGTGGTTATGGTGAAATCGGATGCTCTAACATATTTATCTGATTGATTTACTGCATTTAGTCTCCAAATTTTGTTTTTAATTTATTCTCAATTATATTTTGATATGTTAGATAAATTTTAGAATTAATCTATTTTAGTATTTAATTAGTTTATTAATCATCAATCTATGTGGGACGATACTCTTTCTCATCATTATATTACTTGTTCGACACATTCACTTGCGTTTAGAATTTTACGAACACCACTGACTCAACTGCTGAAAAAGGAAGAGAAGTTCGTATGGACGGATAAGTGCGAGCGTAGTTTCCAAGAGCTTAAGCAAAAGCTGACTACCGCACCAATGCTGACAATTCTGTATGGTCCTTAAGGATACGAGATCTTTAGTGATGTGTCGTACAGAGGACTGGGTTGCGTTTTAATGCAGCATGGCAAAATCGCTGCGTACGCGTCCCGTCATTTGAGACCTCATGAGTTGAATTATCCGACGCATGATTTAGAACTCACGGCGATTATCTTCGCTCTGAAGATTTGGAGACATTGCTTGTGTGGAGAAAGGTTCCAGATCTTTACAGACCACCAAAGTCTTAAGTATTTATTCTCTCAGAAGGAGTTGAACATGAGACAGCGTCGTTGGATGGAACTTCTCAAGGACTATAACCGCGACATTCTGTATCATCCCAGAAAAGCCAACAAGGTTGCAGATGCATTGAGCCGGAAGTCTTCGATTACGCAGATGGTGATCCAGGAGTGGATCCTACTCGAAGGAGCTCGAGATTCAGTTTTCAAATTTGATGTAGTCCACCTTTCAAGTCTTATGGCCACCCTCAAAATTAAACTGAAAGTGCAGATAAGGATTAAAACGTTGCAATTGATAGACCCGGAGATCCAGAAAATTCTGCAAGAGGATCAAAAAAGAGAAAACCTGACTTTCAGATTTTTGAGGATGGAACGCTAAAGTTTCGTGGACGATTGTGTGTACCTGACGATGGAGAGCTTAAAGAGAAGATCTTGTCATAAGCTCATCATAGCAGTTACAACATTCATCTAGGCACTACAAAGATGTATCAAAATTTGTATCAACAGTATTGGTGAACCGGTATGAAGGCGGATATTGCTAGACATGTCGCCAAGTGTCTGACGTGTCAGCAAGTGAAAGCACAACATTGTAAGCCGAGCGGACTTTTGTAACCTCTCAAGATTCCCGAGTGGAAGTGAGAACATATCACAATGGATTTTGTGATGGGATTACCAAGGAGTCAGCGAGGTAATGATTCCATATGGGCTGTAGTTGATAGATTGACGAAATCTGCTCACTTCATCGTCGTACGAAAGGACTTTGCATTGGACAGATATGCTGAGTTGTACGTGAAAGGGCTAGTAAGAACACCTAGAGGGGGGTGAATAGGTGTTAAAGGAAATTTTCGCAAGACTTAATAAATCAAAACGTCTTTAGAAGATAATATACTGAATATATAAATTACTACAGGCAATTATATAAATTTATGAATTAAAGTAAGAAGTTTAGGGAAAGAGAATGGAAACATAAGGTTTATAGTGGTTCGGCTTAGATTAAGCCTACGTCCACTCTCCCGCACTGACAGCACACTGGCTGGATATCACTATGAAACAAAAGAGATTTTACAATCTCACGTCCTTGACTTCACATTGTAAAAATCCTACTACACTTTTTCAAAGTCTCATAAATATTCGTTCTCTCTTTTGAGTACAAGTTAGACTCAATGATTGAAAATAGCAAATAACTAAGAGCTTCAGACTTTGGAATTTTTCTTTCACGCACACTCTCGAACAACTTGAGGGTCTTCCTTATATACTCCTCCATGCATCTACAACCGTTGGCACTTTCCAAATGAGTTCCTCCAATCTTCCCGTTCGACAGAATCAATTAAGGAGATCTCGAGTCATTTAAGGAATGTGATAATAACCCACCAATCCTGTTAGCCCATACAACCAGGATTTTGGTTTCCATAAGTAGAACCTTCTAAATAAACTTCGCCTTTCAAAATGTATGATTATCCGAATTGATTCCAATAAGAATAATTGATCATAGGTGCTATTTCCAGCAGAAAGATCTTTCACAAATCGTACGAACCGAATCCTTGAAGATAAACTCGCATCCGAATAAATCTTCTCTCGTCGATCTAGAATCTGTCAGTGAGGTCAGACTTTGAGCTTCAGTCGATAGACTTTGATAGAAGAGTCTTGAGTTCTTTAGACTATAACACTTGAGTATGCAACCCTTCAGACTAGACTATTTGGAAAGGTTTTGTCAGCTTCAAAATAATAAGGAGTCTTCTCTAACAGTACGTGCAATAGATAGTTCAACTGCATGGAGTGCCAGTAATGATTACGTTAGATCGAGATCCGAAGTTTACAACCACTTTCTGGAAAAGCTTACAGAGTGCCTTGGGAACGAAGCTGCAGTACAGTACGGCCTATCATCCACAGATAGATAGCCAGTCTGAGAGGACGATTCAAACCCTCAAGGATATGCTACAAGCTTGTGTACTAGACTTCAAAGAAAGCTGGGAGGAACAGCTTCATCTAGTTGAGTTCGCCTACAACAACAATTATCAGCAGAGCATACAGATGGCACCGTTTGAAACGTTGTATGGCAGAGCTTGCAGAACTCCAATTTATTGGGATGAAGTTGGAGAGCGTAAGATCACCGGCCCAGAGTTAGTTCAACAGTCAGTGGACGCCGTCAAAGTCATTCGGGGAAGACTAAAGACAGCTCAGAGTCGCCAGAAAAGTTATGCAGATAAGCGGCGAAGACCATTGGAATTCCAAGTTGGTGAATATGTATTCCTTAAAGTGTCGCCAATGAGGGGTACTTCACGCTTCAACAAGAAAGGGAAACTAAGTCCGAGGTATTTGTTCCCTTTGAAATTCTGGAGCAAATTAGGACTCTGGCGTATCGTCTTGCGTTGTCGTCGAGACTTGTGCATGATGTCTTCCACGTGTCGATGTTGAGGAAGTACGAGCTTGACCCGATCCACGTGCTGTATTTTGAAGAATTAGACATGGACAACAGAGTGTCGTACGTGGAGAGACTAGTTCAAATCATTGATCAAAAGAAGCAAGTGCTGCGCAACAAGACAATCTCTTTGGTCAAAATGATCTGGCAACACCATGGGATAGAAGGAGCTATGTGGGAAAGCGAAGAATCGATGAGATGTCAATACCCTCACCTTTTTTAAGAAGAATTGTAATGGTTTAAATTTCGAGAATGAAATTTTTTTAAAAGGAGAAGAGTTGTGACATCCTGAATTTCAACCCTGTCTCGATTAAATGAAATGGGCATTTCGTTGACGCGCCTATGGTCCTTTTTCTCGGAACTGATCACTCTCGAGTTAATTGATCTATCTGGTGAGGCCGTTAAGGGATATAAATGCAACAGACTTGAGAATTCGATCAAAAATCGACTACTCAACCGTGATAATCGGCAAGGGTCAATACGGTACCGATAGAATCGATTAATGATCGGATATAGGTCGATTCGATGGAATGGCGTAATTAAATTGTGGGTGATTCCACCTGATCGCAAAATTTGCGTCGAACGGCACTAACCTGATTTTCTGTCAATTCTATACCCGATACCCATAATTGAAACATTAAGAGTCCCCTATGAGTCGGAAATGCACAAATGTGGATCGAAATTATCAACCACGGGTCAAACGCGCTAAAATCCCTAAAAGCTACCCGGTAGGTTGGGTCGCACTAAAATCGCGTCCGATCGATTTTAACCACGAAATTAAACTCGGTTTTGGGAATCGTGTCACAAATTTATTTTTAGGACCTCGTCTCATCTTTTGGGAAAATTCCGTCGAGCTCGGAATTTTGGCGGAAAAATCAAATTCGGTAAATTAAAATGATGGAAATTCGGATGGGCACCTTTGGTTGGATTTTTGGTCACCAAATTGATTTAATTTGTGGAGAATAAAAGGGAAATTCGTATGGCAGCTTCAATGGGATAAATTGGCCACCAAAATGACTTGATTTTGTGAGAAATTGAAAGACAATAGCTGGAAATTCGTATGGGCAGCTCTAGCTGAATTTTTGGACACCAAAATGCATTGTTTTGGGAAGTTTTGAAAGGAAAATCACCCATTGGATGAAGCTTTGACAATAAGGGGCTGAAGACTTTGTGCCAAAATGATCATTGCATGGGATATTTCTCTTTGAATCCCATTGGCCAAAGCATGGACTTACATGGCCTCTTGTCTCCCCCTCCTCCAGCCATGTGACCAGCCCCCTGCAGACCAGTCCTTCATCTTCTTCTTCCTTTCTTCTTTACTTCATCTTCTTCCTTGCTGCAACACAAAACTAACCAGCCACCAAGCCAGCACAGCCAGCCCCTACCGAACCAACCAGCTCTCCCGCTCGACTGCCCACCGGCTGTCCCAAGCCGCCCCCGGCCCGGCCACAAAGACCGTTGGCCAGCTCCTTCCACCTCTCGCCGCTCCAGCCCGAGCCCGCCAGCTTGCATCCAGGCTGCCTACCTTGTCGCTCCGGCCATCTAGCTTCGCCGTCCATCGCCCCTGTCCACCGCAACCCGCAAGTAGCCCGACCAGCTCACCGTCTCGCCTTCCAGCCAGCCCATCCTAGCCGTGACCAGCTCAAGTAGAACCGACTTCCAATAGCAAGCCGTGAGTTTGCTGGGCCATTTTCAGCATCTACCGGGCCTTCATCGGAGTCGCCGTAGGCACAAGATCTCACTACCGTCACCGTGAACCCGTTTTCTCGCTAATCCGGTAAGTTAACGCCTTAATCTTGGATTAAGAAGTTAATTGCACTTAGAGGGATTAGTTTAATCTTAATTAGGATTAGTGTAATTTAGTTAGGGTAACTATTTAGTTAGTTAGTTTAGTTAGATGAACTAGGTGGTTATATTAGTTTAGTTAGGGGTTAGTTAGGTTATGTAGTTAGTTTAATTAGATTAACTTAGTTAGCCTAGCTAAGTTGGTTTCATTAATTCAATTAGGTTAGTTTGGTTAGTTTATTTGATTTAATTAAGTGATTTAATTTATTTAATTTACAATTTATTTAATTTAATTGTAATTTATTTAATAAATTTTAATTAGCGTAAATTATACCAGGATAGCTGGTTTGTAGAATTTTACGCTGATCATCATGGTTGAATTGATTTGTGAAATTGATTTCTAAATTATGCAATTGAGTGTTTGGTGATGATTTTTAATTATTATTGCAAAAATATGATTTTATGGTATTTAATTAGAAAAATACCAGGTGCGGGCTTTGACGCCAAAAATATTTTAGGTACTATATAAAATCGTGGAATTTTAAAATGGGAGAGTATCACATTTTATGGTTCAATTTGAATGTGTGACCACGCACAATTATTTTACGGGGTATTTTTTTTAATACGAAGAAAATTTGCCAAGTCCATTATTTGAAATGGAAGTATTTGAGTGCAAAGCACGATATTCTTGGCCGAGCATGGATGTGCGTGTGGTCATTATCGGAACCCATCCTGATGCGTTCATGCGGGACGATGCCTGATTAAGTTCAGATGCCCTTGACAACGGATGCCGGTCGCAGTGGAAGCTAGGCCGATGCTCCTTTATGAAATGCCGTCTAGATGTAGACGTTGCCATGCCCAAAGGAGCAGGACGACGCCTAGTTATGCCAGATGACCACCAATTGATGAGTTGGCCATAACCGTTGGATCGTAAATAATTGGGACACACTTGAATGATTGAGATAGCCGCATCTGATTATGGGACAAAATTGTGTGGCACAGAACGGGATGTGCCATAACGGTTTGGCCTTATAATCGAGACCTTTGTGATTGATTGATATATGAAAATGAGGTGTTTTGGTTATTGAATGCATTTAATGTATGCACATAATATATGAGATGTACTAATGTGCAGGAGGTGCTGAGGCGAGGTAAGTCCTATATGGTGCATGTTTAGGCTGCCTCTCAGTGAATTTTTATCCTAATTGGGGTTTAGGGTGTAGACTCGCTGAGATTTATCTTACCCAGTCGTGGTTTACAATTTTTCAGGTCTTTAGATGGAGGTACGTCACGTACGTTTTGGGTGTCCACAGGAGGTGGAGTTCGAGACTACTCATCTCCCCATCCACGGGACAACCTGGACCCGTGAGCTTGTGGTGACCACTCTTTGGGTCGATGAGGGCCCACCTCACTTGGTACCTCATCATTTCAAAGCGTGGTACATTATGAAGCCTGACGGGACTCGGGAGGGTCCTTTGGAAGGTTTTGACGGGCCCGCCATCGATACCGAGTATGAGGAGGTACTCAACCCCATTGTAGATATCGATATATTGAAAGATATCGAGGTGAACGCGGGGCCCGAGGATGAAGGGCTCGGGGTAGAGGTAGCTGATCCCTTGGACATCGATATCCCAGACGGTGTCCTAGTAGACCCGGATCTCGGGTAGGTAGGGTCCGGGGTAGAGTGGGATTAGGAGTTTCTTTTTGAATATAGACTCATGTATATAAACCGTAGGTTTAGCTTGAGTGTATATAAAGTGTGTATTTTGAAAAAGGTGTTTGATTGTTGTCTGGAGTTTATAAGTTCATTTTCGCATGTGCATAAAATGACTGGGTCGGCGACGCGTCCTGGGAACGTTGCAATTTGATCGACCGCCGAGGGATGTGCATGCACTCGAGGTTCAGGGCGTGACACTCTTTATAAGCACCAGTTCATCTTCAAGTATCATAACATAAAAGAGGCATTTTAGAGCAAAAGGAATGGTAGCACATGCTCTCCATTTGCGAACGTAACTTTCTCTTCAAGAATCGGGCCAAAAAAATTTTCTCCTTTATGTATCAGAGTTATAATGATATGTCCGTATAACTTTGTCTACACAAATATCAGAGAGTATCAGAGTATTATGCATCTTTACCTTGTAGACGACCTTCTGCCTACATCATAATATCTGAGTTATTATTTCGGAGCCAAAGATATGTATCGGAGTTATAAAAGCTTTATCTACGTGACTTCTTTCTTGGTTTTTAGGACTTGTAGAGCTAGATACAGCTCTACTCGATTAGGAACTACTATCAAGTCACAACTACCAATGGTTCTCCTCTACTAACCACCATCGGCTATGGTCCAAAGGTCCCTAATGATCTTGAGAAAATTGATTTTGACGGGACTTAAATTCATGACCACACTTCTTGAGGCTCCAAATCAAACTGCCTCTCAAGAAGCTGTATGGTCATAAGCTTGAGTTCTGGTAAAGACTATTTTCTTGAGGCCACCTCAGAATCCTTTGCCTTTTGTAGTTACTCCATTATGGTAGGACAGACACACTGCCATGACCCGGGCTATTTAAGAAGCTCAAGTACCGAACTTCAATAAAGGATAAATGCAGACATTAATTCCAGCTTGCGTGTTTGTACATATACAAACAATTTTGAACTCGATTACAGTTCAATTTTAAAAGGGGTACTTTTTTCTGTCATTAACCATCCCCTATGTTTATCCTATATGTGTAATTGAGAGAGAGAGAGAGAGAGAGTGGCATTACTTTTCTTCCAAAGTGATCACTTAATCTCCATCAAAGATGGTAGGCCCAAATTATCTTTAGAATCTTATCCTTTTTAGCATGTTTAGTATATGCGTTGAACATGTATCATATCATTCATGTTTATCAATGGATTTTTTTATCTTTCCTTCATTATATGATTATGTAAGTTGACTTTGCTTTAACCACTATGGTAATGGCAAGCGATTAATTTTCAACAAAGTCTTGAAAGACATGTGGAAAAGTTCAGATATTTAGGAATGACTGCATAGCACACGATTTGGTTTTACCACATTGGGCATTTCATTGTTGTAGTAAAGACGTGCCTCTTAAGACTAAAAATAGAAAGACGAGGGTTATAGCTCGTAGATGTTGACAAGTATTATAAAATATTAACACCTAAAAATGATCAACTTTTGGTTATAATTGACAAGTGTCAAATTTAGTCGATAATAGCAAAATTTGATAGATAACAAAAGTCGTCACTCAAAGAGCAATCAACAACTTGAAGAGCATTGACAACTCGCCAAGGAAGATATAGACAACAATCATCAGTCATCAAATAGAACCTTCATTGGGGATGAAATCATCGACATCGATATGTAACTATTGAGTGGTGATATGTTTGGAAATATAACTACTTTAAGATAAGTGCTACTAAATAATAAGTAACTGTTGGGTGGTTATGTTTGGCGCCACTATTTTAGGATTTTTGTAAGTTCTTGTAGATAAGTGTTGTTGTAAATTCTTGCAACCACAAATAAGATTAGGAAGTTATTTGTTTTGAAAATAGGATAAGAAAGTTATCTATTTAAATTCAATAATCATTTGTAATCATTAGTTGTATGCTTTAAAAAGCCACATAGACCCCCAATCAATCACATAACTCAATGTTCTTTATAAATTTATCTTTATCTTTACTTTTTCTGAATTTAATGGCTGGCCATATACCTTCGAAATTCTAGTCATTGATTCTCTTGTCCAAAATCAACCAAAAAATAAAAAATAAAAAAATGCTTCATAACCTTTATCGATTCATTTATCAATCCATCCACATTTAGAAAGGTTATCAGTAACTTTTTGACAAAATGTCTTTTTGGCACTCCTAGTGGGGTACAATTCGTTGATTTGAGGAGACTATCATGACAAAAGCCAGAAATGAAGAAGAGTCTAATAATGTTGTTGACAACAACAATCCAGTGCCACAAACTAGTGACAAAGTTGCTACGCACTTTAACTCTTGAACGGTTAACCAAGCGGCAAAAGGAGAACGTGAGGGGGAAGACCTTCCCCAACGTCTCACTGAAGAGTAGTCAAGAGAATGTGCACCTAATCCTCATGTGTTGGCCGCTATGAAGAGGATAATCAAAGAGCGGTGAAACAATATGACCAACTCCATTGTGAGCCATAGGTTAATGTAATCAAGCCGATCTTCATCGATGTTGAGAATGATGTTCTCTCAGTCTAGGATCATTCAATCAACCACCACTATTCAATCTTACTATAGCTGGGTGTGTTCTTAATCGCTCTCCATCTATTGATGCTAATAGCATTAGTCAGAACAATTAAATTGGTGACATTAATTTGGAAAATCAAACTGGTTGATAGGCCGGTCAATTGCCAAATGTTGAAAATGTAAGGCATATGACTCTACTAGTAACACCAATGAGAATATTTTTGTTAGGCTTAACTTGTCGATCAACATAAACCAGTATCATTGCCTAGGGGGTAAAATGGCTGACCAATCCAAAATTGAATCTAGTACAGTTCGTTGAAGAAGTTCAATAGTGATTGGGATTAGATAGTGGTGTTATCTTAACTCTTTATAGAAAGCCACATCCCTAATTGATTAATAATCAGCCTTTCCAAAAGCTTGCAAAATGTCCAACTTTGCCGTTTTTACTAGCGAAAAATGAACAATTGACCATCAAACACATGGTTCGATTTATAGCCCAATGTGGGGAAGAAGGGACAAATGAGTTTTTAAATTATAGGTTATTTCCTTTTGTCTTTGTCAAAACTATTTTTACCTAGTACACTAATTTGCTACATAATTAGTGTACAATTAGGTAGAGATGGAAAGATAATTTCATTTGTTCTCAATTTTATAGAGTGATATCTAAAGTATTAATTACTTATTTGGCCAGGCTCTATCAATACAATAATGAGTTGGTTAATCAATTTATTAATCAATTTAAGAAGGATAGGAATAAAGGCCTTACTTAATTCTCATAAAAACATTTCACGAATTCAGTTTTCGATGGATTGAAATTCAATCTAAGAGAAAAATTTGAAGGCTAAAACTTCGCTGATTTATTTCAATTGGCAACGGAGTATCTAAGTATGAGCAACTTCTTAACGAAGGATATAAAGAGCCACCTAAAAACTTTACACAAAACGTGGGTGTAATGTAAATCATGAGTCGAAGTATGAATCTAACCCAAATGAAAACATTGAAATAATTGTGGCAAATATGATGCCCGACAAGCTTTACATTTGTCGATCCTTAAAGCCTACCAAAATTAAAGAAAAAAGAACGATTAAGGCAAAAAGACACTCAAATTTACTCGTTCAACAATAAGTTGGATGAAATCTTTGATCTACTCTTAAACGATGGCTTGATAAAATTAATGGAATGCTAATTATCCTGAGTAAAGATGATTTAGCAAATAAAAAATAGGGATAAGTTCACTAGAAATCCTAAAACTTATCACAAAAGTGCAATTGAGTCATAAAATTTGCAAAAATGTGCAATCAAGTTCTAAAACTTCTCAAATATATGCAATCAATTCTTAAAGGTAACACTGTCAATTTATTTAACGGAAAATGCTAATGTGTCATTTTTTCATTATTTTCTTTTTAAAAAGTTATTTAAATCAGACTTAAATACTACAAAAAAGACAACATTGTATGTTAAAAACAAAACTAACCAAAAAAAGAAAACATAGAGAGAAGGGCTAGGCAAACCATGCCGGTAGGTGCCGCCACCGCTGCCACCCATCGTTGGAGGGGCCAACGAAGGTTGCTTGCCCTAAGCGAGGGTGGTCGGCCCCCACCAGCTCCACGCAAAGCCTCACCAGCCCTAATCGAGGGTAGGAGACCCTCATTGGCCCAAGTGAGGGTGCCAAGATTTGGGTGCCCACCTAGATCTAGGCGACGCCAGCTATTGCCTAGAGCTAGCGACCTTGTAGGCCCCGGGCAAGGCCTTGCCGGCCCTAATCTGGGCACACGAGCATAAGCTCGAGCCTAGCGAGGGTCGCTGACCCTTGCTTGGGGCCGATGAGGCCTTGCCCGAGACTGACGAGGGCCAGCCACCCTCGCCCAAGACCGGTAAAGGTTGCCCCCCTATACTAATGGGTGGCACCGGCAACGATGCCTACAAGTGTGGCTTGCCTTGCCTTGCTCTTCTCTATTTTTTTTTTTTTCAATTTTGTTTTTCAATAAAATTTTAGCTCTTTTTAGTTTTTTAATATGATTTAAATAAGATATTAAGAAGAAAACAATAGAAAATGCCAACTAGGAGAGAGAAATTAACTTAAAATTGCCACGTCAGCATTTTACATTAAATAAATTGACAATGTTAACTTTAGAACTTGATTGTACTTTTTGCAAATTTTAGGACTCAATTACACTTTCACTATAAGTTTTAGGATTCCTAGTGAACTTATCCCTAAGAAAATGGCAAGTAACACCACTCATGAAGCCATAACATGGTTACTTGTGATGTTTTCAAGAAAACAATTCAAGAGCCAATGCAGCAAGGAAAAATCGAATTTGCTTATGACAGAGAGGCATACGATGACCATTCATTATGTAATTTAAAATAATCAAGGAGCTATTTGTTGAGACCAAAAAAGTAACCAACTTTGGCTGTAATCGATAAGTGACAGACTTAGTTGATAATAATAAAATTTGGTGAGCAATGTAATCGATGAAAAAAACAATCGATAACTTGAAGAGCATCAATAACTCACTAAGAAAGTTATCAATTGCAATTATCAATCATTGATGAAAATCTTTACTGGAGATGAAGTCATCGACATCCACATTTAACTATTGAGTAGTGATATTTTCGAATGAGTAACTTCTTTTAGATAAACATTACTAGAAAATAGGTAAACTATTGGGTGATTATGTTTAGTGCCACTATTTTAGCATTTTTTAACTTCTTTTGAATAAGCATTATTGTAACTTCTTATAACTGTAGATAGGATTAGGAAATTATTTGTTTTGAAGATAGGATTAGAAAGTTATTTTTTCAAATTCAATAAAGTCTGTAACCGTCAATTGTAGCATTTAAATAGTCACATTATACTCTTTGTAAAGAAACCCCCATATCATCAACACAAACAATATATCTTTCAGTTAATCAATTTAACATTCCAGTTGCTGCATTTACTTTCCTTTAGAACAATTAGTTCTAGTTCTTGTTCTTTGTTACACTTGACACTTCATGTCCGAATTGTGACGGAATTTGATTCACATATAAATAGAAGACGTAACCTTTGATAAAGGTATTTTGTTGCGTGTAGCCATTCTTGGCGAAACAAGAAAATGAGTCATTGTAGCCATATCTTAGTCCATGATTATAATGGTTAGTGTCCTAATAAAGTGATTATTTAAACACATCAACATTTTTCACACACATTTTTCTACTTGCTTTTTGACGTTGTGTAGTGATCGTTCCAATTGAAACTAGAGGCCAAATGAAGTAACTTGAGAGAAAATTGACGGGAAGTCCTAAATCTTATACAAAAAATGCAGTCAAATCCTATATCTTTCAATTAGTTCAATTAAATCCTAAACCTTCTTTAAAAAGTGCATCAAGTCCTTTCAAGTCCTTTTGATAAACAATACTTAAAATTGTCTGTGTCAATCAAAAAATGCTTATGTGGAATTTTTAAATGGTGTTTTTAAACATAATTTTAGGACTTAATTGAACATTTCAATCAAATGTGAGAACTTTATTGAATTAATTGGAAAGTCTAAGATTCGATAGTACTTTTTGTTAAAAGTTTAAGATTTGATTGAATCAATTGAATGTCTTAGACTTAATTACATTCCATGTAAAAAGTTAAGGACGTCGTGCAATTTTCCAAGTAACTCAATCCTACATTTATAAAGCGCATTTTTTCTCGATTTTAAACGTATATCTAATGTGAATCTAGAGTCTCATAGTCATCAAGACAAAAAATAAAATTAGCACCCACAAAAAAAAAAAAAAAAAAATCATTACTCTCGCATGTTTGATATTTCCCCATATCAAATCGACTCGCGTGTACTATACACGTTCTTAGGATCAGATTTAACCCGCAGCAAGAAAGAGCAAAATCGTCAATGCTTGCTGAGAAAAGAAGCATGCGAACGTTGATGTTGTACCATCAGAAATAAACAGCTCGATCACGAGATTACAAGATTCGACTAGACTTGTAAAACCCCTCATGCCTGTTGAGAGGCACATCAAAAATTTAAAGAAGATGTGACTGAAGGTGCTTCTCCCAATTGCTTACCTGCATTCAGAAAGTGATAAAATTGCCTCTTTTGGATGCTGAGAAAGATGGTCACGAGTTTCCAATTAAGGAATGTTTGTGGATTGCTTATCAATTAAATTCTTGCCTGATCAATCGGTTCTTTGCCAAAAAAGTTGGGGGTCTCATCATGACTATTGGTGGCAAGTCATGCACAAAAGTAGAGAGGAGAGGTGGACTATCAACCACTTTCTTTTTCCAAAAATGGGTTATGTGATTTTGGGTTTTATCACGACGTTTTGGAGGGTCAATCTTTTTTTTAGCGTTTTGTAAGTGGGGTGATATGAGTTTTCATTGCTTTGATGGACTTTTGGAATGCATTTTCCCTGAAATGGATATGATTCGGTGTTGAACGTAATGTCGTTGCCTTTCATTGAAGATCTCTCTCCATCTCTCTCTCTCTCTCTCTCTCTCTCTCTCTCTCTCTCAAATAAGTCTTTTAGCTGTTAGATTTGACATTAGAAAGTTATTTCAATTTAGCAAATATTTGCGCCAACCGATACTTACGATCATTAGGCAAAGAGGAGTATTAATAACAATTGTTACATCGATGAACCAAACAATGGATAAACAAAAAGAATTTGGATTCCAAATCCATTTCAATTTTCTTTCCTACTCTAAGCAACCAAATATGACCTTAGAACAGTCTATTTCCAAAAAGAATGCCCTGGGTAACAAAATACTCTAAGTTGGCATGTTTGATGCAATATTTCTTGTTGTATTGAAAGAGCCAAAAAGGGGTCGAGTAGTTGGAAGCTATCAACTTGTACGTTCTTGCCGGAGAAATTGACCTTATATCAAACAAGTCAAAATCCTATATTGAGAAGATCTTTCATATTTCATGTCGAAACATTCGTTTTTGTAACATCCTTTTATGTTTTCTACACTCACTCGGCTGGCATTCCCAAATTTAAATTCAATTGGGTTAATTCTTGAAACAAGAACTTTGAGTGTAATATGTTGGATTCATAATCAATGATTCATTTGAAATCAAGAATAACCACCAAAAACTGAAATTTATTAGGAAAAAAATCTGTTTGAATGTTTAAATAATTTGTATTACTTTGGGTATAAACATTTCGCATTGCGTGTTACATTGTATTTCAATGTAATGGTCCTCATCTTATGTCAATGAAATTACCAAATTTTGTACTTCGATCGCGAAAGGGAGAGCCATGAATGTGTGTATGCATATACATGGATTATGCTTGCTGATGGGCCACATATTCACCGACCAAAGAATTTTCTCAATTTACAGAGCCCAGCCCCTTAACCCTCTCATAGGCAAAAGTGTTCTCAATCCTGCAAATTTGATATTGGATTTACTATGGCATTAACAATAAAGGCAGACTTTTCCACGTTCTCGATGAACAATAACCGGTTCTCGTTAAAGAGGACGAATAAAACAGGTAATAATCTGTACGCAAACAAATCACAAAGCCCGTTTCGCTCTGATCTGTAGCTTATATAAAACTAGTAAATTGACCAAGAGGTTATTTTTTGTGTCAGTACATGAGTCTTAGAAGAGTATAACTAGTAAAACTACTGCATATATAAGCATAAACATGCAGCTCAAGTAGTTCATTAGCGGCAGAATTGCGATGGCTCCAAATATAGGCCATTGAAACTGGAGAAGATGAGGAGGGCTGATGAATGCAGAGAGACGAGAAATACTGGTTAGTACTTCGTCACCACAGCTTCTTCAGCTGCAAGTTGCCATTTAGGACCAGAAGTTCTAAGCGGCAGAACCTGCAAAAAGAAAACTGATAGTAATTCACCAAAAAGACAGGGAATGCTTGTTCGTCTTAGAGATGGAGATTGCCATAATGTACGACAAGGTGTTTAGGAGTCTTGAAGGATGGGGGTTTCAAAAACATTACACACAACTTCTATTAGACAACTCCGAATCTTCTATCTGTTCTCTAAGCTTTCATGCACCACACTCCCAATAGATTTTTAGAAAATCCATTGAAGGGCATTCTACCATTAGAGAAACAGTTTGTCGCATTGTAACAATATCCATCTTGGCTATATAAACAGACACAAAAATCATACTTGTCAGCAGCAGCACACCTCATGCTCTGGCCCTAAGTATGCCAATTTTTCTATAACGGTGGAGCTACATAAGAGAATAAGAACTCGACTAGAAGTAATGCATGCATTCCTCACTTAGTTGGCGACCCGTGGGAGCAGTCTTTGATCCCCAAGAGCACATGTCCTTGGTGAAGCCCTCATGGTGGGACCAATACAATTTTAAGGGGGCTTCCCCAACTCCATTTATTCAATTCAATAATTAGCATGGTCAAGGAAACTAGGGTCCTGACTGACAAAACAAAAGGTAAAAGAAAAGAAACAAGTCCAAAAAATGCTTCGACATGAATCTTACCTGCCTGAGGTGAAGGTTTGATTATTAATTTGCACGGGGATTGAAGCAAACATTTGGTGCATACTTCCATCATCACAATCACTTTGCAACACCTACAATATATGCATTCCACGAATCTTGTTGTTCAAAGCTCTTAACCTCTTCATACTTCAAGTCCTTTCCAATGCCAAATCCCTCTACACTCTTAATATTTTCACAGTCAGGCATCTGCCTAATCCAAAAATGGACAGACTGAAAGCCAGCCTCTTCCAAACAGTCTTTGATTTCAGGTAACGACCACCTACAGTGATGCAAGACCGCCTATTATAAATTTCAAAATTTACTGAAAACTAGTTTCATAAGCGGAAAAGCATATGCATGACACTTCATTAATATTAAAAAACATTTCAGGGTTGCCCGACTTCAAAAATATAATACTTAAGAAGTGCAAGGAAATCTAGCTAAAAGAAACCCTTACAGTCTCCAGCTGTATGAAAAGGCATAAGGCAGCTTCTTCTGTGGCTTTTGAAGATGAAAGTGGAGGCTAATTCTTGTTTTCCGCTCGATAATGTCGAATTCAGCTTGCTCCCACACATACTGCACATTTTAATCAGAGCATTTCGATAACAATCGGTCGGAAGCATCAAGCTGTACTTCCCCCATTATTACCAAAGAAGAAGAACACATCCACCAGAAAAAAGTAAGCTCATCCAATATAATACTAGCTCCCAGCGCTTGTGCTATGAACCCTTTTTCTTTTCCACAGTACCAATGGAAAACTCATTGCTTGAAGGTATAGTATATGCTCACATGCACAAAACAAACATCTTAATGTATGGGGAGCACTTTTGACCGTACCAATGGCCCAAAACAAGGAACAGGGTGCTACATGATTCAGAAGCAACCAATGGCGCAAAACAAGGAAAAGGTGCTACATGATTCAGAAGAAGAAAGGGGGGGAGAGAGAGAGAGAGAGAGAGAGAGAGAGAAGGAAAATGATGGTATTCTAGAAAAATATGCATCTCCTTTGTCTGACATGCTTATCTAGAGCTAGATTTATTACCCTAGAATAATTAAGATTCAAACAGATTTTGTACGAGTGTTATTTAGATACCAGTGAACTCCAATGATATTCATAAAGATGATAACTCATTACACAGATCAAGTAATCGATTATATCCTGAGCATACTTTTATTTCAAAGTTACTCCATGATAAGATGCAATATGTGTACCTTGAAATTGGCAAACCTCCTTTGAAGCCTTAACTTTTGCTCTGACGATGTGCCACCATACAAATCCATAACAAATATACCTCCTCTTCTGGACAAGAAACCTAAAACATGGCTGAAATACAAAACGAGGTCTTTACGTTTATGGAGGCAGCAACAGCTGTAGTTGAAGGCGCATACTATGTCCCTCCCAGGGAGTTGCTTGGAACTTATATTCAAAGACATCGTACGTGGAGAGCTTATACAATCAACCTGCAAACTGGATTGTTGATCGTCCATTCTTGGACCCTCTTCACTTGGATCTAGTCTAATAGTTCTTATGCAATCTCCAGAATCAAAACTGACAAGCTTGGCCTCACAAGGTTGAAGAACATTTCCATGAAAAAGGGAAATTCTTGAGTAACTGTCAGCTCCAACGGTATTCATGTTGTTCTCCATACACCAATTTAATGCCTCGAGGTCTAAATCCAACCCAACAGCAGTGCGCCTTGGGTCATTTCGGAGCCATTCTGTGCTGTCAAATGCACAGAGAGAATGAAATTTTGGCCAATACAAATGTAACAACAATCAAGCAATACAGGAAACATCATTACTCTACTGACTGACTAGATTATCAAAGAGATGTATCAATCAAATTTTTGGTCTTCCAGATCGTTCTTTGACATCATTCATAAAATTCAATGTGCATGAGATGGAATATTTTTCAAATACCTGAAGAAGAATCAAAATTCTCCATAATTCACATTAAAAACAAATTGCAAATTGATTTAAGAGTAAGCAATTAAATGACCAACAAGAACCTATTTATTTGACCAAGATACGAAGATGTCTCCATAACCAAGTCACCAAATTGCAGAAGCAAACAAAATTACAGGCACAATAATAGAAGGATTGAGAACAGCAGTCCAGTTCCAATAACTGATGTCAGTGAACACATACTTAATTGAACATCCGGTTGCAATTAGTTTCTAAGGAATCTAGGATGCATTCAATATTGATAGTATTATTTTCAGGTGAATTTATATTTCTGGTCATCAAGGTTGACTAGAGTGACCAAAGTGTCTAATATACCTGAGAAGAGCAGTCCCACAAAAATCTTCTTGCAGATGGAGGGGCTGCCTTCCACCCACATACATGAGAAAAAATTTCTGCAAATAGCTTATATCTCCTTTGGGCGACTGCATTCAGAGAGACACACAGGGAAGCCTCATTACAGCTCTATGAGCACAAAATTGTTAGCAGGAATTCAATTTTATGCATAAATCTTCTCTTGGGAAGAATTGAAACTAGACAGAGTCAAAGAACCGCAGACCTGGACAGATCGTTGGTAGAGGAGGAATTTTGATGGAATATCTAGTGATGGGCTTCGGCCCTCATGTTCTTGCTCTTGTTCTTCCTCCTCAACCTCCTCTTCCTCGTCCTCGTCATCGGAAAGAGGAGGCTTCGAAGGTGAGGGGAAGTTTTCATAGCTGAAACCATCCTCTCCTCCTTCGAGATATTGAGAGGCTTCTCTGCGAGGGTGTCTTTGGTGCCTCTGCTTCTTCTCTCGCTTTCCCATCTCCTGGAATGCCCAACACCAAGCTTATGATGCAGACAAATTATTCAAAGTCTTATTTTGGCCAGTGAAGATTGTGAAGTTCACCACGACCCATTGTTACCCTCGTCAGGTAACAAATCTCAGACAACTGATAGAGAGAACAAAAAATGTCCATTCTCCATTACCGTAAAATAACTAACTCCCATGGGAGAGGCTACATGGTTGAATGTACAGGTGTGGGTGTAAGACCCATGATGAGGAACTGCCACTGGACAAAATTGAGCCAATTTCACATAACTAGGCATCTTATTCCACGACTCAACAAGTTAATCACAAGGCTCGTTGCCTCGCGAACATGTCCAATTGATCCGAAAACTGGGTTTGCATATGCAGATTAATTTCCAATTAGTTCTCATTCTCAATGTGGGTCAATCTTGCATCAAGTCAACCTTCAATTGTTTTTCCCCAACGAGTTCAAACAGTTAACAACAAGAAAGTACACATTCTAATAGTTATGACCCATTGAACTTACATTCTCCTGATTAATGCCAGCTTTTAAAGAGCTTAATCAAAAGAAATTCCAGAAGCCATTTTAAGAAAACGAAAATAAAATAAAATGTTGAACAAGCCCAGAAGATGCTCCCACCTAAACACCGAACAACCAGAGAAAGAAAGTACCTAAAGGGCATTTGTATTCCCCCAACGAGTTCAAACATTTAACAAAAAGAAATTACTCACACTAATACTTATGACCCACTGAACTTACATTCTCCTGATTGATGCAAGCTCTTGAAGAGGTTAATCAAAAGAAATTCTAGAAACCATTTCAAGAAAAAGAGAAAAAATAAAAAAACCATTTCTTGAACAAGCCCAGAAGATGCTCCCACATAAACACCGAGCAACCGGAGAGAGACCCTAAAGGGTATTTGTCTTCCCCACAACGAGTTCAAATAGCTAACAGCGAGAAATTACACATACTAATAGTTATGACCCATTGAACTTACATTCTCCTGATTAATGCAAGCTCTTGAAGAGTTTAATCTAAAAGAAATCCCAGAAACCATTTCAAGAAAACGAAAAAAAGAAAAAGAAAACCCATTTTGAACTAGCCCAGAAGATGCTCCCACGTAAACACCCAACAACCGGAGAAAGAAAGAACCCAAAGGGCTGAGAGAGAGAGGATTAACCTGGTGATGGGGGCGGCGACGGGGTTAGGTTGCGGAGAGACGAGCAGAGCGGCGAGAGAGGAGAGGTTGAACTGGGTTTAGAATTAGAAAGGGCTTCTGTTCAGTATCTGGCCTGCGCAAAACGCGCACTCAAACATATCGAGCATTCCCATGGACAAAAACAATATTTCCACACTAGAAAAATGGCAATTTGCGTAGGCGTTTCTCGGAAATTAGTTTTTCGGATTTTTATTTATTTGGCTCGTCAAAATAATTAGTTAACCGAAAACATTTATTGATTAATTAAAATATTCATCGATGAAATTAGGAAAGTGAATTCTTAAATTTGAAATGGTGAAAATGCTCTATGGAATTACTAATATTGGTTCTTTAAATATTTTTTTTATTTTTTATTTTTTTTGTCTTCTTTTTCTTTTTCCTTCTCCCTCCATCAATGTCAAGTCACGACAACTAGTGACTGGCCACAAGCGCAAGCCAGCGAGGTTGACCTAACCATATCCCTACAAGCTTAAGCCTAGGTCAAGGACAAAAGCTCCACCTCGTTAGATCCGACAAGGCTTCAAGCCTTGCTTGTGGCCTATCACTAAGAAGGGGGGGAAAAAAAAGATAAGAATTAAAAAACAATTTGAAACTTCAATTTTTTTTTCTTGAAATAAAGTCGTGAGATTGAAATTATTTTCCAAATGAGGTCAAAATATTATAAAATGTTTTTGATCACATATCACTAAATAAAAGAAAATTTGTCTATATTCCTGAAAATGATTTTTCAAAAAGTGTTTTTGTATTATGAAATTTTTCTCCAAATGAAATGCTCTAAGTTAATAATTTTCAATATTGAGCTATCACATCAATTAGTGCTTTACTTTTGTAAATTGATAAAATACATGACATTATTTATGTTTTATTTGTTGTTAGGAGATTCGAACGTGGAACGGGCATTTCATGAGAGTTCATTCTACTCTTTTATGAAAAAAATAGTGTACAAGTTTCAATTTCGAAATAATACCATCGATTATTGTACATAAGTAATTTATAATTTATGTTTAAAGTTGAATTACAAATTTTATAGTAAATTAATATTGAAACTATGTGATGATGAAAGAGAGTAAATGTTGGTAAAACAAAGAAATCCAGTTTTTTGTAATTTTTAATAATGTGAATTGCACATCAGCCTAATTCATTATTGAAACCTCGAGAATGAAAGGTAGATTTTTTTTTTTTTTGAAAAGTGCCAGAATCATTTTGAATAGAATAATAGAGAGATGATTTTAAATTTTGGCTAAAATTACAAAAATCATCAATGTCATTATATCTTCATATATATATATATATAGATTTATATGAGCTACACAATTAGTCTTAAAGATGAACATCCAAGGTGGTTCAATTTAGGTATCGTCCCAAATCTGCGACTAACTCAAAGCCGCACAAGAATCGGTTAAGTTTAAGTTTACAAAAGGTGGGACTAGGCACCACCGGCCGTGGTGGCTCCGCTGGGTAGGCTTCAGACCTTTGAGGGAGAGGTCAGGAGTTCGAAGCCCTTGCTCTGCGAAGCAACGCAAGGAGGCTGGTGGATCATTAGGCGATTGACGCGTGGGGTCGGGGTGATGGTTTCCCCGCTAGCGCCACCTGGGGGTTTACTTGGCGGCTGTCGGCCAAAGCGGTTCCTCTAGCACCAACAAAAAAAAAAAAAAAGGTGGGACTAGGCTTTTTTTACCAAAAAAAAAAAGGTAGGACTAGGCAAATACCCGGTCAATTCCTGATTTCTTAGTCTGAACCGGTTCGTACCAACCCTAGGAACAATTCGTAGCTCCTGACATGCCCAGACCCCTCTTGTTTTTCTTAGGGTTTTCCTTCTTTTGCTCTTTATGGGCTTGTAAAAGTTAATTCTAGTTCAATGGGCTTAAGTTCTATTCACCAGTAAAGCATGGGCTGACACCATTCATCAAAATTAGGTCCATGGGCCAAGGTGATGAGTTTGGGCATGGGCCGCGTGAATTGACCTAAGCCCGATGGCGGATTTGACGAATTGTATCAGGTCCCTCTCGTGGGTTTATACAAATTGGGCCAAAACCCAATTAATCCTCCTTTAATTAATTTTTATTTTTCTTTTGATTTGCTTGTTATCCGTTTATTTATTTATTTTTGTCATTATCTGGTTATTTTCTTTTATTTTGTACTGTTACAAGAATGAAGATTTGAATTGTTGACTAAAACTCAGGTGTCAATAGAAATGAGTAAATTTTAATCATTTTGCTCTATTTTTCATGTGTTCGGCTAATTTCGCGTGAGAGGTGAATTATTTTGCTTTTGATCGAGTCAAGGCGCTATTAGCAAAGCAGCAGGGAGAGCAGTCCACCTTTCTTTTTTCTCAGGGTAGATTTCATTCTCATAATCACGCTGGCAACTTGGCCGTGATTTGGAATTATTCGGTAAATTTTCACATAATTACAGGAAAGCAATCAAATATAAATTGTCGAATAGCACAAATTCATGATTATTATTTGGCAGGTTAAATTGGAAATCATAATTTCCTCTCGGCTTTGCTTTTGTGACTCATCTATAGAAGCACTTCAAAATTGTGGAAAGCTATTTTCCCGATTATTCGTTATCTGTTACCTTTTAGAAAATCAGTCAACCATTTTTTTTAAGGATCAAAAAATTTATAGCTATTTTTGTCAAGGGGGGCTCCCAAGTCATTCTTCAAAAATTCACTTCCACCTTCGCAATTGCCATGGTTTGGACATACGCTATCAACAAGCAATATCAGTAAAAATCAACGCAAAGAGGGTGATCTTTTTAAGGCCTCTTGCTGAAGAGCAGCCAAGGATGTTGCTCTAAATCCTAGTATGGTGTCTACCATGAGAAGATTTGCTCGAAAAAATAGCAAAATGATATGGTGAGTCACATTTCAAATGTGATAAAGCCAATTGTCATTAATGCCATAAGTGATAAATCTTCTGATAAAGATAATAATCAAGCTGATGTTGGTCAAAATAACCAAATTGGTGATAATAATTTGGCAAATCAAACTATTGAACAAGACAATCAATTGCCAAATGTTGAAAATGCAAGACAAGTAGCCCCATTGGTACCACTCAATGTGAATATTCCTATTGGGCTTAACATGTCAATTAACATAAATAATCCGGCAAGACCAACATCACTACCTAGGGAAAGGATGGCCAACCAAATCCACACTTGGATGCAGCATAGTTTGCTGAAGAAGTTTGACAACAATTGCGGTTGGACATGATTATTATTACACTTGTTTATAGGAAACCACATTTGAATGGATTGATAATCAGCCTTTTCCAAGAAGTTTTACTCGACTTTGCCATTTTTACTAGTGGAGATGAACAATTGATCATCAAACACATTGTTTGATTTATAGCCCAATTTGGGGAAGTAGAGACAAATGAGTTTTTGAGATTTAGGTTGTTTCCTATCTTTGTCGAAAATTGCTTTCATTTAATATGCTAATTTACCACCCAATGTAGTGTGTAATTGGGTGGGAGATGGAAAGACAATTCCATTCTTAATTTTATAGAACAATACTCGAAGTATCAATCGCTAATTTGGCTAGATTTTATCAAACATGATAGTTAGTCGGTTGATTAATTTATCGCTCAGTTTAAAAAGGCAAAAAATGGATGCTTCACTTTGCTATCATAAAGAAGTGGCTAATTTGACTTTCAATAGATTAAAATTTGACTTGCGAGAAAGATTTGAAGGTCAAGACTTTGTTAATTTATTTCAATTGGCAACAAGAGTGTCTAAATATGAGCAATCGCCAAAAGACGGAGATAAAGAGACACATGAGTATTTTATACAAAACATGACTCTAATAGAGTCAGAATATGAATCCAACCTCTATGAAAACATTAAAATAAATGTTCACAAAATTGATGCTCGAAAAGTCTTACATTTATCAATCCCTGAAGCCTACCGAAATAAAAGACACAAGAATGGTCAAGACTAAAGACACTCAAGTTTACTGGTTTGACATTAATAAGTGGGATGAAGTCTTTGATTTACTCCATAAAAGATGCCCTGATAAGATTAACGGAATGTTAAGTTATCTTGAGCAAGGAATTTACAAAAAATATGGCAAGGGGCGCCACTCCTAGAGTTATAACACAACGAATTGTGTTGTTTTCAAGATAGCAATACAAATAGCAATTTAGAAGGGAAATATTAACTTTGCCATTGTCAAGGACACAAGAATGGTCAAGACTAAAGACACTCAAGTTTACTCGTTTGACATTAATAAGTGGGATGAAGTATTTGATTTACTCCATAAAAAAAATGGCCTGATAAAATCAACGGAAGGTTAAGTTATCTTGAGCAAGGAATTTACAAAAAATATGGCAAGGGGCACCATTCCTAGAGTTATAACACAACGAATTGTGTTGTTTTCAAGATAGCAATACAAATAGCAATTTAGAAGGGAAATAGTAACTTTGTCATTGTCAGTAAGGCATTTGATTACTCTTAATTATCTAATTTATAAGAATCGAATGATTGATTAATTGTTCAATTCTTTTAAAAGGAGTATGTTGACACAAAACAATAACCAAGTTTTAATTATTATTGACAAGTATAAGAACTTATTCAATAAGAGTAAAATTTGGTTAACAATGAACAGAATAATCGATAGTTTGAAGAAGATAGACAACTCGCCAAGAAAGTCATCCACAACATCCTGAAACCATCTTCAAAGAGTTATAAATACCGCAAGTGTGTTCATTATAAAATGACTCCCAATCAATCAAAGAACTCAACATTCTCACAAATTTATAATTTATCTTTACTTTCTTGTATCTTATATAATTGGCAACTATTATTCCTAATATTGTACTTCTCTGTTTTTTGTCATTTCTTTACAACTTTTATTGATTCACTTGCTAAACCATCCATATTCTTGAAGGATATTTCATCTTCATTTTTGGTGAAATAGATTAAGTGCACATAAATTCTATAGCATAATTAATAAAAAGAGAATAGTCCTTCACCATTACAAAATTCGATTAATCTGACCCCAAATAAAAATCCAACTATGAAACTTGAGTACCACCCCCAGCTGCGTGCCCAGCCACGTCGCATTTATTTCTTTTCTGGGCCATTTTCGGGCGTACGAATTCTGCACAGTAATCGAAATGGCGCAAATAAAGATAATCGTGGCTCGGCCACGCTCTCCAAGACGCGTGAGAACAACCCTCCTTCTCGGGCGTCTCCTCCGAGAACAAAATTGGCCTCTTCTCTGTCCGGCCAATTATCCTTAGGACCTTATCCTAACATCACAAAGAAATTGCAACACGACACGTGCAATTGCGACAATTTACAACTCGCCATGCTCTCGAAAGTCTTACTAATTCCCAGAAAGAAAAAAGAAAAAGAAAAAGAAAAAGAAAAAAGCTCTATCATGAGATTGTAAAATAGTCTATTATATAGGAGAGGAGGACAATGCAAATACCATAATTTTCGTATATGAATGCCATATTTTTCTAATCACTTGAGCGCAAATGACAACTATTTTAGTTAAAAATTGATTTTTAGAAGAATTTTTATTTTCCATTTCTATTATTGAATGAGTTTTAAAGCAAAAATACATTTTTGATAACGACATAAAATTTATCCATTTCGGGCGACAGTCGGCGACAAACAACGACAACTGGCGATTGTGGGGGCAATTGGCGGCGATGGCAGGGGTTCGCGATCGATGGTGGCTAGGGAGTGCCAGTGGCGGACAATGAATGGTGGCCGGTGGCGTCGGCGGCGATGGCAACTAGGGACCACCATCGCCGATGGCAGGGGTTCGCGATCGACGGTGGCTAAGGAGTGGCAGTGGGGACGATGAATGGTGGTCAGTGGCGTAGGCGACGATGGCAACTAGGGAGTGGAGACAATAGAAAGTGGACGGTAGACAGTGGACGGCGGACAGTGGCCTGTGGCGACAGATGGGCTGTCGACGACTGACAACTGGCATCGGCAACAACGGCGGCTGGGGACTGGCGACGGCAGATGGCTAGCGACAACATATGGTGGACTAGCTAGTAGTGAGAATAAACGATAATAATAATTTTTATTTCTCATATCTATTCCAAAAATAGAGAAGTAAAACAATTTTATTTTTGATTTATGTTCCAAATTTATTTCTAGAGTAAAGATCTATTTTAGAAATAGAAGAATGGAATACTTTTACCAAATAGATTTTTGTTCCAAAAACAAGTTTGAAATAGAAAAATAGTTCTGGAACAGAAATAAAATGGTTATCATGCATGCCCTTAAATATCACAACTTTTTAAAAATATTCGCCACAAGTGCATGCCACTTTGGATGAAATTTTTTTATAAGTTATAGCACTCAATAAGGGTGAGCATGGTTTGGGTGGACGATTCCCACCTTAGAAACAAAAATTGCCCACAAATAATCAATTGGAACCAAGAACCAGGCCACCAATCCAGTCCGGCTACCGGGTGAGTCTATGAAACCGGTCCCCTCTCTTTACAAATTGCATTCATCAATTAATATCAAGGTGCACCTTATGCTCTTAATATGAGCCGTTGGCTCTTAAATTTGTACATGACAACAAAGCGTTGTAACATTTATGGACATATCCAATCGGTCCTCTTCATTTGTTTATTTTGTTTCGGTTGAGAAAGCAAGTAAATTGATTATTAGAATGGGGAAAAAAGTAGGGGGTTAATCCTATTACACACTCAAGGGATAAAAATATCTAATAACTACAAATATATTTGGTAAAAAAAACAAAATAATTAAATAATTGAGATGTGATTTTTTTAAAAAAATATATATCGGCTCAATTTGAGTGGATGGGTGGGCGGTTCTACGCCTAAAATTGAGAATTGGACTAGTATACACTAGTTCCACTAAATTAGAACCAAGAACAGGACCGGTCGCCATGGGAATCGTTGGATCTAGGTCAGTTTGGTTCGATTCCAAGCAATCTAGGCAACTCCTGATTCCTTTGCACACCCCTAGCACTCAAGTCATAGATTGAAGATTATGACAAGTAAACATTTTTTTAGAAATTATGACACTCAAGTGATCGAAAGAAGAGAATTATGACATTTAAGTCAATGTTATACGAAAGTTATTACACTTGTGATTTCTTATCTCATAATATAGCTCATAATTTTTATTTTTTTTGGCTACACAAACAACATGGAAAATCTTTATATGAAAAGTTCTTGTTACATAATACCGAAATATATATAGGTAATTAAGCTATATCCAAGAATGAATTTCAAACCTAGTTGTTTAACATATTGGGCGTGAAGCCCCAGTATTTTTTTTTTTCCCAATCCATCAATACTCTTGCTATTTATGCATCATCTCAAGTCTCCGGAAGGGAGCTCATTCGTAACTTCATAAGCACGAGTTACCGAAAAATCTAGAAATAACACCTAGATGAGGTGAATAGGTGTTTAAAAAAGATTTTAACAAATGATCACGGAATAAATTAAGATGCAAGTAAAATCTGAATGAATAGACAGTTTTGTGAAACAACAGACTTTTGTAAAGATCAGAAAGAGTGCAACAGATTTTAGATAAATAGTTAAGAGAAGAGAAGATTGTGCATGAATTTTATAATAGTTCAGTTTAGTTCAAGCTCACGTCCACTTTCCTATACTAACAGCCAATTGGCTGGAATTTACGATAGGATCAATAGAAGATTACAACTTATGAGTGCAAATATTCAGTGATAGATCTCTTTAGCTCACTAAGACACTATTTTTGTATTTTCTCTTTTGATCACAATTTGTAATGCTCACAGATGAAGACAAATAATTAAAAGTAGCTTCAGACTTTGGAATTTCAAAATCACATTCCTATTTCTTCTTGACCGAATGACTTCCTTTAAATACTTCTCCATGCCACGCTAGCTTTTGACATTCTCCAAAGGAATTTCTTCCAATCAAACCATTAGAAAAAATCTTTCAAAGGGATCTTGTGGCTGTTAAAGACAGGAATGGAATTTCCACTTGATTCCGGTTGCCCATACAATTAGAATTTTGGTTTCCATAAGTAGAGCTTCCTCATATGGAACTTATCTTCGAGATTGATCTTTCCCAATTTGTGATTGACTCAATCAATGTAAATGTATATGATAAGTGAAATCCTTAGCTAGAAACTAGTAGTTATAGAATACATTTCAAATAAAGTTCATTTGGGATCCTACGTCGCAAACATATTAAGTTTGATTCTGGACTCTTCCTTGTTTTGAACTTGATCTCGTTCTGAACTCATCAAAGTGGGAAATGCTTCTAGGATAAAATAGACTTTGACAGAAGTTTTCGATAGTTCCTCATAAATAACTTATAAACAATCTATTCTTAATATAGGCATTAGAATTAGAAAGTTTTGTCAACTTTAAAATTTGGTAGGAGTTTTCTCAACAGTTACATTTATTGAAATAATCACTCCTTCTCGAAGCACTCTCTATTTTTTTTGGTTTAACCCCCATGGATCGAGCCTGGGTAGTTACAAAAAGGAAAAAGAACACAATGAGTGTTATAATTTTCGTACGACGCTAACTTCAATGCTAAAACATTTTTTCGATCACTTGAGCGTCATATTTGATCATTTTAGTGCCTTCAGTGATATATTCAGGCACTTCATCTTACATGACTTATTTAGATCTAAAATGACTTTTAAAATTTGAGATCTTTCATATCTTCCCCATCCAACACTATCAATTCAATCGTTGAATTCGTGCCCAGCATTGTCTCATCTTTATGAAGTTGTGCTAATGTTTGCGATGGCCGAGTTGCCTTAGAATGAATATACATCAACGTGGTACAAGAGGTCCTAGCTCATTTCTAGATTCACTAGAAGTGCCAAGGGGTTTTGTTTTGCTTTTTCGTCATTTTCTATGTGCTTATAAAATTGTGTGATTGCGTTTTTAGTCACCGGTCTCTAACCCCATCATTCGTGCTCAATCACGGAATAAGAATCTGCGACGAGAAGTGCTACTAGGGGTGTGCATGGTCCGGGCGGGCGGTTCCCGACCTAGAACTGGGAACCGCCCGCTAAGGACCGGTTCCGGAAAATTGGAACCGGGATCCACCCGTTTGTTGCATGGATCCACCCGGGAACCGGACCGCCGGTCTGGTCCGGTTCCCGAGTGGATCCATGGAACCGATCTTGACGTGAAACAATTTTGGTTTTCAACATAAAATGGTCGGGTCTATGAGTTGGGAAGGAGGGGAGGAGGTCTATGGTCGGGTTTTCAACATAGAACGGTCACGAAACAATTTTCCGCGGCCGTGGCGGGTGGCGGCCGACGCAAGGGGGCAAATAGTAGCGGCGAGAGGAGCGGGCGGCGGCGTCGATGCTCGGGAGGAATCGAAATGGCGATAGGATTAGGAGGAACCGAGGAAGAGACAAAGAGAGAGAGAACCGAAGACGAAGGGAGTGAGGAGATGAGATCTAATCTAGGGTTTCTTTTAGTAATTTTTTTTTTTAATATTAAAAAGGTTCCGGTCCGGTCCGGGTGGGTGGATCCGCCCATGGAACCGGGAACCGGACCGGTACCCACTGGTTCCGAAAAATTGGAACCGGGAACCGGACCGGTACCCACTGGTTCCCTCAAGAACCACCGGTTCCAGGCGGTTCCGGTCCCGTTCCGGCGGCGGGCGGTTCCGGGTATTTTGCACACCCCTAAGTGCTACTTCCGTCGTGAAGAACAATGTGAGGAAATCGAACCGAAAGTGGCCAAGAAATTGTTTTACTCGATTTTTTGGTTTATTTTTTATTCTTGAATACTACGGAGCACAAGTTGATTTATGGGATATGTTCAGTAGAAGGCCTAAAACTTGTCAAGAAAGTGCAATTGAGTCCTAAAACTTACAAAAAGTGCAATCAAGTCCTAAAACTTGTCAAGTTGGTTCAATTGAGTCCTAAAGTTAACACCGTTAGCATTTTCCGTTAAAAATGCTGACGTGGCATTTTAAATAATTTTTTATTTTCCACGTGGATTTTTTAAATTATTTTTTATTCATTTAAAAAAATAGATTTAAAAACTAAAAATTAGATTTATTCATTTTATCTTATTTTCACCAAAAACTAAAAAGAAAAATTCAAAAAATTATTTTTAAAAATTGTTTAAAAAAATCAGGGTCCTCTCTCCCACCGTCGGAGATTTTTTGTAAAAAATTGTTTAAAAATTATTTTAAAATTATTTTAAAATTTTTTTAAATTGTTTAAAATTTTTTAATTTTTTTTTTTAAAATTATTGTTTAAGAAATTGTTTAATTTTTTTTAATTTTTTTAAAATTATTTTTTTATATTTTTAAAAAATATTGTTGAAAATTATTATTATTTTTTTAAATTATTGTTTAAATTTTTTTTTAAATTTGTTTAAAAATTATTTTTTTACTTTTTTAAATAAATTTAGATTTTCATTTTTAGTTTTTCCTCTAATTTTTAAAGATTTTGAATAAAAAATAATTTAAAAAACCATTTGAAAAATAAAAAAATTCATTTCAAATATGACGTCGGCGCCACGTCAGCAAATTCCGTTAGTAAATCTGACGGTGTTAACTTTAGGACTTAATTGAACTAACTTGACAAGTTTTAGGACTTGATTGTACTTTTTGTAAGTTTTAGGACTCAATTGCACTTTCTTGACAAGTTTTAGGACTCCTGCTGAACATATCCCTTGATTTATTGTTTACTCTTTGAACCCTTTCATCTCTTTGCCTCCATTAGTTCTATTGACTTCATGGATACCGCTATCTCTTTGGTTCGATTCAGCCTTTTGGTTCTTAATATCTCCCGATTAGATTTTTGGGATATAGCAATTTTCATTGGCTATTATGAATCAGCGATTTTTGGGCTTAGCAATTCTTTTGGGTTTAGCCTTCGTCTTTATTTTAGTAGGGCCAAAACAGCGTTGTTTTTATGGTTTTTGCCAAGCAGATTTCTCTTTCAAGTCACACAAACTGATTTATAATAAAATATTATCATGTCGGATTTTCCAATCATATAAATTGCTAATGTTGCTGAAATGATTGATTTTTTTTTTACCAAAGAGGTGCTCAAAAGATTAAAAAAAAAAAAAGAAGTTTTATCACTAACGTGAAGGACATACGAAAATTATAGGACTTGTGATATCGTTTTCCCATTACAAATACTATCAAAGCCAGTACATCATTAAGTAGAATGTGTGATTTCCAAAGGAATTGAGATTGTCTAATAAAAGCAAGGAGTAATTGATAGCATAATCAGGCTCACACACTTCAATGCGATATGTCACTGGAACTTACCATTATTCACTCAAACATGACACAGACATTGCAGACAATAAAAACAATATTGCGATATATCAATGGAACCATGATCATGGAATTTTATACTATTATCTCAACAATTTCAATTTAGTGGGGTACACAGATAATAATTGGACAGGTGATATTGAGACTCGGAAGAGCACTCTGAATGTGCTTTCTTTCTCAAACCATTGGCTAAAGTTGAGGCATCGATTAAATATATCTTAGATGGTCTTAGCATCTAATATGTTTCAGCTGACATGGCAGCATCTCAAGATACTATATCAAATGTAAATATGCACAGTTAAGTTAACAATTATTTAACAACGTTAGTATCATATCAACATTTTTCACCCACAGCTTTTATGGAGGCTTGACCTATATTTGAAAAGTTGAGGTCATTGACTGGACCCAAAAATAAATAATTAAGTATTTGATTACAAAAAGGGCAATAATTCATATACTTGTGTATCATTGTCCAAAAATTTACCATATGATGATTGGTCAAGATTCAAATTTCTAACATAATTTTGTTCCGTCGTATCTATTCTACAAACTCATCCTTTTAATTTATTGTTTGGCCCCACTTTAATAATCTGTTATTTAAGATATTTCCTTCTTACATGTGAAACAGAATAGTAAACTGTTTTGTTAATTTCGAGCATTGCAAAAAAATTTCAGTGGCTAAAAATGTCAAGCACATTGGGACACTATAAAGTTCTTAGTGTTGATCTCCTGTAGATTTTCTGGAATCATTCGATCATAAAGTATTTTGCTCTTGCCCCCCTTTTTTTGGCCGATTCCATTGCTTTCCCTTTGATCTCCTCTCCCAAAACTAATGAAGTATATGCAGATAGTTTGGCCAAAAATCAGTTCGAACCAGTTTGATCGCCAGCTTTCAAAATTGGATCCACCCGTTTTAAAGTCCCACAGGTACAGAACTAGGGCTTATGGTGTCTGTTACACATGGAGGGACTTAAAAACTCGGCTCTACGGACCGCCGGCACTTCACTTTACCACCAAGGTTGAGTGATTCATGTGTTCATGGGCAATCAACAACGTTACTTATCTGTAATCTTTTGCTCGTGACATCAGCATCGGTTCACCCGTAGTCTAACTATGGTTGGACCACCAACTGGCAACCTGACTGGTTCTCTAAACAGCCCAAGTTTGAAAACATCGGTGCAAAGCTCCAATCCCTACTCGAAATAAGTAGATATGACTATCTTAAATGAAAAAAATAGTGCTATAACACCGGAAAATAGAAGAAGGGAAATCGAATTAGGAAACTTAATTCTAACACTTAATCTATCCTCCACAAAATAGAAGAGAAGCAATCTTTCTAGTTTATTTGACTAAAAAGTGCCATACCCATGAATATCATCCCTTCCATCGCCTTTTTGCATCCTAATCTTCGATGCGCAGGTTCAGCGCCACTTCTCATCACATTGCAGCAACACTAGAGCCGTATAATAAGCTCCCAAGCGTTTGTTCATTTCCTTGTCTCTGTGCAATCGACACCTAGGCTATGTGTGGTAACGCTCCCGGGAACATATGTTTATGTTTTTTTGTTTCTGGGAGCAGAAATAGAATATAAACGCGTTTGATAAATTTTTTGTTCTCGGAAACATATTTTAAAATAGAAATAAGAAACAAAAAAACGTTGATTCTTGTTCCTAAAAGCAATTCCAAAAACAAGAATCAAAAAATAAAAATCAAGTTTTTTTTTTCCTTTTCTTTTTTTTTTTTTCTTTCTCTTCATCTCTTCTTCCCCTAGCCGGTCGCCGGTCTCAGCGTCGGCTGGCCACCGGCCAGACAACCTCGTTGGAGCCTTGTCGTTTGGCGAGGCCGGGCAGCCTCACCGTGGCTAGGCAAGGCTCGAGGTGATCTCATCGGCTAGCGATCGATTGGAGGAAGGAGAAGACAAAAGAAAAAAATAGTAATAAAATTATTAATAAACTAAAAAAATAACTAAATTACAAAAATATATGAGGTCATATCAAACGCATTTCTCTTCAGACACCACTTCATGCTTCTCGGTATGGACCCTCTTGTTCTTGCTCCCACCTTGCCCTCTCTTGCTGGTGGTCATGAATCTACCCTCGACCGGATAACTAAAACATCGCCACAGACTCCAGTTCCTTCTCAGGGTAGGCAAAACGCACTCGCGAGGGTGATGATGCATCCAAACTGTCTAGTCACACTCCATTCATTCGAGGAAGCTACGGTTTCAACAACGAATTGAAGACGGGTCATCTCGAGAGGCTGATGCCTTGGTCAAAGTTCAAGAAACAAGCCCGAGATAAGCAAGTGCCTCTCACTCAGGCCAGACATCAAACACCTTGCGTGCAATTGTGCGGATAACGGCAAAGAAGAAGAAGAAGAAGCGAGGCGCGAACAAGAGGGAACGGGGGCGGTAGAGACGGAACCGGCACGCTTGTTCGTTTTGGTTTTTCGCGTTACTCGTCCTAATATAAATTATATTTTGATTTAAATAATTAAAAGAGCTCAAGGGCCCTGTAATATTCTCGTGTTTCTATAGAATTGAGGTGTTTGAGATTACATTGGAAAAATCCAATTTATTATTATAGAAAAGTTTAGTAAAAGGAAACCAATTGTAATTCGGGGCAGTTAAACATCTCCTCATTATATTGCTTACTTTATAAGATAACTTTTTTAGGAACAATATGTTGGAGATAAAAATAACTTTTAAGTTTGAATTGCTTATTTTGTAAATTTTAGTTGAAAGAGTTCGGTATTATATAAAAATTAAATTTTAGACATTAAATGTGCTCCATATCCTCATCATCCTTTACTAAATCACTGAGTTACACATTTTAGAATGGATGCCGCTCTAGATGTGACATAACTAAACCAGTCATGAATATGTGCTTGGCAAGCCACTTCAAATGACTTGAGTGTTAGTTTATATTGTCACGATTTTATGAGTGATAAGGGTGGTGTTCGAGTACAATGCAGCTAAACCAAGAATTAACCCATAATGTAAATCAATTCTTTTTTTCTTTTTTTTTTTTTACCAAAAATTCTTTTCTCTTTCTAAAAGGAATCTTATTTGGTCCAATTTAAGAGAATTATAAGCTAAGCGTAATTGGAGTGAGTACAAAATCGAGCCAAATCGAACTGAATTTTTAAATGTGAAATTAAAAAAATCAAATTCGATTTTCTCTCTCCCTCTCTAGGAAAGAATTTTAAGAATATATAAGATCCATCAAAGCTCAAATTATAAGGTCCATTTCACAATAACGAAACTCAATTAAACCTCATTTTCTTTAAAAAAAAAAAAGAAAAAGAAAAAGAAAAATGCAGGGAGCCATTTTTCCCGCTTCCCCGCCAATATATAACATTCCCTCCGATTTCCGATCGTTTCGAAAATCCTCAAAAATTCGAAATTCTCTTCTTCTCCGCAGGAGCGAATTGCAGACGCACGGAACTTCATCGCCGATCGTCAAACTCCACCGTTCGAAGATGCTCTCATCTCTCAAGTGAGTCTCGCGATCTTCCGCGGATTTCGATTCACGTCCCTTTCGCGATCCTGAGTTTTGTCTCGGCGTTTCTCATCGACGTTCAGAGCCGAAGAGCAGAGCGGCCAGCTGCAGATGGTGGCGCGAGAAGACGTCGACGACGACGACGGAGGCGACCTGTTCGAAACGATCGACAGACGTAAGTTATGGCAAAACGCTCTGTTCATGTCATCGCTTTTGCGGTGAGCTGCGGAGCGTCGTGTTTTAGGCTTGCGATCGACGATTCGGTCTGATTCCGAGATGATGATCGTGGTTTTCTGATCAGCTAGGCGTTTATTGACTTGGCTAGCTCCGTTTTACATCAAGAAAATGAGTTCAAGAGCATGTTCTCGTCTAGTTTGTTCGGTCTACGTTCTGAAGATGAAATAGAATGCAAATAGTTCGATGGAGCTGTGACTGTAAATCTCTTTGAATAACGATACTAAGTGACTCTGATTACTGCTGAGCGGTTGAGCTCGATTCTCAGTTTGGTTGCTCAGTTTAGCTCGATTTTCCTGGATCATCACCGTGAATCTGTTAGTGTTTGTACATCTCGACCTTTGTCTTGAACCTGTCGTGATTTTCTGTGCATGCAATAGTTTTAGTTTTTGTCTTCTGATCGCACAAGAGCGATTCAGCCTTTGTTATGTTACGTGACATTGGAATTGCGCCATTGCATGTCTTGTTTTCCATGTATTTGTGATGTAGCACTGTCGGAACACTAAATTGTCATTAGATGCTTTTGTCATGACATTCTGCATTCTCCAGAAAACATAAGAGTTTAACACGATGATGAGTTGTTTTCATTTTCTTTCTGAAATGTTCCCATATCTTATTTTATTTTTTTGTTTGCAGTTATATCTCAGGGAATAAATGCTGGAGATGTGAAAAAACTACAGGATGCAGGAATCTACACTTGCAATGGCTTGATGATGCATACGAGGAAGGTAATCTGATCTTCAGTTCTGAAAATTAAGTAGAGGTATTATTTGGCTAAGGTGATTCACTTTGTCTTTTTTTTTTTTTTTTTTTTTTTTTTTTTTGGTAGCACTTAACTGGAATCAAAGGTTTATCTGAAGCAAAAGTTGACAAGATATGTGAAGCTGCTGAAAAGATAGTGGTTAGAGCTTTTAAATCCTTTGTATACCTGAGATGGCAGTTCCATTCAATTGGAACTTTTATGAGCATCTCGCATTGACTTCAATTTGTTTCATCAGAATTTTGGTTATATTACTGGAAGTACTGCTCTGCTCAGAGTAAGTTCTTAATTCTGCAAACTTCAAGCCAAAATGGTTCGGAAGAATAAAGCCTGCAAATTAGCATATGAATTGGAGACAGCTGCACTTGCTCTAGACACTGTTGACCTCTCAGAACAAAGTACTCTTAATGTCTTTGTCTCCAGAGAAAGTCAGTTGTTCGCATCACAACTGGAAGCCAAGCCCTTGATGAGCTTTTAGGGGGTAATAACTTTCCTTCGTGGACTGTGTTTATTATTATTCTTCATGCGATTCAACAAGAACAACTTTCACTGGTTTGGCAATGTTAAACAGGTGGTATTGAAACTCTGGCAATTACAGAAGCATTTGGCGAATTTCGGTGAAAATCACAGTCCAACAACATTACCTTTGATGAGCTTTTAATTGCTTTTGTTAGTTGGCTTTCTCAGAAAATGCTGCTGACATCACTTCAGGTCTGGAAAAACACAGCTTGCACATACTCTGTGTGTTTCTACTCAGGTCGGTCTCAATTGCATATTAGGTTTCTGTCATTAACTTCTGTTGCATTTTATGTTTTCCTAGATGAAGAATGCATATGGTAACATAGTGATGAATTTCTAGTAAAGAATACAGCAGTGGGTGATCTTTGGCATCAGAGGGTGTATTAGGTGATTCTGGAAGTATGGCACTGTCATTTTATGTAATCTGCTGTCAGTATAATGGAATGCATAACATGCAGGGGTTCAAACCAAGTAGGAAAAAGGCCAGGAGACTGTACTAGGTCATAAACAATTAGAAGCCTTAATCATTGTCAGACTTGGACTTGGGTTGGTCATAGATCGAATGTGATGCTTGATGATACTCTACTTTAGTTGCAAATCCTACAACAGTATTCACCTCTGTTTTCAATCATTCTTTATTTATGGTTTGTGGATTCCATGTTCATCGAAAAATTTCAGCTGCCAACTCACATGAGAGGAGGAAATGGCAAGGTAGCTTATATCGACACTGAAGGAACTTTGTATCCTGTTATAATCTGTCTGTATTTATCTTGACCTCGACAAAGCTGCTTGTGTTTCATAATTGTCGTATGTCCATGTAATTGCATGTGCACTTTCTTAACTTGGTACACCTGCAGTCGCCCTGATCGAATTGTACCAATTGCCGAGAGATTTGGCATGGATCCTGGTGCAGTCCTAGATAATGTATGCTAAGCTTTCTATACATGTGGCAACTCTTCCTTCTTTTCTGGCAGTGTACTCGCTATAATCTAGTCTTTCCATGAATTTCAGATCATTTATGCCCGTGCCTATACTTATGAGCATCAGTACAACTTGCTCCTTGGTTTGGCTGCCAAAATGTCTGAAGAACCATTTAGGTTGCTGGTAAGACACACTGCTCGAGAATCAAACCATACAGATTTTCTGAGGTGTGGATGGTTGACCCAAGGTGAGTACTATTTTCAGATTGTAGATTCAGTGATTGCTCTCTTCCGAGTGGATTTTACTGGAAGAGGAGAACTTGCAGAGCGCCAGGTTGATCCTAAAACCATCGAATCATGCGAGTTGTGATTCTTCAGCTTATCTGGTTTGACACTAATGGATTCCAAATTGCAGCAAAAATTGGCACAAATGCTCTCACGTTTGATTAAGATAGCTGAGGAATTTAACGTGGCAGTGTACATGACCAATCAAGGTACTGCATCACATCTCATTTCTCCCACATAGTCGTGCGTCCATTAAAAGTTCTTATCCAATTTAGCCATTTGATGGTTGCACACTGACAGATACCAAATTGGGGACTGCACTTAGCTCATATAATTCTCGTAAATCATAAGAACTAGCTATTTGTTGCAAACTGGTGATGCGTACAGTAGCTGCAGTCCATAAGTAGGAAAAAGATGATTTTTGATGACTTTGTCTTTGATTTATTTGTTTCAGTCGTAGCTGACCCAGGCGGAGGTTTATTCATATCAGACCCAAAGAAACCTGCAGGTGGGCATGTTCTGGCTCATGCAGCCACAATTAGGTTGATGTTTAGGAAAGGCAAAGGTGAGCAGCGCGTCTGCAAGGTGTTTGATGCCCCAAACCTACCCGAAGCTGAAGCTATATCCTTTTTGTGCCAGATCTTTCTCTAGTTATGTACTTCATTGAAACTTATCACATCATGTTGTGGAGACCAAATAAAATATCTAGAAGTCTATATCAAAATCTGTGAGGAAGTTGATACTGAGTCTACATAGAGATAGGTGGAGACCTGATTTAAGCGTGATATTCACAGTATACATGATGTTGCATGGACATCCATGAACATATATGTGAATTTTGTGCAGAGGAATTAAACAAAAAGAAGTTGATATCGAGAATTTTTGCAAGTATTACTGGTAGACTAGCTGTGCAGGTCGTGCTGCGTAGACGATGCACATCTATCCACATTATCCCTCAATATTGTCAGAAAATTTGGCAAGAGCTCATCTCTCAGTAAGGTGAGACCGAGATTTATTCCATCTACGTTAAACTTGACAAACACAAGTTTTCCAGATTACACCAGGAGGCATCGCTGATGCGAAGGACTAAAGAAGTCTCTCCAACCAGGAAGGCGGGCAAAGCGCTTTTTTTCTTTTTTTCCTTTTTTTTGTGTTAATCTGCAATTTGTCATTGTACAGACAGCTTCCTTTATCTACTTTTGCATCCTAATCTTCGATATGCAGGGTGACATCCGTCCATCATCACCTTCAGCATTGCAGCATCGCTAGAAGCAGATAATGAACTCCCAAGAAGCTGTTCATTTCCTTTCTCTGCAATGGACACTTTGTCACCCTTGTCATTACTGTCCCTAAGTTTCATGCGCTCGACAACAAACCATTCATGAATGACATGAAATACATTCTCTAACTGTGATGGTGGCCCAAAAGGTTTGTCAACTACATTGTCACCTTTACGTATCAAATACAAAATATATTGTTAAGGGCAAGGCCGAAGTATCCTTTCTGGTCTATAAATGTCTAGCCAATCGAATTTAAAAAATACAACCTTGTAAGCTATTGCAACGTCCTTTGCCTTCATCAGGCTTGAGAAGAGAGGTAACCAAAAGAAAATTATTCAATAATAACTTCCAAGAGAAATGAGATTTACCAACCACGGTATAACATCACAAAGAAAAGAACATAAAATTAACCAATGCAATTGTTTTTAACTACACGTAATAGCAGTTTGGTTTAAGGCAAACAGTTCTTGGATGTCATGGTTTTTATGAGCACAAGAAGAAATCTAGTCACAATATTCGAAAGCTAATTACCCAACATCATCTCCATTAAGTTTGCAATAATTTTCTTTTGGTAAGTAAAAGAACTTCATTGCAAAATGGCATCTGGCGGATGCTAGCTCATGCAACAAATCACAAACACAATTCATGTTATCAATGAGGTATAAGAAAGAATGCACATTCACAATGTCATTTCCGCACCACCAAAAGCTGTAGAAAGCCATCTATCATTCAAACTAAAGAATGAGTCTTCTTATTTTCAAAGGCAAAATTTAGGACAAATGAGGAATAAGCTGGATCAGCTTGCTATTTGGTTTAGTTTACAGATGTCAATGCAAGTTTGTCTATTTTAATCCATACAGCAGACACTCAAAACTTTGAACTTGGCTGGCAAACCAACTCTCTCCTGAAATGAGCAATTTTGTCTAGAGGAAGCCGTTTATTGACCGAAATCATCAACATCCTAGTAACATATTCAGCAACCATGCCGGAGTGGTCCCTAATCAATCTCTCCTCTTCCTCTAGCAAGTCTGCAGCTTCTTTGTTCATTCCACACTACAATAGCCCCATCTGATCTTTACACTACTCAAAACAGTTTTGGTGACTTCCAAATAAAATCCACTATACTGTCTGTCTTGGGCAAAATAATTTGTTGCCAGTACCAATCCAACGACCTCATGGGGATTATCATCTCAGGTTCTTTCTTTAATTCAAGACACCACTTAATGCTTCTGGGTGGCGATTTCGAGATCATGGACCCTCTTGTTCTTGCTCCTATCTTGCACTCTTTTGCTGGTGGTCATGAATCTGAGCTGCGATCAGTTATGTGAAACCTCACCGAAACACTATTGACCTCACAGCACAAAGTACTTTTAATAGCTTTGTTTTCAGAGAAAGTTGGTTGTTCGTATCACAACCTTCCGAGCCCTCGATGAGCTTTGAGGTGGCAATAAACTTTCCTTTGTGGACAGCGTATATTATTCGTCATCTGGTTTGGCAATGTTAAACAGGTGGTGTTGAAACTTTGACATTTACAGAAGCATTTGGCAAATTTCGGTAGAAATCACAGTCCAACAATGTTATCTTTGATGAACTTTTACTTGCTTTTGTTAGTTGGCTTTCTCAGAATATGCTGCCAACATCGCTTCAGGTAACACAGCTTGCACATACCCTGTGTGTTTCTACTCGCGTTGGTCTGAATTGCATATTAGGTTTCCGTCATTAACTTCTGTCGCATAGCATGTTGTCCATCTGTTGCATAGCATGTTTCCAAGATGGACAACGCAAATAGCAAGATAATGATTGAATTTCTAGTAAAGAATAAAGCTGTGGGAGATCTTGGCATCAGAACGTGCGTATTAATTCATTCTTGAAGCTTGGCACCCTCAATTTCCTGTAAACTGCAGTCGGTATACTGGAACGCATCATCTACAGGGGTTCAAACCAAGTGGGAAAAAGGTCAAGAGAGTATACTATTTCATGACCAATTAAAAAGCCTTAATCATTCTCAGACTCAAGACTTGGGTTGATCATCAGCGAATGTGATGCTTGAAGATACTCTATTTCATTTGCAAATCCTACAGCAGTATCTTCCCCTCTTTTCACGATTTTTCCAGAAGGAACCTTGAATCCTATTGTAATCTGTCTTTTTCTTGACCTCGACAAAGCTGCTTCTGTTTCATTATCGTCTTACAGCCATGCAAGTGCATATGCACTAAACTTGGTACACCTGCAGTCGCCCCGATCAAATTGTACCAATAGCCTAGCGATTCGGCAAGCATCCTCGTGCAGTCCATACGCTAATTTGCAGGCTGATATTCTTTCTTACTATCCAATGTTTTGTTATTTCGCTTTCTTGTCTATTGTGTTGCTGATATCTCTATTAGTATATGACACCAAAATAACTTGGAGCATGCTACTTCCCATATGGAAATCGAGTTAGCACAATGCCTTATGAAGGGTCAGCAGCAGTGGCGCATGCCGATGAAGACTTAATATGAATTAAAAAAAATAGAAATAGTCAACTAAGAATTTATTATTTATTACCTCCTAAAGGAAATTCATTTTATTTCAACGTGGCAAATCCTGGAGGAGACCACGACCCATTGACGTAGATCTCCCCAAGCAAATCCAATACAGCTTGGCTCAAAAGAAAAGATTGATGAAAAATCCTCGCACCACTTTTGATGAAAACAAAAGGTCTAGAATGGGCATCAAGCATAGACACCGGGATTGGCTGAAAGGTACTCGTCGACGACCTTGTACAACCCCATAGCCTTCTCTTTGCCTTGTTTGATGTCTTCTTCCTTAAGCTCCACACCAGCTTTGGTGTGATACTCACTAGACATCTTGCAAATGCATCCACCATTGCTTGAAGCCTCAAATTTGACCTCATAGGCAACGGATTCAATTTTATCAGATCACATCGCCTTCAATCAAGGTGTATTTGCAAACTAGATTATCCAAGTCAAGAGCATCAATCTTATGTTTCAAACACTTCAAGTGACCACCTGGCATGACAAGCCACCAAATTAAAACTCACGTTTAGAATAACTAGAATAGGAATTGATAAGGACAGATTGGAGTATGCATGCCATTGATTAAGGACAATACATACCTTCAGCAAAATTAGTCTGTTTGATGCTTCCAACTCCTCCATCTCCTTCAATAAACTCGATGCTCTTGATGCCTTGGGGGGCAATCTTGGGGATGAGATTGTGCGAATCGAGAATCAAAGCCTTGAACATTTTGGATGGAGCAATTGAGGTTGTGAATTCTTGAGTTAAGGTAATGACGCCCATGTTTGTTTGTCAGAGTAAAGGTCTGAATACAGAGGAGTACTGTGAATAAGATCTAGTTGGAGGTAGAAGAAGACTGTCGTGTTTGCTGTGAAGATGTTGAGCAACAACGGATGGGTATTTATAGATTCTAGGAAATGTATGTGTAATTGCTTAGTTGTTTTAGTTGACAAAGAAGTTTCGCAGCACTCCACTTTGGACTGGCCCAACTTCTAGATGGAAAAAAACATATATAACGACATTTTGAGAGATTGACCAAAGTCTAATATTCCATGGATAATAGCATTCAAATGAGGCATACTTGTCATTGACCACCGTAGTACGAAGAATTTTGGATATTTTATAGTTTCTATGTGGTCAGCTGGAAGGAACACACCATTCTTTTCTAGAAAACGTTTCACGGCGGGATTTTGACTACTGCGATTTTTCTTTTCCTGGGAATGATGTGAGGATTGTAGCGATTGGTAAGGACGTTTATAAACGACCTATTACAGTTAGAAATCCTCAACGTTTTTTTTTTTTTTTTTTTTTGAGGGATAGAAATGTTGGATGGAAAAATTATCAAAAAAGTCTTAAATTTATTGTATTTGTGTCAATTGAGTTATAAATTTTTTAATGTTTTGACATTTGAGGTTTTTTTTTTGTTTTTTTGGTTTTTTGGGAAAAAGTTATAAATTTTTTTGATGTTTTGACATTTACCCCATTAAGAGTTTTTTTATTCTTTCTTTTTTTCTTATTCTTTTTATTTTTTATTTTTTTCTTCTTCTCTCTTCCCTCCGTTTTTTTTGGGGTTTTTTAAAACTGTTTTTCACGAAAACAAAATTTGGGGTAAATATGTCACTCCAGTTTTTTTGGTGGCTTTTTCCTTTTTTTTTTTTTTTTTTTTTTAATGTTTTGACATTTGAGTTTATCCAATCAATTTTGATTGGAAATTCTAACATGGATGCTGATTGTTTTTACATAGCACAACTGGCGATAACGTTGACATTTTTAAAAATATTTTAATAATTATTTGAATTTTTATAAATTTTTGGTTCTTTTTTTCTTTTCTTTACTTGATTTTTTGACCAATACTGATGACCCTCACCCAGGTGACTCCGGCCCTTGCCTATGGCTATTGAGGGCAACCTTGCTTGGGTAGGGCAAGGTTGTCCCTCTCATGTGGCCAGCAAGGGTGACCTCACCTAGCCCTCTTGGTGGCCAACCATGTCGCCCTCGTTGGCGAGCCATCACCTAAGACTAGCCATCGGCAAATAGGAAAGAAAAAAGTAGAAAAAAAAAAAATGAAAAAATTCTGAAAAAATTTAAAAAATTGTCCCCATTAGTGCCGATACATCACATTGGATGAACATGCTAACTGGATTACCACGTCAGTGTTTTCCAATTAAAATTGATTGAATTGACTTAATTGGCAAGATATAAAAAAGGTTTAGGACTCAATTGACACAATTAAAATATCTATGACTGGACTGGTATTAGTGCAATAGGTTTAAGACTTTTTGGTAAAATCTTCAATGTTGGATGTTCTCATAAATTATTAAAGTAGCCCTTTCATTTTCATTGACTGCTACTAATGTCCAGTATCTTTTGAGATTTTATATTCAACTCCAAGGAAATTTGTACTGTCTTGGTAAGAATTAATGGAAGAGACGATTATAGTTGTGCTTTGAACCTGCCCGACTCCATATAACATATAATTCACTGATGTTGAAATTAGCTTTGAATAATCTTTTCTTAAATCAATGCGACAGACCACCTAAAGGGCCAGCATTTACATTTTTGTGACTATGTAAATAGTAAATAGAGATAATATAGCACAACTAATCCCTGAACTTTGATTCAGTGTGTGATGTTGTCCTTAAACTTGTAATTTACGTAATGTAATCCTTGAACTTTAACTCAACGTGCAATGTTCTCCATATACTTTAAATTTATTCAACGTGGTCCTTGAAAATGTGTAATGTAGGTAGTAAACTACATAAAAGTATTTAAAAAATTTTAGAGATCATATTGAACATTGTACCAAAATTTAGAGTTCATATTGAACAAATTGAAAATTCAGAGATGACATTGTACATTGAGCTAAAGTTCAATAATTACGTTGAATAAATTAAAAGTTCAGATATAATATTGCATAGAGGACTAGAGTTCAGGAATAATTTGTGTCATTTTTCTCTGTAAATAATTAACTAAAACAAAACTTAAGCCCCTATCCGTTTATTGGCCTAATCCCAAAAAAGAAAAAGCACATTTTGCACTTGGGACAATAATAACATAATCTTTCAATTATTCCAATTAAAATTTCCAACCTTTCAATTATGGGGCAAAGATGACGCCAGTTGCAAGTTCTGTCCATCCTCCCCATCATGTAGCCACGAGTCATGATACCTGGCTCACAATGCTGACGTGCACTGTGAAATAAGTTTATAAAGAAATTTCTTTATGATCTTACCTGGCCTCATCTTTTTATAAGCTTTGTTACCAAATTTCTTGCATTTTGTACCCAAAATGATTTTTTTTGGTCGTGATTAACGTGTTTCATTGTGCACGCTTACGCAATGACCCACGTAAGATGACGTATGGTGATTTAATAGTGAAAATGGACGAAATTGAAATAGGTGTGAATTGTGTCCCATAACTGAAAGGTTTTTTAGGGCCGTTTGAAAGGTTGTGTTATTATTGTCCTATGCGCAAAAGATCATATTATATTATATATAAAAAAATTGTCCCTTTTTTTTTCCCATATGTAAAAGATTGGACTTTTGTTTTGAGAATTGGCAATCCGATATATAGGTGGTTCATGCCTCTAAGCGATATTTCTACCTACTTTTGTTGCCACGCTCATAGGGTTTTTTTCTTTTTAGGTCGGTTCCACGCTCATAGGTTCACATAGCACTTATTTTGTAATTTTGCATTGACAGCAAATACACAATCAATCGATAAGAAGGGCCTTTTCAAATGACATGAAATGCCTACAAAGTAGTGCAGTTGCAATTTTCTCTTACCTTTTTTCTGCTTCATTGGTCTCATTATCTTCTTTACAATGCATGCCTTGAATTTGCTTTGCGCAGCCTAAAATCTTGATTTTAAAGATTTGAAGTGAACAAGTGCATTCATCAGAACCCACCCCATTGTGGGCGCGTTGGTTTGGGCCTTTCCTCCTCTAATTGTGGAAGGGGGAGGTTCGAGTCACTGCGTACGCATTTAGCGTGACTTAAGCGAAGTATTGTGAGAGGTGGGTCCTCGCGCCAGTGCTTCCTAGGGGTTTACGCCGAGCGCTCGCTGTGAAACGATTCTTTCAGTTAAAAAAAAAAAAAAAAAAGGAAAGAAAAAAAAAAAAGTGTATTCATGAGGTACATCGGATGGAGTGCACATTTAAAAACAATATTTTATAATTCATAAATCTCATCAATCAAAGCCATCTTAGTCGTAGATCAAATTGCCACATGGGAGGAAACATAATGAATGACCGAGATGACATTGGTCCATACGTCCATGCGACAATTTCTCAATATGATATACTTACACCGGCACACATTTTAAATTTTGACCATTGTGGCATTTTCGTAGATATCAAAGTTCATGTGATAAAACCGATGAAGAAAAATTATAAGCTTTATTATAATTAAATCTCAAATCAACTGACAACTGTTCCCTTCTAAATAAAATATGGGAATACATGTCACGACTCAAGTACCGAGCTTGAGGCAGAAAAATATAATAGACCCCAAAATGAGAATATATGAAATTACAGCTCATTAGAGCATAAACTTATGAAGCATAGAAATTGGCGTTTGCCAAAATGGTATTTGACAACTTGGTACAGTCCCACCCCCTTGTCTTTATCTTATTTGATGTCTTCTTCTTTTAGCTAGATACTTGCCTTAGTTTTTATCACTAGTCATCTTGTAAACACATCCAACATCACTTGAAGCTTGACTTCATAAGCAACAGATTTAATCTTGTCAAAAACTTTTGACCCAAAAAAAAAAAAATCTTGTCAAAAACTATATTGGCCTCAATCAAAGTATACCTGCACACAAGATTCCTAGGGTCAATGGCATCAATCTTGTACTTCAAGTACTTCAAATGACCACTTGAAATATCAACTGTGTAAGTTAACACTTTGATTAAAACTCAATCAAAAGAACACATTTTTATATGTTGGGTATCAACTTGAGTTCTCATCAAGACTAACCTTTCTTTTAATGCCTTGAGCAACAATATTCGGCATAAGATTGTGTGAGTCAAGAACCAAAGCCTTAAACATCCCAGATGGAGCAATTGGAGTTGCGAACTCCTGAGTGTAGCTAGTAACCACATTCCTTTCCTGATAAAACAGAAGAAACCAAACAGTGAAGGTTTCAAAGGATTATTAGTGTTGCGGAAGCTGGAGTTCTTGTTGATGATGAAGAGTACCCATCTAAGGAGTAATTATAGAAGGAGGCCTTACTTTAGCTACCGACTGCTCTCTCTCGGTGTTCAGACTAAGAGCATCCCCAAAAGGACTTTGAATAATGGTTGGTGGATTCGAAAAATATCAAGTCAAATTCACATTAATTGCTTCTTTTTGTACCAATAAACTTGACCGAGTCATACCATGACACACACTTTGGATTGACCCCCACATCCGGGAAATTTACTTCTGTAATTTTTCTTTTTCACATTCATGGTTTATACGTTGAACCTAAGAATAGACTTTTATCTTGGGGTCGATTTATCCACTGGTACAATGTTTGTCACTTGTTTGGTTGAAAATGACATTTGCAATAGGTAACACTAGTCACCTATGACCAGGCCGTAGTAACAATGGGATGATTGTACATGTCATCTAAATTTGCTCGAGCATCATCATTTCTTCTAAATGGTTGAACTTGTAATTTCCCATGTAAATTTATTAATTCTGATAACTTCAAAAAATGGAAACTCTCAACGTATTGGAAACCCCTCCATATTAAAAATCTAGAAAAACACATTGTTTTGGATGTATGTTTCAAAGGGATAGATTCCTCCCAAGTGAAAAATCTAGTTACTCCTTTCTAATTTTGGAATGCAAAAACCAGTTCGAGTTTCAAATATTGACATGTTTATTTGGCAACATGCGTCAAACAAAGTTATCCTTAAAGATGGTAACGACTGTTCCTAACGATCCTCAACACCGAGTTATTGCCCGTTGCCTCTCCTCATGTCGTTAAAGATAACTAGGGACAGCCGATCCGGTCCTAAACTTGCTAAAAAATCAACACTAACTACGTATATTTGGACGGTGACGGTCACAAATCGTCAATAAATCGTACCATAGAAGAATGCCCAACTGTCCCTGAAAGTGGTAACTCTCTAGAAGATATCAACAGCTTTCGGATAGTTAGTGCAATATTGCATTCTTTATTTCAACTAAATCTCAAATCAAATGACAATTTTTTCCTTATAAATAAAATATGAAAATACAGGAAATCTTTTCGTGACTCGTATCGGACTTGAAGCAGCAGAGGAACAAGAAAAACACGAAAGCTAAAATATGGGAAATTACAACTCATTAAAGCACAAAGAAAACATTTTAAGCATAGACATCGGGGTTGGCCAAAAGGTATTCCTCGACCACTTTGTATAATCCCATGGCCTTCTCCTTGCCTTGTCTGATGTCCTCTTCTTTGAGCTCGGCACCTGCCTTATTGTGGTACTCGCTGGTCATCTTGCACATGCATCCGCCATCACTTGAAGCTTCAAACTTGACCTCGTAAGCAACGAACTCGATCTTGTCAAAAACTATGTCGCCCTCGATCAAAGTATACTTGCACATGAGGTTTTCGATGTCAATGGTATCAATTCTGTGCTTCAAGTACTTCAGATGACCACCTGCAATATCACCCATATAAGTTAACACATTAACTGAATTTCAATTCAAGAAAACACATCTATATGATAAGCATGAAAGTGAGTTCGCTTCAAGACTAACCGTCAGCAAAGTTGGTTTGCTTAATGCTTCCAGCTCCTCCGTCGCCCTCGATAAACTCGATGCTCTTGATGCTCTCAGGAACGATCTTGGGCATAAGATTGTGTGAATCAAGAATCAAAGCCTTGAACATATTAGATGGAGCAATTGGAGTTTTGAACTCCTGAGTGTAGCAAGTAACAGCCATTTTATCGATAGAAATGAAGAAGACGAATTATGCTGTATTTGAAAGGATTACTAGGGATGCTCAGCTTAATGCAGAAGCTTGAGTTCTTGTTGGTGGTGAAGAGTACTCATCTGGTGGGTATTTATAGAGATGAATGGCCTAATTAATTTAGCTACTCATCCCACGCTTTCAAGAGTTCATACCTAGAGCCCTCCAAAACAGACTTGTTGGTCGTTAGCCACCATCCTATTCTTTTCTTCCTTTCCACATAATTTATGGACCCACTATCATGTAAATAACAAAATATCAAAATGAGCGACGATCTTAAAATAGGAAAGGGGACCCATGAATTATGTGCGACGCATTTGAAAAGTAGAAGTCCACTAGTTTCTTTATTCCTCCTTCTGGAGCATCGCCAAATAACTTCGCCGTCAAGAGAAGGCCAAGAGAGTCGCAGACAGAACTCTACGACCTGTTCATACGTTAAAATGTCTATGATACTGTCGTAATCATAAGAGCGAATTCCCATTCTCAGGAAATCATTACCTTCCGTTTGCAAATATATGTGCCAAATATTTTGTTGAGATAAAATGGAATGCGGTGGAGCGAAGCTCGCATGAGGACTTGGTGGACAGGGAAAGGTTGATGATTGATGTGGCGATCCAACAATGAAAGACGCGAACGTGGCCCCACTCCCTGTAATGGCCGTGTCTTTCAACGAGTGTGGCCCCTCTTTCTTGTGTAACCAATTGTCAAAGACTAAGAGCTCCTTTTATCGTGTAAAAGACTAAGAGCTCCATTTCTTCTATCCAAATCAAATCGAGGTTTTGAGAATTAGAGATGTCCAATTGTACCCAGGATGGTTTCATTGTTGGATCACTATAACAATCATCAACGTTTCCCTGTCCGCCAAGTCTTCAAGCGAGCTTCACTCCACGGCATGATGTCTTTGTGTTTGGACGCAAATATGAGTGAAGAAGCGGAAGAACTGAAGGGCCTAATCGATGAAGGGTATGGGTAGAGATGTTAAAATGGGTCTTAAACCCATATATTTATTTAAAACATAAATGGATCATGAATGGGTCACTTAAATCTTGAAGAACCCATTAAAATAGATTTAAAAATTGAAAGCCTAAAATAAATGAGTCTAAATGGGTAGGACTTAAAACCCATTTTCATCCCACGGCTCACACACTCTCTTTCCCTCTTTAACCTTATAAGAAATCAAAGTTATAATTATTATTTTTTCTTTTTTTCTTTTTCTTTTTCTTTCCTTTTTTTTCTTTCTTCTTCCATCTTCAGTAGGTGGCCGGCATGGCAATAGCAGGCGAAGCTCAAGCTCGATGGCCTCAGGCGAGCTCGAGGTTGCCGATGTTTGGCGAGGCTTGAGCCTCACCAATCGGGTGAGACTCAAGCTGCCTAGCCTTGGGCGAGCTTGAGCTCACTAACGTCCAGTGAGGCTTGAGCCTTACTAATCTGGCGAGGCTTGAACTTGCCTATGGCTAGTCGTCAACTGTCCTCGTGGCCAGCAACTAGCCAAAGAAGAAGGAAAAAGAAAAAGAAAAAATTTAATATTCTATTAAAAAAGATAAAGAAAAAAAGAAACAACTTAAATTTTGATTAAAAAATAATTATAAATTATTTTAAAAAATGTCAAAATGAGTGTACAAGGAAAATTTAATCATATTTTTCATACCAAATGGTAGAAAATATTTTCTAATTTATTTTCAAAATTTAGGAAAAAACCAAAAACTATTGTAATTTCTACTTTTTGGAAAATATTTTCTAAGAAACAAACGGAGGCTTATTTTTTAAAAAAAATTATTCAAATTGTCCACTAGATTTGTATTGCATGAAAGTATTTTAGTAATCCCATTTTTTTAAAAAATAATAACAAATAAGCTTTCTTAGGTTTAGTTAAATGGATTGACAATGGATTGGGAATGGCTGGGTTTGGTTCGGGTCAAGAATTTTGCATTACGATAAATAGATCATAAATAAATTAAATGGATCGATTTGGGTCGGATTATTTATGACCCAATCCAAACCCGATCCAATCCATTCCTTTGACAAGTCTAAATATGAATTGGTGGGCATGTTCAACTAGTCATACCACTTTCCATAACCGTTGGGCCAAACGCGAGTGATTCTTACACAATGTCAAGGTCGCCGAATGATCAGGGAACATAGAAAGCCCCAAATTGAAGCTCCGTTAGTGAAATTAGATGGAAAATTGCTCTGACGAGAACCTTCCAAGAATCTTAACTTCAACTTGCGGCTTCTTCACATAGGATCAAAGTCGAAAGTTTCAGAAAAAATTACCCCTGATGTTGTTGTCAGAATAAGCTGGTAGGTGAGCTTGGCACTTATTTTAAACTAAGTTCATAACTTCATTTGAGACAAAGTTCATTCGAGACACTCTTTTAGGAATATGGTCTCACTTCATAACTAGATTTGAAAATTTCCTCTTTTCGGTAAGCTTGTGAATGCAAAATGTTTAACACCGCAATCGGAACTCTATCTACCTTGCTTCTTTTTCTACCCTTTCGTGTTCCATTTTGTCTCAACAAAATATTTGGCACATGCATTTGCAATCTGAAGGTAATAATTTCATGAGAATAGGAATTGGCTCGCATGATTACGATGGTATCATAGACACTTTAATGTATGAATAGGTCGTACAATTCAATCTACGACTCTCGTGGTCTTCTCTTGACAGCGAAGTTATTTGGCGTTGCTCTAGAAGGAGGGATAAAGAAACTAGTTGACTTCTACTTTTCAAATGCATTGCACATAATTCATGTGTCCCCTTTCCTAATTTAAGATTCTCACTCATTTCGATATACTGTTATTTACATGATAGTGGGTCCATATACTATATGGAAAGGAAGAAAAGTATAGGATGGTGGCTAACGACCAACGAGTCCGTTTTGGAGGGCTCTAAGTATGAACTCTTGAAAGTATGGGATGAGTAGCTAAATTATAGGCCATTCATCTATAAATACCCGCCAGATAAGTTCTCTTCACCATCAACAAGAACTCAAGCTTCTGCATTAAGCTGAGCATCCCTAGTAATCCTTTCAAATACTGCATAATCCTTCTTCTACATTTCTATCGATAAAATGGCCGTTACTAGCTACACTCAGGAGTTCATAACTCCAATTGCTCCATCTAGGATGTTCAAGGCTTTGATTCTTGATTCACACAATCTAATGCCCAAAATCGTTCCTCAAGGCATCAAAAGCATCGAGTTCATCGAGGGCAATGGAGGAGCCGGAACCATTAAGCAAACCAACTTTGCTGAAGGTTAGCCTTGAAGCGAACTCACTTTCATACTCATCATACATATGTGTTTTCTTGAATTAAAATTCAGTTAATGTGTTAACTTAAATGGGTGATATTGCAGGTGGTCATTTGAAGTACTTGAAGCACAGAATTGATGCCATTGACATCGAGAACCTCGTGTGCAAGTATACTATGATTGAGGGTGATGTAGTTTTTGACAAGATCGAGTTCGTTGCTTATGAGGTCAAGTTTGAAGCTTCAAGTGATGGTGGATGCATGTGCAAGATGACCAGCGAGTACCACACTAAGACAGGTGCCGAGCTCAAAGAAGAGGACATCAAACAAGGCAAAGACAAGGCCATGGGATTATACAAAGTGGTCGAGGAATACCTTTTGGCCAACCCCAGTGTCTATGCTTAAAATGTTTTCCTTGTGCTTTAATGAGTTGTGATTTCCCATATTTCAGCTTTGGTGTTTGTCCTGTTCCTCTGCTGCTTCGAGTCCCATATGAGTCACACAAAAATTTCTTGTATTTTCATATTATATTTATAAGGAAAAGATTGTCATTCGATTTGAGATTTAGTTGAAATAAAGAATGCATTATTGCTCCCATTATCCGAAAGCCGTTGATATATTCTACAGAGTGATTATTGACATGAAAACAGATCTCCCTGTTGGCGTTTGGTTTGCAGCAGAGAGTTGAGATATACGGGTCTGTGCTAAAGCAGCCTCCACTATAAAGGTTGGATCCGGCTGCTGACCGCGGAAAATGAAGTTGTTTCGCGTCCTCCAAATCTGCCATAAGACGTTTGTGATGGTCTCCAGATTAGGTAATAGTTTCGGTGTTGTAACCCTTTCTGTGAGCTAGGCATCTAATCTTTGCACTGTGTGAGGCGATAGCTTGATATTGAGAAGAGGGTGAGGCCAGACATCCTGAGTCCATGAACAGAACATGAATAAATGCTCTTGAGTTTATGGAGTGTGTTGATGACAGAGGGTGCAAATTGAATTGTGATAATGTGTCGCTGAGGTAGGTTTGCTTATTGTTAAGCTTAGTTGAACGGCTCAACTTGAACCTATGAGGCAGAAACGTGTCCTCATAAGAAAGGGTTAGACCTAATTTTACACGATAAAAGGAGTTCTTAGTCTTTGACAATTGGTTACACAAGAAAGAGGGGTCACACACGTTGAAAGACACGGCCATTACAGGGAGTGGGGCCACGTTCGCGTCTTTCATGCACGTTCGCGTCTTTCATGCACGTTCGCGTCTTTCATGAACGTTCACGTCTTTCAGGCCTCAACGTGGAACGCTCGCTCTCTTGTAATTCGTAAGGGCACCGGCGGCACTCCTCTCTCAAGGCGGTCCTAGGCGTCAATTCAGCGTCTACTCCCTCCCATCCGTGGCTTGTCAACACTCAACACTCCCTAACCCAGGTTTGGAAGAATTCCGATGAAGTTCGATTCTTTCGCATTAATTGCTAGGCGGAGTGCAGGGCTGAAGAGAACACAACAAAAGGAAAAGTAAAAAACAAGAGTCCAAGAGGTGAAAATCCAAAGACAGTTTCGGTCAAGGAACGGAGCATTCTCTTTTACTGGATTTACGGGGTCTCTTTCCTCCGGGACATGACACGCCAAAAAGAAGAGGACGACACACGTCCATAGAGAAGAGGGAGAATTTCGAGAGAAAAGCCATCGTCGACGATCACTGTCGAATTACTTGCTGCGGTTACTACTGTCCACGCGTCTGCTCCAGTTCTCATCGGGTGCGACATGAACAGACGCCCCTTTCCCTGGGCCGGAACTCGCCTTCTCTATGTTCGCTCCGCGAAGGTGTTGCTAACAAATTTCCTTGTTAGTCCAGCGTCTTTTAGCGTTCCTGTAGGTCTCCCGGAGCCGCGCCCAGTGTTTTCCACAATCACTGTACTGCCGTGACGTTCCTGCTGTCACCGAGTTGCTGCTACCTTTGCCGAGACTACACCGAGACGTCGATCACCGAGAGTCTCACCAACGGAGACCGGGAGCTTCCTCAATAAATCGTACCATAGAAGAATGCCCAACTGTCCCTGATAGTGGTAACTCTCTAGAAGATATCGACAGCTTCCGGATAGAAGAATGCCCAACTGTCCCTGATAGTGGTAACTCTCCAAAAGATATCGACAGCTTCCGGATAATCAGTGCAATATTGCATTCTTTATTTCAACTAAATCTCAAATCAAATGACAATTTTTTCCTTATAAATATAATATAAAAATACAAGAAATCTTTTCGTGACTCGTATCGGACTTGAAGCAGCAGAGGAACAAGACAAACACCAAAGCTAAAAATATGGGAAATTACAACTCATTAAAGCACAAAGAAAACATTTTAAGCATAGACATCGGGGTTGGCCAAAAGGTATTCCTCGACCACTTTGTATAATCCCATGGCCTTGTCTTTGCCTTGTTTGATGTCCTCTTCTTTGAGCTCGGCACCTGCCTTAGTGTGGTACTTGCTGGTCATCTTGCACATGCATCCGCCATCACTTGAAGCTTCGAACTTGACCTCGTAAGCAACGAACTCGATCTTGTCAAAAACTACATCACTCTCGATCAAAGTATACTTGCACACAAGGTTTTCGATGTCAATGGTATCAATTCTGTGCTTCAAGTACTTCAAATGACCACCTGCAATATCACCCATTTAAGTTTACACATTAACTGAATTTCAATTCAAGAAAATACATCTATATGATAAGTATGAAAGTGAGTTCGCTTCAAGACTAACCTTCAGCAAAGTTGGTTTGCTTAATGCTTCCAGCTCCTCCATCGCCCTCGATAAACTCGATGCTCTTGATGCCCTGAGGAACGATCTTGGGCATAAGATTGTGTGAATCAAGAATCAAAGCCTTGAACATCCTAGATGGAGCAATTGGAGTTTTGAACTCCTGAGTGTAGCAAGTAACGGCCATTTTATCGATAGAAATGAAAAAGACGAATTATGCAGTATTTGAAAGGATTACTAGGGATGCTCAGCTTAATGCAGAAGCTTGAGTTCTTGTTGGTGGTGAAGAGTACTAATCTGGTGGGTATTTATAGAGATGAACGGCCTAATTAATTTAGCTACTCATTCCACGCTTTCAAGAGTTCATACCTAGAGCCCTCCAAAACGGACTCGTTGGTCGTTAGCCACCATCCTATACTTTTCTTCCTTTCCACAATTTATGGGCCCACTATCATGTAAATAACAAAATATCGAAATGAGCGACAATCTTAAAATAGGAAAGGGGACCCATGAATTATGTGCGATGCATTTGAAAGGTACAAGTCAACTCGTTTCTTTATTCGTCCTTCTAGAGCGACGCCACTTAACTTCGCTGTCAAGAGAAGACCACGAGAGTCGTAGATTGAATTGTACGACCTATTCATACGCTAAATTCTCTACGATACTGTCGCAATCATAAGAGCCAATTCCTATTCTCATGAAATTATTACCTTCAGATTGCAAATGCCTGTGCCGAATATTTTGTTGAGACAAAAAGGAACACAAAAGGTAGAGAGAAAGAAGCAAGATAGATAGATTTCCACTTGTGGTGTTAAACATTTCGCATTCAGAAGCCTACCAAAAAGAGAGGAAATTTTCAAATTTAGGTATGAAGTGAGGCTATATTCTTAAAACAGGGTTTCGAATGGATTTTGTCTCAGATGAAGTTATGAGGCCGCAAACTTAGTTTAAAATAAGTGCCAAGCTCACCTACCAACTTATTCTGACAACAAAATCTGGGGCAATTTTTTCAGTAACTTTCGACTTTGATCCAATTTGAAGAAGCCGCAAGTTGAAGTTAAGATTCTTGGAAGGTTCTCGTTTTAGCAATTTTCCACCTAATTTCACTAACGTAGCTTCAATTTGGGGCTTTCTATGTTTCTTGATCATTCGGCGACCTTGACACTGAGTAAGAGTCGCTGGCGTCTAGCCCAACGGCCATGGAAAGTGGTTTAACTAGTCGCACATGCCTACCAACTCATATCTAGACCCGCCAAACGGGTGGATAGGATCAGATTTGGGTTAGGTCATAAATAGTCCGAGCCAAATCGACTCATTTAACCTATTTAAAACCCATTTATCATAATACAAAATTATTGACCCATACCCAACCCATCCCAACCATTCCCAACTGATATCCGACCTATTTGATTAAACCTAAGAAAGCTTATTTGTTATGAGACTCGAGCCTCGCTAGACATCGGCAACCTCAATCTCACCTAAGGCCAGCAAGCTGAAGCTTTGTTGGCCACTGATTTTGCCGGCCACACAGCTGAAGATGGAAGAAGAAAGGGGGAAAAAGAAAAGAAAAAGGAAATATAAAAATAATTAAAACTTTGATTTTTTTATAATTTTTTTATAAGGCTAAAGAGGGAAAGAGTGTGTGTGAGTCTTGGGTTAGAAATGGGTTCTAAGTCCAACCCATTTAGATCCATTTATCTTAGGCTTTCAATTTTCAAATTCGTTTTAATAGGCTCTTCAAGATTTTAGTGACCCATTCATAATCCATTTATGTTTTAAAGGGATAGATGGGTTTAAGATATATTTTAACATCTCTACTCATACCCTTCATCGACTAGACCCTTCAGTTCTTCCGCTTCTTCATTGATACGATCTACTTCATATTTGCATCCAAACACTAGGACATGATGCCATGAAGCAAAGCTGGCGGAAAGGTTGATGATTATTACGGTGATCCAACAATGAAACTATCCTAGGTACAATTATACATCTCTAATTCTCAAAACCTTGATTTGACTCGGACAGAAGAAATGGGTGGTAGTTGTTGACACATAAAATTTGACTCATCATTTAGGGATAATTGCATAGAAAATTAGGAATTAATATTTAGATCCTAAACAAAAATATTAAGATTAAATTGTATAGTTTACAGTTTTTTTTCAGGAGCATTTGCATTATTAATTATAGATAACCTCATAAATTGCAATTGATTGGCGATGGATGAATTTAATTAAAGGCTTGGAACTTAATTGGATTATTTGCACAGGAAAATCTGATCAAGCCCATAGAGAGCACTATTATGGCCGAAATTCACATAAAAGGGAGAGTTTCTGGGCTTGTTTGAATTTATGATTAAGGCTGAAATTTATTTAATTGAGCCCATGTGATCAGTTTGAACTTTAATTATAGGGACTTTGAGCTTAGTTGAGCCCATGAGGCAGAAATTTGTCCTCATAAAAAAGAGGTAGACCTAATTTTACGCTATAAAAGGCGCTTTTAGTCTGGACAATTCATGTTCCGTCAAAGAGAGAAAAACATAGAGGACAGGGGGACGGGGCAGATCAAGAAAAGGCCTCAACGAGAAACGCTCTTTCTCTAGCATTTAGTTGGTGCACTGGCGGCACTCTCTCCCTTTGGTGTTCTCACGGCGGTCCTAGGCGTCAATCCAGCATCTACTCCGTCCCATCCGTGGCTTGTCAAGATCACTCCTCTTGAGGATCGCAATCGTCCTCCCGCTCTTTGTTTCACCCTGCGCGTCCAATGCTTTCGCGTCCCTCGGAAACAACGTTAGCGAACTCTCTCTCCGTAGCTCCATCATCTCGCATCACTCATGTCATGCCCCGATCCTCGATCGCACGCCCATCCCTTTTTGGTCGATTTAATAGCAACAATCCATGACGCATCGCTGACCCATTCATTTTAAGGCACATGCGAAAGCAGATAAATAATCCCCAGACAACAACTCAATGGGATAGAAAAGCAGGGCCACAAATTTTTAAAAACAAACTGTCACGCTCCGATTCTCGAGCGCGCGCCCATCCCTCACTAGTCGATTAAATAGCGACGTCCCAAGACACATCGCCGACCCATTCATTTATAATATGCATGTGGAAGCATATAAATAATCCCCAGACAATAAAACAATGGGATAGGAAAGTAGAACTCCAAATTTCCAACTTGAAAACACTCACACTTATATACATTACAAACCATAGTGCATATATATACAAGGTGAACTACTAAGTCAGATTCCATTCGAACAAGTTCCGAAAAAAAAGTCTGCAGACAGGGATGGGGGTTTTCAATCTACTCCAGGTCGTCGTACTCCTTGATCTCTCCTGGCTCCATACTCCAGTTGGAGCATACTTCTGAGTACACCGGGGAATCGGAATCACCATCAGCTTGGGATCCTTCGCACCCACCACTGCGCCATCCTTAGGGTCTGCGATACCCTTTCCAAAAACGACCTCCATCACATACAGAGGTATATCAGATTCCAATACCGAGCCTTCTCTTCGTCCATCACTGTAATGGCGATACCATGCCCTATATTGATGGGGCACCTTTTTAAGTAAACCCGCATCAACCCAAATGATGGACTTCACCATCACACATTCCAATCCTTTTAGGGTTCCCAGTCATTGAAACGTGATAAGTCTGTTCTGTGAACTTCTTCAATTCACCAAAATGCTCGAGAGGAGCTGGAGGTGTTGCCATCTATGGACCTGAAATGTTGTCCCACAACGGGGTGAGACGACGTCTCAGCGAGTTCTACCCCCTAAGACATGATTAGGAAGAAAATATGCCCTAAGGGCTGCCTAAGCACTATCATGAGTCAAAGGACTTACCTTGGCCTCAGTTTCCTTCCTGCAAGTTAGTTCAATTCATAATTACAAACAATCACATCATCCAATCAAACAGATCGAACCACCAATCAATTGACTCGATCAATTACATGTTATTACGACCTTCTCCTTGTCAGCTCATTCCATACTATCTATGAGTCCGATCAAAATTCAAAACTACTCACTTTAAGTGATATATAGATAGTAGCTTACCCTAAAGGCTAATAAATAGTACACTGTTCATTCTCTAAGATGGCATATGAGTCATCGAGTTAATATAGTATATTGCTTCATTGAGTTAATATAGTATATTGTTCCTTCTCTAGATGACATACAGAGCCATCGAACTGTTATAGTATAACGTTCTTTCTCCAAGATGACATATAGAGCCATCAAGCCGTTATAGCATACCGTTCTTTCTCCAAGATGACATATAGAGTTATCGAGCCAATATAGTATAACGTTCTTTCTCCAAGATGACATATAGAGCCATCGAGCCGTTATAGTATACTATTCCGATCGTACAATCAATTTACCATTTTTATTATACCCGATAAAATACACGTGTGTGGGTACACGGCCGGCCTTAACCAAAATACAAGGTTTTCACTTTTAAGCTGGGCGGAATGACGCCGCTGAACGCGGCTGAGGTGCAACGGACTGGCACAAGCGGACAGTGGTGCGCGAGGACGGCGACGGCGATGGCGCGGGCGGTTCTTAGCGGCTGCTGGCTTCGGCTGGTCTTCTGCTGGTTGCTAGAACCGAAAACAGCACAAATGGAGGAGAAGAGGAAGTGTTTGGGGACAAGGGGCCTACCAAGCCTTCCAAGCTCATCTCTTTGCCCCCTTGACCATTCTCCTTCACCACTGTGTTCCATGGACCAATTTCAGCCACCAAGGCCCCTTTTTGAACACCTGAAAAGGTCCAAAAGCCATAGGTGATGGGGGGCTACGAATTTGCAAGGTTTTCCCTCCAATTGGACACTAATTGTTTCTCAAATCAATTCAATTTGGCTCCCATAAATCCTGTTGTCTAGTCCTCGATCAAATTGGTATTTTTCCTCACCAATACAACCCACTCGCTTCCCAATTGCGCGATCAAAAATGGTCCCTGACTTTTTCTCGACAAAAACAGCCCTACCTCGGCTTTTTCCCAAAAAGTCTCAGTTTGCAGAAAAAATTCTAAGACTGATTCGACGTTCCTAAAATGATTTGTGACATGACAAAACTTTTCAATTTCTGAAATCGGATTCAAATTCGCGGTTAATTTCAATTTTGGCACGATTTTAGTATGACCTAAGCTACCGGGTAGCTTTCAGAAATTTTTTTGTGCAAATGACCCGTGGTCGATTTTCTTCGAGCCACAATGAACCCACTCTATGCATTGGCGGCTCTCGGTTGTCGTGAAAATCTCGAGAATTCAAATACTGACACAGGGTACCAAAACGATAGAAAAATCAGTCCAGTGCTGGCCAACGAGAATTTTCCAATTTAGTGGAGTCACCCACGATTAGCCACACATCTCAGTCGAACCGACCTATCTCTAATCCCTGATCGATTTTTAACTGTGCCGTAATAGCCTCTAAAGATGGACACGGTCGAATAGCCGATTCCTGGTCGAATTCTCAAGTCTATTGCCTTAAAATTCCTTAATGGCTTCCCCATATGGTCTAGTTATCTCAAAAGTTATCAGCTCTGAGAACAGCCCTATAGGCGCGTCGATGAAATGCCCGATTAATTTAATGGAAAGAAAAAGTGAAAAATCTAGGATGTCACAACTCTTCCCCTCTTATAAAAATTTCATCCTCGAAATTTAAACCATTACAGTACTTAAGCAAAAAGGTGGGGGTACAAATGTCGCTCTTTCAGTACTGTGGTGTTGCCAGACCAGTTTGACCAACGAAATTGTCTTTGTATGCAAAACTTGCTCTTTCCTATCCACGATCTAAACCGAGCTTTCAACGTATGACACACGGTCATCCACGTCCAATTCTTCAAAATTAAGTATATGGGTCGGGTTAGGTTTGTACTTCCTCAACATCGACCCGTGAAAGACGCCGTGCACTTGCGCCAATCTTCGCGGCAACACAAGACGATACACTAAGGTCCCGATTCTCTCTAGAATTTCAAATGGACCTACGTACCTCGGACTCAGTTTGCCTTTCTTACCAAAGCACGAAGTTTCCCTCATTGGTGACACTTTCAGAAAAACGTGATCACCAACTTGAAATTCCAATGATCTTCGGCGCTTATCTACGTAACTTTTCTATCTGCTCTGAGCGGTCTTTAATCTGCCTCTGATCACTACAACGGCATCCACTAACTACTAAACCAACTTTGGGCCCGTAATCTTTCTTTCCCCAACTTCATATCCCAACACATCGGCATTCTGCACACCCCACCATACAACGCTTCAAAAGGAGCCATCTGAGTGCTCTACTGATAACTATTGTTGTAAGCAAATTCCACCAAGTGTAGTTGTTCTTCCTAACTTCCTTTGAAATATAGTACACAAGCTCGTAGCATGTCTTCGAGGGTCTGAATTGTCCTCTCAGACTGGCCATCCGTCTGAGGATGATATGCCGTACTGTACTGCAGCTTGGTACCTAAAGCACTTTATAAGCTCTTTCAAAAGGCGGCAGTAAACCTCGGGTCTCGATTTGAAGTTATCGTAACCGGCACTCCATGCAGACGAACTACCTGACGCATGTACAGGTATGCGTGTCTATCCAAGCTGAGGTCATTTCGAACTGCAATGAAGTGAACCAACTTTGTCAATCTGTCGACTACTACCCAAATCGAATCATTTCCTCTTTGACTCCTCGATAGTCCAGTCACGAAATCCATTGTGATATGCTCCCATTTCCATTCTAGGATCTCGAGAAGTTGCAGAAGTCCTCCCGGCTTGCAATGTTGAGCTTTGACCTGCTGACACGTCAAACACTTGCGACATGCTTGGCGATGTCCGCCTTTATACTTGACCACCAATAGTGTTGATGCAGATTCTGATACATCTTGGTTCTGCCAGGATGAATGCTGTAATTGCTACGATGTGACATCCCATATTTTCAGTCCTGTTTTCTATTGAATAAATCGAGCATTTTATCGATGCGCCTATAGGGCTATTCTCAGAGCCGATCACTCTTGAGATAACTAGACTATCTGGGGAAACCATTAAGGAATTTTAAGGCAATAGACTTGAGAATTCGACCAAGAATCGGCTTCTCGACCATGCTCATCTTTAGAGGCCATTACGGCACAGTTAAAAATCAATTTGAGATCAGAGATAAGTCGGTTTGACTGAGATGTGTGGCTAATCGTGGGTGACACCACTAAATTGGAAAATTCTCGTCGGTCAGTACTAGACTGATTTTTCTAACATTTTGGTACCCCATGTCCGTATTTGAATCCTCGAAATTTTCACGACAACCGAGAGTCGCCAATGTGTCGAGTGGGTTCATTGTGGCTCGAAAAAATCGACCACGGTTAGGTAACTTCCTATCCGATTGGATTTTAAAATTTGATTTATATTTATAGATAGATATTGTTATCTAATTTGATTTGATTGAGTTTTAGGCAATATCCAAGTTAGTGATAAATGTGGTTGATGTAATTACTAATTTGATCCATAAAGATATCAGGTCATTTTTTAATTATATCAACTCAAATTTGGATAATTGATTGTGCTTAAAGTTATGGATAATCTTTAATTTCAAATTTGATTGCGGATTAGGTGAGTTTATCTCTATTATAGATAATTTCTATATTTTAATATATTAAAAAAACTTAAAAAATTGCATGGCATATCATATCATTTAGATTGCACGATAGGATTAGATAGATATTTACCTATTTTAATTTGAATATATGTTTAGAAATTATCTAGGCTCAGGTAGCGTTTTTAAATTAAATTGAATGTTAAGATGAACTTAAGTTATTATATGGTATAAATTAATCCATTCCCTAACTTAAATTCGATGTTATCTCATTCTAGGTGCATTTTTGTTTTAATTAATTTAGATTACAAATTTTGATAAAAATCCAAAAAATGTCATGTGTGCATGTCATATAGTTTAATCGCATCATATGCCACATCATATAGTTTAATTGCATTATCATTGGTCATGTCACTAATGCTCGTCGTGTACGCACCTCATCCATATAATGTAATGCATGTTATATATGCATGTCATCTAGTGACATTATGTTAAGCCATTTAATTCAGTAAATATTAGCTTGCATGTTAGTTTAATTAATTCACGTGTCATATAATTTACACACCATTCATTTAGATAATTGCAAGCCATGTTATAATAGTCGCGCATGAACTATTACTCGCCATTAGAATTAAGTCATTTAATTAGAATCGTATGTTACATATAGCTTGCATGTTTAATTAGAATTGACATGAGTTGCATATTAGATTAATTAATTCACATGTCATATAATTTACATGTCATGTATTGCGTTTCATTTAATTCTTTCATAATTAAAAAAGCCTAAAAAGAGTCATGTTAGGATAGGCATTGCATACATTTTAGTGAATACTTTGCAGTTAAGGAATTAATATGCCTACACTAAGATAGGTGAATGCTTTCCTTGTTCTTGCAATTCATTCATTGCATTATTTATTGGGTATTTAAGTAATGTTCGCACATCGGCATGAACACCTGGTAATTTAATTAAAATCAATCTAAGTTGCTTGCAAAAAAATAATATTTTTGAAAATAAAAGAGAAAAGTTATCGAAAAGGCATTAGAAGAATCTAGAGTAACCAAGTCCCCAAACCTTTTGAATCTCTAGTTTGCAAATATAAAGTATAACTCTCAATACTTTACTTGGTTTCTAATCGACCTAAGTGGATTAGTAGCAGCTCATAATTAAATGAAATGGATGTTTAAATCAGTTAATTTGAGTATCAAGTTGCGATTGGTAGAGTTTGGAAGAGTCCGTGTTGAGTTTTCAGACTTAATAATCCATTAGCTTTCCTTTTGTCGTTCACCTTCAGGAAAGTCATAACAATGTGAAGAAAAAAATATATGAAAAAGGTTAGGGATAAGTGTAATAGAAGTCCTAAAACTTGTTACGAAAATGTAATTGAGTCCTAAAATTTGTAAAAAAGTGCAATTAAGTTCTAAAACTTGTCAAATTGTTTCAATCGAGTCATAAAGTTAACACCATAGTTTTTTTAACGGAAAATGCTAACGTGGCGCGAACGTGGCATTTTAAATAATTTTTCATTTTCCACATGGCTTTTTTAATTATTTTTTATTCAATTTTTTTAAAAGAAATAGATGTAAAAACTAAAAAAAAAAGTTAAAATTTATTTTTAAAAATTGTTATAAAAAAAAAAGAAGATAAAATTAGTAGCTCCTCCCCCGCCACTGTTGCCCATTGCCGAGGGGCCAGCGACCGTCACTAGCCACTCCGGCAATGGGCGACGGCGAAGGAAGCCGGCCATTTTTTTTTTTTTTTTTTTTTTAAAATTGTTTTGTTTTTTTAATAAACTTTAGATTTTCTTTTCTAATTTTTAAATCTAATTTAAATAAAAAACAATTTAAAAAAAAGCCACATGGAAATAAAAAATCATTTTAAACGTCACGTCTACGCCACGTTAGCATTTTCCGTTAAAAAGGTTGATAGTGTTAACTTTAAGACTCGATTAAAACAATTTAACAAGTTTTAGGACTTGATTGCATATTTTATAAGTTTTATGACTCAATTACATTTTCGTGATAAGTTTTAAGATTTTTATTGTACTTATCCCAAAAGGTTATTAGTTAAAAAAAATATAAAAGAACGCTTCATCTCCAACGGAATCCTCCTCCCTACACAGCTGGCCTCGAAACCCTAGGAAGAGAAGTGATTTCCGCCTCAAAATTCATGCCATTTCGGCCACTGGACAATACCGCCTACTCCCTCCTTCGTACCTACACTCCAGCAACCGCTCGCCGCGTTCTCACCAGGCTAGGTTGTGCCACACGTCGGCCAAGCCTGCGAGGTTAGGGTTCTTCTTATTCCCAATGAGCAGTTCGGCTTCAACAAGTTTTGCGGACGGCAGGGGTTAGACGGGGAGGCGGTGGTTCGTGGACACCCTCAATTAGGTTCAGACGTGATCAAAGAGCCGATGATTTGGCAAGCGGAGGGGGGAGGCGAATGGGGTGCAACAGAGTAAGATGAGGAGCCAGAGACGTTTTATTTTTTAATACTTTTTTAAGGGTTAGTTTAAATGACAAAATCAGATCTATTACGCCTTCATGACAAAATCAGATTTATTACGCCTTTTTTCTCTGGTTTTTGGATGGATTTGGGTTGGATATGCATTAGGTTGGGTATAGGCCATATAAATTGTTTAGGAAACAAATTGATCAATGTAAGTTAAATTAGGATGCATTTAGTAATATCTCTATTTCCGAGAATAATTTTCTTTTTGGAAATAATTCTTTTTTTCTATTCCCTATAACAGTTTCTGAGTAAAATAACATATTTGGTAACTATATTAAATTTCGATTCTCGGAGTAGAAAAAGAACAAAATGCATTTGGTACAACCTATAAGTTATTTTGTAACGCTGAATTTCTTTTAATTTTTAGTAATTCTTTTCAGATTTTTCTTTTTTTTTTCTTTTTTTTTCTTTTTTTCTTTTCTTTTGTTCCTCTCTTCTTCCTCCTCTGGCTAGTCGTCAAGGAGGCAACGGACAGCGAACGGCAGCAGGAGGCGGCCGACAATAATGGAGGCCAGGCGGTGACCTATGCTATCGTCGGCGGGCAATGAGGAAGAAGAAGAAAAGAAAAAAAGAAAAAGAAAAAATGACTTACTTCTAGAAATTATTCTCATAAATAATAAATTACCTTTTTTTTTACTTCTTTTTTTCTGTTTCAAATCTAGTCCTTAGCCCATTTTCTATTTCAGGAATAGAAAAATTAACAAACATTACCAAACGAATTTTTATTCTTTTTTCTATTGCGAGTTACAAAAAAAAAACAGAGAAATAAAAATATTGTCATGCGGGCCCCTTAGTAAATTTGGGTTGAAATTATTTGTGACCCATCCAACCCAATCCACCCATTTGCCACCCATGGCCCCAATGTTTCCTACACGTGTCATGATTTTGAGTAAAAGCAAGATGCTTATCAAAGAAAAAAAAGTACTTTTCATTATTTAATAATTTAGAAGCATAAACACAGAGACTCAAAAACCTAAGGGCCAATGAACATCCATTCATAATCTATCCAAACCCAATCCAACCCAATCCATCCATTGGTCACCCCAGGCCCAGTCTAACCCAATCCACCCATCTGCCACCTCTGGCCCCAATTATCATGCATGTGTGTTATAATATTGAGTAAAAACAAGACGCTTATCAAAGAAAAAGTACTTTTCGTTATTTGATAATTCAGAAAAATGAGCACAAAGACTCAAATATCTAAGGGCCAATGAACATCCTGCAAGTCCTACACCAGTATTTCGCCCTTGCAAGCTGCCCTAAAGTAAAACAATTTGCACATTGGTAATAAAATTTGAACATATGACCTTTAATCCTAAGCTGAAAATCTCATAATGTGACCAATTGAAAAGCATAATAAAGATCCAACAAAAAAAAATTAGTCCAACGTTATTACTTTTAGAAAGGATTAAACATCTTACAAGAGGTCTACAAGCAAATTAGAGTGGGTTACTCTTTGTTCTAAGAATGGGCAATATTTGGGGAGATAATTGTCCCTTGAAGATTTTTTTGTTGACATCAAAAAACAAAACGAAGTCAGTGCTAACACACCATTCTCTTTTTTTGTGGATAAATTGTCAAAATATATAATCAGCTCTCTAAATTAATCATGCCCTCGCGTTTTTTCTTCTATTTTCCTTTTTTCAGGCATTTCTCTTTTTAAAACTCTCTAGGACGCGTCACAATGATCCCCTCCCCGTGCGTCTTGAACGTGAAAATCTGAGTCAAAGAGAAAGCTGATCGAGACGGCAACAAGGCTTGAGAGACTAAAGGGTTATGTTTTTATGGGTGGGCTAACGTAGCCCATGACCCATTACACGGTTACTTGTGGATAAAAATTAACTGCTCTTAGCAGTTCAAATTGAAATAATGGAGAGATATCCAAAATAGATAATGATGAGTTACCTTTAAGTGAAAAAAGAGAAAAACTATGTTCTCTCTATGTTGGATCTTTTTTCGTTTATCCGAGGAACAACGCTCCGTCTTCCCTAAATGTTTCACCTTTGACACACGATCTGTTGTGTAACTCTCAAGTATGCAATCAAGGCATTTAATCTATGAAAATTGACGTATGTTCTGAAGCATAATATATCCATTTGATCAATGGTTCAAGTGCTTTTAGGACATGTCTCTCATGTATTGATACATGGAATCCGTTTTCTCGGTTACTTTTCAATTGTTCAAGTTAAGATTCAGTTTCCGACAAGGACTATTATTGTCCCTCCCAATTACTGCTCTCTAACTTGGTAGACAGATTGCGACACCACACATGCATTCGAGACGATTCACAAAAAAATTTCAAATTGCACACCCGTGACAATTTTATCTTCCGTTAAAATCCATTTAATGTCCCATTTAAATTGCTGACGTGGAAACACACGTAAGAAGTGACTCATCTAACGTGGATCCAATGTGGAAATTCAGCATAAATGACTCTAAGAAAAAACGCTACCGTGAGAAGTCAGATCTGAAGAAAATGAACTGAGATTTAACACCAAGCTTACTTTCTTCAGCATATGCGCAGCTTTTTCATTCTGATTACTGGAGCTTACTAGCTAGAGGATGGCATCTGTTTCGGAAGTCTAGTTATCAGACCACACAAGAAAATCGTGATTTTTGTGTGATCATGCACTATGTACTGTACAATCTGACATTCTTCCTCGTGCTCTTTCCCAGGCGCTTATCGTTGATTGAACTGCTTAAGCGCCGCAGGTTACCCACAAGAAGGGCCGAGGAAGACGTGCTGTGAAGCGCAGCAAATGAAACCGGGATGCTCACCTGCTTACTCCCATTTTGACTCGTTCTGTCAGCTAGATTTCTATTTTGGGGGTTGATACTCTGTTAATCTAAGCTGTCCTTTTCCTTCTCCTTTTCTGATAATATGTTCCGGCGAAATGAACACGACATGTCCTTGAATAAAATCTGAGCCAGAACCTTGCTTAGTCTATATGACTTTGCACCATTAAAATCAGCCTTAGTTCTTACTCTTGCCCTTCAGAATCGATTGTGAACATGCATCACAGTCTCAGCTGAATTACGAATGCCTCGTATAATCATCAGAAACATGTTATTAGAAATCTGAAGCATGAGATACATTTCTTGTAATTCCAACTTAAAGTGTCACGCTTTCATCAATTACGAAAACCACTTCAGGAGCCAGTGGGCATGGAGTCCAACAGAAGGAGCAAAAGAAATCTCAGTGTATTGTACAAGTCCCTATTGAATCGAATTGGAAGCTTTTGGCTTCGTTCTGTGTTTACCTGGCGTGTTACGCATGCATCACGAGGAAAAAGAAACTAGTGGAGATGCATCTTACTCAAGTGTTCATGTGCTGAGTGACATGGTGTAGCGATGGGGAATTCCTTAAAGTATAGGTAGAAAGACAACTTGCCAGAGTCATGTGCATTGTAGTTCTTCTATTATGACAAAATGTCAATACTCTGTACAATATCTCTTGTGAGATCAATCACTTGAGTCGAAGTTTTTTATCACTACACATCTTTTGGCACTGAATTTGGGTATTCTTGGTGAAGCGAATACGGAGAAGCTTCTCACCGACAGAAGAAATTTTGCTCAAGAGGCAGCTGCAAAACGAAAGCATGTAAGGTTATGGAATTCAAATGGCAGAAGCACCAGTAACTTAGTTGTTTCCGACAAGGGAGAGACAGATTCTTGCTATGATATTTCGAAAACTTGATGAAGTTCCTTCCTCATATATTTACACACCTAAATGGCTGATCGATGTTTAGAGCTTGAAAAGTGGGAGATCTTCAAGGGAAAGAAACGTGCGCCTCCTGCGAGTTGCTTTTGCCATCGTCTTCATTGTCCACCTGCTGAAGTTTTGCCTCCGGTTGCTGTGGCTGATGTGCCATATCATAGGTTGCATGGAGCCCAAAGAGAAGATAATACACAAGCATTACTATGGTGCATATTATAAATCGTAGGAAAGCAGCAGAACCCGATGACCCCATTAGAAACACATTTGTTGCTATAGACAATGAGGGAAGCCACGGGACGAACGGAACTCCCCAAGCTTTTGGCGTTCTCTGCTGTGGTAAGAACTTGTAAATCCCTAAAGTGCCCAAGAACCAAAGTGGTATGGTTACGCAATACCCAATCCAGCCATTCGGGCTCAATCCCCAGTAAGCTGAAGTTCCTATAGAGGAAGCTACGATTATCAGCAAGAAAGCACCCAGCTTCGACAGGTTCTGTTGAGGTGTTTTATCACGTACGTAGTACCTCCTCACAAGTACAGCGACTGCCATCATCGTGAAAATAAAAAGTGTGCTTACAGATAACAAGCTTGCCAGTATGTCCAGGCTCGAGAAAAAAGCGATGAGAGCACTTGAAATGGTAATCAGAAGAGTTGCGTTGATGGGAGTTCCAGTTTTCGGATGGACAAGGGCAAACCACGGCGGGATCATGTGGGCTCGCGCGATATGAGTGGTGTACCGTGCTTGGCCAAGCGCCCCAATGAGAAGAACTGTTGTCATGCCCTTCAGTGCCCCAAGATCTACCAGGTACTTCGCCCACCTCATTCCCACGCTCTGAAAAGCTACAGAGTAGGCTGCATTTTCGTCTAATTCAGTGTACTTCTGCAGCATGCTAAGCACGAGAGCCATCAGGCAGTATGTCACCGTGATGATCGACATTGATCCGAGCAGTCCTATTGGTATATCTTTCGAGGGGTTCTTGGTTTCCTCGGCCATGTTAGATATACTATCGAATCCAGTATACCCAAAATATACAACAGCTGCTGCTTGAAAGACCCCTTTTGCCCCGTAAGGCATAAAAGGTGTCAAATTAGAAGGGTCTGCATGAACAAATCCTGCAATTATGATGAAAAGAATTGCCACGGTGTTGATTGCAGATGCTACCCAATTGATGCGCGAAGCCTGCTTTGTGCTGATCATTGCAATCGTGGCGGTAATAACCAGAACAGCAACGGCAATCGGGTCCAGGAGATTGTAACCATTTCGAAGACTAGTGTGTATGCGTAATGAGTTGGAGGGACGGTTCAGTAAGTTGGTGAAGTAGGAAGTCCAAGCCCTGGCAACCGCTGCGGTCCCAACAACGCTTTCCAGGAGTATGTTCCCTGCCGCTATGAATGCAACGAAATCTCCTAGTTCTACTCTCAAGTAAGCAAAAGATCCACCTGCCACGGGGATTTCTACTGCAAATTCTGTGTAGCAGAAGACCGAAAGCATAGCGGATGCACCTGCCACAACGTACGACAGGACAATGGCCGGTCCGGCATGTTCATGCGCTTCTTGGCCAGTGAGCACAAAAATGCCCGCTCCGATGTGACCTCCCAATCCGACCCATGTGAGATCCCACCAGTTCAGGCAACGTTTCATGTCGTTCTCGCTCTGTTTCCTAAGCTCCTGGAGCTCGGTGACATCGTCCGACCTGCCTTTGATCCTATCCTTCAGCCGGAAACACATCTGCGACAGCGCGGATCTGTAGGTTCCCCAGTTTCTGAAGGATTCTTCAGGGAAGAAATCTTGCTTGCTCCATCTCCAGTAACTTCTCTCTCCGACCTGATCATTTGCTGATTCTTCATTGGAACTTTTCATGGCTTCACTGAATTGAGTTCCTGAGACGGGAGTTTGAAATACTAGTTGGAAGCTCTGCTGGCCAATACCAGATGTGATATTTGCAGGAGAAGATGCGCTCAAACGCCTGACGCCACTCTTTTCCTCCCCCAATTATGGCCCGTCCTTTTCGACCGTCCTGAACAAAGGCTGGCAAGACTCACAGCCACAAGACTTTTCTGATTGCTGCCCGGTGAAATATCCAATGTCCTTGGATATTATAATGCATGATGATGCTCTTGTAGTCTAGTAAAACATCCTTCCTGCTACAATTCGGGCACCCCGCTTTATAAGATATTATGACTTTTCAGTTGCTGGTTTAAATTCCTTTTAACTTTCTTCATTTAAGTTTCTTCAGTCACTTTCTCGCTAAAAAGGCAAAGGCACTTGGAATCAATTTTATCTTGAATGTACTATCACATTGCCATTTTCATCGATCCAAATTGACGGCGCGACTTACGGAATTTAAAATTGAAAGAACTTGAAAAGGAGTGGTCAAATAATTATTGCACCAAATGTAATGCCGTGCGAAGGATTCGGAACTTTCAGCACATTTTTAAGCCGCTAAACTGGTAACAATGACCTTTGGCAAGATTACGGATCCATCTAAGATTCTGTAGTAGTCTAAAAAGATATAAAACTGTCGGTGGGAAAGACTTTAGCCTCGTTTCTGTCAAGGCAGCGTAGGGTTGGGGTTGGTGTCGGGCCAATTTTTCCTCCCACGTGCAGCCCAAGAAGTTTGGCTTTAAGCATTCAGTCAAGAGAGAAGTGGCATCAGCCGATAGCTGCGTGTGCTTTTGATCAGGATATGTTTGTCCCGTTGCGTAGACTTTCTGTCCACGACCTTGAAAGTCTCCAAAGCCGAACGACAAGTCTCATATCCACTTCATCAATCAATCATCTTCTTCTTCTCAAATTCCTCCCCAGCTGCCTCATTGGTTCATCACAAAGGATCTAAACAGTATCATCTTCTCTGCATGGGTTTCTGTACTCGGGGCAGAGAATAATATGAGAGCACCATGGATTTTTTAGTCAAAACAATAAGGACACGTTTAATAACACTTTTATTCCCATGAACAATTTCTGATCAGATATGATTCTTTTTTATTCTGTTTCCGGAAACAATTTCTAAGCATTTAAGTCGTTTGGTAACTGTCCAAAATTTTAATTCCCGAAATAGAATTACGTTTGGTACTGTCATCAAAATTTCTACTTTAAATCATTTTCTTTGAATTTTTAAATAATTTTATTACTTTTTCCTTTTTTTCTTTTGTCTTCTTTTCTTTTTTTCCTTTCTTTCTCTTCTTCTTCTTCTTCAAGGTTGTTGGTTGTCGGCGTTGGGATGATCGACGACCAGCCAGACGAGGGCCGGCGACCTCACCGGAGCGTCGCCGGCCCTCAGCGAGGCCATGCCTCGTCGACCGAGCCATGGTTGGGTGAGCAACCTTGCCCAGATCTAGCGAGGCCGAGCCTCACTGGTGGCTGGACGAGCTCATCGGACCTTACCCAACCGGTCGCCGGCGATTGGCGGTGGTGGGCGGCAGACGGTGGCAACAATGGACGGCAAAGGCAACGGCAGCGGCAGTTGAAGAAGAAGAAAGAGAGAAGAAGAACAAGAAAAAAAGAGAAAAGAGAAAATAGGCTGGTTAATTCTAGAATTGTTTCCGAGAACAAAGAATCAACTTTTTTTTTATTTCTCGATTCTACGTTTCCAAATCTACTACTGGGAACAAAAACATATAAATTTGTTCCCGAGAACAAAAATTTTACCAAACGGATTTCTGTTCCAAATCTACTCCTTGAAACAAAATAACGGAAATTATCACTGTTTGGCAAGTTACCAAACAGACCCTAAATCATTAGAGTTTTTCTGATGTTGGGTTCATTATTGATATTGTAATTTTCTATTTTATGAAATTGGTTAAATAAGGTGAGATAGAAAGTTTCTTAATTAGTCTAATATGGAATTAGCTCGTATGAGTCGAGTTGAGCATCGCCGTAATGAGAGAGCATAAATGAAAACTTAATAAATAATATTCAAATCTCTCTTCTAACCCTAACACACATAATTATTCTCGTAAATGAGTGTTTACAAAGTGCCAAGGGTGAGGAGCAATCTTATTGAGCCCATATTACAAATTGTAATAGATGAGAAATTCTTGAGTTTGGATCGTCGCTACTCCACATCAAGAACAACATCAAGAATGATGGTCCAAATCAAATATGTAAATCTCTTTACTTGATAACATATATGTTCTTGGTTCTAGCTATGAAGATCTTAGGTTGCGCTTTCACGTCTTACATAAATAAACCAAAAGTGATGCAGAGCAAGCACCGAACCAAGTTACAAAGTGTAGTCTTTTGTAGTTGCTTTGATTACTGATAAGCTAGCTAGGGATGTTAACCTCTCAAGACTTTGTGGATGAACTAATTCTACTTCATATGTAGGGTCATGGCATCCTCTTATGTATAGACCATGAGATATATCTACTATTATCTAATATAACATGTGGTCTAGACTAATCCTGCTCCTTTCACCATCCTAGAAAAATGCAAAAGCCGCACCCTGTCCAAGCACCCTCACTCATGTGATCACTCTTTGCCCTTGTTAGGGCCTAGTCCATCCACAAATCATACCTTTACCGGAGGAAATCCTACTTTAATAGCACTTGCAACAACCCGACCTATTTCACATGGGCTTAGGAGTACTTTGAATAATCACCCAAAATACCATCATTTCGGGATAGATGTTTGTCGCAACCTGACCTCGAGCGCCCATCTAGGGTTCAGCTAATGGATTACTAAGCTTAACCGTAACTCGGGCTCTCCCCAGCTCATACCAATTCACGACTTAGATTCAAGTTCTTAACATACAAATGACTTTTCAATTAAGAGTCGCCACTAATCTATTTTTGATGGGTCAATTAGAAATTCAAGTAACGGGAGATTTATTTTATTCTTGCGAACCAGAAATTGTGAGTTCGGGGACTTGATTACGTTAGATTTCTCTAACGTCCTTTCGGTATCTTTCTCTTTTGTTTTGAAAAAAGATAATGGTTTGCAGGCAACTTGAATTGATTTTAATTTACTTTCCTAACATGTAAGGAAATCATGCGAACGCGCAAACCATTAATTTAATACCCAAAAAAGCAATAAATAAATTACAGGACTTATCTCATAATAACGAAAACATTGCAATGTTAGCTCAGAATTCACATCAACAATCCTAGGCATGATTCTAGTTAACATGCAATTACTTAATTTTTATTTTTACTTATTTAATGAGAGTCATGCTTTATGTAATGCATGCTTGTTGACACCTAAATTTTGGCGGCTAGTTTAGTCATTTATCACATTAAAAATTAGGGGTTAATTTTATCCCTGAAATTAGCCTTAGGTTATCAGTTTTCGTGGTGCTAAGCAACCATGGACTCTAGAGTGCTGGTATCTCGGCCCAAGGAATTGTGATTGGGTTAAACTCTTACTTTCGCTCTTCAGAATCGATTATGGACATGCATCACAGTCTCAGCAGAATTACGAATGTTGATTGTCTCGTGTAATCATCAGTAACATGTTATTACTAATCTGAAGAATGATATATATATATATATATATATATATATATATATATATATATATATATATCTTGTAATTCCACATCAAAGTGTCATGCTTTCATCAAGTACGAAAACCACTTCAGGAGCCAGTGGGCATGGATCCAAACAAAAGGAGTAAGAGAAATCTCAGGGTATTATACAAGTCCCTATTGAATCCAATTGGAAGCTTTTGGCTTCGTTCTGTGTTTACCTGGCGTATCAGTTTGCATGCATCACGAGGAATAAGAAACCAGTGGAGATGCATCTTACTCAAGCGTTCCCTCCGGTATACTATACCCACGTCTGTTGTCCCCTTTAAATATCTGAGAATCCACTTCACAGCTTCCCAATGAGCTTTAGCAGGACGCTTCATATAGCGACTAACCACGCTCACAGCTTGTGAAATATCAAGCCTAGTGCACACCATAGCATACATAATACTACCCACGGCACTAGAATAAGGAACACGGGACATATGCTCCTCTTCCTCCTCGCCCGCGGTGATAATTTATCTGAAAGTTTAAAGTGCTTCGCTAAAGGTGTACTTACAGATTTTGCTGACTGCATATTAAAACGTGCTATGATCTTCTCAATGTATTTCTTTTGAGATAGACGTAAAACTCCTGCAGTCCTGTCACGCAAAATCTCCATACCCAAAATTTTCTTTACAGCACCTAAATCTTTCATCTCAAATTTAGCATTTAACTGCCTCTTTAGCACATCAATATCAGACATATTCTTAGCTGCTATCAACATATCATCAACATATAAGAGTAGATAAATCAAAGAACCATTCTCCAATCTCCTATAGTAAACGCAGCTGTCCATCTGACTTTTCGAATAGTTTTGACTAATCATGAAAGCATCAAAACGTTTATACCACTGCCTAGGAGATTGTTTCAGCCCATACAAAGATTTCTTTAACAAGAAAACATGATCTTCCTTACCCGGAATAGCAAATCCCTTTGGTTGCCTCATGTAAATCTGCTCCTCCAACTCACCGTGAAGAAACGCAGTTTTCACATCTAGCTGTTCTAACTCGAGATCCTGCAAATCAACTAAGGCAAGCAAAACACGAATTGAAGTATGTCTTACCACAGGAGAGAACACCTCATTGTAGTCAATGCCCTCACGCTGTGTATACCCCTTCGCCACAAGTCTCGCCTTATACCTCGCTGCCTCAACACCGGGAATGCCCTCTTTCCGTTTGAAGACCCATTTACTTGCAACAATCTTTTGGCTTTTGGGTACTTTGACCAGCTCCCATGTCTGATTTCAATTGAGAGATTCCATCTCTTCACTCATAGCCCCTAGCCACTGCGACGACTCTGAACTAGCCATCGCCTCAGAATAAGACAAAGGCTCATCTGTCTCCACCTCATCACCTACAGTCAATGCATAAGCAATATCTGTATAACCATAACGTATCGGTGATTTAATGTGCCTTCTATGTCTATATGTGGCTATAGTCTGCTGCGGCTTTGCTGGTTGTTCACTATCACCGACTTTAGGAACTGCGGCTTCATCTGCAGTCTCAACTTTTGTTACCTTCGAGGTCTCCAGAGTCTCCACCTGAAGCTCCACCTCACTCATGACACCATGATCCGTCTTCTCTGCTTGTTGTGTCTCAGAACTCCTCTGTTGAAGCATTGCAATCTCGTCGAAGATCACATCTCTACTGATTAGAAAACCGGGTGATCTGGGATCGGTGCACCACAACCGGTAGCCTTTCACCCCATGTGCATAACCCAGAAATATGCACTTCTTCGACCTCGGCTCAAGCTTACCATCACTCGCATGAGCATACGCAAGACATCCGAATATACGTAATCCGGAATAATCAACAGGTTTCCCCGACCATACTTCCTCAGGAGTCTTCCACTCGATAGCAGAAGATGGAGATCGATTTACTAGGTAACATGACATGTTCATTGCTTCAGCCCACAATTCCTTGCCAAGTCCTGCATGCGAAAGCATGCATCGAGCTCGCTCAAGCAAAGTTTTGTTCTTCCGTTCTGCAACGCCATTCTGCTGTGGTGTCCCAGGTACTGTACGGTGTCTTACAATACCTTCTTTCTCACAAAACTCGGTAAAATCTTTACCACAAAACTCCATGCCATTATCAGTTCTCAGGCACTTGATTTGTTTATCTGACTGCTTCTCAATCAATGCCTTAAATTTCTTGAACCGATCAAACACTTCATATTTGTGCTTCAGAAAGTATACCCATACCTTCCTCGAATAATCGTCGATAAAAGTCAGCATATATCGGGCACCTCCTTTCGAAGGAATCGAAGACGGGCCCCAGACGTCTGAGTGAATATATTCAACAGGTCGCTTGGTCGAATGAATAGCTGTAGTAAACTTAACTCGGTGTTGCTTCCCATAGATGCAGTGCTCACATAAGTCCAACTTTCTTGTCTTCTGACCCTTCAGCAACCCCCTTTCACTCAACATCGTCATACCTGCCTCACTCATGTGCCCTAAACGCATATGCCATAATTGAGTCAAGTCAGAATTTGACTCACCTGATGAAACTGCAGCTGTTCCAGTCACAGTCTCTCCCAGTAGATGATAGAGAGTATTCACTTTCTTCCCTTCATCACCGTCATGGCACCTCGAGAGATCTTCGCACTCCACTTTCAGCGGTGTACCTACACCCGATGTCATCAAGTGTCCCTAGAGAAATAAGGTTCTTCTTGAGCTCTGGTACATGCCTCACATCTGTCAATGTGCGAACCACCCCATCGTGCATCCGGATCCGAATTGTCCCTATCCCCACAGCCTTACAGACTGTATTATTCCCCAAAAGAACCCTACCATCATCTGCAGCCTGGTAAGTGTTGGAGCAAACTTCCTTATTTGTTTTGATGTCGACAAAACGTTTTTATCGATCTAGTCCAAGACTTGCGAGACTCACTCGACAAAGTCTCGAAGACTCGCATGAGACTCTTTCGTCAAAGTCCGAAGATCACCGGACCACCGGACTCAAGATGTAAAGTCCGCCCTCATTGACAGCTTTCTAGACCGACAAAGAAAGATTTATCCAGATTCAAGTATTTCTTTATGGATTTGATTCGAGCGGTTGAAGAAGATCTCACGGCTGGAGAAAGCATCTCAAGATCGATTATTCGTTTTGATTTTGATAATTCGGATCCGTTGATTGGCGAAGTATACTTGGAAGGTTTTACTTATGGAAACCTAGATCCTGATTGTATGGGCGAGCAGGATTGGTGGGCTATCTTCACATTCCTTAAGTAAGTTGAGATCTCCCTAATTGATTCTGTCCAACGGGTAGATTAGAAGAACTCCTTTGGAAGGTGCCAACAGTTATGAAGGCATGAAGGAGTATATAAGGAAGATGCTCTGGTTATTTGAGCGTGCACGAGATAGAAAAATTCCAAAGTCTGAAGCTTCTTATTCTTTGTCGATTCAATTGTTGAGCGTAAACTTATACTCAAAAGAGAGTTTATACTTTTGTGAAGCCTTGAGGAAGTGTAGTAGAGTCTCTACACTTTGTGGAATCAAGGAAGTGATACTTTAACGACTCATTTGATTCATAGTGGAATCCAGCCGGTGGGTCACAATGCGGGAGAGTGGATGTAGGCTTGGATTAAGCCGAACCACTATAAACCTTGTTTTCTTATTCTCTTCCCTAAACTCTTTTACCTTGATCGTAACTCTATTTAATTGTTAGAGTCTAATTTCTATTTCAAAGTCTACTGATGAACAGACGTGAGCTAAAATCATAATTTCTGTTTTACTTAGCAAAAATTTGTTTTCGCACCTATTCACCCCCTTTAGGTGCTCGTACTAGCGTTTACAATTGGTATCAGAGCTCGTGTACTCATTTCAATTGAAGTGTTTTTACTTCAGAGTTAACGATCCACGGCTAGTATGTTAGCTCCAGGTCTGATTGAAGGGCAAAGCAACACAAGACCGCCTTATTTTGATGGAAAGGATTACAGCATATGGAAAAACAAGATGAAGGCATTCCTAAGATCTAAAGATCCTATGGAATGCGACGTGGTAGACAAAGGAATCACTCCTAAAGCTACAACAGTCTCAGAAAGAGGAAAGGAAGCCGTTGAGTCTAGCGGGATGACTCAAGAAGAGATAACCAAGAGACAAGCTCTCGATGCAAAAGCAATTTATTCCTTATATTGTGCATTATCTCCTACCGAATATAACCGAATATCTTCTTGTGAAACAGCTAAAGAAGTCTGGGATAGGTTAAACATTACCTATGAAGGAACCGATCGAGTGAAAGAAACCAGAATCAATATTCTCTTCAAGATGAAACCAGGAGAATCTATCACTGACATGTTCAGTCGTTTTACAGAAATCGTGAATGGTCTTGAGTATCAAGGTCAACCAATCTCTGGACCCATGAAGTTTAACAAATTGCTGCGTGGACTTTCTAAAGATTAGAATCACGTAAAGACCTCAATAAGGGAGACACAAAGAATCATGCCACTTTCGTTGACGAATTGGTTAGCACTCTTCGCTTATGAAGTGGAGCAAAACAACGAAGATGAAGATCCCAAAGGTAAAAAATCTATTGCTTTAAAATCTAACGATGACTCGATGTTACGATTCTCAAGATGATATGGAAGATGAAGAGCTTGCTCTCATGATAAGAAAGTTCAGAAAACCGAACAAAAAGGGAAGAAGATTCAATTGGAAGAAACAAAGCTCTCAAAAGTTTCAAAACAAATTAGCAGAGGATGATGAATCCAATAAAGATGTGATTTGTTTTGAATGCAAGAAAAAGGGACACATCAGACCCAACTGTCTCTTACTAAAGAAAAAGAAAGGAAAAGCTAAGAAATACGAAAGGCTCTCAAAGCAGAAACTTGGAGTGATACCGAATGCGAAGAGAGTGATGATGACTATGCCAATATTTGTCTAATGGCACAATCGAATTAGATTCAGACTTTGAGACAGGACTCGGACTCAGATAGTGAAATCAAGGTAAGTAATTTTAAGATTCTTACTAAAGTATCTAAATATATTGATGAACTGTGTCTTAGTCTCAAGACCTCTCTCAAGAGGATTTCCGAACTAGAAAGGGAAAATTCTGCACTGAAGCAATAGGAGACTGTTTGGAAAGAAAAGGTCAAAAATTTAGATAAAAGTGTCATTACCTTGAAAGAAAATGCAGACTCTCTTTCTAAAGAAAATGAACTTTTGAAAAATGATATTTCAAGTATCTCAAAAAGGTTTTCTACAGGATCTCGAGAAATTGGAAAAGATTCTTTTAGCGCAAAGACCCTACTTTAACAAATCGGGCTTAGGAATGACTCACGAAACCATTCCTCTAATTGATTTTTCAAAAGTAAAGGAAAGAATCAAACAGAGACCTACAAAAGAATTTTATAGAAATCATTTTCAAAAAGCCTTTGTAAAACCCGTAGGCCGCGGTGCTCTTAAATGTTCTAAGTGTAGTAGCTCGAACATTTTGAGAAAGAATGTCCTATGGTTTGGAAACCCATTAAGAAGGCTTGGGCAAAGACTGTATATTGCACTAACTCCATTGGACCCAAGAAAATATGGGTACCAAAGAAAGCTTAAGTTTTCTTTTTAAATGCAGGTCACTATCAAGAAAAATGTCAAATGGTACTTGGATAGTGGATGCTCAAGACATATGACAGGAGACTCAAGTTGTTTCATAAAGCTTATGCAAGTTAATGGTGGAAAAGTTTCATTTGGAGGAAATAGTAAAGGCAAAATTGTCGGATGCGGAACAAGAAAGATTGGAAGTCTCACAATCAGCAATGTTTCTTTAGTAGAATGACTTAACTACAACTTGTTGAGTATCGCCAACTAACATGTTCGGAACCAGCAAAGATTCTTCTCCGACTTTCACAGGACGAAGACATGGGAACATCTATCTTCCGGACATCAAACCAGAAAAATCCCAATGTCTAATTTCAATTCAAGAGGAAGCTAATCTCGGCATAGGAAACTTGGCCACATCAACATGAGGCAAATAGCCAAGATCTCTGCAAAGAAACTTGTCCGTGAACTACCAAATCTGACATACCAAAGATCCGATCTATGCACCCCATGCGTACTGGGAAAACAGGTCAGAAGTTCTTTCAAACCAATAAATCAAGTTTCCACTAATCGTGTGCTGCAACTCTTGCATATGGATCTTTTTGGACCAACCAGAACCCAGAGCATTGGTGGTAAGAAATATTGCCTAGTAATAGTAGATGATTACTCACGATTTATTTGGGTATATTTCTTGGCAAGTAAGTCTGAAACTTTCTCTTATTTTATAAAGTTTGCTAAGAAAGTACAGAATGAGAAGGGGTATGTTATTTCTTGTATACGTACGGATCATGGAGGTGAGTTTGAAAATCAAGATTTTGCTAAATTCTCGTGATGAATCTGGTTTTCGCATGTGTTCTCCTCTCCGTACACCTGCAACGTAATGGAGTTGTGGAAAGGAAGAATAGATCACTGCAAGAAATGGCTAGAACTCTTTTAATTGAAAGCAACATTTCTTCTCGTTTTTGGGCTGAAGCGCTTTCTACAAAGATGTTATATTATTAATAGAGTTTTCTTAAGACCTATTTTGGAGAAAACTCCCTATGAATTGTTCAAAGGTAAGAAACCAATTGTTTCCTATTTTCATGTGTTTGGTTGCAAATGTTTTATATTGAAAAATGCAAATGATCGAATTGGTAAGTTTGAAAAAAAATCAGATGAATGCATTTTCCTTGGATATTCAACCACCAGCAAAGCTGACAAAGTTTACAACAAAAAGACTCAAATAGTGGAGGAATCAATGAATGTTAAATTTCAAGACTTCACACAAATTCAATCGATCCGGACTCAACCTGAAGAATCCGAACCTACTCCGAGACTCTACAAAGTCTAAACCCCCGAAGCGCTCGGACTTCGGAAGATCAACAAAGAACAAACGTTGAAGAATCGATGAAGAGAAAGATCGGTCTGTCAAACCAACCAAAGAATCGGAAGCACAAGTCAAGTCACCCCAAAGAACTCATAATTGGCAACATTGATGAAGGAATCCGTACAAGATCCAAAAGGCATGAAGAGTCTAGTGCTGTGGCACTTATTTCTGAAATAGAACCCAAGAGCATAGAAGAAGCCTTAACTGATGAAAGTTGGATTGAAGCTATGCAAGAGGAACTCAGGCAATTCAGCATTAACGATGTCTGGGAATTGACTCCTAAACCAAAAGGTAAATCTTTTGTTGGAGCTAAATGGGTTTTCAGAAACAAGATGGACGAAAAAGGAAAAGTTATTAGGAACAAAGCAAGAGTCGTGGCCAAAGAATATACGCAAGAAGAAGGGATAGACTATGATGAGACTTACGCACCAGTAGCAAGGTTAGAAGCAATTAGATTATTACTTGCTTTTGCTTGTTATAAGAATTTCAGGTTATTCCAAATGGACGTGAAAAGCGCATTCTTAAATGGATTTATCCAAGAGGAAGTCTATGTGGAACAACCTCCTGGATTTGAAGACCCAAGGAAGCCGACTACGTATTTAGACCGAAAAGGCGCTATATGGATTAAAGCAAGCACCTCGAGCTTGGTACGACAGGTTAAGTAAGTTTTTAATTCAAAATGGTTTTGTTAAAGGTAAAGTAGATACTACCTTGTTTATTAAAAAAGAAAATAAAAACTTTTTACTTGTACAAATCTATGTTGATGATATTATCTTTGGATCACCTAACGAAAATCAGTACAAAAATTTTCTAAGTCTATGCGGGATGAATTTGAGATGAGCATGATGGGTGAACTATCCTTTTTCCTTGGACTACAAGTAAAACAATTGAAGGAAAGGGACTTTCATTCACCAAGAAAAATATGCTAAAGATCTTATTAAAAGTTCGATTTGGAGAATTGCAAGAAGATCGATATACCAATGTCTAGTTCTTCGAAGCTGGACAAAGATGAAGGAGGAAAGAAAATTGACCGGAAGCTATACAGAGTATCATTGGTTCATTTCTTTATCTTACCGCTTCTAGACCTGACATTTTGTTTAGTGTATATATTTGTGCCAGATTTCAATATGATCCCAAAGAATCTCATCTAAGTGCTGCAAAACGCATCATCAAATACGTTGCAACAACCTCTAAGTCCGGTCTCTGGTATCCTAAAAAGGGGATCTTACCCTCCTCGGATACTCGACGCGCACCTAGCAGGATGTAGAGTTGATAGAAAGAGCACCTCAGGCACCTGTCAATCGCTTGAGAACAGGACAGTATCTTGGTTCTCGAGGAAGCAAAGCACTGTAGCTCTTTCAACAGCAGAAGCAGAATATGTGGCTCTTGGAAGTTGTTGTTCTCAAATCTTATGGATAAAACAACAGCTAAGAGACTTTGGAATCGAAGACTCATGCACCGAGATCAAATGTGACAATACCAAATAAGCGCAATTAATCTCACCAAGAATCCAATTCTTCATTCAAGAGCAAAGCATATAGAGATTCGACATCATTTCATTAGAGACTATGTTCAAAACGGAGAAGTATTGATTAACTTCATTGACTCAAAGAATCACCGGCAGATATCTTTACTAAACCACCGGAGAAAAGCCAATTTGAGTCTATTCGTTCCGTGCTTAACATCTTAAAGTCTCGATGAAGTTCGACTTAAGGACCAAAGTCTAAAGATGCTCAGACTCAGGAGATCAAAATCTACTACTGTAAGTTATTTCTATTTTGGAAACTTATCTTTCGGACAAAATCTCGAAAAGGTACGTTCATCTATTAATCTGTAATTGATTGATGTTATCTTTCTAAATTTTCGGAATTATAGCAATCATTCCTTTTCGAAAAAGGAGTTATCTTTTTGACAGTTATATATTTTTCGAAAAGGCAGTTATTTTTGAAAATGTTTTTTTTTTTATTTTCCTTTTGCGACGATTTGTATAACCTGTTTTGATCGCTTTATATACTGATCGTCTTCCTCACAAACCCTAGAAGCACAGAACTTCACTTTCTCACTTTTACTCTCTAGTTTAATCTCAAAGTCTTCACCTTTCTCGCGAATCAAGTTTGGAATCTCCTAAAGACTATGATAATGGCTTCTCAAAGAAAGTCCTCAAGAATCGCAAACAGGGGACCACCGCCTTTGCGTGAGGGTCTTACGCATTTTGACCTCACCGAGGAAGAAGAATCTTCGAGACAACAGCGAGCCCACAACATTCTCAACCGCGCCGCTCTTCTCGGGCTAGACTACAACAAAGAAGCGGAGGAAGAAACCGTCGTGGATGCCGCACTGTAAGGTCTCAAAAGCCTCGCTTTTACCTACAAACCGTACACTGCGCTTTAAAAGAAGGAGGCTCCACCTTGAGTTTCATTGATGAATTTCTGGTAGAAAAGGGGTACAGAATGAAACCCATTTTTTGCGCACAATGGAACGCTTGGGAATCGCTCCCGCGGGCTCGGCGAGATAGAGCCTTTGCGAATATTCCAAGTGATCCACGTGTTGGTGGACATAATCAACCCGAAGGAAATGATGATGAGAAAATGTTCACTAATTTTAAGTCTAGAATGGGTATTGCTGCAAATGTTAGAAGCAATAGAACAGATCTCTTTCGCTCTGAGGAACACAAGCGACTTTACACTAAGTTGCTAAAGCGAGGGGTGATGAACCCAAGGAGTGTAGACTTTGATTTTCTAGACTCTCTGAAGGTGAACTTGCGGGAGAAATTCTCCTTACTTCAACTCGATAGATTTTGCTCGAGACGACAAAGGCTCATCCAGAGCTTACGCTTATTTCTATTCAAATCTAAGCTTTTGGATGCGAATAGATTCTCGTTCGGTGTTAGAGATCGGGATTATGTGGTTGACATGGACACTTTGGCCGATGTGATTGGAGTGGAAAGAGGAGAGTTTCAATCAATCGGTGTGTCTATTGGCCGTGCAACGGTGGAACTCGTTCGAGATGGGATGGCCGAAGGACGAATTTCGTACGTGAGGTTGAATGCCTCAAATGTCCTGCTTCACAAGATAGTGATCAACTGTCTGAGACCCAAATCGACTTCAAAGACTGATGTTTCAAATTCGAAGCAATGCTGATGTATGCCATCAATGCTGGCAAAAGTTCTCTCTCGCTACACACTATAATGTTTCACATGTACGATCGGTGGTGAAGGACAAAGGCCAACTTCCTTACTCAAAGACTTGTTTCCAAGTCATTCGAGACACCTTAACATTCAGCCTCCAAATATTCTTTGTGTTTGATCGTGTGATCAAATGGTGGTGGGACTGAATATGGTTTTCAAGATGCGTCTAAAAGAGCTAAGCAAAGCTTTGGAGCGATTCAAGGACAAAACTCCTGTCACGACTCATCAAGTCTCCTCGACTGCAAAGAGAAAGGGAAAGGAGCCCATGACAGCTCCATCCAAGAAAAGAAGAGTCCTCATCTCAGAGGATGAAGAGGATGAGGAAGATGTAACCATCTCAACTCTTGCATTAAGCAATCTTCAGCATTCTGTTCCAGAGACAGAGGAGAGAGAGGATCAAGACAGAGAAGAGGAAGAGCAGAGGGAAGAAGAAAGGGCATCATTGAGGAAAGAGGCAGAGGAAGACAGATCTTCAGAAGAAGAGGAGCAAGGAGAACCGCAGCATCATGTCACCGACGAGGAGACAGAGCATGAGGAATACTTCTCTCCACCAAGGCACCGAAACGGGGGAGTTACGAGAAAAGAGGTACTTCTTCAACTCGCTTTTGCTAGTGAAGATGTTAGCCGCTCTCCCGCAGATCCAAAAGATGTTTATGCATCCCAATTTCGAAGAAGGTCTTGAGGCTTCTTCTCCAAATCTGGATACTCATGCTCGGATGCCATCTTCTGCAAATTCTCCTCAAACTGATTTTGCCGAGGCAAGCACTCAGACTGATAATTCAGCAAACTTTCGACGAGTGCTTGACATTCTTATGGAGATGAGAGGTCAGATCTATGCACTGGGATATGAAGTTCAGAATATGCGGAATGCTAGTCAAGCCTCTTCAGGTTCTTTGCATGATCAAATCCAGACTCTTACTCTTCAAGTTCAAGACACTGCCAAGAGTCACGAGATAGAACAAATTGAAGGAGCATCTCGAAAAGTTGGAAGACACCGTCCGCCGATGCGAGATTTCCAACTTGTTCGCATTCCAAGACAATCCTAACTTCATTCTCTTTTCATTTCTTCCTTTTTAATGATGACAAAAAGGGGGAGAAGCTGAGTGCAGCAGATTTGATTAGATTTGACTTCATTCGACTCCTGTTTTATACTTCATTTTTTTTGTCTGGTTGTGACTGATTTGAATTTGTTTTGATTAATGCTTGGATTTGGATTGACTGTTTAATGCTTGCTTGCAGTACTTTAAGTGTTGACAAAGATAGTTGTTTATGCAAGACTAACACATTTTCTGTGGATGCAGATTCAATATTATCTTTATCCATTTATGAGATATCCATGTTTGCTTAAGTATTGTCTTGCAGGTTAAAATATTCAAATCTGCAGAAGTCACCATCAAAAAGGGGGAGATTGTTAGAGAAAACTTCCTTATTTGTTTTGATGTCGACAAAACATTTTTATCAGTCTAGTCTGAAGACTTGCAGACTCACTCGACAAAGTCTGAAAACTCGCAGACTCTTTCGTCAAAGTCCGAAGATCACCGGACCACCGGACTCAAGATGTAAAGTCTGCCCTCATTGACAGCTTTCTAGACCGACGAAGAAAGATTTATCCAGATTCAAGTATTTCTTTATGGATTTGATTCGAGCGGTTGAAGAAGATCTCACGGCTGGAGAAAGCATCTCAAGATCGATTATTTGTTTTGATTTTGATAATTCGGATCCGTTGATTGGCGAAGTATACTTGGAAGGTTCTACTTATGGAAACCTAGATCCTGATTGTATGGGCGAGCAAGATTGGTGGGCTATCTTCATATTCCTTAAGTAACTCGAGATCTCCCTAATTGATTCTGTCCAACGGGTAGATTAGAAGAACTCCTTTGGAATGTGCCAATGGTTATGAAGGCATGAAGGAGTATATAAGGAAGATGCTCTGGTTATTTGAGCGTGCGTGAGATAGAAAAATTCCAAAGTCTGAAACTTTTTGTTCTTTGTCGATTCAATTGTTGAGCGTAAACTTGTACTCAAAAGAGAGTTTATACTTTTGTGAAGGCTTGAGGAAGTGTAGTAGAGTCTCTACACTGTGGAATCAAGGAAGTGATACTGTAACGACTCTTTTAATTCATAGTGGAATCCAGCCGGTGGGCTGTCAGTGCGGGAGAGTGAACGTAGGCTTGGATTAAGCTGAACCACTATAAACCTTGTTTTCTTATTCTCTTCCCTAAACTCTTTTACCGTGATCGTAACTCTATTTAATTGTTAGAGTCTAATTTCTATTTCAAAGTCTACTGATGAACAGACGTGAGCTAAAATCATAATTTCTGTTTTACTTAGCAAAAATTTGTTTTCGCACCTATTCACCCCCTCTAGGTGCTCGTACTAGCGTTTACAGTAAGTAGTAAACCAGTTTTTATGAGGCGTCATGTGATAAGAACACCCCGAATCTAGCACCCATTCGTCTCCCGACGAAGTAGCGATCACACATAAGACAAACTTCGCATCACTATTGCTCCCTCGACAACGTTTGCCACACCGCTTGTGGCATTCTCGCCTATCAACTTTATTTCTCCGCTTAGGACAGTCTCTCCTGATGTGCCTCTTCTCGTGACACTCAAAGCACTTCACTCGTCCCTTGAACTTTCTATGGCGTGATTTTGATATGCTTTTACCTCTGCTGCTTCGAAGAAGTCTAAGATTGTTGAATATATCCTCTCAAGTTACTTGAAGATGCAATGTAGATTCAATAGGCCCTCGATGTTGTTCTCTACCCCGAACCGTCAGTGCTTGCGCTGCTCCTTTCGCTTGACCATCATCTCGCAACTTTCTCTACCACTCCTTAGAGAATAAGGCGGACTTTACCTCTTCTGAGGTAATAGTAGTACGCCCGCAAATGAATCGAAAGTGCTCCCATGACTCTGGTAAAGAGGCTAACAACATCATACCTTACTCTTCATCATCAAGTAACTTACCGACGTTTTTCAGATCCAACGTGAGTTTATTAAATTCATCTAGGTGGGTTCGATAGACGTACCTTCGATATCTAAATTGAAACATCTTCTTTAGCATGTACAAGCGATTGTTCAAACCTTTCTTCACATAGAGTGCTTGAAGTTTTGCCCATAATGCTTTGCGACATCCTTCTCCTCAAACCTCTAGTAAGACCTCATCCGTCAAATTTAACAGGATTATACTCTTTGCTTTTTCCATCAGCTCTACCCTCTCAGAGGCTTTCATGATAATAAGCAACTCATCTTCACCATCTAGTGCCTTAGCCAAACCTTGTGTTGTCAATAATGCTCGCATCTTAATGCTCCATAACACAAAGTTGTTGCTCCCGTTAAACTTCTCAATTTCAGATTTCCTCTCAAACATAATTGCGAGAATGTAGAATTTCCGATAATAATCGACAAGCAAAAACTCCAAATCACAATCAAGAAATCCAACCCAAGCTCGATACCAATTGTTGGGATATAATACACGGAATTACCAGGATCTTGCAATTTACGTCAACGAGAAATCGCCGAGAAATAAACGAGAAAAATAAGAACACCAGAAATTTACGTGGTTCGATCCGAGTATCGGTACCTACATCCACGGGGAGAGCCAATAGCAAATAATCTGCTAAAATTGGAGAATCAGAGTTTACAATTGCTCAATCGCTCAAGTGTTTCCCACACCTAGATTTAACCCAAAATCCTAAGTGTTTATAAATAAACAACTCACTTGGGTATAAACTCACGGCACAAAAATTACCGCGCGTTCAAGCTCAAAACACAACGCTCTACGTACGCCTAATTCGCGTACGTATGAAATCGCGTATCAAAGCTTCTCGCGGAATTTTGACTCGGCGGACATGCGGCTTCACTTTCTTCTCGGCGGCGTGCGGCCTGTTCCTACGTGAAGGACTTCGGCTGCATCAAAACGCAAGAAGAGAAAACCTGCAAAATATTTCCCTTTTATACGTGTTGACCTAGGCCCACCTCTCTCACGTGCAGAGGCTTCTCGCGGTTTTCCTTCATATACGCGTGTGTGTGGGCCCAACAAGTCGAAGTCTTGACTTGGGCCTCACGAAGAAATAATTCGGCTTCTGCAGGTGTGTGTGCCCACTTGTTTCGCACGTACAAAGGAGGAAATCCAAGAAGAAATTATTTCTTTCTTCTTCATCCGATTTATAATCCGCTTAGAAAAAACTTTATCGATAAATTCGATTTATCCAAATTCAAACTCGAGACATAATTTAATAATAATATGAAAGGACATTGGCTGTTTCACCGGGCGGCAATCAGAAAAGTCCGGTGACTGGGAGTCTTGCCAACCTTTGTACAGGACGGTCAAAAAGGGCGGGCCAGAATTGGAGAAGAAAAAGAGTGGTGTCGGGCGTTTGTGCTCATCTTCTCCTGCAAATATCACATGCCTATCTGGTATTGCCCATCAGAGCTTCCAACTAGTATTTCAAACTCCCATCTCAGGAACTCAATTCAGTGAAGCCATGAGAAGTTCCAATGAAGAATCAGCAAAAGATCAGATTGGAGAGAGAAGTTACTGGAGATGGAGCAAGCAAGATTTCTTCCCTGAAGAATCCTTCAGTGGGGAACCTACAGAGCTGCGCTGTCGCAGATGTGTTTCCGGCTGAAGGATAGGATCCAAAGCAGGTCGGACGATGTCACCGAGCTCCAGGAGCTTAGGAAACGGAGCGAGAACGACATGAAACGTTGCCTGAGCTGGTGGGATCTCACGTGGGTCGGATTGGGAGGTCACATCGGGGCGGGCATTTTTGTGCTTACTGGCCAAGAAGCGCATAAACATGCCGGACCGGCCATTGTCCTGTCTTACGTCGTGGCTGGTGCATCCGCTATGCTTGCGGTCTTCTGCTACACGGAATTTGCAGTAGAAATCCCCGTGGCAGGTGGATCTTTTGCTTACTTGAGAGTAGAACTAGGAGATTTCGTTGCATTCATAGCGGCAGGGAACATACTCCTGGAAAGCGTTGTTGGGGCTGCAGCGGTTGCCAGGGCTTGGACTTCCTACTTTACCAACTTACTGAACCGTCCCTCCAACTCATTACGCATACACACGAGTCTTCGAAATGGTTACAATCTCCTGGACCCAATTGCCGTCGCTGTTCTGGTTATTACTGCCACGATTGCAATGATCAGCACGAAGCAGGCTTCGCGCATCAATTGGGTAGCATCTGCGATCAACACCGTGGCAATACTTTTCATCATAATTGCAGGATTTGTTCATGCAGACCCTTCTAATTTGACACCTTTTATGCCTTATGGGTCGAAAGGGGTCTTTCAAGCAGCGGCCGTTGTATATTTTGGGTATACTGGATTCAATAGTATATCTACCATGGCCGAGGAAACAAAGAACCCCTCTAAAGATATACCAATAGGACTGCTCGGATCAATGTCGATCATCACGGTGACATACTGCCTAATGGCTCTCGTGCTGAGCATGCTGCAGAAGTACACTGAATTAGACGAAAATGCAGCCTTTTCTGTGGCGTTTCAAAGCGTGGGAATGAGGTGGGCGAAGTACCTGGTAGATCTTGGAGCTCTGAAGAGCATGACAACAGTTCTTCTCATTGGGGTGCTTGGCAAAGCACGGTACAGCACTCATATCGCGCGAGCCCACATGATCCCGCCGTGGTTTGCCCTTGTCCATCCAAAAACTGGAACTCCCATCAACGCAACTCTTCTGATTACCATTTCAAGTGCTCTCATCGCTTTCTTCTCGAGCCTGGACATACTGGCAAGCTTGTTATCTGTAAGCACACTTTTCATTTTCACGATGATGGCAGTCGCTGTTCTTGTGAGGAGGTACTACGTACGAGATAAAACACCTCAACAGAACCTGTCGAAGCTGGGTGCTTTCTTGCTGATAATCGTAGCTTCCTCTATAGGAACTTCAGCTTACTGGGGATTGAGCCCGAATGGCTGGATTGGGTATTGCGTAACCATCCCACTTTGGTTCTTGGGCACTTTAGGGATTTACAAGTTCTTGCCACAGCAGAGAACGCCAAAAGCTTGGGGAGTTCCGTTTGTCCCGTGGCTTCCCTCATTGTCTATAGCAACAAATGTGTTTCTAATGGGGTCATCGGGTTCTGCTGCTTTCCTACGATTTGTAATATGCACCATAGTAATGCTTGTGTATTATCTTCTCTTTGGGCTCCATGCAACCTATGATATGGCACATCTGCCACAGCAACCCGAGGCAAAACTTCAGCAGGTGGACAATGAAGACGATGGCAAAAGCAATTTGCAGGAGGCGCACGTTTCTGTCCCTTGAAGGTCTCCCACTTTTCAAGCTCTAAACGTCTATCAGCCATTTAGGTGCGTAAACATATGAGGAAGGAACTTCATCAAGTTTTCGATAGATCATAGCAAGAATCTGTCTCTCCCTTGCCAGAAACAACTAAGTTACTAGTGCATCTGCCATTTGATCTCCATAGCCTTACATGCTTTCATTTTGCAGCTGCCTCTTGAGCAAAATTTCTTCAGTCGGTGAGAAGCTTCTCCGTATTCGCTTCACCAAGAATACCCAAATTCAGTGCCAAGAGATGTGTACCGATAAAAACTTCAACTCAAGCGATTGATTTCACAAGAGATATTGTACAGAGTATTCACATTTTGTCATAATAGAAGAACTACAATGCACATGACTCCAGCAAGTTGTCTTTTTACCAATACTTTAAGGAATTCCCAATCGCTACACCAGATCACTCGGCACAGCACAGGTCTTTAGCAGGGTACGTGTTTACACTAGCGGGTGGTGCAGTTAGTTGAAAAGCGTCCTTACAGGATCACATTGCATTGTCTTCGACTGAGGCAGAGTACATGGCACTAACCTTTGTAGCGAAAGAGGCGATATGGTTACAAAGTTTGCTCTTGGACTTTGGGTTAGAACAGAAGAGTGTGGATATACACTGTGATAACCAAGGTGCGATATATTTGGCATATAATCCAGGTTTATCACGAGCGAACGAAGATATCAACACGTACCACTTCATTCGAGATGCCTTAAATAAGAGTATTGTTATTGTTAAAAAAGATTGCTACGGAGATAACCCGGCAAACATGATGACTAAATCTATTCCTTTTGTGAAGCTCAAGCTCTGCTTGGCTTCTGATAACGTCTGTGAAGAGTGAGCGCCACGTCGGGCGTTGGGAAAAGCATTATGGATTATGAAGACTATAACTCGGCTTCAAATATCGAGCCAAGGTGAAGAATTATTAAATTATGTCTTGAGTTTGAATTCGGATAAATCGAATTTATCGATAAAGTTTTTCTCAAGCGGATTATAAATCGGATGAAGAAGAAAGAAATAATTTCTTCTTGGATTTCCTCCTTCGTACGTGCGAAACAAGTGGGCACACACACCTGCAGAAGCCGAATTATTTCTTCGTGAGGCCCAAGTCAAGACTTTGACTTGTTGGGCCCACACACACGCGTATATGAAGGAAAACCGTGAGAAGCCTCTGCACGTGAGAGAGGTGGGCCCAGGTCAACACGTATAAAAGGGAAATATTTTGCAGGTTTTCTCTTCTTGCGTTTTGATGCAGCCGAAGTCCTTCACGTAGGAACAGGCCGCACGCCGCCGAGAAGAAAGTGAAGCCGCATGTCCGCCGAGTCAAAATTCCGCGAGAAGCTTTGATACGCGATTTCATACGTATGCGAATTAGGCGTACGTAGAGCGTTGTGTTTTGAGCTTGAACGCGCTGTAATTTTGTGCTTGAGAGTTTATACCTGCCGAGTTGTTTATTTATAAACACTTAGGGTTTGGGGTTAAATCTGGTGTGGGAAACACTGAATGACGATTAGCGATCAGAACTCGATTCTCCGATTTTAGCGGATTATTTGTCACCGCTCTTCCCGTGGATGTAGTGTATCGATACTTCTGGACCGAACCACGTAAATTTCTACAATGTTCTTATTTTTCTTGTTTATTTCTCGGGTAATTTCGTTGACGTAAATTGCAAGATCCCGGTAATTCTTTTTTTTTTTTTTTTTTTTTTTTTTGGTAACGGGAGGAACCGGCAGAACTTGCTGCGACCCAGCAGTGCGCCCGTAAACCCCGGTGACGCTAGTGTTCTTATTTTTCTTGTTTATTTCTCAATTTTTCGTTGACGTAAATTGCAAAGATCCCTGTAATTTTTTTTTTTTTTTTTTTTTTTTTTTTTTTTTGGTAACGGGAGGAACCAGACTGCAAGAGCGGTGCGCCGTAAACCCCGCGACGCTAGCAGGGAAACCACCACCCCGACGCCACGCTTAAATCGCCTAATGATCCGCCAGCCTCCCTGCAACTTGCGTTGCAGGGGCTTCGAACTCCCGACCTCCCGAGGAGACTAGAGCTCACCTGCAAATAGAGCCACTGAGCCGGTGGTAAGATCCTGGTAATTCCGCGTATTATATCCCAACAATTATAATGCATGATGATGCTCTTGTCATCTAGCAAAAGATCCTCCCTACAAGATTTTGGGCACCCCGCTTTATAAGATACCATGACTTTTCAATCGCTGCTTTAAATTCCTTTAAGTTTCTTCATTTAAGTTTCTTCAGTCGCTCGCTAAAAAGGCAAAGGCACTTGGAATCGATTTTATCTTTAATGTACTATCACACCACCATTTTATCGATCCAAATTGGCAGCACGACTTGCAAAATTTGAATGTGATAGAACTGGAAAATGAGTGATCAGATAATTATTGCACCATACGTAATGCCATGTGGACGATTTGGAACTGTCGGCACACTTTTAACCCGCTAAACTGATGACCATGACCTCAAGCAAGATTACGGGTCCAACTAAGATTCTGTAGTAATCTAAAAAGATATAAAACTCTTGGCTAGAAAGACTTTAGACTCGTTCTGTGAAGGCGACTGAGGGTTTGGTGTTGGTGTTGGGCAAATTTTTCCTCCCACGTGCATCCCAATAAGTTTGGCTTTGAGCCTTCGGTCAAGAGAGGAGTGATATCAGCTGATAGCTGCGTGCGCCTTTGATCAGGACATGTTTGTCCCGTTGCGCAGACTTTCTGTCCCACGACCTTGAAAAACTCCAAAGCCCTGGGCGTGCCCTCCTTTCGCAGAACGGCAAGTCTCTTGTCCACTTCATCAATCATCTCCTTCTTCTCAAATTCTTCCCCAGCTCCCTCATTAGTTCATCACAATGGATCTAAACAGTATCATCTTCTCCACATGTGGTTTCTGTACTAAGGGAAGAGATTAATAAGAGAGCGCCATGGATCTTCCCAGTCAAAAGACTAAATAAACCAAAGTGATGAAGAGCAAGGACCGGACGAAGTTACCAGTGCAGTCTTCTGTGGTAGCTTTGATTGCTGATGAGCTGGCTAGGGATGTCGGTCTCTCAAGACTTTGTGGATGAACCGATTCTACTCCATATGTAGGGTCATGGTCATCCTCTCATGAATAGACCATGAGATATATCTACCATTATCTAATATAACGTGTGGTCTAGATTAATCCTGCTTCTTTCGTCATTCTAGAAGAATGCAAAAGCTGCACCCTGTCCAAGAACTCTATCTCCTTGATCACTCCCCGCCCTTGTTTGGGCTTAGTCCATCCACAAATCATACCTTTGCCCGAGGAAATCCTGCTTTAATAGTACTTGCAACAATCCGACCTGCTTCACGTGGACTTAGGAGTACTCTGAATAATCACCCTAAATACCATCATTGGGGATAGATGTTTCCTTATGAATCACACAGAGTCTGAGACATTTTGAGTAACAAAATTTAGTACGGGGGAATACTTAGTGCTAAAAGTTAGGAAAGTGATACTTAAATATTAAAATCGAAACAAAATAGATTACTTAAATACCAACGGCGAGAAACTTGGCAATGGCTGAGAAGTGACGGCAAGAGCTAAGCCCTTGTCGCCTGCAATCTCCATCTTCCATCTTCTTCTTTTTTTAATAATTTAACTTTTAGTTTTAAATTTAGGTCATTTCGCCTCTTATTTAAATTTTAATATAAATTTTAATTAAATTAAATTATTTATATTAAAAAAGGAAAAAAGGAGGAGGGGGGAGGCAGAAGGCGAGCACTGAGCCCTTGCCACCGTTATGCAACTATTTTTGTTTTTTTTTTAATTTGGTTTTAAATTTAATTTCATTAATATTTATATTATAATTCACGTCGGCAATAAAACAACGTCGTTTTGGTGTTTTTTATTGAGTCAGCTCTCTGGTGAGCCATGAAAGCGAGTAATATTAATAAAAAATTGTCACTTAAGATTTCCGGCACCTGATTTGCACTCAAGTGTCTCATTTTTTAAAATAAGTAACGCTTAAGTGTCACTTTCCTAATTTTTGTCATTTAAGTATCCTTTTGTGTCACATTTTCACACTCTGTCTTTTTTCAAATCACACAATAGGATATTTCCATTTAACATGGGATTTGGGATGTCACACCAAGCATCGCAAGGATGACACCAAACTTAACTACATACCTAGCAGCCACTCAAAGCAATCTTAGCATTAGCACAGCAAAGACAACCCCAGCACGACAACAACCAGAGTAATTCTTGTTTCATCTCCAAGCATAGAAAAGGAGGATGGACTACAACTGAGATATAGAGCCCTTGCTCTATCGCCTCCTTTAGCCCCAAGAGATGATTTGTCATCGGATCAAGTGCATTGTACACGAAACATTGTTCTAAAAGGTAGATTTTGCGGAAGTTTTGATCTTTTCTCTGTATGGCTTTCTATAACACCTAGTTTGTCGCTCTCAGAGCAGAGCAACTGGAAGTTTATTATTCTTTGCTGTTGAAAAACTTGCGTAACGCGAGAGACAATTTTTGTCCACAGGACTGTAATTTGCCCTTACGATATGCCATATCAGTGCACAAAGTTTTGCAACACAAAATGAATATGGCGAGACTAAAATCTCAGTTAATTTCCTCTCTGATACATAAGATTCCTTGAAACCGAGCTCAGAAAAAGTTCCTTGAGACTGTAAGTCAGTTGCAGAGGTAACAACAAAATTTAGGATGGCAGCTCCTGCCAAAGTAAGCTACCTGTACTTGAACATACACGACCAATAAGATTGAGCATAAAATTTATTGTTATTGACTGAGCAAGCTAATGAACTTCTCTGATGCCGAGATTTGACAAGTAATACTTTATAAGATAAAATGATATTCTACAAGACCATTCATGTGGACAACAACCATAAATTCAGGCTCATCACGGTGTAAAGCTAAACTGCAAACGGTGAAACCACGATTATATTTTAGTCATCTAACACTAGTTTGTCTAGCTGGTTAAATCTCAAGGCTGGAACCATCCTATCTGGATATCAGTACTCGGCATTGCTCACAATTCCAACTCTAAAGCCTTTCTGATGCGGCCACCTCAAGAATGGTTGGGAGTCTGGAAAGACGCGTAAGGTGCAGCTGCATCATAAGATGAATATGTGCATCTAAATATCTTCTCAAGCATCTCTTTATGAGACTCATAACCTGCATGTTAGCAAAATATAAACATTGGGTTGCAACCAATTTAGGCATAGGATTTTGAGAAGTAAATGGAACTCTTAAGCTACAAGCAGAGTACTTCAACTGGCAGTACTAAAATCACAAAACATCGTTATCGGAATGACAGATACAGCAGTTTTATGTATCTAATAATTATGTTATCAACAAATAACAGTCAAGCTTGAGTCAATATGTAAAATAAAACCGGAACAAAGAGGGCATACCCACATGCAAAAGCTGATATGTCTAGCTGCATTAAGTAACTCAGAGAGCTCCAATTCATAGGCTTTGGCAGCATATCAAAAGCACGGATAACTTTTTGCTAATTTTGTATATGCAAGTAGAATGCATTTATAATCGGGACACGGAAGACTGACTGATTTGGCAGCAATGCAGTAACAGTCACCAAGCTCCCCCTTGTAGGCTATGAGGCTGCCGATAGCATAGTTGTACATCGAAAAACAGATAGGATGTCATTTGCCAATTCTCACTCGGAAGGATAAGGCTTTTAGTGTAAATTCTGAAGTGAACAAAAAAAAATTAGGGCAATCAACCCTTACAGCAACTTGAGTTCCCACTTATCTCCAGAGGAGGATGAGTTGGATTCAACAGTAAGCAAAGGAACAGTAACACCAATTTCCAACTCTAATAGATCTATGAAACATACAAAGATGATGTCAATATGTAAGAATTTCATTTATGCTCGTGAATTATGTTGCGGCACAAGAGAATAAGTATCAAAAGATCTATGAAACAGCTACAGAGTTTGATTCGAAGGGTTTAAAAACTCATTTTGCAGATACGGATGGGATCCACGATACATGTGAGAGCCTTTCCGAAGATTGTTTTCGACAGGATGATTGCCAAAGGAAGAACTCGAACAGGGGGCCCAAAGTTTCCATGCCTGTTGCCTAAGCGTTCAATCTGCAGCATGCCCACTCATGGATTCAGCTTGGGGAAACGTTCTGTGGCAAAGGTTAACCCAGCAGTTGGGCCAGTCCCTCTCCTTGGGTTTGGTTTGGGTTCGGTCCACGACGTCCCCAATATCAAACCAACATATGAATAGCACGCCAGCAATTAGATGCCCATCAATTCGAAGAACCCGAAACTAGAACAAATTAGGAGTTGAGGGACAGATACGAAAGCAAGGGAATTGGCTGGCCTAGTTCTAGTTCAGTGAACCAGGAACGGAAACTCACAAAATCGTATCCTTCAAGATTACTCAGCATATCATCATCAGCTCAGACAACAGAACCTGTCCACAGGTCCCATTGTCTCCCGAAAAACACATAAATATATATATATATGAGTGTGCGTTGTGTGTGTGATTACTTTAAGGGCGTATTTGTTTTGCAGAAAATTAGTAACTTGAAAATTGTTTTCCTAAATATGATTGTATGTATCTCTTATATGAATGAATGAAAGAAGGTATTAGGTATAATTTGTTGTTGATAATAAAAATATTTTATAGTCACTAATTTTTCTAAATCATAGAATCAATCAATTTTTCAAAAATTGATTTTCAAATCATTCATTCTTCATGAAACAAACATATCTTAAAATTAATTATATCTATTAAATGGATTAATGCCACAAAAACCCTAAACTAGCATACTCATGACACATATACCCAAAACTACTAATTTTTTTGTATTAAAAACTCTTAAATTGATATATCTATACCATATTGATCCCAAACTAGTATATTTGTACCATAAGAATTTTTACGACACAATAATTTTTTATATTAGGGTAATGTGGCACGAGCGTATCGATTTAAGGTTTTATATGGTATTAGCCTCATTAAATTCATAATGTCTAGATTAGCTCACCAATCGAATGCTGCATAATTGGTTCATCCATAGACCCTATTTGAGTTTGCCATCCGTTCATTTTTCTACTGCATCATAGTAAAATTAGACATACCATATTCCTCAATTTATTTCGCGACCGACCAATAATAATAGAGAACCTCTCTCTCTCTCTCTCTCTCTCTCTCTCTATGACGAGAGGAAACATTCCCGGCCGTCGGATGAGAAATTTGTGGGGCGGTGCACATCTCGAGGCGACGTAATGAAATCATCCTATCCACATTAATTTCGCCGTGTGCTTTCCTGTTACGATCCTTCCCTACGTGATTGAGAGAGAGAGAGAGAGACTGGCGCTCCGGATCGATGTTGACGCCGATGCTCCCCGTGGTCCCGGGCGTAGGGTATTATTGACGTGGGCCCGGATAAAAGATCCTCCCGGCCAGTGGCGCCCCGCCACGCGTGGGAGGCGGTGATGCAACGAAGGTTGACCCAACGATGTCGAGCATCGGGAAAGGAAGAAAGAGGAAAGCCCGGCTGATCATAACGAAAAGTACCTCCACCCCTAACTAGAATCCATCGCATCAAGTTCACCGCGTTACTTAATCGCATGAATTTCACGTAGAAACATAGAACGTGCCCCATACGAAGAAAAAAATACCAATATGACGAAAGATATATCTGACTTTAACGATACGATCGCTCTATATTCGCCACGTAACCGACGCCAAAATCACACCTTTTTCGAGGCATAGGACCTACTCAATACGTAAATGATGCGTGTGAACTGAGGTTTATATGCCCCTCGAGACGGGGCACGACGATGCTCGTCAGCTCGTGGCCAGAAGCCGAGAGAACGGGTGTGCGGGGAAACGTTAATTTGAGGAGGGGGCGTGACGCTGGGGAGTTGGGGAGGTAGGATAGCGATGGGGGTGGGGATTGGAGGGGATAGCTGATGGCGACGGGCTTGATTCTCTGACCGAATTCCTTTTTGAATGATATGGGATGATTTGTGCGTAGGGACAGCTGTGATTTTTCCAGTCGCATTTGGACTAAAAAGATTAGCCCAAAGGACCCCCGTAGAGATAGAGAGAGAGAAGAGATTCTGAAAGTCCACAAGTTGGCATTGAAAGCTAGCCCGAAAGGACTAAATTGCCCCTCGTTTGTTACCGGATTTGTGGTTTACTCAAGGTGGGGATTGGAGAAGTGACGAGGACAATTTCGAGTGAAAGAAATAGGTGTTCGGTCCAGCTGCAGATCCTGGAATGGAAGAACTCTGATGGCAATTGGAAAGTTTTCGAATTAAGGGATTTTAAAATAGTAAGGGCATAATCGTGCAGCAACATAAATTGTAAGGAAAATAACGCAGATCGTCCTAAATTGTAGTCTAATATGCAACGTGGTTCATGAATTTTTAATACGAGTTCAATTTAATTTCTACACTTTATGAAAATATTCAATGATGTCCCTAAATTAGAGTTAATGGAATGACCACATTGAATATTATAATTCATGGACTAAATTGAATATGTAACTAAAGTCCAAAAATTATATGAACAAATTAAAAATTTAGGAACCACATTACATATTAAGCTATAGTTTAAGAATCACGTGTGCCATTAACCTTGAATTTTACTTTACTTTTTTTCTAAATATTAGCATTGCGCCACATGTGCGGAGCTCGGTAGATGTGCTCGTATAAGAAAGCGATCATAAGTGGAAAGTTATTAGATGTTGATTGTATCTAATTTATCTCATTACTATTTAGTGAACGAGTAGGAAAAATCACAAGTCGCACCATTGGAGTAATCATTTCCTACTAAAAAGAGAATGGGCGGTTCTATAAATAAACAGTTGAAAAGTGAGAATTTATTAGAAATGTCATACTCTACTCAATTTACCCACCTAAAATTTCTTCTAAGTTAGATATCATCTTGATGACACGAGGCTATCCCAATCTCTCTATCTAATCTAGGATATACATTCAAAGCTATCCTCTTTTCCTATTTAGACACTTTAAATGATGAGTGACCCCTATATTAATCAATATAGTCAACATCATGCATGATTTTTCTTATAAATTTTTCTTTTGAACGATCCATATTGAATTATTGAGTACTATTATCTCATGTATTGATAATACATTTTGAGAAAAAGGGAAAAAAAAAAAAAAAAAAAACGTAACAACCATTACTTTTCAATTGAATTGGATCTTGGCGCAAAAATGTTATCCGAGTAAGTACGGAATCTGTCTAAACCCCAATAATTTACAAGAATCCAACACCAAGCCCGAGTACGGACAGAGAATCTTAACCGCACTTAATTAAACTAAAATTAAAAATAATAAAAAAAATAAACACACTCGCCTTAATCCGAGGTTTTATACTGTAGTGACCGTCACGTGCCGCGGCCGGGAGCGGCTAGCCTCACGGCCCCGTCACCTCGAATCGCCCGACGGACCAATCGTCGCCCGGGGGACGCGCCCGGGCGCGGCGCGTGCGTCACCCCCGCCCCCGAAACCGACTCCTCCCCATCTCCGCCCACAATCTTCGAAAAAAGGCGGAAAAAAAAAAAACGAAAAACGGGAAAAAAAACTCCATCATCTTCTCTCTCTCTCTCTCTCTCTCTCTATCTGTGCCTCCATCTCTGCTCTGCTCGCGAGGACGTGAGTACTTTCTCTCTCTATCTCTGCATAGACAAAAGCGGATGCAACAGAAAAGCAACGTAACCGAGAAAGGCAAAAGCGCCATTAAATTCCTCTGCAGCACCCCCATTTACTCTCACCTTCTCTCTCTACCCCCTCCCTCTCTTTCTCTCTCTACCTCCTCCTCTGCCGGTGTTGCAGGCTTTGAGCGCGAAAGGCGCAGCCAAAGGCAGAGAGAGAGAGAGAGAGAGAGAGAGATTGAGAGGTTGCTGCTGGCGGTATGGGGGACGGTATGCGGGAGAGGGAAGCGGCCACGTGCTCCTCCTACGCGGCGGCGCCCCCGCAGCAGCAGCAGCAGCAGCCGCCCGACGAAATCTCGCTCTTCCTCCGGCAGGTCCTCCAGCGCTCGGGCCGGAGGGCGGAGAACCTCCCCGGCTGCCCCGGCGGCGGCGGCGGCGCCGGGATCTCGTCCGACAGGGTGGTCGACAGCTTCTCCGCCTCCGCCTCTGCCTCGGGTGGCGGGCCGCTCGCGGGGAATGCGAGGGTGAGCGCGGCGGCGGCGGCGGCGGCTGCGGCTTCTTCTTCCGTGGGGGCCAGCGAGAATGAAGCTGATGATTATGACTGCGAGAGCGAGGTGAGTGTGTGCGCGTGCGTGCGTGTGGCCTCTGTTCTCTGTTTCGTCTTGTTTGTCGGGTGTTTGCTGTTTTGTTGCTGAGGAAGCGGTGGTGTTTTACGGGGATTTGTCGTTGTAGATTGGATTCCGTAATCTTTTCTCCAGTGGGCTAAAACAATGCTAATATCCTTCGGTATGAAATTGTTTTTAGATGGCCAGGAAAGGAAAATTCACGGGGCGCGCCGCCCAGATGTGGGATTGTGTCTTCCGATTTTTTTTTAGCATGATTTTTGTTTTTAAGAGAAGAGATTGCCATATATATTTGGGCTTGATCTGAAATGGAAACTGTGGCTTTGGCTGAAGTTATGAGACTAACCCAAGTTATACTTGTATGTATGGGAAATTTGAAGGGAAGGAGATTAAAAGGATTGATATAAGCTTGTTTTTGGTTGCTATTTCAGTTTTATGTGCGAGTTCAATCTCATGTTGTTTGTTCAATGTAGTAGGGACTTGAAGCGTTGCTGGAGGAAGTTCCTGCCAGGCCAAATCCGCCTCGTAGCTCATCCAAGCGAAGTAGGACAGCTGAAGTTCATAATTTGTCAGAAAAGGTTGGTCTTTCGCGTCAGGACCATGCTACTTCTACAGTTGTATTTATTAATTTATGGTCAAGTATGTAACATACTAATCGTCGAGTCCTTATGCATGACGATTGTGTTGCAGAGGAGGAGGAGCAGGATCAATGAGAAAATGAAAGCATTGCAAAGTCTAATTCCTAATTCTAACAAGGTAGATACATTTTAGACATTTTAGTAAGGATGGCTAAGTTAACTTGTTGCAGAAGCTTTGTTCCCGTTAAAATGATGAAGCCATATGATTTTTTTGCTTCTCATGATGACAGACTGACAAGGCATCAATGCTGGATGAAGCCATTGAGTACCTTAAGCAGCTCCAGCTCCAAGTTCAGGTTCTTGCCTTGTCCCAAATATTGTAGTGCTAGCTATTAATCATATGCAGTTTGTATCGTCATGTTTTGAGTTTTTCCAATGCATTTTGACTTGTTTGATGTGCTGGTTGTCTACATTGTTCTTTGCACTTTCTTAATGAGATTGGATTGCATGTAAACACAAGTCACTGTTGTTAGTGTGCGCTTAAGCAAAAATAGATTGCAATCTTTTATATTGACTGAATGATCAATAAGAATTAAAACATGGATGAGGAGTTAGTGACGAGGGAGACCATGTTAGTCAATGCCGATGCTCATGCTGTGCTTGAGAAAAGAAGTGCAAACTTTCAAACAGGATGCCCTGGGATTTTTTCTTGGATGAGAGGTTTTCCAGGAGCAGAAAACGCAGTGATTGCTTATTCCTTCCATAAAAGCTGACTATTGCCCATTCAAGGATCTTAAGGGGTTAGACTCACGCCTCTCTACTGAAAATAATCCTTATGTAAGATTGAACATGGGCCAGAGAAACTTTACTCTTTACACGGCTCTGAAACTGGTGAGGATGTGGTATCCAAATTCAATGTCGCTAGTATGCTCATATGAAGTAGCAATCAATATCTAGTATGATCAATTGATAATAGAAGTGTCAGGTGTCCTTTATCATACAGTTGCTCTGCCTTTCTCCATGCTTCACATTGTCTGCAAAGAGGAATATCTCATTAGAGGGAGGAATAGTGTAGATACCTCAAAGACAGTTTATATTGTTGCTGCATCTGCTGATTTTTGCAGAGTATTAGTGGAAGTAATTTTGCCTTGCCACCTTACATGTGAATATTCTCTAGATGTTGGAGTGACCGAGAAGATTTCACTCAATGCTAATCTGTTTATCTTTTTTTATTTTTGGTTACTTTACTACATCCAAATTTTCTGAAGTAGATCAAGCTTCACGCAGGGCATCAGCAGAAATAACAGTGCTTCGTTTCTCAGTGCAAGTTTATCTCACTGCACTGAAATAATGTTTATGAGAGGGAAAAAGTTTGAAAATGATAAATAAATTTAACTGTTCATCTATCTTTTTATTCGCTATAGCAAGGCGTGTGATTGATATGCTCTAATAAAATTTGCTTATACCTCAAAACATTGGAGACAGTTGATTGTGATGAAGGTTATGTTGAAGAGCATATTCAAGCTAGGTAATCAAGTACGTCAGATCGGAGACAGTTGATTGTGTCTGCAGGGATGGATCTAAAACTATGATATAGGAGAAAAGATCAAGTGTTCCCAAGATATAATGGACTGGCTAATAATACTTAATCAGTATCCAGAGGGACAGTATTCATACTATGCTTAGTGCATTATGAATTTGTGATTTCATCTTCTTTACATCTAGATCAAACATTTAGCGAAGTACTTCGACCTTGTGAAGAAGCTAACCTTTTCATGCATGGTAAGGGAATGAGTATCAAAAACAATTTTTAACTTCACCAATCTACAGTTGCACCCTCTTTACACGATGCACTTTGCACCATGAAATGTCAAAATTCTTCGTACTTCACCCCGTGGCATCTCATGCCTTCAGGAAAACTAGAAACTAGAGGGTGCAATGCTTGATTTTATTTTTTATATTAGGGTGTGAATTGCAGGATTTTGGAACTAGATTGTGGAAAGTGTAAATTTCAAATCTAAAAGTTATAGCTAAATTTCGACTAATCTACACGCTTAACCACTTTGAATCTAATGGCTTCAGGAAAACAAGATACTATAGGGTGCAAAGCCTGGGGGTGAAGTGCAGGGTTTTGGAACTAGATGGTGCAAAGTGTGAGTTTCAAAACTAAAAAGTGTAGCTAAATGAAATTTTGAGAATGATTTTGAAATTTTCCTGATATTATATACAACAGCAATTTTGTTGAGGAAATCAAGTGACTTTTCAATCATAATATGTAGATGTGGAAGGGAATCGCAAAAGTCCTCTAAAATTGCATTGCTGAATGATAAAAAGAGAGACAAATAGACCAATGAAGGAACTTAGAGTTTAGTGAGAGTTTGTGTGTAATGGTGGAGGAATTTGTTGAGATATATTGATAAGTAACTTTGGGATAATCTTGCATGATCACTACTGTAAAAGAAAAAAGCCCAGCAAGAGGATGGTGAGGGCCTTATGTGGTAAATGGACTGTGGGACCAGGGCCTTCGCTATGTCAAGTGAAGAATGTGCAAGTGATTATAGTACATTGTCCCTCTTTCACTGTTTGACTAAAATCTACTGTTTTTGTTCAGGAAAGAAGTTAGTAGAGTAAGAGGACAGAAATTCTTGGAGGGGAAAGCAAATCGAACTGTTTTTATGACCCAAAACTTCAAGAAAAAATGTTTGAGCCTTGGAGAGGGGAGACGAAATGAATCCAAGGAAGGCTATACCCGTGTTCATAATTATTGGAAGTGAAGAAAAGGAGATGCAAAGACTTAAGTGACTCTATTTCATTATCTTAAGTGTAATAATAAACATTTAACTAAGGCAAATATAAGAGTTCCATAGTGCCAATTAATATGTTTTGGAGTGACTTCACATTTTACTTATTGCCTTTTCCAAATCTTATGGGGCACGTGCTTTGATTTTTTCAAACTTAAACATTTGAAACTTTTACAACAGAGAATTTTTTCATAATATTTTTAAGAATACGAATAAAATTTTAAATTCTTGGGGAAGTAAAAAGGTTACTGTTTGCTTTTTATATTCTAGACAAACTACCCTAATCTTGAGGCAAGCAAAATGTCAACCTTAGAAGATATTTGAGTTCATCACAGGATCGCAAACATACTTGCATTAAGGAAGTGTGGCCAAATGATACTCTCAGACTAGGTGACTTACTAATAGCTAGTTTGATGATGAGAATATATGTGGAGATTCTTATATTAGTGTGTGGGAGATGAGAATTTGTTTACTAGTTGACATGAGTCTGTTAGCAGCTGATGTACATAGGTTTGATGAATGTTGTTTGGAAAGTTATGCATCTCAGATTGTGGACATCTATGTCATGCTCAGCACATGGCATTCTGCTAGATATTCTACTACTCTTCCCGTACCACCATTTGATCTAATTCAAGCACTTGATCTGCAATTTAGGTATGTTCAAGGTATATTTCAATGATTTGATGTTGATCTTGCTCTCAATGTGGACTCTGGTTATTTTCCCTTTCTTTATTTCTTCATGTGTGTTTTTGCCATTAGTCTGAAAATTTCCACAGTTAACAACTGCCGCAATTTCAACAGTTTGGCATATGAACATTTTTCATGAAGGTATATGAGTGACAATAGACGTGAGAATTGGTTCTCGTCTAATGAGCTCATTTTGTGTTTGCTTGTTTCAGATGTTATCGATAAGGAACGGATTAAGTTTGCATCCGATGTGCTTACCCGGGGTCGTGCAACCCATTCAACTTCCCCAGATGAGAGTGGGCTTTGATGAGGAAAATGCACCCCTGCATATGAACATGGCACCTGCTTTTCCAGTCAACAATGAAACCTCAACAGAAAATGTGTTTGGTCTACCCAATGATCGTGCTGTTCCAAGCGAGCCTTCCATGTCAAATATGATGAACTCAGAAATTTCTTTTGGATTGGAATCGTCCATTCAAACACATCGTGTACCATTTCAAATCAAGCAATCGACTTCTAGGGTAAGTTAAGTATCTTCTCTATGAAGATGGCTTAATAAGTCGGATAAATAACCAGTTACCGATTTTCCTTGCTGCATCTTGAAGGATATTAACCAGGAAGATGTGGCTCCACATGGCCGGCATCAACCTTCAATTATTGACCGATCTGAGGCGGATCCATATGGTGTGAATATAAAACCTGCCTATTCTTTAAGCAAAATTGGTACTTTGTGATGATTTGTCTCCGTTTGTTTTTTTAACATTTAGAAAATATGCTTATGCCAGCATTACGCTCTGACATATTAATTTATCTCTCACGCTGTTTGAAAAGGACTTGAAATGGGTGAAACAGCCGCGCAGTCACTTTCCCGGGCTTCGCTAATGTCTAATAGGAAAGGTGGATTGCTAGAGTCATCCGCAGCTGGAAGGGATCGTCCTTAAGGTGTGTGATTAGACTTTTTCAAAGCAAAATCTTTAGCTTCTTGCACGCCATGTCTAACTTTAGATTTGTCTATTCCACTCGTTTTGGTCCCAGGCTGAGACTCTGGTTTTCCTCTTTATCTCGTCACTCCGTCCTGGACGGTGTATTTGAAATTCTCTAGACGGTGAAGTCAAAAGAAGAAACGGGATAACTCTTCAAATTAGCTGCTCTTGAATTTGGTGAGGAACAAACTTTGCAAGCTTCCATCAATTTCCTGAGGGAGCTAAGTGGAGTCATGGTTGAGATGGAATCGGCCCTCCACATATGACACTGTCCATAAAAAAATAATGGGTTGGGCCTGAGCAGTTTTTATCTTTTGAGTCCAGTAATTGACATGATATATTTCCTAAGTGTTCTTTTTTCTTCTTTTTTTGGATGATAGAGATCATCTATCTCTATTTTCTAAGGTTAGCATACGTTGTTCACTCACACTTAATGTAATTTATGTGAAGATTCTATGATTAATCTAGAGGAATGATCTTGGTACTTGAAGTACAATTGACCCATGAGGACATTGCGACAAAACTCAATTTCCGAGAAGTTCCATCTTTCTTTCCGAGAAGTTGTACTTTAATCTGAACTGGCATTGAATTCCATATGACCCATGGTTTGTTTTATAGTGGACAATAACTAGGAAATTATACCTTGGCTTATGTGGGGTCAATCTGAAGTGACCTTTAGAGAGCTTCATAGTCAAACATGTGTTTTCTTTTGGGCGAAATATTTGACATAGTTGAAGTTTGCCCTTTCGGAGTGGCTTTATCGATGCTTGCTGCTTGAAATTGACAAGCAGCGAGATGGAATTATTTATCAAAACCCTAGCTATTTGATAATTCAGCTTGTCATTTTCACTTGGGAATTGTTTAATACCGCATGGCAATTGTAGTTCAACTTCTGGGAGGCTTCCTCGCCTTTGTAGATGCTTTGTTAACATGATTAAAAAAGTATAAAAATTGAAAGGGAAAGGGAAAAAAAAAACACAGGGCGAGCAGTACAAAACAGCCGAGGCCTACCGCTCGCCGATGCATTTTAGAGCGGGAATACCACATTGCTGAAATCGGTTCTTAAACTAATAAGAGCTCGGCATATTCGTTTGTTTCGTCGATGGGCTTGATGATATTATGTTATTATTGTTGTAGCCACCGTCGTTATCATCGCCGCCACTGAATTATTTGTGATGTCCTTCTCAAAAGAAAATGGCGGATTATGTGCTGAGACAATGCTTGTCTGCGTTTGGACTGCAAGAATGGACAAACGCTAGAGTTCATCAAATGCAGGAAAGATAGTTTAATGAATCACGAGGATCTATTCAATCCGATCCATGATGTCTCACGACCTCCTTTGAGAAGATCAATTTTACCTTCATGCTTGAAGAATATGCGGATCGACCCAACATTGCATTTGTTTTATCTGTGGAAGGTTACAAAGAAGCAGGACAAAGCGGGAACAATACTCGTCCGATGAGTGCAAGAACTAGAGCCCAATTCTTCCAATGCAAGCAAACGGGAAAAGTACCAAAAAAGTTCTAAATCTATTGTATTGGTACCAATTCAATCCTAAACTTTTCAATTGGACCAATTTAGTTATAAACCTTTTAATATTGGTACTAATTCAGTTCATCCAGCCAATTTTGCCCGGCCGGAGCTGACGTGGGTGTCAGCTGGTGGCTGGACGCTAACGTGGTAATTTTTTTGATTTTTTTATTAATTTTTTTCTTTTTCCTTTTCTTTTCCTGCAGCAGCCGGCGAGCCTCACCACGAAGCCCTCGCCTGTCGTCGACAAGGGTCGCTGCCCTCGCTCGGCCTCTCCCAGGCCGCCGGCGAGGCAGCTTAGTCCGGAATCCGGGCCGGGCCGGCCTCGCCCGGGCCTTGCCGTGGGCGAAGGTGGTCTCGCTTGCGACTAGCGAGGCCATGGGCGAGGCGAGGGCCGAGGGTAGCGACCCTCACCGGTTGTTGGCGAGGGCTTTGCGACCCTCGCCTACGCCCTGGTGATGGCCGCCATGGCCTCGCCAGCCACCGGGCGAGGGCCGCGAAGCCCTCGCTGCCGCCGTCGGCGAGGGTCGCAACCCTCGCCCGGCCTCTCCTAGGCCGCCTCGCCGGCGGCGAGCGAGGGGGCTTCGCGGCCCTCGCCGGCCTCTGCCGGAAAAGAAAAGGAAAAATAAAGAAAAGAAAAAAATTAATAAAAAATAATAAAAAAAAAAAAAACTTAAAAATTGTCACGTCAATGTCCAGCCACCTACGACGTCCATGTTAGCGCCGGTCGGCCAAAATTGGTCAGATGGACTGAATTGATACCAATATTAAAAGGTTTATGACTAAATTAGTCCAATTGAAAAGTTTAGGACTGAATTGGTATAAATATAATAGGTTTATGACTTTTTTGATACTTTTCCTAAGCAAACAGCTAGTTTGATATCCCCATTTGTGCTTATATATCGAAAAATTACTAGAAAAAATCCTAAATCAATTATATTTTTGTCAGTTCAATCTTAAATATTTCAATTTGGCTAATTTAGCCCTATCAACAATTTGCCGTAGCTAGAAATTGATGGCATGGACACCGGCCACCTTACGTGATATAATAATGCTAATGTGAAAATTTTTTGTCCCACGAGCGCCTAAGAGAGTCATGCTGTCATTTTGACTAACTTATATCTTAAACAATTGCTATTTAATATGGAAAATATTTATGACTTTCGAACTCGTCAATAGACTTGCGATGAGATGAACTTAAGTTCGAGTGAACAAAGTAATTATGATCCAAATCAAATATTTTTTTTTGTCATAAGTGGGAGACTCTTTGTGATAATGCTCTGGTGGCGATGCACGTCGTTCTTCCTCACCCTTTTCTTTTTTTATTAGAAAATCCATACCTTTTTGTTGATATGAGTCATCGAACCTTTTGACTTCACGTACTTTGTTGTTGTCGTGCCCCCTCTGGCTACTATGCGAAGGAAATGGAACTATATGGGAATTTTCTTGATGTAGCTCCTTTGGCCAGATGCTGAAATTTATTGTCAATTTATTGAAAAGGTATCATAAAGTCACAAAGTTTCAATGAGTAATGTCGGTCATTGAGTAATGTCGGGAGAGTAATATTAGACAGTTGGAGTCAAGAGAATACTAGCTCATGTACTCGCCAATTACCAATTAAAATTATCTTTACGATTGCCACATGGTATAGTTGCGACTTCTATTCAATCAATTAGCAATTCGTGCAATAATTAGTCATCTTCGAACTCCTATAACTTTTCAAATTAAAATTTAAAAATGGGCCAAAAAAAAAAAAAACAAAAAGCATCTTCAAATGAGTTCTTAAATTATTTTGAAATTAGTTTCTATCGACCTTCTCAATTTTTTATTTATTTATCTCATTGATTTTGAATTTGAAAAAGAAAATCATATATGAGATAAGTTCTAATTGCTTATTCACCTTGCATAAGTTAAATCCACGGTTTTTTTTTTTTAATTTAAATGTTTGTTTCTTGGAAATTAAGGGGCGAATGATAATCATTTGGCTCTAGAAATCAATTTATGGTTAGAAATAAATTCTTCTATTTATATTTCTCAAACGAGTTTTTGAGCAAAAATACTCATTTGATAATGATATAAAATTTTTGTTCTAGGAGCATAAATTTGTTTAACAACAACATAAATTTCTCCCTCCTAGGAGGATAATGGATTTGTGAGTGGGTCGTGGCTAGTAGCAAGGGCAAATGATAAGAGTTTTTATTTCTTATTTTTCTAAAAATTGAAAAATTGAAAATTTTAACTTCTCGTTTTTGTTCCAAACCTATGTTTGGACTTAAAATTTGTTATAGAAATATAAATGAAATTGCGTTATCAAATTGATTTTTATTCTAAACTTGTCCTTGGAAACTGAAAAATAGAAAACATAAAAACATAATGGTTATCATACGTGTCGTAAAGTTTTTGGAAGAAGTGAAGATCTCTCGGGCTCATGTTATCAAACCTCAACCATTTTCAACAATATTTGTATAGAGTTAAATTCATGATGTCCGATTTGAGATTAAACCAATAAGGTTATGGATTTATCATCCCAATATTAGGAGCAAGCTGGTCCAGGTTAAGTTAGTCTAGCACCTAACTAAGGGACTACTCGCACAATGTTATTTCCATTTTTTCAAGTCAAGGATCAACCCTATTGAGCTTGGGACTAAGAACTAGATTGACCCTATGGGTCCAATCTAATTCCAAGGTTAATCCAAGACCAATTTGATTCTTTTTTGTTTTATTTTTTGTATTCCTTAAAAGGACAAGCATACTCTTAAAAATTACATATATATTGACAATATGATATTGAGTAATCAAACTATGAACACTGGAATCAATTAGATAGAAATCTAAGATAAGACAACAACATAAATCTTCCACTTGTCAAAAGTAATAAACCATAGAAGGCGAACACATAAAATAAAATTAAAATATAAAATGTTCAAAATACACAATATAAACCATGAATTATACATATATATGCACAAAGTTGGTCAGAGTTAGACGGAGTCATAAATACAACGAAAAAGGATGAGGCATTCGGCACTTTAAGTTATATATTGGGCCTAGGATTTGGAATATATATATATATATATTCACAAGGTTGGTCTTGAGCCGACACTAAAGCCTGGGAGGTTTTAGTGGCCCTTGGACTAGGGACTGGCCGAGTCCCTCTAAGAATCAAACCGAGACTAATCAGGTTGGGTAATCCAAGGTCAACCCTAGATCAATTAGGAGTGATTGGTTGCCAGTCAAATCTGGTCCAATAGAATCAATCACCTTTTCTTTTACACAACTTGATGCCATCTGTTATGAATAAATAATAATAAAAAAAGCTAGTTACTTTTATTTTTTTTTAGAAATAATGAAGAAAAAGTACATGTAATTGGTTCAATTAGGTTCCCCTTGGAATTGGGAACTTGACTACTTGGATAATGGTTCCACTTTTAGGAACTGGGAACTAGACTAGTACTCCTGGAAACCGGACCAAATTGGCCAATTCGGTCTAATCTAAGCCGTTCCCGATTCGGGCGGTTTATTTTGCACACCCCTATTTCAAAATGAGGAAGATAAAGAGTAATGGCGTGAAGGATATCTATTCTAACCAGAAATTGAATTTGGAACTGAAATAGATATTTCTATTTATATTCCTAATGAGTTTCCAAGCAAAAATATGTATTTGATAACAACACAAAATTTTTATTCTTGAAATAGATCATAAAATTGCTCCCTTTTGGGTGTGGGTGGATGGCGGCGAGTGGCAATGACCAACAATGGTGGGGGGTGGGCGACCGGCTAATAGTAAGGATAGGTAATGAGAAGAATTTTTATTTCTCATTTCTATTTTAGAATTAGAGAAGTAAAAAAAAAATTTACTTCTCATTTCTATTTTAAACCTATTTCTAGAAAGAAATAAAAAAAATTAAATTGCGTTACTAAACGTTTTGTTCTAGAAATAAGTTTGAAATAAAAATATAGTTTTGGAACAGAAATAATATAGTTGTCATATGCACCTTAAGTAACTTAGGGTCGAATTTATAAAATTCGACTAAATCTATTTGACTATGAATGAAATTAATGATATCGGTTGACAAAATTTATCAAACTAAAGATAAAATATATTCACGAATGATACAATTCTTTTAAAAGATACTTATTTTCTTAATTAAGAAAACAATAATATAGTTAATTTCATTTACCAAAACTCTAAGAAAAATATTGAACAAGGAATAAGATAAATGATACACTTTATGTAGTTGAAAAAATTAAGAAAATAAAGCTATGACTTATTTGAAACATATATGTACTTATTTATTTATTTATTTTTCCTTTTGAAATCAACTTATCTTAAATATTCGAACAGAGATGAAACTTATTTGAAATATAGCATATCTCATTCAAACAGAATATCTCATTTGAATATAGCGCTTAGAGACCATCTCAATTCGACATTGAGCCAAAGAAGAAGAAGATAAGATTCACAAGATTTGTTATTAAAAGAAAATTTCTTCGACGCAATCAATATAATGATATTTTTATGGCATTCAGAAAAACTATCAAAAATTACGCATTGACAATAGGATTTACCCTATAATGCTACCATTAAAAAAACTTATGATCGGATTTACCTATTTGTAGTTTCGCAAGAAAATTGACATTTTCTTTTTGGTTTCTTTCTCAGCCTCGAGAAAATCACCTCTCATTTCCATAATCTAAAGATTCCTTCTTTAGCCCAAAAGACAGCTTCCGCACCCCCACCCCCCTTCTCCGAAGAAGGGTAAACAAAATTACCATAGCAAAAGTAGAATACTGCCGTAGAAAACATTTACATTCAACAAGATGATAATTACCACAAAAGTTAAAAACACGTTTTTTAAAGCATTTATTTTATTTGCTTTTTTCAGGAGAGAGCAAGTGACAACCGTCCTCCTCTTGTCCTCTCCCCGTTCTCCAAGTTCGACGCTCCATCATCTCCTCCCTATATAACCCTCTCTCTCTCTCTCTCCTTCTTTCTCTCTCTTCTTCTCCGCGCGGACCTTGAACGCCACACCCTCTCCGGTCCGTTCCCCGCAGCTTCCTCTTCCTCGCCCCCCGTCGTCACGTCCACGTCGATCCCGGCCCGGACGTTCGCGCGTGTGTATATATAGAGCGAAAGAGACAGAGCGAGAGGTGCAGAGGAGACCGGAGCCGGGAAAAGTGCGTGCGGTAATCTGGGAACGAGAGGAGCGTCGGTGCTTGCGCAAGGAATTCTGGGTCATGGGGGAGGAGGCGGCGAAGGCGGCGGCGGCGGCGGCGAATGGCCTGAATGGGGGAAGCCCGGGTCGGGCCGTCGGCGGCCCGACGAACCCGATGGTGACGCCCCTGCTTACGGATCTCTACCAGTTCACCATGGCCTACGCATACTGGAAGGCCGGGAAGCATCAGGAGCGCGCCGTGTGAGTCGTCTCCTCCCCTTCTTTTTTTGTTTTCTTGCGAATTGTTTGGTTTTTGGGCTCCGCTTGGATTGGCCTGGACAGAGAATCTGACCGGCGGAGAGAGCTGTGTGGTCGTTCGTGGTCCTGCGAATTCGGTGGTTGCTGGTGTTTCCTGTTCGTTTTTGTGGCTGCCCTTTTTCGCATTTGGACACCGTCCGTGGTTTTGCTTTGGTGTGGTGATTGTCGGTGAATCGAGCGTGGCTCGCACTCGCTGCTTTTCTTGATATTTTTGGGTTCCCATGCATAATGACACGGCTTTGCAATTCCTATTGCTCTGTTATTGGAGCCCTTTATTTTGCATCCTCAGCTTCGTCAAAGCGTTGGTGTCTTTTTTGGTCTTGCACACCTTTTTATGTTTTGTGTGGTTTAGTTATGAATGAGCATTCTTGCTTTTCTTTTTCTTTATCCAATACGATGAGAGTAAGTTCCTGTCCCACAAATTACTCCACTAGACTTAAGGGTCAAGGAAGACGTAATTCGAAGTTCTAGTGGATGGCCCGAAAGAGGGATGGTTTGCAACTTGAGCTTGTGCTGGGCACCTGGTCTGGCCGCATGTCGGTCCACTTCTTGTGTCTCGTCATTAATGCACGAATTAAATCACCAGAAAATGGGTACGGAACTCCCCAATGGGGGAAAAAAGTACCTGCTGAAAGTGATAATGTCAAACTGTCATCAAAGATTGGGACCTCGCCATCTTGGAGTTGAATTACTTCTCGTGCAGTAACGTGCCTGCCCTTAAAGGGATTGTCTACTCTTCAGAATAGCCCAAGCAAGATTTGCGTTTTCAAAATGCACTGAGCACCGCTACCTTCTAGTACCTTTACTTTGGCAATTTTCCATGCTTTCTATCAGAGCCTGTCATTTTGATCTGAATTTCCTGAATGACAAAAAAGCTTCCTTTGTTATTTTCGATAAGCTGATTTTTTGGGCTTCTCTCATGTGAACTGAGATGTGTTTCAGGTTTGATTTATTCTTTCGCAAGAACCCATTTGGTGGTGAATATACCATATTTGCTGGTTTGGAAGAATGCATAAGGTTCATTGCCAATTTCAAAATCATCGAGGAGGAGATTTCTTTTCTCAAGCGATGCTTGCCACCTTCATGTGAGGTAAACTTATTTGGTGCCGATCAATCGACTGTCTGGTTTGCATAATATGGTCATGTGGTTATGGAGGTTACGATATACTACTGCATTTAGAAATTCATTGGTCAATTTTACTTGGCAGTCAGTTGAGTTAGATGCTCTTAAAATTTGACAATCGTTTGTGAGTAGCTGTTGGACTCTTTAAGGATGTGAGAGATATACATGAGGGTGCATTTATTTCCAAATTCAATGGTTTTGGTCATAAGGACAAAAGCATAGTTCCTGTGCTTGTGTTCATGCCCGAAAGTTGCTGAAGAGTTCCCCTGTGAGGGGACATGCTAGAGGTTTCCCAATCTGCTCCAGTTTGTGTGTCCTGCAGTAAGTTTGGCTGAAAACATAGCCACATCTATCAAGATGCGTAGTCCTTTTCTCTTTTCAATATTTTCTTGTTTGTAGGACATTATTGCCATGCTCAAGTGAGTGAAACTTTAAACTAGTTTTTTCTTTAATTTGTGGATCAAATAAGCACTTAGCTCAGCGAGCATCCTGATCTCATCGCTCTTTTCCTGAACATGGGAAGAGTACATTATTATAGACAAATTTTCGAGGATAATATCTAGATTTTAAACATAGCATCATCAGATGAAATGCAGGGGAGCCATGTAAACAAGCATTCCCTGGAAATGCATTTCAATTGGATGCCAAGTAGTGCAACCCAGGGCTTTGCTAAGGAAAAAGAGCATGTGAAACTTGAATTAGCAGGTTTGCTTATATGAGGAAATGGTCATGCGAGCTTCCTCTCCTTTCTTGAAAAGTGGAATTTGGAATGTGGAAAAAGGAGTGCTTGCCCTTTCAGACTAATGTGTTCTTGTGAGTTTGCCTTATTAAATTTATATCAAAACCGGACCAGCTTAAATCACCATTCCTCCCTTTCATGGGTAATCTTTTGTTGGATGAACAAGTTTCCCCAACTCTTCCATGGTATGCTAAAGGACTCAGAAAATGCTCCCTTCAAGTGGCCCAAGATAAAAGGGCGTGGGATGATTCACCAGAGCTCTCATTAACCTGGGAACTAATTTGTATTATTGTTCTCGGATGTGCTTATGTCATGTAGAGCCAAAAGGTTGACATACAACTGCCTAAAAGTTGTGTCATGTTTGCACTACTATAATCTCCTGTAGACCCACCAAATGCATGACTTGTTGCACTGATAAACCTGAACTAGCTGAATTTCATTGTCTGATGCCTATCTGTATTTCTGCAGGATGGGTTTTTTGATTATCTAAGAGAACTGGACTGTTCTGATGTTGAAGTGTATGCCATTTCAGAAGGGTCAGTAGTTTTTCCGAAGGTTCCCCTGCTGCGAGTGGAAGGGCCAATTGCTGTGAGTGTAGTTCCTGTTATGTTTGCTCAACATTCTCCTATATGAATGTGTCAAGTATTTAATTACTTATCTGAATAATTACTTCTTACTCTGATACTTGTAAATTTTTATGTCCTTAGGTTGTCCAATTGCTTGAAACACCATTCGTGAACCTCATAAACTATGCATCACTAGTGACTACGAATGCAGCAAGGCACAGATTTGTTGCAGGAAAATCAAAAATATTACTTGAATTTGGGCTTCGGCGAGCTCAGGTTGGGAGTTATTCTGGCAATTTCTTTTATGACTGTTCCTGTTTTTTATCATGAAATGTTACCTTTTCCTCCATTCTAAATCTTAGGGGCCTGATGGTGGAATAGGAGCATCCAAGTACTGCTATATGGGTGGATTTGATGCAACAAGGTATCTTGTTTTCCTTTTAAGATATAGATGTTGTGTCACAAGCATCATTGCTCTTCTTGCATGTTTTGTTGATGAATGGTCACTTATCTATCTTTTTCTGATTCTTAACGGTCTTAAAAGCATACTGCATCAGTAATAAATGTGTGGACTACATAGCATGAGCATTTAGACTTGCATGGCTCTGATATTAGTTATTTTAGCTTTGCTCTCCTACTCAGTACATTGATACCTATATACTTCAAAAATGAATGTAAAAAGAAGGAATTTACATTAATCATTCAGATTATGTTGTGGTCTGTGTTCTCCATTAAGAAATGGTCCAGTCATCCTTGCCGATATGAAGGGTTTTGCATATTGTGCATGGAAAGAAAGGTACATTTTAATAAAAAAGCTTTACTGTAACAGCCTCTGTGCAATTTTAGTTTTCATTTATACGTAGTTTGAGAATTTTTTCAGTGAATTTATCTGTAAATGCTCCTCCACTTTAGTTTTTAAATGTTCCTCTGGTAACTTATAGACACTGCTTACCTTTTAAATTCGATCTGGCTCTTCCTGGAAGCAACCTCTGTAATCTGAGTCAATTCTTGAGTCTCTTCTCTTGACAACTTGAATGTATACTAGTTTCTAATTTTGTATTGACAGCAATGTTGCTGCTGGGAAGCTGTTTGGCATACCACTTCGAGGAACACATTCCCATGCTTTTGTTAGTTCATACATGGTATGTTACTTTGCTGGTATCTTTATTTGCTTTTACTTGAGACTTGTCATAAGCTCAGCCAGAGCATACAAATTCTGATTGTCATCAGTATAATGTACATCTTTTTATCATCACCTCTTTTTCTTCATTTCACACTGAAATGCCGCAAAATTGAATTAAGTGGGTAGTCCTTTACTATATGTCCCGAAACTAGATAATATATGCTCACTCGATCCTGCATTTGGAAATTACCACCAGCTCACACGCTTTCAGCTCATCTTTATTGTTTGACATTTGGAATTCTATATCACCATTTTTTTGGCTTTTAAATTGTAACTTTCTGGCAGTTATGCCATGCTGCAGCTTCCCTGTTCTAATATGCTTGCTGATCACAGAATATAGATGAGATAGCGGAGAAGTCTCTATGCAGTTCTAATGGCTCAACTACATGTGAGGATTTTGTTAGCCTGGTTCAATCATGGTTGGGAAAAATCAAGGTGCTTTGTTGGGAATTTATTGCTCTAGCAGTAATGATTTGATTCATTATTATGCATCCAATTTTGTTTTAATTTGCGGGAAGTGTACCTTTGTTAGAGAACTAACTATAGCCAGAGTTTAAATCTTTATGTAATCACGTCCATAATGTGAAACAGCACATGGTAGAGCTCTCACTCATAAGAAGATACTCATTAATTATTATTTTTTAAATCCATGAAATATAGAGTTTGGACCATAATGGCTAGACTGGACTGGAACTGAAAGCAAGATGGGATGCAGTCGGATTTGGATGGAAACATTGGGAAGCTGCTAAAATGCTGGATGGCGTTTCTATCCCCAGAAATCTAAACAGTTCGGGGAAATAAGAAGAGATGTTTGCTAATTTTATTAAGCTGATGGCAGTGTATAGATTAGTAAATTAGAAAATGGTTCATATTTAAATACTAATGTTATGGAGAAAAATACTAATAATATTTTGTCTTCACCTGCAAGGTAAGGTATCACAATATTGAAGGTGACTGGTCTGGAATATGGGTACTAAGTTGAAATTGTTGAGTAAGCTGTGTATATGAAACTACTGCATTTGATGGGAAGCAAGAGGAGGGAATCTTACATGATAAATATTAGATAATGATTAACTTTGTAAACTAACTGTTTAATCACGAGAAAATGAGCATCCCACCTGATCAGGTTAACAGACATGAAATTTCAATTGCAGCATCCCCAAAAGAAAATCTTTTTATGATGTTCAGAAAGGTGGTAGGACTGCTGGAATTTATTTCAAATAAGTTTAGAGTACGTAACTAGTGATCATAGCTGAATGGGTAAGAATTATTGCTTTCTTCACCACTTGAGAGACTCCTATAGTGTTACTGTTAAGAATTTTTTTTTTTTCCGTTAATCTTTATTTTGTCTTTTGCATGTCTTTCAGCGGTCGAAATCATTACATGGCATATTTGGTGAGACCAATCAAAGTGAGCTAGCAGCATTCACTTCATATGCCTTGGCATTCCCCACCAACTTTCTGGCTCTCGTTGACACATATGATGTATGTGAACAATTTACTTAATAAACTTCTTGCATCTGGCTGTATTTTTTAAATTATATTTCTAAGGTGGCTTTCCTGTTATGTTGTTTCTTTGAATTGTCCATGGCCTACATCAATCTAATATGATTCTCACTCTTAAATTTACAATTCATAACATTGTTCTGATGTACGACAGAGCATGTGATTGTCTTGGAGCAGTTCGTTAACATTGATGTCAGAATGGCAAAAGCCCATCTTTCTCTAGCATGTTGCATTCAAGGAATTTGTAGCCGGGTTACTTTTTACTCTTTGTAGAAATTGTGTAAAAAGTTTTCCAGAGTAAATGAGGAACAACTCTAAACATAATGGTTATTAAATGCTTTTTGGTTACTCATATGAGGTAGAACTGGATATTAATGTATGAAATTACAGAATTATCACCCGATAATTCTCATTTGTAGAAGTTGTCCTTCTTTTCCACTTGCAAAGTTTTGTTCAAAATGTCACAATATAATGGCCTTTTCTCTTCTTCAATTGAGTGTTCATGTACTTCACTCATGATGGCAACTCATGCTGTCTTCTACATGATACTTTCTTATCTATTTCACACTTCCAGTAATCATTTTTTTTTTCTTTTAACATAACAACGTTTATTTTTATTTCATCAGGTTATGAGAAGTGGAGTTCCGAACTTTTGTGCTGTGGCATTGGCACTCCACAGTTTGGGGTATATAAAACTGTCCTTCTTGTTTTGTCATTTTACTTGGAGAACTAATTAACTGAGTTGAAAACTTTTCATTGCTTGGTTTCTTGTTCAATAAAATAGTTGGGTGATCACTGGGACATGCAATCGGTCTGTGAGATGTTTATCAGCATGCATTATCAGCAAAAATCATTCTTTTGATTGGATCTAGAAGCACTTCAATGATAAAAACAAAAAAATGAATCAATGATGAAAATGAAGGGGGAAGAAAGTCACAGTATATGATCATACTTGTGCCCTATAACAAGGTGGTGAGAAACATCAGACATTTCATGAATTTTTAAGGATTAGAGTTATGTTGGAGACATTAGTAGTTGTAAGCATCATTACAAGCTTCCCTGCAGACCCTGCTATGTATCGATTGGTCAGATATGAGCTGATGGGGGTGAGGTGTAATGCGTGAGTAGAAATTAAATTGACCTACCGATCTTCCATTTCCTTGTGATTAAACCTCTTCTGTTCATCTTTAACATTAGCATATTGTGATTTTCATTATTACCTATGCGCATCACATATTGAAGAATTTGGATGCTTACTTCAAATCATATAATTTGCAGATATAAAGCAGTAGGCATCAGGTTGGACTCTGGTGACCTAGCGTATTTGTCCTGTCAGGCTCGTCAGTTCTTTGGCAGTGTTGAGAAGGAATTTGGTGTGCCTGATTTTGGAAAGACAACTATCACTGCTAGCAATGATCTCAATGAAGAAACTTTAGATGCCCTAAACAAACAGGTAACCATCTCACGAGAGGCTGTTTGATGAAAAATCATAGTAGATTGTTGCCTTGAACTATACATTAATAGCATATTCTAGAGGTTGTGAATTACCAAAAAGTAAGTGGGGTGTTTGAAGATCTCTTTTCATGTTTACTGTATCAAGCATGTGAACATGTAATGGCTAAGAATAATATTTGTATCTAGCTTTTCGCTTGACAGATATCTAATTACTTTTATCATCAGCATCTCTTGTTAAAAAGCTGTCAGCTCATTCATTTCCTCTATCTTCTTATGTGAAAAGATTTGTCAGCCAATGTATGCATCCCCCTACCAATTCTTTCAGATGTTTAGACAAATTTAGACTTGAGAAATTCAGGATGGAGACCGTGCAGGGAGCCTAGTGTAAATTTTCTAAGAAGAGGGGAATTTGCACAATCTAACTATTTACAAGATTGTATTGTAATTTCTCCTATATCTAGGCAGTCAGTTGATTCTTGGGTCACTTGGCATGGTAGTTGTTAGAAAATCGAGGAAAGAATGGGAACATAACATATGAGATTTACGTGGTTGGGCATCTTGTGAACTAAATTGACAGAAGTAGAGGACAAAAGAGTAACTCTAACTGAAAGACTGGGTACTCTGCTTCTGGGCACTCAACCTCCTGTAATGCCCTATATCATATTGTAGCAAACTGCTGGGTCAAAAGAGCATATACAAGAGAAACCCCACATGCTGTTCAGACTTTATGCTAAAAGCAAGTTTGGTAAATTTTATGGGAGCTTCGCTCACCCGACACATGTATGCTATAGACATATCTTGTCTGATCTTCTCTTCTACCAACTTGGATCTCTCAACAAAAAAATTCTCGAGGTTTTTTGTTTTTTGCTCATTTGATTGGGTCCTCAAATTGGGTCCCATTTGTTAAAACAGGCATCTTCTCAAGACTAAGGAAAGTGATAGCTGATTGGCTGTAATTCTTTGCACATTTAATTCCAATCAGACCACTTTTGAAGAGAGAAAATCTTCAAGCTTGCAAGAGGAAAATTTGTATGCTGTGGCAATCATTTGCTACTAAGTGGATATCTATATCTAATAGGGTGGATATTACAGGCGTTTTTTGAGTTTTCCATGTTAAGTATGACCTCACCATATGCTGGTACTGAGCTTTTGTTTCACAGGGTCATGAAGTTGATGCATACGGCATTGGAACCTATTTGGTCACCTGTTATGCTCAAGCTGCACTTGGTTGTGTATTCAAGCTTGTTGAGATAAATAATCAGCCACGCATCAAACTGTCAGAAGATGTTTCAAAGGTACGATCAAGATTTTGAGAAATCCACAGTAATTAACTGGTATTTAGTGGTTAAATTAATTCCTTTTAGGTCGCAGGTATCTATTCCTTGTAAGAAGAGGAGTTACAGATTATATGGGAAAGAAGGTTATCCGTTGTTGGATATAATGATAGGGGAAAATGAACCGCCTCCGAAGGTACTTGATTGAAGTGATGCTCCACTAGTCTCTTTTTGTTCTGCCCTCCAGAGTATATTCTGATCGGAAGCTGGTTTTGAATGATTTCTGTTTGGTTGAAGTCTATATAAGTGATTTTATTTGGAAAAAACTTTCAAAAATGGCATTTGGCAAACCAGCCTCCATCTAAAATAAAATTTTCTTTCTTCATAAATCAACAAAAAGATGGAGCCATTTAGCCAAAAAAAAAAAAAAAAAAGGGAAGAAGTAGAAGATGGAGCCCATTATTGTTGATGTGCTGTATGGGTTTCTTTGTGACTACCAGGTTGGAGAAAGGATTCTCTGCCGTCACCCTTTTAATGAATCAAAGAGGGCAAATGTGGTTCCACAGCATGTCGAGGAGTTGCTGAAATGCTATTGGCCTGGTTTATCTGGTGAGAGACCCTAGATGCTTGATGTTCTTGTTAATGAAATGGAACGGTTTTATGTACAGTTTTTCAGCGTCATTGTCTGACAAATGATGTTCGACTGTTTTTGTTCTGTGGTTAACACTATCAATCTGAATGTTATTAGAGTAGAATGCTATCCAGTCTCTTTTGCATCAACTATATTTTAAGTGCGCCGATCAGTTTTGTACACCAAATAGGGACCGTACGTAATTTTCTGTTTGTTTGGTTGGTGAAGGTAAACGAAGAGAAGAGTTACCTCCTCTTGAGGAATTGAGGGAGCGCTGCATGAAGCAGCTAGACCAAATGCGTCCGGACCATATGAGGAGACTCAATCCGACACCCTACAAGGTTGGGCAGATCCACTCTTTTATCTTCTTGTTACTCCCTTTTCCAAAGCTCATACGCGTATCCTGATTTCAATGGTCAAACAGGTAAGCGTGAGTGCAAAATTGTACGATTTCATTCATTTCCTGTGGCTCAACGAGGCACCTGTCGGAGAGTTGGAGTGAAGACAGCTGCTGGTGGTCGGGATCTTCCATGTCATCCTGAATAAATTCGCCATTTCATTTGATGGACAATAAATTGATTTCCATTGTTTAGTAGATGCGTGCCTTCCTTTTGTTTTTCTCAATGGAGATGATTCACCTCCAAATTGTACATATATAGACTTTTATCTGCAGTCCTAAACAGTGCGCTCTAATTTAAGAGGCTCACTGGAAAGATTCCTGGTGTGCTTCTGTATATGTGGTGAACTGGCGTCCATCAATTTACAGAGAAGCATAATACTCATGTTAATGAACAGGTGGTGAACGGTGGGTCAGGTTAGGTTTGGATGAGTCGTAAATGAGTCTGGACCAAATGGACCTGTTTAACTCTCATCTGTTTACCTGTTTTTATCCAAGAGTTTTTTAGTTATGACCTGTGCCTAACTCCGATCGGCACTTCAACTTGGTACATCAAAATAACTTCTGTATTAGCCTGTATCGATCAAGTCAAATTCTAAAAAGAAAAGGACCTTGTATCTGAATAGGTCTATGGTTTGGCCCAAAAAAAGGTTGGCCAACTGAAGATTTAGCAAATTAAAAGAGAATTTCTCATATCGCTGGGAAAAAAATTAATGATGCGGATCTGGAATTCCGACGGTGATGCAATCGGAGACATCGCCACTGGAGGTGAACCGCCAGTGGCAGCCGTGGCCCTCGTTTCTCTCTCGCGGAACAAGTATGGAGGGTTGCAACAGCCATCGACAATACGTGAAGAAAGCCTTTGCGAACCCATTCGCTTGGAAATAACAGGGGGAGAACGGAATTGATGGAGACTAGATTAAGGTGGCTGTTCGAGCAGGAGGTCAACTCTCTGTGTCACTCTCGAGCGCACGGCCTCACCGTGAGGTCGCAAGCACGCTGTCGACGAAGGCTGAGACTGATTGAGTACTCATTCATGTGGGTAGGAGTTCTCATTACCATACAAATATCATCAGGCAAAATAAGAGTTTTAGTTCAGCAACTAGAAAGGCAGCAGGCGTTATACTGCTTGCATGATTGCAATGAAGTCCGCACCCCTATGGATCTCCTACCGGCATGAATGGCTGAACACAGTGCGGAATGCAATACTGCAAACAACAATCGCATCCTCCCCTCAAATTGAAAGTTTTTTAGTCTGGAGAGCCTCAATTCTACATCTTGTCTAGCTACTCCTGCTCGACACACCCTTTCGCGCATACGCTAAAATCTTCCTCTCACCTGGATATGTGAGGTCCGAACGTAACAACCAAGAGGTGCGACTTGATTGAAACGCTACCAAGCTTGATTTTTCAAGCTTTTTTCGCTGCAAGGTGCAGATTTTAGAACTTCTACACGCTGCAGACTTTGAACCTTCTGCAAAACAATGTGAGCGCAATTGCGAGAGTGATCTCACACGGGTAAAATGCAATGACAGAGAGAGAGAGAGGCCCAGTCCACGCTTCTGCGCAGAACTTGTTTCTCCTACAGGCCCAACCTTTTGGAAGGCTAGTTCCTATGTCGACAGGAGAATCGACTCTTTCTTTTTGCCTGTGCCGCACTATAGTACTAGAGCTTTCACACCTCCCACCGATCCCATGGTGGATTGACAAATCCCTTCGCCAAGTATTTTAAGCTAAAACGCAATCCCAATGTTTGAGAACAAACATCTTCCGTGAACACTTACAGCAATTCTTCTTCATATCTTTACTCATTCATTTCTCGAATTTATAGCCGTCCAAATCTCAACATTGTAGCTTGAACCTGTGGTGGTTGTGTCAAACTTAAATTTCCTCGAATGATATAGCCGTGTTAATCTACGAAGTCGGCTATCATAAATATCTTCCAATCTGTCCAGTTACCACCTCGTGGAGGATCTTCTACATATGGCAATGTCTCTTGTGATCTTTGATTAGCAATCAATCAGAGAATTGCGGAATGCTTTTGCAAAGTTGGTCTGCTATGATATATAATATATCAAGACAGAATCCATGAGCTGGGTCCTGAATATTTGAATCTCTACAAGCTTGATCTATACATCTGTACATGGAACATCCAGACATGATCTTTCTGCAATAATTATGTAGAGCATACGTCTCCTGCACTTGTGGTTTTTAAAGTACATCGAAGTAGATCGAAACATATATCAAAGTCGTGCTGTGTCTTCGTATGTTCCTTTCCTTTTCAATATCGATATTTAACATTCAAGACATGAATATTTACATTTAATATCTCCATAGATTCAGAACATCTGAGATAGCATAAACTCGTAAAAGATCTTTAACCTGTGAAACTTCTTTCGCATTCCCTGATAAAACTCATCAAGTACTTCGATAAAAGGTTTTCTGATCGTTAAGACAGTCAACGAAAGTTTTGAAATTATTCAACCGTAGAAGAAGAAGCCCCGTGATTCACAGCAGGCCCGACTGCTTGAGTATCTACTTCAGCGTGACTCAATTCCTCCCCTCTGCTGAAGCACGTTGAAAGCAAGAAGGTTCAGAATCCATTCGATTCATAGAAAACCGAGAGAACTTTAGATATCTAAGACAATTTTTAGCATTCTTTTTTTCCCTTTTTAAGACACCTAAAAAGTGTCGGTGGAAAACACAGCTAGCAGGGCGTTCAATATTGTAATCATTAAAGTTGAAAGATATCATGTGTATGGTTTCCTATAAAAATAAGGAGTCTCGGCGCATTCTTCACCCTTTTTTTTTTTTCTTCTGACATACCAACAATCTTTACAATATTACTCACTGGTGGGCAGCTGCGCTGGTTGTGCTAACCTCCCTCCAGGTATAGTCGGTGGTCTCCGTTAGGCCGATCAAGCCTGCGGCGACCGTGAGCACCCGTAAGGTGTGCCAGGCTGGATCCTGGAAATTAAAAAAAAAAAAATCTTTACAATATTGAATTGACCAAATTATCATTTATGGAGCTCATTTCTTATTTAAGATTATTTTATCTTTTTTTCTTATTTTTTCTTGGTTTCAAATTTACTAAAAGGCAAACGGGATAATAAAACAAATAGTCCCTGAACTTTGGCCTTATGTGCATTATGGTCCCTAAAATTTTAATTTATTTAATGTAATCTCTGAATTTTAGTCGAATGTTCAATGTAATTTATGAGTTTTAATTTGTTCAATATGGTTATGAGATTTTTAGACATGTTCAATATAATTCTTAAACTATATGAAAATGTTCGATGTCATCTTCAATTTATTCAAGATCAAAGCAATTTTGACAATTTTTATATGGGTCGACCAGTCCAGTCCATTTATCATCCCACCACTCACCCAAGCAAGCTTAGGAGTTCAAGTGCTACCTATCTAGATAGATATAGATATCTTTTGAATATATATATATATATATATATATATATATATATATGTATATAAGATTTGTTGTCTTTTAACCGGCTGTTCTTCTTTGTCAACGCCACTAAGGACCTATTTAGGTACTAATTTTTACACGCCTCAAAATTTTAGAGATTATATTGACTAAATTAAAAGTTCAAAGACCGCATTGAACATTGGTTAAAGTTCATGGATCGCATTGTATAAATTAAAAGTCTAAGGATTACATTGTACACTAAACCAAAGTTCAAGGACCATTTGAGTCAATTTCCCAAGACAAATCTGTAAGTGCTAGTATGAACACCTATAGGAGGTGAACAGGTGTGCAAAGAGTAATAAAAATATTTTGCTTTTGAAACTGAGTCTGAAGAATAACAGACTTTGAGCGAGTTCAAACTTTAACTATAAACAGAACTATGCACAAAGTAAAGGAGTTTAGGGAAGAGAATAAGAACATAGAATTTATAGTGGTTCGGCTTAGTTTAAGCTTACGTCTACTCTCTCACGTTGACAGCCTCCTGGTTGGTTTCCATTATAAATCAAAGGGGAATTTACAATCTTGCGATCTCAATTTCACAGTGAAGAGTCTCTACTGCTCTCTCATGAAGTCATACTATAAGTCTCTCTCTTTCGAGTACTACTTTAAGCTTAGTGTAAGAAGTAACAAGAGAACGGGAAGTTTCAGACTTTGGAATTTCTTTTTCACACACACTATCGAACAACTGGAGAGTCTTCCTTAAATAGTCCTTCATGCATTCTTGACTGTTGGCACTTTCCAAAAGAATTCTTCCAATCAACCCGTTGGACAAGATCAATCAAGGAGATCTTCGAGCCGTTTGAAGATTGTGATGAAAGCCTGTCAATCCTATTCGCCCATACAATCAGGATCTTAGTTTCCATAAATAGATTCTTTCCAAATTTACTTGCCTTCCAAAAAGATTTGATGTATCTAAATTGATTTCAATAAAGATAATCAATCTCGTAGGTGATTTTTCTAACCAGAAGACCATATATAATCTATACGAACCGAACCCTTGAAGAAAGAAAGATAATCCCACGTTTGGATAAGTCTTCATTCTTCATTTGTGTTCAGTCTGAAATTTGTCAGAGTGGGCAGACTTTTGATGTATAACAGACTTTGACACAAAAGTCTAAGAGTCTTCAAACTTTGACATAGAAGTCTGGAAATCTTCAGAACATAATGTAGATAAGTTTTGTCAGCTTCAAAACATTAAAGGGGTTTTTTCCAACAAAATCTACCATGTTCAACTTAGACAACAAAGATTAGAGTCTACTTTTGATTTAAGATTATTCCTTACTTTTTTTCCCTTCTTTTTTGTTTTTTATTCTCTCATTTAGGATGAAATTTGTGTCCCTCTTTTTCTGTTTGGCAGATAACTAACAAGTTATTGTGTTAATGAGTTGTATAGATCTTTTTCTTTTTACTAGGAAACCATTATTCTTAAAATATCCAAAGTGTAGGTAAAAACGAAAAGAATTGTCTACTAGTTTTAATGAATACATTCAGCTTAATTATAACTTTAACTTGTAGGATTACGAAATAATCCATGTATTTTAACTCCTTGACTTTTGTTTTATCCTGTGAATTTAATATCCCCACTTTTGTTTGTTTTTCATGCCATCACTGCACGTTTTTTTTTAAAAGATATTTTCAAAAAATTTAAAAATTGACAAAATTAACTACATTGAAAATTCTAAAAATCCGTTGTTATCATGCAAATTCAAAAGAAAATACTCCTTAAAACATTTTATTGAATATTATCTTTATGTTGATTACATGGAATAATTAGATATTGACTAGAAAATTATGGCAATTGTAATTGTATTATAAGACAATTCATTCAAACCATTTGTACATACATAGTTTTGTCAATTCTAAATGCATCAGAATTTCCAAAAAAAAAAAAAAAAAAAAAGGTAAGAAATAATTGTAAATTTGGAACCTATAAGGGATATTATGGTTAACTTAAGGTGATAGGAACATCAAAAGTTTTTTTTTTTTTTTTTAAATGTGGAAAAAGGGCGAGCCAAAAATAATCCGATTGATCCAACTTTCCAGCCAACCGTCCCCTGCCAACTGACACATGTATTCTTGTAATTCTTTCGATTAAGATAATGCAATACGGCGTTTTTTTCCTTCAACATACATCTATACCATGTCTAGATGCATCGAAACGAAGCCATTCCCGAGATTTGTTGGATGGAGGAGCCCCACAGGGCGCCGAGTGCCTTGCGATTGGGAACTCTTAGGATCGACTACTTGGGCGATTGAACTGTCTCGTCATGGGCGTGAAGCGTGATGTTGTCCCTGGGTTAGAGCAAGAGGCAAGTCCGCATCCATCCTTGCTGCTGGAGAACGGAGATACTTGTGTTGATGTCGGCGCGAAAACGGCCACTAACGTAATCGAACAGATCTTACTGGTGAATAGTATGCAAGGAATTGGAAGGGTTGGTTACAATGGGGTTGGTTGCAGGCGGACGATGTAGACAACGTGAAGAGAGTTTCAGGAGGCTCTTGGGACACAGTCTAAATCTTTTCCTCCTTAGATCTTAGCAAGTGGTCGTGCTTGTTCGAGACTTGCCTACAGGAAAATAAAGTAAGATTGCCCGTATACAGCAATCCGGTGATAGTAAAATATATTCGAGTTCTAATGTCCCTTTCTCTAGGGAGAAGAAAAAATTGGACTCCTCGATTACAATCCTCATGCAAGTTCACGAAATCTCTAAGATATTAACTAAGATGAAACTGACGATGATACTTGGCTCTCAAATACGGTGGAGGGGTTCCGACAACGGGGTAGCTGAGTATGCTAACACAGGCATAAGCTAGCTGGGCGTCGTTAAGGTATTCGAGAATCGATTTCTCTCGATCATTCGGCATAGGATCCCACAAAGACGGAAGGATGTCTTATTTAGAATGAAAAAGGCCGAAGACAAAGTCATCAATGTCGCCCTGTACAGAATTTATTCATAGATACAATGTGGAGAAGCTGAAGGGCGACGATATATCTCTCATCCTCCGGGTTTAAAAATTAAATAATGAGGCAAATGCACAACATGGTAACATTGACAGGAGCTTTTCATAATAAGGAAAGGAACGCAGTGGCGGAGAACAACCCAAACAGCCACCGCAGCCGATCCGGCCTTGCATCAGAATGAGCAGAATTGGAGTTCGGGGAGGATCCTCCAGTGCTCGTCGTGGTTACCGCGGCTGGCGGAGGCGGCGCTAGTTGAGGGACATCACATGTTCCGAAGGTTGCATTTGCCTGCTCATGCGTGGCACACAACATTTCATAATTCAAATTATCTTTTGTTAATTCCTCTCTCTCTCTCATATGACAATAAAGAAGTTTATAAAGGATGAGAAAAAAGTTACCTTGCAATATGAAATACTATCACACCCACAAGTCAAATGGCCGTTTGCTTCATCTACAGCTGCTGGAGCTCCACCTCCATCACTTCTCTATAAAAACAATGGAAGCCAAAATTCAGCAATAGACAGACAACTACTTTGCTGTTACAGTATCTTTCTTTCTACAGAAGAAGCTTAGCCCTTAACTAAAAATTAAATTCTGGCAAAAAAGAAAGCGGGGGAAGGGGAGGGAAGGGGAGGGAGGGAGGAATTCCTGGCGAAACCTGATAAAAGTCGACAGCGATGAAGTTTGGCCACCTTTTACCGGCCGCTTCATAGCAAGTATTCGTCATGCTAATCAAGTTAGCTGAATTATCCATACAGACTGCTGATGTGTTTGGATTATCAGGGAAATAGTTCTCCAGAACCAGAGATATCGATGTGGTGCTCATCGGTGAAGATTCAGCGCGATTCGGGCACTTACCAGCCACCATTCCCCCATCTCCATCTGAAAGCATAAAATAGAAGGCAAAAAACATCAAGATCTGAACAAAATCACGTCGTCCATATTGAATAAGTTATAGACCTCCCTTACGTCGATAAACCCAAATTGTAATACTCCATAAAGATAGATAGAGCAAATTTGAAAAGGTAAAATCGGCTAAACTGGGTCTAGATGAAATAAGAAAGGGAGTCTTACACTGATTTTCCACGACATATGTCCACTCATAGGCAATTCCTTCTGTAGCCTCTTTCGACGACTTAGAAGTGAAAACAACTAAGCGCTGATTCTGCTTGACCATGTCATCCACTGTAGGCCAATCTCCGCCAGTTTTGGGCATGCTAGATGCGGGGAACATGTACTTGCTGAGGCCAGATTCATTGAAGACCTTCGTCAATCCTTGAGTGGAAGTCACATAATCCTCAATAAAAATGGTGACTATCTCAGTTGGATTTGCTTCCAGGAACGTCTGTATCTCTTTAAGAACATTGATGGCCGGTTGCTGACGGAAGAAAAAATGGCAAGTTGAATTCATCAGTTATCAGACAACGTCATTCTTATATCTCTCAATACAACTTATACGCTGTGAACACTTACAAAGGCGGTGAAATTGTAGCACTTCCCCCCGAAAGAGTGGCACAACCATATGTCATTTTCGAAGTCGTACATGTCAAGCATCAGCCCTCGAACTCCATTCTGTGTGCACAATTAATTAGATCGTCAGATCAAATGATAGAGAGAAATATGACCAGAAAAGAGGGAACGAGAGATTGACTTCTCCAAAAAGAAAAGAAATTAGAAACAGAATTAAAAAGTTGACCATAATTAGAAAAGATAACTGAAAAAGATTTCTATGACTATCTCAATAAATTGAAAATCCTTTCTGTACTATCTGTTTTTCAACTGATAATTTGAGTGCCTCAACTTCTCAACTTCATTCTCTTAAAAATCAGAGACTACCGTCATTGACTAATTTCCTCATGAAGTAGTTCCATGTTACTCGACGGCAAGAAACATGCCAATGGCGAGAGCTCTCTTTTCCTTTTACTATAGGACAATCACGCCTTTTTGCTTGCTTTGGTTATCCCGTAATGCAAGGTAAAGCTACATGAAGTGTATCACAAAACAAACAAATCGTTTCTCTTGTTGCACTCCTCTCTAAGATGAGAGGTGAAAACAAACCCAACATCAGCAAATCTGGCACTGTGAAGAGTCAGCACGCAATAACCAAAATGGCAGGGAACAAGAACTAGAATAACATGGGAGCAAGTCTGGACAAACATACGGCCAGGAAAGTAAAAGATGGAGGGCATAATGAAGATGAGTGTTCTTGACAAACCATGGGATCTATCTTTTCCTTTTGATCTTGCCTACACTGAAGATATCGTCTTGTGACGAACTTAGGCAGTGATCTTTCCCTTATTTTGTTTAAGTGATAGTTGAAAACTGTCTAGGCATGAATGGATAAAAGGATTCATATATGCAGAGGGCCTATTTCATGCTCGTTTTTCTGTACAACCTCTCTCTCTCTCTCTCTCTCTCTCTCTCTCTCTCAAGCTATGTGGTACTTGGGCAGTCACAGGTACATTGTCTATTTCTCAAATGAATTAAATTTTGAATGAATCTGCACCTGCAACATTAGAATGCCATCTGAGGTGTATCCTGTAATGCTAATAAAAAATAAAATCTATAATCCGCAATCCACGTCAAGGTTCAACAAACCTCGCTCAGTTCAAGAGGACCAAGAAATCACAACCGTTACAAACGTCAAGTTCAAATTAGCCGGCAATGATGGGATACCGAGTCCGGCGAGTTAGTCAAGATCATAATCACCCAGAAGCATCATTTGAAAGGGTCATAAATTGACTGTAGACCATTGTCATTTTTGGCTTTCTTCTTGTTTCTTGGAAGGTCAAAGTTATGGTGCCGCACGCAACAGTCTGAACATATTACTGGTCCCCCCAGCCCAAGTCAAACTAAGAAACCTTGAATCTAATCTTAGATTAGCAAGAAAGAGTTACACGCCAGAGAGAGGGAGAATGAACGTACATTGAGTTGACTGGTGACGGAGTCTTCTTGATTGTACTCAGTGAGGAGATCGGAGCCGGTGGCCGACTTGGCGCCGGAAAGAGCGTACGAATTGTGAGTCGTCAGCCACGAGTACTTGTTGAACGGCAAGCCATTCACCTGTCAAGCCCAAATTCATCAGACAGAATTCGCCGTTCCAATAATTGCAAGTTCGTCGCCTTTCGAAACCAGAAGCAAAATCCAAGAAACGCGAAAGAGCGTCGTCGAATTACTTTGGAGGTGGGGCTGACGGGTTGAATCCGGGTGCATCTGGGTCGGGTGTTGCCGTTCGCGGGGCAAGTCTCGCACTTCAGGCCGGCGTCGCACACGCTGTCCGACGAACACGTATTCCCAAGCTGCGATCCAACAAACAGACATTCAGATAAACCCGCCGCGATTCCATTCCCTGGACGTTAAGCTACTATTGCCTTCAAGATCAGGCGGTTCGAGGGGAACACCTGGAGGGTCAACCCGCGAGCGAAGAGGCCGAACAGAAACAGAGCACCAACAAGAACGCACGAACTCGCCCCCTAAAACGGAATAGTTGTGGGGGGTTTTAGAGAACCGTCGGAAGAGAAAATCCCAGGAAACAAGAATGGCTTGGATGGAGGAAAAAAGACGGCCTTACCTTCATCTTGCGATTGCCCTGTTTAGAGTTTGAGGCAGAGAGAGAGAGAGAGATGAAGGTGGTGGTTGAGAGAGAGAGAGAGAGAGAATGAGGTGGGGGTGGCGCGTACTAAATTGGGAGTGGTTAGAAGGGAAGAGGGTAATGGCTGACAAAATATGGCGGGTTGGAACCTTTTTCTGAGTTTGACCTTTCCCCTCTCTCTCTGTCTCTCTCTCTCTCGCGTTCTGTCACCAACTTCTTACGTCTCCATTGTCGTTCTCATTTTGCTTTCACTTTTGGGCTTCAGACAGAGAGAGCGAGGGAGGGAGAGAGAGAGAGAAGGAGGGAGAAACGCGTTACGCTTTCACTAGCCGTTGCGGCGGGCGCAGCCGCCTGTCGTGTTGTCGTCGCTTCTTCCGCTGGCTCTCTCTCTTTTTCTTTTTTTAGCGGGGGGATGCCCGAGGGTCAAATGAAGAGAATTTTCTGTCCGAGAAATATTGTATAAGGTTAGTCAATTTGGGAAATCAAATGAGATATAAGCTCCAATTTTTTTTGTATAATTTAAAAAATATTCACCTAAAAACAATCGTTTGTATTACTTGAATTGATTAAATTTTGTTTTAAAAGTTACAACATTCTAATGATTGATTGAAAAGTTATGACATTTAAGTAGATGTTGTACAAAAATTAAGTCATTCAAATGAGTGTCGTATGAAAATTATAATTTCTATGTTTTTTTTTCCCCTTGAAATAATGTATCCACGTGTCAAATGCAAATCCGATCCAATAGATAGGAAGAAAGTCGATATTGGAATAATATGAAGAGGAAATTTAAAACTTCACGAAAGGAGGTGTGAAATGGACGACTTCTTAGGGAAATCCTCGGTGGAGTTTCCAAAATCTCTAGAAGATTAACGTTTGAATTTGACAAATTGACTACTAAATAATCTTTAGAATATTAACATCTCTCTCTCTATATATATACATAGAAGAAGGTTCTATGGCTGACAAATGCATGATGACATGCAAATCAGATTGACTTATGACTGTCATGAACTATAGTTTCATTGTTTAGATTCCGTTTATTTTATGAAAAATGAATAATTTAGAAAATATTTTGAAAAAAATGTGCTTTTATTACTTTTGAAAGTGAATGAACATTTGATGAAAAAGGTGAATGAAAAAAATATTTTTTTATTCACAAAAATTCTTAGACATAAATTGGCATTCGATAATGAAAATTTCTTTTATCGACTAATTATTTCAAGTAATAAGAGGGATCATTTTTAAGAAAATATTTTTTAAATTATTCATTTTCCGTGTAATAACATTTCAGATGTTTGACCACTTGGGATAAGATTAACAAAAAAAAAAGTGTTTATTTAAATAAAGAGGGAATCGCGTGGGTGCTTCCTCTTTCCTAATGACTTTTTCAGTTAGGTTGATTTTTCTTAAGATGCTCAAACTTTTATTTATTTTAATATTTGTCAGATTAATTGTTTATTTTTTAATGGGGTCATCAATTATGATCACGATCTTCAAGCGCTAATTTGTTGTATTCTTTTGGGGGTGGTAAACTAATGACGAAATGGGAGTAGTTGAACTAATCGAATTACTTCCTAGAGAGTTGTCAAGACGTGCACATGTAGCCCACATTTATTGATGTCGATCGAAATGTTATCTTGTATGCCCTTATTAAGAATAAAAATTTGATGAAGAATATTGAAGAAAGTCGAAATAATTTGCACGTCATGAAATCCTCGTCCCTCGTCATAACTCCAAAAAGAGCTTTTCTGATTCACGTAACATGAGAAATCATCATGGAATTATGCATCGGTGAAAACATGTATCTACATGTGTATAGATTAAAGAGCTGGGACTGGATATGGCTACATATTGATGATTGACATATATCAACAGCAGCTCTGAGTTCGAGAAATTATTCACTAAAATTGGTTTGGACTTGTCAAATGAGAGGATCAAGTCCGATTTGGGTTAAGTCGAAGATAGTTTGATCCAAATCGATTCATTTAACTCGTATTAGCCCATTTATATGAAATACAATTTTAATAATCCACACCCGACCCATAATATTGTAAACACCCGTATTTTTATTTAACTTAGGGTGTATTTGGTTCGCAGAAAACTCAAGATTTAAAAAATATTTTTTTTTAAAAATGATTATTCATATCACTTATGAAAATGAATAAATGCAAAATTTCATACACCCATAGAAATAGTTAGACATAAATTGTTATCGATAATGAAATCATTTTCCGTTGATTAATTTTTCTCAAATGATATAATTAATTATTTTTTGTGTTTTCCGTGAAACAAACGTACTCTTAATATTTGTCCATTTTTTTTTTATAATTTGTAAATTTAAGGGCCATATCAACAATTAGATATGTCTTAATAAATTTTGCTCATATTCCTAATAACTTAATTTTTGTAAAGTTCCTATTTTTTAAAACATTTTGTGGTCGAACTTTAGGGTTCAGAATGAATGGGGCCGTTCATGTGCTTTTCTAGACGGGAAAATTTAACATTTCCAGAATCTTTTTTCCCTCCTTGATTTATTGACGGTAGTGTTCCCAGAAGTAAAGCTTGGAACCCTGCTTCAATGGTGAATCAATAATAGAACAACTCTGAAACGAGACGAAAGGTAGGTGATAATACAGAACGTGAGCAAGCTAGATTCTTTATATCACTAATTATCGAAAACCCAAGTATGGATTGACACGGGCAAGCTTTTGGGCTGTAGCCAAATTCAGCAAATTCTCAAGGGGAAAACTACTTCTCTCTTTAATGGGTAATTATGCTGTATTGAAAATGAGTCTCGAATGGGTTTATCCCAATCCATTTAGACCCATATGCAGCTCACCATCTATTTCTTGAATCCATTAGAACCTATTTTTAATATTTTAGGCAACCAATCTGTGACATGACACGTTATATATAATTTAAAGAACGAATTTTGGATCCGTGTTGCCGCCTCTAAACTTGGTACATATAGTAAATCAAATCTAAATTGTCAAATCTAGTAACACCTTCGACAAGAGATCCATGTGAAATTACTTACCATATATATTCGACTTTCAAAGATATTCTATAAAAATAGCCAATTTTATAAAACTTCTCATATGGATAGGAATAAAAATAAAGATAATTTGAAATTGGAAATATTTAAAGAAGATCCATTTTTATTATGGACTCTTCTTTTCAATTATAAACGATGGAAATGTGCATTGCAATATATAAAAACCAATCAAGTTGAAAATGCCGTAAGAAATGAAGTGTCTATACATTTCACCAACATTGTAGTTGGCCTGATGTACAGAGCTAGGAGATCATTTTGGTCTCTCTCTCCTCTAATATTCATATGTTTAAATCCTTCAAAGGTCGACCTGAGGCGAGAAATTTGAGAATTTGTCGCATTTGGTCGAACCCGAGGCAACAAAAATAGTTTTCTGACACAAAAGATTTGTCGCCTTAGCGCGAAGTCCAATCCCAGATTTGGGACTGGGAAGTCCAACGTCGATTTATTTTAGTGTATAGTTTTGAATATAAGACAGCTCACAATTTACTGAAGCTTTAAAAATATAGCCTACAAGAAGAATCTGAATTGTTTGGCTAAAAAAAAAAGAATATGAAATTACAGACTCCAAATGGAATTACAAAAATCACTTCTAAATTATTGAAATGAAGTTAGACTAAGAGGGCTAACACGAAAATAACTTAATTTATTCATATGATTCTATTGAGTAACTTTTTTAGAAAATGAAATTGATTTTTGCATATTAAATGTATTAAATTTTAATGAAAAGAATCTTTTATTTTCCAAATAAAAACTTAAAATATTTTTAAAGAAAAAGCGAAAGTGTGGAGGAAAATATCTTGACATTAGTTAGTAAACCGACCTATGAGGATGGGAATACGTTTTAAATAAGTGAAAGTATATTTTTTCAAAATATTAACATAATTATAGTGTTGACACCGAATTTTTTATTAATCATTTATTTATTAATTGCAAGAAACATTTATTATATTGTTTATTCGTCCACGTCCCTAGCTAAGCCGAACCTTGCCGCCTTTGCTGCCTGAGACGCGCCGGTCCGACAATGTCGAGTTGCCGTCGCAAGCCCGAGCTCCTTCTTGCCAATCCACCCCTAGAACTGCATCTTGTACCGACGTGAGCTGTGTCACTCGAGCCCGCCGCCCTGCGACGCGAGCCCTTGCCCCCTGGCCGAGACACCCCTGCTACTGCGTTGAGCTCACAATCCCCGAAAACCTGTCGCAGGCCCCGCCATGTTGAGCTGTGACCTGCACCACCGCTTGCTACTCCTTGCCACGGCTAATTCGGTGTCGATCCGAAGTGATTTGTCAGTATTTTGCAAGTTTCCATCGAGAACGGCTATGGTACAATAAACACCGCTGTGAACGACCCGAAGATTCTCTACCGAGGAGTGTGTACGTCGCTTCAAGGGGAGAAAACTTACGTTCTTTTTGGGAGAGAGAGAGAAAGTGAAAGCGTACGTACGTTTTCTGTTTTTTTTCTTAAAGCGTCAACGCCACCATTGAGCCTCGTGATCGCGATTCCGGTTTGTTTATGCCGTACATCCGTAGGAATATATAGCAGCTCATAATGGGCATTATACTCGAGAGATTTAGTATGCAGTACCTAGATCGATCAATCACATTTATATCTCTCTTGATCTCTTTTTAAAACAATGATATATTGTATTCACAATTAAGATCATCCCAAAGACAAATCATAATTAAATTCGAGCTGAATACAAAACTTAGAATGTGATTCTCCATATTCGATCTTCCTCTTTCTTTCAAACTCTCAATTTCAGTTCAGCTTGCTTTTCTAGAAATGTCCCATCGATGAATCAATTCATGATCATTGGCAACATCCTAAGATAGCAATCACTGAATAGAAATCTTGAGAATAAGTAAGAGTCATGAGGGCACCAAATTGAGGAACTCTTTTCCTCAAGAGTCTCACACGGCATAAAAGTTAAGGTCAAACTTTTGCCACTCTTATTAGTCGTCTCATGCATACGTAGTATGAAATACGTATTACGGTATTAACTCATTTCCCATGGAGGGTATGTCTACACCTTCAATACCGTACATGATATGATAGTTGAGACATACCTAATGTCTAACTTGAGTTCACATATCTACTCATTCACGTAATTCATCGTAACTCACATTTGGCATCATAGACAGATTAAAATATGTGGGTTATTTTACTTTGGACATAGTAAATATTATGTCCTCATCTTAACACTTAGTTAAGGTGACATATATGTTTTAAGCTTGAGCTCTCAATTATCACCTAGATAATAAGCTTAAAAACAGTCTCATCTCTATTTATCACATAGTAAATAGAGGCGATTACCCGTGTGAGTGGCCTAATCGTTTATCTGTTCGACATACTTTCTCAACTTTATATATAATGCACTAAGCATTAAGATGCATAAACATCAAGCAAAGATTCATAGGCATTAATAATGAAAAAACGCAAATTCATTAAATGTGAACACTTCAGGGAAATACAATATTTAGTACATCAGCCTTTCACGCTACCCTGAGATTTCACATGACCACAAACACATCTCTAGGTATTGGCTTTGTCATAGGATCTGCTACCATTCTATGCGTGATTTGTCACTATTTTGCAGGTTTCCATCGAGAACGACTGTGGTACAATAAACACCGCCGTGAACTGCCACCGTCAACGCCACCATTGAGCCTCGTGATCGCGATTCCGGTTTGATTATGACAAGTTAAAATTCAGAAAGTTAATCCGAATTAGATAAATAAACTTATCTCTAATTCCTTTAGAATATTTGGTTGCTTGTTTGGAGTGATTTGATATATGTTATAAGATATTAAATTAAATATGTATATCCACAAAATCCTAAAAAATCGCCATAACTTTCCTAACTTAACAATGTGCTCTTACGTTCTTTTTAGGAGACAGCTATTTGATCTCTAACTATGAGATACCCAACATGGGCGGACGGGCTCACTAGCCCATCAACACATAAATAAAAACCATAAGTTGCATGGAAACTCTTCCATCCTATCCATAACTATTTGGACGTGATCGCTGATTTACCCGTTTCCAGATTTGAATAGATAATCTTCCATCAATATCCTTAATTACTTGGATGTGGTCACTGGTTTATTTCGTTTCCTAATTTAAATAGATTTGATGAGAATTGTGGATTATATTATTTGATTGAATAGTTATCACGTTATCGTTTCCACAAAAGAAGATCCAACAAGAATAGATAGAATTTGATTTGATTCTTGTTGAGAATGTTGCCTAATTTGGATTAGATTGCATGATTATATCAGGTAATGTATTTATTCCAGATTTTTAAAATAAAAAATACAAAAAATTTGCTTTAGAATAAATTAAGTTTCCTTTTCTTAATCTAAATCGCATATTTAAATATTAGGTATTTTTAATTATGAATTTTAATAAAAGGGAAATAAAAAAATCATGCACATGTCACGCAGAATTAGTTAATCTATTGCACGTCATTTAGTAATTACATGTTTAGGGTCATTAAATTGAAATGTGTGACATGTTAGAATAGTTAAATTAATTATTGCCCGTTATTAGTATTAGGTCATCTAATTAAAAATCGTGTGACATATAGTTTACATGTGAGGTTGCATATGTCATTTTAGTACAAACATTTTGTACATCATTGCATTTAAAATAATTGCATTGAATCGCACGTAATTTATATTTCATTAAATAAGTGACAACCCCAAAAAAATGAGTGGTTGCGTATTAATTAAGAATAATATCAAGGATTTTTTTTTTTGGGTCGGTATATCAAGGATTGTTTATGTGAGCTAATTCATTGCTCTATGATAATTCCTGTAATTTTGCTATTGGTTTTATATTAGTGATTTGCACACCCATATGATCACTTCACATGTTAGGAAATAATAAAATAAATCAAGTTGCCTACTAAATGTTTTTTCATAAAAAGAACGATGCCGAAAAGCATTAGAGAAATTTAATGTAACCAAGTTTTCATACCCAAAATCTATAGTTCGCATGAGTAAAGTATATCGCCTATTACTTTATTTGGGTTTCCAATTGACCCAGGGTAAACTGATTAGTTGTAACTCCATATTGAAAATAACTTGCATATTAATAACTTGAACTTTAAGTCGTGAATTGGTTTGAGCTTGGAGAACCCGAATCAAGTCTAGACTTAATAATTTGTTAGCTGAACCCCGAATAGTGCACCGTGAGGGTAGATTGCGACACATAAATATTACATTTTTTTGGTAATATTACGAGAATATGAAAGTAATCGCATCTATAATTTTAGATAGAGTTGACTCTATTATATGTGATATAACATGTGATATTCGCGACCTTTCCTCAATATGCGACACCTAGGTTCATCTCCGAACAACGAAAGTATCTACGATGTTAACTTAAAAATCACATCAACAACATAGACATGATTTCTAATTAACACACAACTCATTAAATATCTTTTAGGGATTTTACTTCATATACTAAAACATAAATTATGTGTAATGCAGGTAATGCAATTATTTCAAATGTAATGGCGTACAAAATATGCCAATATTTTAAGGGAAAATCTCAAATAAGGACCTGAAGTGGAGCCATTTTCTCAAAAAAAGGACCTAAAGTGTACACTGTCTCAAATAAGGACCTGGAGTTGCTAACTTACTCTCGATTAAGGACCTGAACTTCTAATTTTATTCACAGCCAGGGGTACTTTTGTCCAAGAACATTGTTGTTTATTTTTTGACTCTATTTCTTCTTTTTTCTTTCTTCATCTTTCTCACTCTCTACATCACCTCCATTATCAGCCCTCCATCGCTCTTTGTGTCATCTCGTTGTATGACCAAGATTGGGTTTTCTTTAACATGAGCCATTACAACGTAGTTTAACTCGTTGAAAATTTTAAATTTCGCTCCTCAAAATGGTTTGTAGACAATTCCACGAAGTCGAAATGAGCTTTCAAAAATAAGTTTTTTTTATTCCAACATTCATCGCAAATTCTAATCTCAAAGCCATAATATGAATATGCTTTTGCTGAGACTCAACTTCTTGTCCAACTCCCAAGCTATGCAACTAATCCCTTTGGCGACGTATTTCTCTCATCTCGAGAGTGCATCAAACTCCACTTATTCCGGGCCTTCTCCCAGCAACTGCAATTTTTTGTGCTGTTTTCGGTCCTACTTGCCAACAATAGAGTAGCAATATCCAAGCATTACCAGATCGTCTTGTTTGACTAACTTATGCCTCTATTCAATTAACACTTGGTGATCAACAATTTCACGCCAAAGAACAATTTTGTTGTATCCGGCGACTATTTCAACCTCGGCAAGAGTTTGCCTCATCAATTTCAAATTTGGGTTTGCCTCTCTTGCGTAAATTCAATCTTTCAAAGATCCCCTTCCCTTTGCAATGCCAATGGCTCCTTTCAACAATCCCTAGTCCGGAGACACCCACTCACACTCTTTCCATTCTCATCGACACAGCTCTTCTCCTCAATCGATACCCCATCTTGAGATTGATCATTAGTCGTATTTGACATCATTAACTGTAGAAATTGTTGTACTTCGTTGCCCCATTGCCGCCATTGACAAGTCCTATTCGAGCTCTTGACCTCATTGACCGCTGCCCCTGATAGAAAATCCAGCATCGTCGTCGTCAGATGGAGGTCAATCCAAGCTTTAGGCTGAGCACAAACGAGTCGAGATTTGATGCATCTTGAGGAACTGAGGATTTTAGTATCCAAGAAGGTGGCCAGTAGCAAATAACTCCAATCTGACTTCTTGTCACTAAGACCAACTACGTGATGACATGAAGCTCACAAGGTCGCTGGTAGGGGCCCTGATTATGGTGTTGAAGAAGGAGGCAATGTAGAGCGAAGGAGGAGGTGTGAGGAAGATGAAGAAAGAAAAAAAAAATCAAAGAAAAAGTGTTCTTGGACAAAACTACCCCAAGCTGTAAATAAGATTCAAAGTTTGGGTCCTTATTTGAGACAAAATTAGCCACTTTGGGTTCTTATTTGATACAGTGTCCACTTTGGGTCCTTTTTTGAGAAGATGAACCAACTTTAGGCCCTTATTTGAGATTTTCCTATATTTTAATGATATGCAACATGCAATTTAATAAACCTAACATGTAAATTATATGTCACGTGATTTTAATTAAATGGCCAATTCCTGATAACGGGTAATAATTAATATGTAACTATACTAAAATGTCACAAATTTTAATTTAATGACCCCGATTGATCAATCTAATTCAATATGACATGCCCATGACATATTTTTTGTTTTTTTAATTAAAATTTGTTGAAAAAAACCCAATTTAAACATGCAATTTAAATTAAGAAAAAGAAATCTAATCTAATCTAGGCAATGTTTTTGTATTTTTTATTTTGAAAATTCGGAATAAATAAATTACTTAATTTATTCATGAAATCTAACCTAAAACAAATAATTTTATCAACAAAAACAATTCGAATTTCTGTCTGATCATTTTTGGATATTTTATACAGAAACAATCAAGTAAAAGATAACTATCCAATGATGCAATCCATAAAGCTTATGTTGTCTGTTTAATTTTGGAAACATAATAAACCAACGATGATATCCAAATAATTAAGGATATTGATGTAAAGTATTCCGTTTAAATTTGGAAACAATTAAATCAATAATCGTATCTAAGTAATTATGAATAAGATGGAAGATTTTTCGCGCTGCCGAATTTCGTAGCTTGTAGTTAAAGATCGAATTGGGACGTTGTTAAGTTAGGAAAGTTTCCTAACTTGCGTGATATTTTAGATTTTGTAGATATACATATATGCTTGAATATTTGACAAAAGTAACAATTATTCAAAATAGGCAGGTATATATTCCAAATCAATTAAAGATAAGACAATTACCTAATTTGAAGATTGGCTTTCCAAATTTGAACTCGAAGTAATCAGATCGGAATCGCAAGAGGGAATTCAACGGCGTGGTCGACGGTGGTGGCGTGGTGTATGGAATGCGGAGTTGGTGCTTGTGGTAGCAGCTCGGCACAGCCATAAGGCAGTAGGCTCACCAGGGAAACTCTGCAGCTGAGGATGGCGAGGACGTTGTGGGGCGGTTCGGTGGTTCGGCAGCAGGGACGTCGTGCTCGACGCGGATCAGCACGGCGTCGAAGCTCGCGGCAAGGGGCTCAGCGTGCGGCGGTGGATCAGAGAGAGAGATCACTAGAGAGTCAGAGCCCCTTTCCTGACCTTTTGTAGACTGTGTAACATGGGATATATGCTCCTCCTCCTCCTTAGTCTGCGGTGAAATTTATTTAAAAGTTTAAAGTGTTTTGCTAAAGGTGTACTTACAGATTTTGCCGACTGCATATTAAAACGTGCTACGATCTTCTCAATATATTTCTTTTGAGATAGACATAAAACTACTGCAGTCCTGTCACGCAAAATCTCCATACCCAAAATTTTTTTTGCAGCACCTAAATCTTTCATCTCAAATTCAGCATTTAATTGCCTCTTCAGCACATCAATATCAGACATATTCTTAGCTGCTATCAGCATGTCATCAACATATAAAAGTAAATAAATCAAAGAACCATTCTCCAATCTCCTATGGTAAACGCAGTTATCCATCTGACTTTTCAAATAGTTTTGACTAGTCATAAAAGCATCAAAACGTTTATACCACTCCTATTCTCAGTTGCAAACATGATCTTCCTTACCCGGCCGTTTGCCTGTAAATCTGCTCCTCCAACTCACGGTGGGGAAAACTAACTCGATAAACGAAGCAACTAAGGCAATTAAAACACGAATAGAAGTATGTCTTACCACGGAGAGAACACCTCATTGTAGTCAATGCCCTCACGTTGTGTATACCCCTTCGCCACAAGTCTCGCCTTATACCTCGCTGCCTCGACACCGGAGTGCCCTCTTTCCGTTTAAAGACCCATTTACTTCCAACAATCTTTTGGCTCTTGGGTACTTTGACCAGCTCGCATGTCTGATTTCGATGGAGTGATTCCATCTCTTCACTCATAGCCCCTAGCCACTACGATGACTCCGAACTAGCCATCGCCTCAGAATAAGACGAAGGCTCATCTGTCTCCACCTCATCACCTATAGTCAATGCATAGGCAATATCTGTATAACTATAACGTACTGGTGATTTAATGTGCATTCTCTGTCTATCTGCGGCTATAGTCTGCTGCGGCTTTGCTGGATGTTCACTATCACCGACTTCAGGAATTGCGGCTTTATCTGCAGTCTCAAATTCTGTTACCTTCGAGGTCTTTAGAGTCTCCACCTGAAGCTCCACCTCACTAATGACACCATGATCTGTCTTCTCTGCTGGTTGTGTCTCATAACTCCTCTGTTGAAGCATTGCAGTCTCGTCGAAGATCACATCTCCGCTGATTAGAAAACCGAGTGATCTGGGATCGGTGCACCACAGTCGGTAGCTTTTCACCCCATGTGCATAACCCAGAAATATGCACTTCTTCGCCCTCGGCTCAAGCTTACCATCACTCGCATGAGCATACGCAGGACATCCGAATATACGTAATCTAGAATAATCAACAGGTTTCCCCGACCATACTTCCTCATGAGTCCTCCACTCGATTGCAGATGATGGAGATCGATTAACCAGGTAATATGACATGTTCACTGCTTTAGCCCAAAATTCCTTGCCAAGTCCTGCATGCGAAAGCATGCATCGAGCTCGCTCAAGCAAAGTTTTGTTCTTTCGTTCTGCCACGCCATTCTGCTATGGTGTCCCAAGTACTGTGCGGTGTCTTACAATACCTTCTTTCTCGCAGAACTCGGTAAAATCTTTACCACAGAACTCCATGCCATTATCAGTTCTCAGGCACTTGATTTATTTATCTGACTGCTTCTCAATCAATGCCTTAAATTTCTTGAACCGATCAAACACTTCATATTTGTGCTTCAGAAAGTAAACCCATACCTTCCTCGAATAATCGTCGATAAATGTTAGCATATATCGGGCACCTCCTTTCGAAGAAACCGAAGACGGGCCCCAGACGTCCGAGTGAATATATTCAACTGGTCGTTTGGTCGAGTGAATAGCTGTAGTAAACTTAACTCAGTACTGCTTCCCATAGATGCAATGCTCACATAAGTCCAGCTTTCCTGTCTTCTGACACTTCAACAACCCCCTTTCACTCAGCATCGTCATACCTACCTCGCTCATGTGCCCTAAACACATATGCCATAATTGAGTCAAGTTAGAGTCTGACTCACCTGATGAAACTGCAGCGGTTCCGGTCACGGTCTCTCCCAGTAGATGATAGAGAGTATTCACTTTCTTCCCTTTCATCACTGTCATGGCACCTCGAGAGATCTTCGCACTCCACTTTCAGCGGTGTACCTACACCCGATGTCATCGAGTGTCCCCGTGAGAAATAAGGTTCTTCTTGAGCTTTGGTACATGCCTCACATCTCGTCCATGTGTGAACCACCCCATCGTGCATCCGGATCCGAATTGTCCCTATCCCTACAGCCTTGCTACATCGCATTATTCCCCAAAAGAACCCTACCACCATTTGCGGCCCGGGTAAGTAGTAAACCAGTTCTTATGAGGCGTCATGTGATAAGAACACCCCGAATCTAGCACCCATTCGTCTCCTAACGAAGTAGCAGTCATACATAAAATAGATTATGTATCACTAGTGCTCCCCTCAGTAACGTTTGCCACTCTGCTTGTGGCATTCTGCTTATCAGCTTTATTCCTCCGCTTAGGACAGTCTCTCCTGATGTGTCCTTCCTCGTGACACTCAAAGCACTTCACGCGTCCCTTGGACTTTCTATGGCGTGATTTTGATCTGCTTTTATCTTTGCTGCTACTAGGCCCTCGATGTTGTTCTCTACCCCGAATCGTCAGTGCTTGTGCTGCTCCTTGTGCCAGACCGTCATCTCACAACTTTTTCTGCCACTCCTTAGAGAATAAGGCGGACTTTACCTCTTCTGAGGTAATTGTAGTACGCCCCTACAACAGTGAATCAGTAAAGTGCTCCCATGACTCTAGTAAAGAGGCTAACAACATCATACCCTGCTCTTCATCATCAAGTATCTTACCGACGTTCTTCAGATCCAACATGAGTTTATTAAATTCATGTAGGTGGGTTCTGATAGACATACCTTCAGTATATCTAAATTGAAACATCTTCTTCAGCATGTACAAGCGATTGTTCAAACCTTTCTTCACATAGAGTGTTTGAAGTTTTGCCCATAATGTCAGCGGCATCCTTCTCATGGTATAATAAATTATCAACAGAAACTTGGTAGACAACGCAGCAAAACTCACAAACCGAGGCACTGGATCAGTGTGTTCTTCGTTGAAAATTCAGCAAAAACCCATGCAACACAAGGAGGACCTGCCAAGAACAAAACACTGGAATGTACAGCAAGAGTTACTTCTTGTTGAGACCAGGAGCAAGTAATTGGATTAACGCCAGTGCTTGCTCGGCATCAAAGAGAACTTGGACGGCCACAAGTGGAGCGATCGATGACGACGATGGCAGGTCATCGGTTTGGGCAACGCGGTTGGGAATAACTTGTCGGAGAACCATAATGCAATAGCTCGAGCACTCGCTGGATCGTTGTTGAGATTAGGACTTCAACTTCGTGGTTTTGCCTGTAGCCTGCGGGCGATGGTGGCGTTGTGGGAAAGCCTAACGTTCTGTGGGTTCAGCCGAAATATACCACGGAAAATTGTCGGAATCTTCGCTGGTGCTGGTTGGCGTCGAGGCAAGGCGAAGCCGGAACGGGATATCTCGGCCAAGGCTTGGTCGCTCTCTCTTTCTTTTCTCACGTGTATGTGCTCTGACATTATGATTTTGCCGACCTCGAATTATGAGGCATAATCATATATTTATAATGCTTTCCTAAGTTTAACCTCAATTTCATGGGTTTATTCTAGGCCTTATCAAGATAATGGGCTGAATTAGCTTAAGACCATCATTAATTAACTCTCACGGGTTAGATTAAATTAAGCTCAATTTGGCTTGTCCCTCATGTGATTTTTGGCTACCTTGCCTCTCTCTCCCTAGCTAAGTCAAAAAATTGGCCCCTTTTGGGGGCTCAATTTGTTGAATTTTAAGCTTAAAACCATTTGCTGTCGATCCAACACTAATATGACTAATGAAATAAACCATATAGTAAATGCTCCTAAAATTATGTGCTATGCGAATTAACTCTAAATTTTTTATTTAAGGTGAAAGATTAATCTCTAATTTTTTATATAATTAAGTACTAAATGATTAGTCAAAACTTTAGGTGTCAACACATCCAACATAACGTATAATAAAAATAAGAGTTAATAATACTTAAGGGATAAAAATTATTTAAAAAAAAAAGACCAATGATTGAGTTGAATTAAATAGTACTAGTTATTGATGAAGGCAATTTTTTTGTAAAATACGACGAAAAAGATTTTTGGAAAGTGTAGAGTATATGTATACATGCACACACAAATAACATTCAATTATTTCCCAAATTATGTATATTACTTTTGAATGCTATTTCTTTTATAATTTTGCCATTATTGTAAATGTTTTAACTCTGAAAATACTATTTTTTATGGAAGTTGGTCGTGCAAATACAGAGAAGCAGTTTTAATAAATATATTACGTATAAAAACCACCCGAAGCTTGTGCAGATATACCAGACTCACCAGTAGAGCTATTATATATAGGTTAATACTCGCCTCGACCCACCTCGGCGAAAAATCCTCGACATACTGCCTCAGAATCTAACGCCAAAATCAATCCCTAGGCCCGAGCTCTGGTTCAAGGATCATCAACTGGGGTCCAACCTAAAGTGCAAGATGTTGATAAACTTTATCTCAGGAAGAGGCAAAAAGATAATATGTTTGAGAGTGCTAGTAGGTTCATGAAGAAGTCTGCTGTTTTTCCTTTTCCAGCATATAAATCTGTTTGATCGAGCTGCTCTCCGGCGCCGATGCCAGGCCCGAAATCATCATCGGACAGTTAAAAAGGAAAGGACAAGTGGGGTGCCGTATGATGATCCTGACAGGGTAAACAGCATTAATCGATGGAGAGGATCCTAATCCGTCGGATAAGTACTCTAAAATTAAGAAATGTTCATGAAAATGGTGAATTCAAGAGGGGACATCTGTCTTGGAGGATCTTGCTGATCAATCTTAGCCTTAACTGATGGCTTTTTATTGCATAGAAGACCAAGTAGTCCTTGGAGTGAAAGGCTAAAGCAAGCAAGCGTCAAATCTGGATGAAAGGATTTTCTTACCTCAACTATCCACTCACATGAAGTGAAAACCGAGTGTCAGCATGCACGTGACAGCAGAACTCAGGGTTTCTTGCTTTTATGGAAAAAGTTACACCATGGGCCACCACCACAAAGCTTTTCCAAGCAGGAAAAGAGAGCGAAGCAATGGAAAAGTATTTTCCCAATGAGGTGCTTCCCACTTATTAGCTCGCCTTTAAGAAAGAAGAAGTCAAAAGTAACAGACAAAGCTTTAGCTAGTAATACAGAGAAAGCACTAAACTTCTCATTCAATTCATGTTCGAATGAAGCTGAGAGATTTTGAATGAAGAGAGCAAGTTGAACGTAGCAGAGAAACAATCGAGGCCATGTCCAAGGTAGCACCCGCACTCTGCTTTGTGATCTTGCAGTTTCTGCCTTCTTGTTGGTCACAATCCAAGTCCGCAACATACATCGTCCACATGGACACTCTATCCATGCCAAAAGTGTTCTCTGACCAGCGCAGTTGGTACTTGGCCACTCTTTCTTCTATATCAGAGGGTGGAGCAACATCAAATCCTCTCGATAAGCTCGTCTACACTTACGGTAGCTCGGTCCACGGCTTCAGCGCGACTCTCTCCAGGCCGGAGCTTGAATCTCTCAAGAGATCCCCTCACTATGTATCCTCCACCCGTGACCGCCCCCTCAAGCTCCACACTACGCACACTCCCAGCTTTCTCGGACTGAACTCTGTCTCCGGTGCTTGGCCTGCTTCCGAGTATGGCAATGATGTAATAATTGGGTTCGTGGACACCGGGATTTGGCCGGAGAGCGCGAGCTTCCACGACAACGGGATCCCTGCAATTCCCTCAAGATGGAAAGGATCGTGTGTCTCTGGCGGCGACTTCAACGCCTCCTTGTGCAACAAGAAAATCATTGGAGCCCGGTTTTACCACCGGGGCCTAGTAGCAAACAATCCCAAAGCAAGTAAAGTTTCAAAGGACTCGGCACGCGACACTGTTGGCCATGGGACACATACTTCTTCAACGGCTGCTGGCAATTGGGTGAGAGGCGCATCTTATTTCGGTTATGCTCCTGGAACCGCTGTAGGAATGGCGCCGAAATGCCGAATCGCCATCTACAAAGCAGTGTGGAAACACGGGGTGTATGCTTCAGACGTTATTGCAGCCATAGATCAGGCCATAGAGGACGGAGTCGACATACTGTCTCTATCCATGGGCTTTAGCTCAGGTGATGCCAGTTCGCTCGGGCAAGATCCGATCGCAGCGGCGACTTTTGCTGCTATCAAAAGGGGGGTTCTTGTGGTGGCATCAGCTGGGAATGACGGGCCACTTCACTGGACATTAGTCAACGGTGCGCCATGGCTATTCACCGTGGGCGCAAGCACCGTAGACAGAGAATTCCTTGGAACTTTGACATTGGGAAACGGTGTCCGGATCGACTTCTCAACCTTATACCCTGGGAAATATTTCTCTAGCCAACTTCCTATCACGCTCATGGACGCTTGCGACAACATCCAGAAATTAGAGAGATTTCGGGACAACGTGATTGTGTGCGTCGCCAAACTTATTAGCATCGGTGAACAATTCGAAAACGTGTTATCTGCTAGAGTGTCCGCAGCTGTTTTCATTTCTAGCGTCTACTCATCAGAATTCTACACCAGAAGTTCATTTCCAGCTGCATTCGTTGGCGTACAAGCGGGGCAGGCCTTAATAGACTACATCAGTAAGAGCAATGATCCCAGAGGAAGGCTTGAATTCCGAAAAACCGAGCTAGGAAAAAAGCCAGCCCCACGCGTGGAAGGGTACAGCTCGAGGGGGCCGTACTCGAGCTGCCCTGACATCCAGAAACCCGATGTCATTGCCCCGGGAACACTAGTGTTGGCATCTTGGACTCCAAAAAGTTCTGTTGCCAAGGTTGGATCGGGCCGCCTTTTGTTTAGCGATTACAATCTCATGACCGGCACGTCGATGGCTGCTCCCCATGTGGCGGGTGTGGCGGCCCTAATAAAGGCGGCGCATCCAACATGGACACCTGCGGCCGTGCGGTCCGCACTCATGACCACGGCCTATGCCCTGGACAACACCAGGAGCCCCATAAAAGACGCCGCAAACTTCGACCTGCCAGCCAGCCCGCTCGCTGCGGGATCGGGCCACATCGACCCAAACAAGGCCCTCGACCCCGGGTTGGTCTACGACTTGCAGGCCGAGGACTATCTAAACCTTCTCTGCGCGATGAAGTACAGTCGGAAGAAGATCAAGATCATCGCAAAGTCCAGCCACAGCTGCGGAGACGCCTCCAACTCCTCTCTCTCCAGCTTCAATTACCCATCTTTCATTGCCCTCTTTGGTGATAGTGAAGCTGGTTCTGGAACTGTGGTGAGAGAGTTCAGGAGGGAGGTGACCAATGTTGGGGAAGACCAATCCAGCTATAGTGCTAGAGTGGTTGGCATGGAGGGGTGGAAGGTGAGAGTGGACCCACCAAGGTTGGTGTTTAGGCAAAGGAATGAGAAAAAGAGGTACAAGCTCACTGTTGAAGGGCCAAGGGTGTTGAGAGATGGGTTGGTCCATGGTTCTTTGAGTTGGGTGGATGATAAGGGAAAATACATTGTGCGGAGTCCCATTGTGGCCACAAGCCTAGTTCAGGAATCCCCTTGAAGGGCATTAACCGTAACTACATAAGTATGAATGGTCTATATCGAAATGAAGCATAATTTTGTGCCATTCAATTGATACTTCATTTGGTTTCTGTGTATTTTCAACCCTTTAAATTAAATTTGATCATCCAGATTCGAATTAAGATAGGATAGGATAAGGTGAAATTAGAAATTTTCCAAATATCCTCTAGATTATAGAACATTCTATTATATGTTTACTGCAATATAGGATAGGATTGAAATTTTTTCAAAAAAAAAATACAGTGTCGTGTCCAACTCCTTTGGCCTCCACCCTGCCACTTCCAAATCTCCCCATAGAGGCCCAAGTCTGCCGTCCTCCTGACCGGCTTCGTTGAGGTTGCCGTTGTCTATGCCACCCCCATGCGAGGGTGGCTAGGGCCTGTCAACGTCACAGAGATGGAGAGATATTGCTCGACAAGAATGATCTGTGTTGCAGATGGATGAAGAAACATAAGAGACTGTGCAAGCATGAATTATTCGCTGCTTACTGTGAAGGTAATCATTTTGCTTTGTTTAGCTTATTCACGAGTCTCCAGAGTGATGATCACCTAGGTATTTTGTAATTGCTAGCCTTTTTTTTTTTTTTTTTTTTTTTGGGTGCATGGAGTAAAATGTTGCCTCAAGACTGTTACCAGTCATTTTCCTCCCACTTAGATGGAAGAAGAAGTGAAGACAAAAGAACGGAAACAGCAACAAGAGCAGTGAAGGCGCGGACCAGATCGACTTCATCCTCGGCTGCTGGAAGACGATTGGCACTGTTCAATAGCGACGACAATGGCACGGTGGTCAAAAGCAACTACGATTAACTGTCATGGCGGTAGTTCACACGCATAGACCTGTTAAACAGGTAGGCTGGTTGGGTTTGGATTGAGTTATAAATTGTCTAACTCAAATTGACCCATTAACCCATTTATGATCAATTTATGCATACTGTAAATTTTTTTACTCATACCCATCCCATTCATATTATTAAAACATTTCCATATTTAACTCAATTTAGGATCAATTATTCTCATGATTTTTTTAAAGATTTGTATTGCTAAAATGCTTCCAAATCTAGGAAAGCCTTTTTATGATTTTTTTTTTTAAAAATGGTATTGCTAAAACGTTTTTTTTTCAATACAAATTTAGTACATAATTTTTAAATTTTTTTAAAAAAATTGGGGCTCTGTTTTTTTCTTGAATTTTCTTTTAGGAAGTCATTTAATATGAAAATATAATATTTTTTTATGTTTGCTTAAAATTTGAAAATATATTTAAAAATTAAATATGATTGGATTTTCCTCAATACATTCCTTTTAATATTTTATTAATTTTTTTAAAAAAATAAAATTTTTAATTACTTTATATTTTATGTTTAAAAAATAAAATTTTAAATTTTTTAATCGAATTTTTAATTTTTAATTTTTTTCTTTTTTTTTTTTTTTCCTTCTTCTTCGACTGGTCGCCGATAATAGCCGGCAAGGCTCAAGCTCATCCGATTTTAATGAGGTCTTGGTCTCGCTAGATTAGCGACCTCAAGCTTGCCTGAGGCCAACAAGCTCAAGCCTTGCCAAACTTCAACAAGGTTTTGGCCTTGCCAGACAAGTGAGCTCGTCCCTTGCCTAGCCAATCATCACTGTTGCCATGGCCAAGCACCAGCAAAGGAAGATGGAATAAGGAAGAAGAAAGAAAAAAATAATTTCAATTTTTGAAAAATATTTTTTAAGGCTGAAGAGGGAGAGAGAGTGTAGGTGAGCCTAGTGGGTTGAAAATGGATTTTAAACTCAATTTATTTAAAACTCATTTATTTTAGCCTTTAAGTTCAAAACCCATTTAAAATAGACTCTTCAAAATTGAGTGACCCATTTATGTTTTAATTGGGTCATATATGGGTTTAAGAACTATTATGATAGGTCTACGTGGTGGCCGGCGGCACCATATCCACATGCATCATTCCATCACTCCATCGTCGGAAAATAACGTAGTTCATTTGTGCTTCTTGTTTTGTTAAGTTATTTTTTAATTCATTTATCCAATCAGATTTATCCTACCCTTGTCCCAAATTTCTTATATAGTATTTCATCTGGGATTCAGGAGGATGTTGCCAAACATCAGATTTGATAATTTGTTATCCTATATGCACTCAAATCCAGATTATCAAACATAAGCTTAAATTTTATATCTTGGATTCGCTAGATTCTTTGACAATAAAAGCTTTTGGCCCATCAAAATTTTAGGAGACCAGTTTTGAAGAGGTCCAAAGATCAAACCAAACAAAATTTATGATCAGCCCATATCCCACCTTAAATCTGAATATGACTAAGAAATTAAAAAAGTAGAGGAAGACCAAGTGAAACACTAACACTATTGTCTCTAGCGTTCCAGTGGGTCTGAATGATACTTTATAGCTTGCCCCGATTTGAAACGATACCCTAGCAAGATGTGGCATTTGGGAAATTCTTGGAAGTTGTTGCCACGGGAAATTCTTGGAAGTTGTTTTCCACATCTTTCAAAACTATCCAAAATATTCATCTCAGGAAGTGGAGACACCTGAAATGGCTTGTGACTCACTCGGTCTGTTTGTCTTTTAATATCACAAATGAATTAGTTTATGGCATTCTTATACTTATTTATACATTTTGATGACTGTAGCCGAGTGGTGGGGATTCTTATAGAGATTAATGTCTAGAATTGAAGAGCTCTGCAGCTAGGGTTTTGAGTTTGACTTGTAGCTCTTATGGATGTGAACGCAATTGAAGTGCGTCTGAGGTGGTGAGGTATTAGTTCTATTATTTTCTATGAGAAATCTATTAGGTTTGCTTCTTTGGAAAGGGAAGAAATCGTTAGCACCAAATGAAAGTGAGTGATTTAGCTTTTGTGATGTATAACTCGTAAGTTGAGACGACAAGAGGACAGAAATGCTCAAATGAGTTGGAATGGTTATAATTTGGAAGATTTCCCATCCAATGATGAGTGGGTAAGTGAGAAGGAAAGTCCGGTTCCTCCACATAAAATAAAGTGGTCAGAAACAAAGTGGACAACATTCATATGTCATATACAACAACAAAAATATTGAATCATTTGCACTAAGCACTTGAACCTCTTTTCACAAATCAGAAACAAATGAAACCCGTGCGACGCATGGGCCTTTCACTAGTATCCAAGAAATGGCATAAGACTTCAAGAGCGTCACTATATGACATTGTGAACCATTTTTCCTATTTCGAGAAATTGCAAAAAAAAAAAAAAAGACCTTCAAAACACTTTTTCTCTTGGCCGAATGGAAACAGGGTTAAGAACCCATCAAGGGCAATGTACCGTTTAACTAAAGATTACTTAAGGGAGAAAAGTTCCCACGGTTTCGGTTCCCTACAATATTATCAACAAAAAATTTATATTTGGGCCGCTCACTTGGGTTTTAAGCCTGCATTTTCCCCAGTCCATGTGGTTGTGGGATATTCTATTTTTGAGGTTATCTTAACTAAAACCGACTTCTCTCATGGTAAAAAAAAAAAAAAAAAAAAACACGCCCTTACCTAGAGATAGGGTCTATATATGTAGATGCTCCACTCCTCAGGATATATTATATAGGCGCAATATGATCAGTTGGTTATACCATATTAACTGTGGCATTAATAGATAAAATGTGTTTTTTCAATCAAGTTTATCTTGTGTTCGCTCCACTTTCATCGAAGAAAATGAAATGTGTGCTTTTTAAATTTAGTTTACCTTGTGTTCGCTACACTTTGATCCGAGAAAATGGAAAAAGAAAAAAATATCTACTTTTTTAATAGCTAAAAATATCATTTTTTTTTTTATTTATTGTTTTCCTCTTAGTGCGTAGTGCCAGTCCATTGGCTGCAGCTGGGCAAATATTAATGAAGTGCTGGTCCCAAGAAAGTGCTGTAGAAATTAGTGATAGCTCCTTCCATTATAGGCCTAATGAAATAAGTGCAAAGATAGGTTGGGAATAGAACCTGGGCCTCGGTTTGCTGCCGCTTGAACTTTACCCCGCTCATCTGAATGGACAGAATCGCCTTAAGGACGCATGTCTTAGCAAAATAAACATAGAATTAGGGCGTCGTTTATCGGAGGGAAAAAATATTTTGCAAATCAGTTTTTGAGCTTTCGTGCCTTTGGGTATTGAAAATGATCAGAACGGATATTTATGATCAAGGGAAAATATGCCTGAAAAGAGAAAAACAATTTCCTAAAAAAATTATTTCCCGTAAAGCAATTTTAAGTTCTTCCTCATTTCACTGAAAACTTCATGATAAAAGAAAATAGTTCATTTTCATTTATTTGATAATTTAGTAAAAGTAATATTCTTCTTACTAGGAGTAAAAGTTGTTTATCCCAATTTAAGCTTGTCTTTTTTTTCACTCCATAAAAAGCGATTTTCACAAATCGTTTAAATTTTTGTCATTTAAATACACTGATGATTTGAAACAAAAATGAGAGAATTACCCATGAAAGACCTTATTAGTTAGGGGCAACGCCAAAAAAAGAAAACCTATGCGCTATTGATCAAATCAGTGGACTTTAATCCGGTTCAATTTTGGTCACCGCACTCTTTGCAGCAAAACAACCTAAGTCCTTCAACTCAATTTGGCGTAACTAGCATATGATGCGATAATCCAACTTATATTGGAACTAACATTTGCTAATATGCTATTGATGCGTACAACCTTGCCAGCTAAATTTAAAGAAATATTGGAAAAAGGGTAATCTACCATCTCTCAACCATAGTCGAGGACCTGTGGCCGCGTGAGAGTCGGCCACTCTTGCAGAGATCCCATGAGTGTCGTTAGCCTTGTCAATGAAGCTCATTTTCCCCTCCCACAAGGGTTATCAGCCTTGCCGGTGAAACTCGTTGTCCTCTCACTTTTTCAATTTTGTTCATTTTTTTTCATTTCAATAAAAAAAAATCAGTTGAGGTCGCTATCAACATGTGTTACGAATAATTCCACATGGTTTGGCTGAATTATCACGTTAAGTGCTAACCGAACAAAATTGAATCGAGCGACTAGATGGGTCCACGTCGAAGACCAATGGAGTACCAAATTGAGTAAATCAAACTTCAGAAGGATCAAACAACAGAATCTACTTTTGGCGTTGTCCAAAGCTTTTTACCTCTTGCAAATACTTCTTTTGTAAGTCAAGTAACATGAAAGGCATCTGGTAAAAACTTGAAAAGCCTTTTTCACACATCATCTATGAGATTCCAACGCAAAGTCCAATGAATCATACTCCATTCGGTCAAATGAGGGGCAAAAGCTTGCTTTATTGAAATATTTAATGATTCATTTATCTATATATTTATTTATTTTGTCCCAAACTTTAGTGAATTTACTCTTAAAAAAATACAGGGAGCAATGAATGCTTTTATGCGCGGAATCGCACAAAAGCATGATGCTCATCTGGAATTGGTGGTGGGCTGAGTAACATGGGGAAAGCCTTTTTGACCTTCTGAATTCGGGAACGGACATCGCCTCTGGTCATGCCTGATTTTATACTCATTATCACATTAAAGAACCGAAAAGGTCATTCATGTCTCCAACTTGCCTCCTCCACCACTGCTTCGGTCCGGCAATCGTGCCCAATTTGCTCGATCCCCATATCATTTTGTAGGACAAAAAAAGGCAGCAACAAAAAATATCACCATCAAAATCAACTTTGCTTGAATTGGCGAGACATGGAAGTTTGGTTATTATTTAGGTAAGTTGGAGATAAGGATATCATAAATACCATAACTTTCGTAAGGCGTTCACTTTGATGACAACTTTTTCAAAAATGTTTACCTTAAGTGTTCATGAATTTTAATGTTGTGTCAGATTTTTCGGCATTCAAAATGATCAATCAACAAATTGTGACCCAAGTATAAATAATTTTCAAAAGTTATGGCGCCAATATGATTTTTAAAAAGCATTAACCATAGGTGTCATCAATTTTAATTTTGCCGCGGACTTTTCGACACTTAAGTGATCGGTTCAAAAGTTATGACATCAATATGGACGATTTTAAAATTATTATACAAGATGAGCTATGGACAATTTATGGCACCAAGAGAGCATTATATAAAAGTTATAATACTTATATTGTCCTTATCTCGGTAAAGTTGTGTTTGAAGAACCTGAATTTCTTGTACAAAACAACTTGAGTTAAACATGAGAATCCTTAGAGATTTCAATTAAAGCTCTGTTCTTTCACAAGAAAATTTCTAATAGTGGCTTGAAGTATAGTCGTTTTCTCTATGTATGTATGTATGTATGTATGTATGTATGTATGATGTGTCTAGAGTAAATCTTATTTCAAATAAGATCTTTGAGTGGACAAATTCATCTTGAATAAGGATCCAAACTAGCTAACCGGCCAATTTATTTTTGCAGCTAGAGCGGGGCAATTTTTGTCTAAAATTCACATATGGGTAAAGACAAGAGTATCATCCGAAACCCAAACACCCCTCGATCGAATTTTGATCAAATGGTTCTTCGCGGATTCTTCCATTCTCCATCTTACAACCCCGCTCCCTCGACTCTCCATGATCCTCGATTCTCGACATGGCCCCTCCATAGTTTCAATACCTAAGCAAGAGCTACGAAGATATATTCTTGTAGCAAATTCCATGTAAGATTAAAAAAAAAAAAAATTGAAGAAGAAAAACCCTAGAGGCAACTTGCTTGAGTCCGAGACCTTGGACTCTGAATTTTCTTCTTTTTTTTTGGGGGGGGGGGGGGTTGGTCGATGACTCTGAATTCAAAGCAATGGAGAGTGATGGGGACATCCTCAAATCGGGATAGGATTCAAAAGGTGGCATCAATTAAAATCCCGAATCCTTCGACACCATAATAAATTCGCCTCCCTCCTCCTCTCCTTTTCCAGTAAAAAAGGCAGCAAGTCCTGTCCGCGCCTAATGCTGCCAAACCAAAAACCCAACTTGCGCTTCCCGCCATCCTAGGCGCCGAAGAAAGAGAGGAAAAAAAACAGGAATCACTACGGTCGACTTGACTGCTTTTTTAAGACACTCAGCAACGAAGCGAAGCATCAAAATTAGCAAGCTCGCAGCTCGCGATTTTTCCTCGCCATGCGTGCTTCAATGGATAATCTTTTGATTTTTACAGGTAAAGGGCAAGTTTGTAATTTTATTTTTACGAGGAAATAAAATTGAAGACGGTATGTAATGTAAATTGTAAAAGATAGTTAAAACAAGAAAGAAGTCGCCTTCATGAAATCCCAACTGCTTCGCTGCAATCGATGCGAACTGTTTCCGAGCGAAAGCGGCGAACTCCCCACATGAGAGGGTCGCCAATCGATGGAAAAAGATGCAGAGCATTCGGTCCAACTTGCGCAACCGAATTGCGGCCGCGAAAAAGATGTGTGTTTTTCTTTTTTTTAATCTTTCATTGCATCAAAGGAAGTGTCTGTCTCTCTCTACATCTCTCTCCTCTGTAATAATGGAATCAATATTCACAGTCGCCGAAACGGAAAAAAGATAAAGGAATCAATTGAATCAGGACCCCCGGATTGACCCCCAAAAAAAGAAAAGAATCATCCAAGAAGACTCTGCTCTGTCTGTGCTCTGTTCTAGCAAAGCTCACTCTGCTTTTGGAAGTGGAACGATTCTGATCATCGAACCGTCACCCAATCCTCGGAATGTTCCCAATTCGGCCTCCCCTGGCTCGCCAACTCCCCAATCCGATCGGTCGCCGACGAAGAACCCACCGAGACCTCCAAGGCAGAGTGCTCTGTAACGGAGGACGGATCAGAATCCACCTCAGAGGAGGGCCAAAGCGAGCCCGAGCCCGACTCCCGACTCCTTCCTGAAAGTTGCAACGAAACCCAGTCTTGGAAATCGAAGTGGCACCTCGGAGAGGAATCCGCAAATTCGTCGACTCCGCAATCTCTTACGACCTCCTCGTCGTTGTGGACGCGGTCGAGGGCAAGGAAGGGGTGCTTCAAGAGCATACGGGCGGTCCACCTCTTTTTCGGGTTCTTTGCGAAGCACTTCATCAAGAAGTCCTTCCCCTGCTCCGACAATCCCTCGGGAATCTCCGGGATTTCGTCTCCGACCCCGATTCTGATCATAAGGGCGTACGCGTTCGACTCGGCCCGCGACCCCCACGCCGGCCTTCCCGTCGCCATCTCCACCACCGCGCACCCGAGCGCCCACACGTCCGAGGGCGGCTCGTACTCGTTGCAGTTCACGGACTCTGGCGCCATATACATGGGCGTCCCCCGCCACTCGACCCCGCCCTGTTTCCCGCCCTTCGACAACCGGTCGCCCGCTCTCTTCGCCAGGCCGAAATCGGCGATCTTGGCTTCGTCGCCACCGTCGGGGAACACGAGGATGTTCTGGAGCTTGACGTCGCAGTGGACGAACCCTCTGGAGTGGACGAACTCCAGGCCCTCCAGGATGGACCTCGCGTGGCGTCTGATCTCGGGCTCCGAGAGGGGCTTCCCCCGGGACTTCATGCTGTCGGCGAGGCTGCCGCCGGCGGCGTACTCGAGGAGGACGTTGTAGAGCTCCTCGCCGCCGCGCTCGGCGGTGAGCGAGTCGCCGAAGCAGCGGACGATCCGCGGGCAGTCGCCGAGCTCGCGCAGGACCCGCCTCTCGTGCCTGAGGGAGGAAGACAGGGCCGCGTCGCAGGACTTGACGGCCATCAGCGGAGGGAGGCCAGAGGGGCAGGCCTCGGCGGGCGCCGCGAGGTGGACGGTGGCGAAGCCGCCGTGGCCAATCTCTTTGCCACGGACCCAATCCATGGCTTCGCGCGAATCTTGAAGGGTTTTGCAGGGTTTTGAGAGAAGTTTTTCAGAGAGAGGGCGGGCGATTTTGCGCGCTCTGTCTGCGCGGGTTTTGGCTTTTTGGTTGGCGAGGAAGAATGATGAAACAGAGGAGCCGCTGGCACGCGGTTTTTATACTGACGAGGAAAGGGTGGAGATCTTTTTTTTTTTTTTTTAAATATATATTATATTTTATTTATATATTTGCATTTTTTCAATCTTTTTTTTTTTTTTTTAATAAGATAAGGGCGTTTTCATTCATTCTTCTCGCTTGGATTGGATTGGGCACGTGAAAGACCAGTGCTTCTTGAAGGAGGGAAGACCCAGACGAGTTTCCTCATGCAGCGCAACCGTCGCGCCAAAAAAAATTAAAAAATGATTGACGTATAATAGCTTTAATAATATTTTAAGATAACTTATTAGCCAAAATTCAAAGATAATACTAAGCATCACTCAAGTATGAACATGTTTTTCAATTCATACATATAACGTGGGTTTTTAAAAAAAAATGATTTTGATGCGACAAATTGGAGAGAATTATTTAAATTAGGAGGCCCATTAATGTATCCGGTAGGAATTTACCATATGACCTATAGTTTACAGATTTTGTATTTAATTTTAGTATTAGGGATGAATACCAATCCGGGGTAGGTCTTGGAATCACATTGGACCAACTTTACGTGGTCTATTCTAGTTTAATTTACCAACTTATTACCAGTCTAGTTCTTGGTTCTTGATGTGAAACTGGATTAAGAAACATTTTCTATTTTGTAATTCATTTTGTATATCTAATGAGTGAATTTTTTTTTAATAACTTTTGTTTTAGATACATATTGTTTTAATGAAGAGATTGTTATCAATAAATGAAGTTTGCAAGATGAAGTGAAAAGTAATTCAATGTGGTCTTCTATTGATTGTTTTAGATTAGTAAATAGCAAATTTAATTAAATATTATTGTTAAGTGATTAACTATGTTATTTTTTTCAGGTGGTAACAATTTTGAGCAATTTTTTTTTTTTTTATGTATGAATGAGCAATAAAGTTATATAATTAATTTTTATATTATGTTTTCAAATTTGTTATTGTTCATTTTATTTTATATTCATCATTTTTATTGATTGTTACTTTTGGTGAATAGAGATTTCTATTTTTACTTTAACTTTTATATTGCTTAACTAAGCGATAAGTTGGACATTTCCCAATTACTTTATATTCATCTTTGTTTTATATCATACTTCTTGTCATTTTGTTAGTTTACTATGTTGTTGTAACTACTATTTATCTTGGTTATAAATAAGGTGATGTTTTACTAAAATTTATTCTTTAAAGGAATACAAAATGAAACAAAAAAAAAAAATTTGGCCAGTTAACAAAGTAAACCCTAGAACCGGACTGAACCGACAAAGTTGACCAAGTGTATAGAGTATGCTTCAGGTTACAAGTCTGAAACCTACTCACCTTTTAATTGCTCAATTTGAAATAGCTCACCCATACTTAGTATCTCTAATGTAACTCATCAACACGTGAATGATAATGTTTAAATAGGTTTCATCAAGTGATGTGCTTCAAATTTTTGTGTGTAATACATCTTGTCGAGCATCTCTTGGCTTCACGTGAATCCAACCCATCAAGATCGGGTGACTATTGCAGAGATCCAAGATACATGTCGGATCAAATCATTGACAGCTCGATAAACAGTTGAATTCAAATAAGAACTTTTGATTGCGTATGATTAGCTCTGTTCGTCGCGTTCTCTATCAAACCGAGTCTATGGAGTATTGATCGAAGCACGTCCAAAGTATCTTATTGCAGGAAACACGAAACCAGAAATCGCTGAGCAAGAAACATGATTGCCCAACTGGCTATTGACTGAAAGTGAACTAAGAAAGCATGTTCCACAAGTTGGCAACTCTCTCGGCACATGACCCAGAGCAGCGGCAGTGCCTCAGATTCAGTGACTCCACTCAAAACCATCTTGAAGTTAGCTGTTGTTACTTATTACACACTCCCCCATCACTCTTGGCACTACCACATAAATTAAATGAAATTAAATAAATTAGAAATCGATAAATATCCCATCAGATGCAACCTTTGTCGCAGAATAGCAACAACATTAATATAGACATATAAATTTATTTTTCTCCTACAACTTGACATATTATACTTGTGATTTAAGGAGGTTTGAGGGGCCCCACGTAGGGTTAGATGAATAAAAAGAAGAAAACTGTAGGCTACCGCAGATTTGCTGATCTATTTGATTGGCCTCCGCCTTCGCATTGCTGTCATGACATGCATATAGTTTGGAGCACATGATGAAGCTGGCTGTCTAGCAAGACTGATTTTTTTGTACTTTATTCATAAAGAAAATTAGATTGAGAGTAGACCGGCTAAACAAATAAATTGAGTCGGATTTGGGTTGGGTTATAAATGGTCTGACCCAAATTGACCTATTACCCCGTTTATGACTCATTTATGCGTAATGTAAACTTTTTTTACTCATACTTAACCCGACCCAACCCATATTGCTAAAACACTTACATATTTAACTCAATTTAGGAAAATTTATTCACATGATTGTTTTTAAAGATTATATTGTAAAAATATTTCCAAATTTATGAAAGCTTGTTTCTTATGATTTTTATTTTTTTTAAAAAAAATTATATTGCTAAAACACTTTCATTCAATACAAATCTAGTCGATAATTTTTATATTTTAAAAAAAAATAAGGCTCCATTTTTTCTTGAAAATTGTTTTTTAGGAAGTCATTTTCTATGAAAATGTAATATATTTTTGCGTTTACTTGAAATTTGAAAATAAATTAAAAAATATTTCCACCGTTTGGTATGAAAAATTTGATTTGATCATCCTCTATGCATTCCTTTTTACATTTTTTATTTTTTAAAAATCGGTTTTTTAATTTTTTTTTTTTTAAATTTTGTTTTGGTTTTTTTTCTCTTTCGACCAATGAGGCTCGAGCTCATCCAATTCCGGTGAGCTTAAGCCTCACCACAAGAGGCTCCACCGAGCCAAAGGTCAACGAGTTCAAGTTTTGCTAGCTGGTGAGCTCGAGCCTCGCCTACGCCAGACCTTGGCAAGCTGGAACTTCCTAGGCCTTAGGTGAGATCATCCCTCACCTAGTTGGCTATCGCAATTGTCGTGTCTGGCCACCAACCAAGGAAGATGGAAGATGGAAGAAGGAAAAAGAAAGAAAGAAAAAAAACAAATGAAAGAAAAAAATGGAAAGGAAAAAAGAAAAGAAAAAGAAAAGAAAAATAATTTTGATTTTTTACAATTATTTTTATAAGACTGAAGAGGTAGAGAGAGTGTGAGTGGCCTGGTGGGTTGAAAATGGGTTTTAAACTCAACCGACACATTTATTTTAGCTTCTAAATTTAAAACCCAATTAAGGTAGGTTCTTTAAAATTGAGTGACCATTTTAAATGGGTTATATATGAGTTTAATGTCTATTTTTGATAGGTCTAATTGGAAGTGAGTTTTTTTATGACTTTAGACAACTAAAAGAGGACACAGACCTTGTGATGAGCTAACAAAAACTTCAAATGATAGGGAAGATAGTCCCACGTTAGGTCGATTATTCTCGGATCTATGGAATATCCACAAAATCTTATGAACTCGAAGGCACAAGAGTCAACATAGCTAAACATGGAATTATTTATATTAGGGTGAGAAATTAAATATTTGTCCAGGGTTTAGTGCATTTGCATGATTGGACTTGGAGGGCTTTTTTTTTTTTTAATAATTTATTCTATAAGAAGTAAACACACCAGATTGAGATGATTAAGTAGTTTCCAACAACGTTGCAAAGCTAATTAAAGGACTAGGGGTGATCGGGTTCGGGGTGGGTAGGGTCTAGACCTGACTCTGTATCCGACCCTGTTATAACCGGTTCCCCTTTTTTAAACCCCATACCCAACCCTGTTTGTATTGAACCCTGTACTCGACCCACCCTATTTTTCCGATCCAGTTCCAGGGTCAACCCTGTTTCCACTGAACCTATTTTGCAATTTCCTGATATCCTATATGACTTCGAATTTTATATTAATACGCGAGAAAATAACGTAATCCTTCTAATTTATATTGAAATATTAAGCAACTATAATAAATAAATACATGAACTTTTTGACTAAACGAAAAATTAAGGATTCACAGGGCTAATTATAATAAATAAAATCATAAGGCAAAAAATTAGCAACAAACATGGATCTAATATTAATCTTATTTCCACAAATTGCTACATGAATAACTCTTCCTATAAAAGAGAAATTAGGAGAACCAATCCATGTGATTCATAAGAATTTGGCAGTGACGAATATCGTCCGTCCGTCAGACGGTGCGAGAGAGAGTCGGTGAGGGAGGAAAGCAAGTGAGGAAGAAGAATGACAAAGGAGGAGTGCCGTGCATGTTTGAGAGAGTCAAAAGGAAAAACGTTGTGTGATTGCGGGAGTAAGAATAGAAATCGGGAGAAAAAAAGAGTTTTGGACCTCTACTTACAAAACCGGTTTGAGAACCGGTTCCAAAACCGGTCTAAGAACCGATTTCCGAGTGGGTAATCACTCGAAACCTATTTCCGAACCGGTTTAAACCAGTTCCGAATTTTGGGAACCGGTTCCTGGACCGGTTTCAACGGGAACCGGTTTTTGGACCGGTTTCAATGGGAACCGGTTCCCGACCCTATTTTTCGAGTGGGCCGGTCCGGGAACCGGGTATACCCGGTCCGGTTGCACACCCCTATAAAAGACCAACCTTGGCTCTTGATTTTGAAACCCTTGAACTGGTCTTATACCTCTTATACCTTATTGAAAAAATGATTTTATTAACAAGGGTTTTCAAAACACTTTTTAAGCTACGAATTAAGGGAATTTCACAATTTACAATGAATTGATTATTTTCATGTGATGTACAATCACCATCAATGCCTTGAAAATTGAGTTTTATTTTTTTTTTCAAATAAAGTACACTTCTAAAGCACCCCATGGGCATCCATTACAAAATCATGAAAAAATAACAAGTTGCGATTGAGATCTACGAAGTTAATTCGTAAGAAGTTGACTAACAATAAATTACTTAAGGCAAGCTACTATATCTATGACCTTTTCTTGCTTGGTGAATGACAATAGCGGCTAGCACTAAAATAACAAGACGCTTGCAATCAAAATGATCAAGTTGTGTAATAACTTCTGCCCATTTTTATGCAAGTTTGTGATTGCTGCGCCACCGAAAGCAAGTTGGAGTAAAGTCGGAATGATCCCTATGCTTGATAACACAAGCCAAACTCACACCAATACAACGGCAAACGGACTTTGAACCGGCCATTTCAGTTTGGATCTGGTTCCAATCGTAATGGATTTGACTTTGGGTTACGATTTTTCAAAACTGGAACCTAAGGGCGAGTTACGAAAGCGCCGGACTTCTCTTCGTTGTGTTTTTGGGCGGACCGAAAACAGGACTTCTCTTCCTTGAACTGACCATCCTTCTGAAAATCACGTTGCCTTTGTTCACACACGACGGGCACGAGACAATGGGGGTGCTCTTTGTTGACTTTTTTCATTTTCCCTTTGCATTTACCACAACCCAACTTCGTTTGGATCGTCTCTTTGAATTTTGCTATATCCGTCATCGCTGACCTCATTTCAGTCTTATATTCCCTTCAGACTAGATCAGCATAGCCACGGGAATTTAGTTGCAGGCAAAAATTACTCCTAAACCTAATTATAGTTACGGCGATGAACATGTCAAGTAAAAACACGGATTTTTCCCTTTTTAAGAAAAGAAAACAAAATTCGGAGCATATGCTGGTGGAAAATGTCATAGCCACCAAACTCAAAATGACCGGAACAACTCGCATGTGCGATTGACTCTCAGATACGAACTTTCAAAGAGGGAGACCGAGCAGGTTCAACAACAAGAGGAAGACGTGATGACCCTATTGACTGATTTTTTTCTTATTTGCCAATTGATTACTTTTACTTATATATTTACATGTGATCTTTGGTTAAATGGCACGGTCAAGGAGGGGGGGGGGGTTTTAGTGCATTCACGCACATTACCATTGTATCTTTGACCAACCATTCTCACCCACTATTATCTGAATTACATCCTAATTATTGGTTTGGACAAATTAATTGATTAAATAGACATGGGAAAAGAATGGCTTAATCAATTTTTTTAATGGTTAGTTTCGGCTAGCCAGAAATCTTCATGCCCTACCCCCCAACCAAAAAAAAAAAAAAAAAAAAAAGGATTTGGAAAGCTTTTTCAACAAAAAATAAAAATAAATAAACCCAATAAATTTTGTTACTCGAACCAATTTCACAAATTAGCCTTGTTTAGATTTGAATATTTTATTTTAAAAATTAAAAAGAAATGTTAATGTTTAACTTGTCGGTAACCATCTCCCAAAAAAAAAATATTAGCCATAGTCTGAAAAGTAAGAGGATACCGATAATGTCATAAATATAATCACTCATCGATTGGGTTCAAATTGACCTGAAAATTTGGTGACATCAATACCAAACTAAATTTCAGTGTTTTCGTTATCCTTCACATTGAAATCAGATGGCCTAAAAACGTGACTTTCGCATTTTGACTTTTGATTTTCGTTTGAACGGGGGATATAAACGTGAACCGCCCCTATTTTCAATTTATTGCCCATGTGAAAATGATGACGATGTAAGTTAACAAATTCCCCATATGTTCAGGGCTCCTAGTCTTAGGAAAAGTCGAAACAAGTGTTCATGTGGGTCAACTGGATTGAGTTGATCCATATTAGTGGAGTTAATACAAGTAGAAGATCAACCAATTGGAGCAAAAAACGAATCTTTTTTTTTTAAATAAATTTTACTTTGTTTCCATGTGCAAGTGGAAGTGGAAACCCTAACATCTCCCCATTTTAATCTGGATGACCGACCAAAAAAAAAAATCCGGATGAACGATGGACCTCAAAAAAAAAAAAAAAAAGCATATCGCTTGACAGACCTTGACTTAATTTATTGAACCCTCAATATGTTAATCCTAATCAAGGATCTCAGTCCGTTTTGTCGCTCTCTGCTAAGCATCACTCAAGACAAGCCCGAACATTTTTAGCAAGGAGGTGGGATTGGACAAACGGATCTTTATTGAATCCGCTGTGTTACCTAGAAAATATTATTATTATTATCTAGTGCATTAAAAACTTGTGCATCCTCGAGCGATCCTTTATATTTTCTTAAATATTTCCTGAAATTCGATCACCGATTAAGATTTAACGTGGATTAATAAAAGTTACAAATTCTGGCCGCCTTCTCTTCCTCCCTCGGGCACGAGAGGCATGTCCAAGGTGAACTCGGCCAGTGCCCACTGAGCTCATAGAATTTTCATCGATAAAATTCTCAAACTTGCAAATAATGCAATCAAACTCTCCAACTTGAATTTTCCCCAATCGAGGCTGATTCCAGCAAGTGGAAGCCAGCATATTTGTCGATGCCGGCCGGATGCCACCCCGAGCGATCAATTTTGGGACGACACGAATGGTCAATTCAAGCAAATTTTCAGATGGCCCCTTCTTCATCCCCTCCGCGGGAGGCACGGGCTGACGAAACAGAAGTCGGGCGCACCTCTCTGGTCAAAGATGCCCAAAAGGTCGGAAGAGATGTGTGGGGAATCAAACGAAGGGAGAGAATCTTCGTTTCTTCCCCGAGGAGGAGGAGCCCGTGCAAAAAGACAAGATGGCAACTTGCCGACCGTCGCCATCGAAGCGAAGTGGCTCCGCCGTCAACTTCCCTCTTTTTAACCCATTTTTACGGGGCACCGAAAGGCCAGAGGCCAAGGCAAAACCAACGGCCAGCAGAAGGCCGCCCCTCGCATCATCCTCCTCGTCAGCATCAAAGATCCTTAAAAAAAACCGCGGGACCCACGCCCCCCACTTGGTCACCCGCGAGGCAAATGGGGTCCCACGCCCCGCAGAAACTGGCGATCTCCGATGGCGACCCCGACAGTAGCCGAACTCCCGCAGCCAATACAGAGCAGAGCACCGCGGGCAAAAGATTCACCCGCCGCCCGATCTGGCGGATCGGCCCGCGCCGAATCGCACGGCTGGCACAGCGATAACTCCCCACGGCGGGTGGGCCACCACTTCGGGGCCTGGTGGCGGCGGGTCCCACGGAGGCTGCATGCATTGCATTTGCGTTTGGGGTGACGGCAGGGGAGCCCTCGCCGTCGATCGCATCTGGTTGGTGGTGGCCATCTCCATATCGACTGGCTGCACGTTTGGTGGTGGTCTTCCCTTTTCGTTGCTTTCAGGAAATTGACCGGTTCGTTCGTTTGGCCCATATATATTATCAGAACCGGTGTCGAGTCCACGACATCAGTTCCATCAGGCATTATAAAAAAAATCTCGGGTTCGTGACGGATTTCTATGGTTCGTCAGATGTGTCGAAGGAAATAACTCCACCCGCCACCCGGATTTTGGAAAGGACCAAATCCAGATTGTCGTTTAGGATTTCGCATCTCCCACGCCCCTTTCTACTTGGCTTAGCTCATTCACAACGTAATGGATGGATGGGACCAGGGAGATGGATGGGATTTGATAAGGACCAGGAAGATGGTCGCACGTCTCGACTTCGCTAGTGTCCATTCTTTGGAAGGATACATGTGCTTTAATTAGTACCATCTTTGTATTTAACGTCGTACTTATATTTGTATCTATCCAGGCGTATCACATTGAATTGATTTGCAAATCAACTTCATTCTAGCGGGTATGGAAAACAAGATGTCATTGGTACTAGTCTAATTGAAAATTCCATGCATCTATTTTTTAATAAATAGTTAATACAATAAAACTTCAAATTAGTACATGGGTGACATACGAAAGGTAAAATTACAAATTAGTATACTCATCAACTGTCACGTGTAATATAATTTAATGGTAAAATTTAACGAAAACTAATAAAGGTAAATTTATTGCAAATATATTAGTATGGGGTTTTCTATTGTAAAAAAATTTAGTCTTTTGTAAAATTGTCACAAGTGTACTAATTTGATATTGATATTAACTCTTTAATAAATAAGACTTTAGAAGTCTAGATATATGTTTTTGGTAGAAAATAAGAGATGCTACTACATAATCTTTTGCTAGGGAAGATCATCGAAAGAGAGTTCAAGCCAAGCCCATCTGCAATATCCAACTAAAATTAGAGTGACTAAAATCTTGAGTCAATGAACTAACTAAAATCTACTCTATATCATTTCGAAATTATCATGTTCTGACTTCTCCAACACTTTTTCAACGGCATCTTAACAATCTCCTCCTAGGCATCTGAATCCATGTTTCCCTCAACACCATCTATTTTTAACATGAAACTCCACATCGTTGGTATGTGTTGTAGCAACTGTCATAGCAAATTTGAGGCCACTTCACTTTAGTTGCCTCTTTTAGATTAACTATAATGGCAATTTTCACTTGAAATTGTGTTGACCATGAGATGTGCGGTAGAAACTCGATACATCTTAGAAGATTATCAAGAGAAAGCTCAAGTCTAAACTCTTCAATGTATCTAATTAAATTCACCTTCACTTAAAATCTTAAAGATAATAAGTATCAGCCAATCATAATATATTAACTGCTACACATTACGCTAGATTTTTGATGTAGGACTTTTTTTACCCTATTAAAACTTGCACTCTAAAACATAACGTGAAGAAAACCTCTAAGAAAATGTGAGAGACACTAAAAATGTATTAAAACAGGTTTACTAAGTGATGTGACAAAGTATAATTGGTTATTTAAATTAGTACTCTTTTATGTATTCGGAAGAAATCTGCCATACGACCTATAGTTGACCAATTTTATATTGGGATAATTATCCAAAAAATCTTAAAATTATTGTATAATAGTTAATTAGTCAAAAACTATTCAATTTGACTAATTTATGTCCTTCATCGATTGCCGACAATCATCAAGGCTAGCAAGCAATGAAGGAAGAAGGAATAAAAATAAAATAAAATAAAGTAAAAATGCAGATTTTTAAAATAAATTAGAAAAATTGTCAATATTTGTGCTAGCCAAATTATGTTAAATGGTTAGTGCTGATTAGACTACCATGTCAATAATTTTCGATCATAGACTATAGTAAAAAATCATAAAAAAATTTTAGGATTAAAAGAATCAAAACCAACTCTTCTTCCCCTTTCTCTTCTTCTTCTTCTTCTCTTTTCTTTTTCTTCATCGACCGCCATCCTGCGCCGCCGTCTGCCGGTCACCGGCAAAGAAGAAGAAGAAGAAGAAGAAAGGAAAAAGAAAAAAAAAAAAAAAAAAGGAAAAATTAAAAAAAAAAAAAAAAAAAAGGAAAAAATAAAAAGAAAAATGAAGAAGAGAAAAGGAAAATGAAAAAAATGAAAAAAAAAAAATGAAAAATGAAAAAGAAAAAAATTATTTAAAAATTAAAAGAAATTGATTTAGAACAGAATCAATGAAATCGATACCAAACGCAATTTACATTCCAAAATAAAAAATTTTGGACAAATTAAAAAAATTTAGAATTGAATTCGTTGTCGTATAATAGGTTTTGGTATTTTTAGACAATTTTTCCCTAATATGACTCATATGAAATTCATGATGCTAGAGTACACTAAAATGGAGATATGTGCTATTACAGACCGTAAACAATGCAAGTGTAAATACAAAAAGAGCCAATCTCTTTTTAAGTTTTGCTATAGATAAACCTGTAATTGAAAATTCAATTGGCGAGTTATTCTTAATTGGGAAAATTATCATTATTTTTGTTAAGTACGGTTCACAAATATATCTCGGAAGCATTTGTTGATAAATTAAAAAGGAAGTCGTCTTGGACCCCTGAAAAGCAATTTGGGTCCAGCTTCAGTAGGTAGACTTTTCCACGATGAGTCAAGCAACCGGCTTGTAGGTTTTGGGTGTGCCTTTCGTCAAAAAGCTGAACATTGGGATATTCTTTTAAACATCAAACTGGCAATCTCTCGAGGCATTCCCAAAATTATTGTGGAGATGGACTCGCAAGCAGCAATTATACAACTTCATAAAACATCCGTTTTGACAATATGCACATCTTTTGATAAGGAAATTGTTGAGGTAAGTCAAACAAGTCATAATTCTTTGTATTCTTAAGAAAGTAAATTCATGTGCAGATTGGTTGACAAATTGGACCATTCAGTTAAACACGACTTGATAGGAGATCAATTTGGTTTAAGTGTTCTTAGGAATCGGACCTTACCCCTTTTCTTCCTTAAAAAAAAGTAGTGGTCTTCATAAAATCATAATTGATTAATCTGATTTTGAGCAAAGACAGCACTCCCACATGAGAGTCGCCGATCATCTAAAAAAGGGCAGAGCATTCGATCCAACTTTGCTCAACTAAAATTGCTGCCGCAAAAAAGACATGATCTTTATTTTCATTGCTTCAAAAGAAAATATCCTGTCACAGGTTTTCAGGTTGGTTTTAGGTTCCAACAGGTTTTTTTTTTTCATTTTTATTTTAAAAAACAGAAATGAACGCAATAATTATAAACAAGCTTGTCAAGGAAAACTATCAACAGAAGAAAAGAAATTCTTAACAAAGAATTATAGCAAGTCTTTTTATATGTGTGTTTTTTAGAACAGACCCAAACATATTCACTGGAGGTTTCCAGAAGGAATAGCCAATGATGAGTGCAAGGTACGAGCAATAGGAGGCCCCGGAAGGAAATCTTGGAGTTGCTCGAACAAAACGATTCTAGAAAAGAGAGATAAATAGGTCAATAAATGTTGAGTAGTGCTTTAATTTTCCTTTCTTATAGTAGTCTTGAAGCACGGATTAACCTCCCTTTCTGAAAATGCAGCACTAGACACGGGCAACACACGATCAGACCAGAAAACGATCCGAGATTGTTACTTCCAACACCCTGATCGTGGCAACGTCTATGAAACACCTCTGTCTAGGTAAGGCCCAAAGGACGTCAACTATAAAAGAGCAAACTAGAAATGAAACACCACAATGAACCCATTTATTTCAATACAACTCATATAATGATACCGATAATTTAGTTCATTGCTACTCTTTATACTATACATGCTAAACATGAATAATTACAATTACTGGAACTTCCAAGAATCGAACGTCTATAAAGAGAGTGGCCACTATTAACTCCTTTATACACTGAAAACTGCAAAAAGAATCAGACAAAAAGAAAATTATCAACCCCAATAAAGATGAGCGAAACGTAGAGGCCATTAAAAAAAATTCAGGCATGGTATCATCATAAACCTCATCTAAACCGACAAGCAACAGATGCAAACAAAAGATGCTCAACAGTTCATCCTTTTTCACAACTCAGTCTGTCCCTATTCCTCTTATGTCTTCACTATAATCCTACATGTACACCTTCTGCTATTGGCAAATCATCAATCTAATGTTTAAAGCTTCTGAAAAATCATCTCATAGTCTAATCAACTAACACTCTGACGCAGTCCCAGCTTCACACTCCTCTCTTCCGAACGAATCACATAGGGTGCACAAAAAAGCGACACTGAATCCAAACGCACTTCGCGAAAGGAACACTAGTGGCCACACTAAATTCGAAGATCGAAAAGGCGCTGAGTTTGCGCGGTTTTCTAGGAAACTAAACGAAGATTTCGAAATCAATCGTGAAGAAAGCACGAAAAGAAAAAGAAAAGAGAGAGAGGCGCCTCCAAACCTCCAAGAGGTTCAATCGTGAATGAATGATGGAGAGAGGGGGCAGTAGAGATTACCGACAGGAAAGGCGGCAGAGAGAAGCTCCTCGAGTCCCTGAAACCTAAATTCCACACTTCGCAAGAAACTGAATGAGAAAGAGAAATAAAAAATCCACGTGAAAGCACAGAAGACACAACATGCACAGTAGAGAGAGAGAGAGAGAGAGAGAGAGAGAGCTGCGACAGAGCCGTGTCGAATGCTGCAAGGAGAATAAGACGAAGCGGCGGGGCGTCGTCAAGGGAGTCAAGGACAAGGTATGGAGGAGTCAAGGGACAGGGGTTGGGCGAAGAAGGATAAACAAATTGAAGACTTGAAGTATAATTAGGCGGGGCGTCGTCAAGGGAGTCAAGGACAAGGTATGGAGGAGTCAAGGGACCCCTACTAGATATAACGGGTTTTTTTTTTTTTAATCTAGGCTCATTAATAAATCTTTTGATTCGACAAATTAGTGGGAATTAATGAATCCGTGTGACCTATGGTTTATGGATTTTGTATTCAATTTTAGTATCGAGGGTGAACACCAATCCAAGGTTGGCCTTGGAATCTCACTGGACTGATTCTACGTGGTCGTTTCTAGTTCAATTCACTAGCTATTACCATTCTAATTCCCGATTCTTGATGCAAAATCAAACTAAGAAACATTATTTATTTTGTAATTCATTTTGTATTTCTAACAAGTGAAATTTTTTAATAATATTTTCCTTTAAGATACAGATTGTTTTGATGAAGAGATTGTCATCAATAAATGAAGTTTGCGAGTTGAAGTGGAAAGTATTGCAGTGTGGCTTTCTATTGATTGTTTTAGATTAGTACATAGCAAATTTAATTAAAAACTATTGTTAAGTGATTAACTATGTTTTTTTCTTCTTCTTTTTTCCGGTTGTTACGATTTTAAGTGATTTTTTTAATGTAAGAATGAGGAAAAATTTTATATAATTAATGTTTTATATTATTATTTGAACTTTTTATTGTTTATTTTATTTTAAATTTTCATCTTTTATGGATTGTTACTTTTGGCAAATGGAAATTTCTATTTTTACTTTAACTTTCAAATTGCTTAACTAAGGGATGAGTTGAGCATTTCTCAATTACTTTATATTTCTCTTTGTTTTATACCATACTTCTTGTCGTTTTGTTAGTTTGCTATTTTATTGTAACTGCTATTTGTCTATGTTATAAATATGGTAACGTTTTACTGAAATTTATCTTTTAAAGGAATATAAAAATGAAACTTAAAAGAAGAAAGAAGAAGAAGAAGTTGGCCGGTTGTCAAGGTAAACCTTGAAACCAGGCTGAACCAAGAAAGTTGATGAAGGTGTGTAGATAAGTTCTAAACTGTAGATAAGTTCTAGGCTACAAATTTGGAACCTACTCAACTTATTTGTTCAATCTGAAATAGCTCATCTCTACTTATTATCTCCAATGTGACTTATCAACATGTGAATGATAATTCTAGAAATAATAAAAGGGGTGCACATTAGTAAGTCATGGACAAAATCTCATTGGATGTTTGAATAGGTTTGACCAAGTGATGTGCTTCAAATTTTTTGTATGTAAAGCATCTTGTCGAGCATCTCTTGCCTTCATGTGAATCCAACCCATCAAGATTGAGTGACTGTTGCTGAATCCAAGATATATACCGGATCAAATCATTGAAAACTCAATAAGCAGTTGAATTCAAATAAGAACATTCGATTGTATATGATTAGTTCTATTTATCATATCTTCTATCATACTGAGTCTTATTCAATATTGATCGAAGCGTATCGAAAGTATCTTCTCCGTGCAGGAAACGTAAAACTAGAAATCGCTGAGCAAGAAACATGATTGCCCAACTGGCTATTGACTGAAAGTGAACTAAGAAAGCATGTTCCACAAGTTGGCGACTCTCTCGGCACATGACCCAGAGCAGCAGCAGCGCCTCGAAGTCAGTGACTCGACTCACCACCATCTTGAATTTAGCTGTTGCTATTTATTACGCCCCCGTCACTCTTGGCAATATCACATAAATTAAATGAAATCATTAAATAAATGAATAGATAAAAAAAATCGATAAATATCTCAGCCTCTTTTATGCAACTTTTGTCGCAGAATAGCAACAACATACAAATAGACATATATATATATATATATATATATATATAATTTGTTTTTCTCCTACAACTTGACATATTATACTTGTGATTTAAGAAGGCTTGAGGGGCCCCACTTAGGTTTAGATGAAGAAGAAGAAGAAAACTGTAGGCTACCGCAGATTTGCTGGTCTAATTTATTAGCCCGCCTTCCCATTGCTGTCATGACAAGCAGATCGTATGGAGCACGTGATGAAGCTGGATTTCTTGGAATAGCAAGATTGATTGTTTGAGCTTTATTCAAGGGGAAAATAGATTGGAAGTGAGTTTTCTATGACTTTTGACAGCTAAAAGAGGATACAGATCTTGTGATGAGCTAACAAATTTTTCATGTAGTTGATTCTCAAATGACACAGAAGAAAAATCCACGTTGCATAGATTATTTCTCGGATCTATGGAATATCCACTAAATCTTATGAACTCGATAGCACACGAGTCAACATAGCGTAAATACGGAATTATTTATATTAGGGTGAGAAATTAAATATTTGTCCAAGGTTTAGCGCATTTACATGATTGGACATGGAGGGCTTTTTTTTATCTTTATTCAATGAGAAGTGGACACTCTGAATCGAGATGATTAAGTAGTTTTCAACCATGTTGCAAAGCTAACTGAAGAACCGATCTTGGTTCTCGACTTTGAAAACCCTTGAACCAGTCTTATACCTCTTATACCTTATTGAAAAAGGATTAAAGGGCTCCTAAGACACTTTTTAAGCAACAAATTAAGGGAATTTCACAATTTACAATGAACTGATTATTCTCATGTGATGCACAATCACTATCAATGCCTTGAAAATTGAGTTTTTTTCAACTAAAATACACTTCTAAAACACCCCAGGGGCAATCATTACAAAATCATGAAAAAATAACAAGTTGTGATTGAGAGGTACGAGGTTAATTCGTGCCAGTTGACTAACAAGAAATTACTTAACACAAGCTACATAAAATAATATATCTATGACCTTTTCTTGCTTAGTAAAATGACAAGAGTGGCTAGCATTAAAATAATAGGACACTTGTGATCTGAATGTTTGAGTTGCGGCATAACTTCTATTCATTTTTATGCGGGTCTGTGATAGCTACACCACCGAATGCGAGTTGGAGTACAGTCGGAGTGACTCCTATGCTCAATAACACGACAACCGCACACCAGTACAACAGGAAATGGACTTTGAACCGACCATTTCAATTTGGATCTGGTTCCAAGCATAATGGGTTCGACTTTTAGTCCCGATTTTTTGGAAACCAGAACCTAAGGGTAAGTTACAAAAGTTCTGTACTTCTCTTTATTGTGTTTTTGGGCAGATCGAAAACAGGACTTCTCTTCCTTGAATTGACCATCCTTTTGAACATCAGGTTGCCTCTGTTCACACACGACGGGCACGAAACAACGGGGTACTCTTCGTTGACCTTTTTTTTCATTTTCGCTCTGTGTTGACCAGGACCCAATTTCATTAGGGTCGTCTCCTTGACTTTTGCTATATTCGCCATTGCTCACCTCATTTCGGTCTTAAATTCCCTCCAAGCAGAGGCACTTACGATTTCGGGGCATTTACAAGATTAGTCGCAGGCGAAAATTACTCCTGATAGAAATTTATCTAATTATAGTTATGAGGATGAACATGTCAAGTAAAAGCACGAATTTTCCCTTTTTAAGAAAAGAAAACAAAATTCGGAGCATATGCTCGTGGAAAATGTCAAAGACACCAAACTCGAAATGACCAGAACAACTTGCATGTGCGATTGCCTATCGCATACGAACTTTCAAAGAGGGAGACCAAGCAGGTTCAACAACAAGAGGAAAACTTGATAAACCTATTGACTGATTTTTTTTTTTCGTTATTTTCCAATTTGTTACTTTTATTTTATATATTTTTAGTATTGTACGTGTGATCTCTTGGATAAATGGCATGGTCGGGGGGTGTTGTGCATTCTCACACATTATTATCATTATGCATTTTACCAACCATTCTCACTCACTGTTATCTGAATTACATCCTAAATATCGGTTGGTTAAATTAATTAACTAAATGACATGGGGGAAAATAATGGCTTAATCCAGTTTTTTAATGGTTAGTGTCGGCTGGCCAGGAATCTTCATGACTTGGTTCAATTGAAAGCCGATCAACCATCCCCAAAATTTGCGGATTTGGAAACGCTTTTTCAATAAAAAGAAAAAAATAAATCCAGCAAAGTTTCTAAATCGAACCAATTTCAAAAATTAGATTGCTTTCGATTTAAATATTTTATTCGAAAAATTAAAAAGAAATTTTGATGTTTAATTTGTTGGCTCCGCCTTTTGACCGAGTATTCTTAAATGTGGAGGAAAAAAGAACCATCTCCCGGGAAAATATTAGCCATAGTCTAAAAGGCAAGGATATACCAATGATACCATAAAGATAATGGGCTCATCGGTTTGAATTGAATTGACTTGCAAATTTGGTAAAATCAACACCAAACTAAATCAGTATTTTCGCCGTCCTTCACATTGAAATCGGATGACCTAAGAAACTCGGCTTGCGCCTTTTGACATTTGATTTTCGTTTGTACACAGTAAAAACTTGAACCGCCCCTTATTTTCAACTGACTGTCCAAGTGAAAATGACAACGTTTCCTCGGATGTTCAGGGCACCTAGTCTTAGGAAAAGTTGAAACAAGTGTTCATGTGGGTCAGATGGATTGAGTTGATCCATATTAGTGGGATTAATAAAAGTAGTAGATCACCCAATTGAAGCAAAAAACAAAACTTTTTTTATATTAATTTTACTTTGTTTCCTTGTGCAAGTGGAAGTGGAAATCCTAACATCTCCCCCATTTTAATCTAAATTAGAACGAAGGACTTCAAAAAAAAAAAAAAAGCATATCGCTTTACAGTCCCTGACTTAATCCATTGAACCATCAATACATTAATAATATTCAAGGATCTTAATCCGTTTTATCGCTACTCTGCTAAGCATCATTCAAGACAAGCTTGAACATTTTAGCAAGAAGGTCGGATCGGACAAACGGATCTTTATCAAATTCGCTGTGTTACCCAAAAAAGATTATCATTATTATTATCTAGTTAGTGCATTGAAAACTCATGCATGCTCGAGCAATCCTTTATATTGTCTTACATATTTCTTGAAATATGATCACTAATTAAAATTTAACGTGGATTAATGAAAGTTAGAAATTCCACCCTTCCCTCCGGCCGTCCTCTCTTCCTCCTTTGAGCACGAGAGGCATGTCCAGAGTGAACTCAGCGAGTGCCCACTGATCTTACAGAATTTCCATCGATATAATTCTCGAACTCGTAAATAATGCAGTCGAAAGCTTCAACTCAAGTTTTTCCCAGTCAAGGCTGATTCCCAGCAAGTGGAAGCCAGCATATTTGTCAATGCCGGCCGGATGCCACCTTGAGCAATCAATTTGGGACGACACGGATGGTCGATTCAAGCAAATTTTCAGATGGCTCTTCTTCAGGCGCGGGTTGAATATAGAAGTCGGGCGCACCTTTCCGGTCAAAGATGCCCAAAAGCTCGGAAGAGACGTGGTGGGGGAATCAAACGAAGGGAGAATCTTCTTTCCTTCCCCGAAGACGAGGAGGCCACGCAAAAAGACAAGATGGCAACTCGCCGACTGTCGCCGTCAAAGCGAAGCGTCTCCGCCGTCCCGCTGTAGCCTCGAGCAGCCCTCCTTTTCTTACCCATTCTTACGGGGCACCGAAAGGCCAGAGGCGAAAAACACGACTGCATCATCGTCCTCGTCACCATCGAAATCCTCCGACGCATAAAGAGATCGGAGGAAAAGAAAAAGATTCCCCCGCAAAAATCACGGGACCCGCGCCACCACTTGGGCAACCTGCACGGCAACTGCGGGTCCCACGCCGCCGCCGAAACTGGCGATGCCCTAGTCGCGACCTCCGACAGTAGCCGAACTCCCGCGACCAATACGGAGCAGAGCAGAGCAGAGCAGAGCACCGCCGGCGAAAGATTCATTCACCGCCCGATCTGGCGGATCGCACGTCCCGCGCCGAATCGGACGGCTGGCACAAGATAACTCCCCGGCGGTGGGCCCACCCACTTCGAAATAGAGAACTGATCCTGTCCGTTCGGGGCTCGGTGGTGGTGCTGTTGGGGGGGCGAGGCTGCATCCATTGCATATCGACTGGCTGCACGTCTGGCGGAGGTCTTCCCTTTCAGTTGCCCTCGAGAAATTGACTGGTTCGTTCGTTTGGCCGATATATATATATATATATATTTTAAGAACCGATGTCGAGTCCACGACATCAATTCGATACGACATAAAAAAAAATCTCGGGTTCGCGACGGGTTTGTATGGTTCGTCAGATATGTCGAAGGAAATAATTCCCCGCATCTGCCGGATTTCGGGAAGGACCAAATTGAGATTGTCGTTTAGGTTTCGAATGTCCCATGCCCCTTTCTAATTGTCTTGGCTCATTCATGATGTAATGCACTCGGAAATAAAATAAAATAACCGTAAGGATTCATTCAACGAGATGGATGGGACTTGCTAAGGACCTTGACGATGGTAGCATGTTTCGACTTTGCTAGTTTCCATTCTTTGGAAGGATACTACCATCCCAAAGACCGACCAGATTGAACACGTACTTTAATTGGTACCCTCTTTATATTTAATGTCGTACTTATATTTGTATCTTTTGAGGCATATCAAATTGAATTGATTTGCAAATCAACTTCATTCTAGTGGGCATGGAAAATAAGATGTAATTGGTGCTAGTGTAATCGATAATTCCACCCACCAATTTTTTAATAAACGATTAATATTACAAAAAACCCCAAATTGGTACATTTACGACATAGAAAATAAAATTACAGGTTGGTAGACTCATCAACCGTCATGTGTCATCCAATATAACTGTAAAATTCAACGAAAATTAACGAATGACAAATTTATCATAGTTATACTAATTTGGGATTTTTTGTGGTAAAATTTTTTTGGTAAAATTGTCACAAGTGTACTAATTTAAAATTTTTCGTGATATTAACCCTTTAATAAATAAGACTTTAGTGAATCTAGAGATATATTTTTGGTAGAAAGTAAGAGATGCTACTACATAATCTTTTGCTAGGGAAGATCACCAAAAGAGAGTTCAAGTTGAGCCCATCCGTAATATCCAACTGAAATTGGAGTGGCTAAAATCTTAAGTTAATGAACTAACTAAGATATGCTCTATGTCATTTTGAATTTATCACGTTGCACTTCTCCAACACTTTCCTCAGCGACGTTTTAACAATCTACTCCTAGGCACACTTCTCTAAATCCATGTTTCCCTCAACACCATCTTATTTTAACATGAAGCTCCACATTGTCGCTATGTGTTGCAACAACCATCATGGCAAACTCAAGGCCACTTTGCTTTAGTTGCCTCTTTTAGATTAACTATAATGGCAATTTTCACTTGAAATTGCGTTGATCATGAGATGTGCAGTAGAAACTCGATGCATTCATCTAAGAAGATTATCAAGTGAAAGCTCGAAAACTCTTGAACGTATCTAATTAGATTCACCTTCACTTTCAACCTAAAGATAATACGTATGAGCCAATCATAATATATTAACTACTACACATTCCTATTAAAACTTGCACTCTAAGACATAACCTGAAGAAAACCTCTAAGAAAATGTGAGAGATACTAAAACATATATTAAAGTAGGTTTACTAAGTGATGTGACAAAGTGTAATTGGTTATTTAAATCAATAGACTCTTTTAAGTATCTGGAAGGAATTTGCCATACGACCTATAGTTTACCAATTTTTCATTGGGATAATTGGCCAAAAAATTTTAAACCCATTGTACAATAGTTAATTAGTCATATAATATTTAGTTTGTCTAATTTATGTCCTTCATCAGTTGCCAACAATCATCAAGGCTAGCGAGCGGTTGAGGAAGAAGGAAGAAAAAGAAAAAAAAAATGCCAAATTTTTTAAATAAAATTATAAAAATTGTCAACATTGTGCTAGCCATACCATGTAAATTGGCTAGTGTTGACTAAACTACCATGTCAATGATTTTCGATCATGGATTACAATGAAAAATCATCAAAAAGTTTAGGATTAAATTGACCAAATTGAATTGAATTGGTTGTCGTATAATAGATTTTGTTATTTTTAGACAATTTTTCCCTAATATGACTCATATGAAATTCATGATGCTAGAGTACACTAAAATGGAGATATTTGCTATTAAAGACCGTAAACAATGCAAGTGTAAATACAAAAAGCGCCAATCTCATTTTTAGTTTTGCTATAGATAAACCTGTAATTGAAAATTCAATTGGCGAGTCATTCTTAATTGGGCAAATTATCATTATTTTTGTCATGTACGGTTCACAAATATATCTCGGAAGCATTTGTCGATAAATTAAAAAGGAAGTTGTCTTGGACCCCTAAAAGGCAATCTGGGTCCAGCTCCAGTAGGTAGACTTCTCTTTGATGAGTCAAGCATTGAGTGTGCCCTTTGCTAAAAGCTGAACGTTGGGATATTCTTTTGAGCATCAAACTGGCATTCTCGCTAGGTATTCCCAAAATTATTGTGGAGGTGGACTCGCAAGCAGTAATTACACAACTTCATAAACCAAACCATCCGTTTTGGCGATATCCACATCTTTCAAATCAGGAAATTGTTGAGGTACTTCAAACAAGTCAGACTTCTTTGTACTCTTAAGAAAGGAAATTCATGTGTGGATTGGTTGACAAATTGGACCACTTAGTTAAACATCGCTTGACAGGAGATCGATTTGGTTTAAGCTTTCTTAGGAATCGGACCTTACCCCATTTCTTCCTAACAAAGAAAAAAGTAGTGGTCCTCGTAAAATCGTAATGGATCAATCTGGTTCCGAGCAAAGACGGCACTCCCACATGAGGGTCGCCAATCATCTAAAAAAGTGCAGGGCATTCAATCCAACTTTGCACAACTAAAATTGCTGCCGCAAAAAAGATATGATTTTTCATTGTCATTGCATCAAAAAGAAAGTATCTTGTCTCTCTGTACATCTCTCTTCTGTAATGACCGAATCGATAATCACGGTCGCCGAAAAGGAAAAAGAAAAAGATTGGATTGAATCAGAACCCTCGGATTGAACAAAAGGAAATCATCCAAGACTCTGCTCTGTTCTTAGCTTAGGCTGACTCAGCTTTCGGAACTGGGACAATTCCCATCATCTCACGGTCACCCAACCCTCGGAATGTTCCCAATTAGGCCTCTCCTGGCTCGCCAACTTGCCAATCCGATCAGTCACCGATGAAGAATCCGGCGAGATCTCCAGCGCAGCGTGCTCTGTAGCGAATGACGGATCAGAATCCATCTCCGAGGAGGGAGAAGGCGAGCCGGATTCCCATGTCGTTCTTGAACATCGCGTCGAAACCGAGTCTTGGAAATCGAAGTGGCACCTAGGAGAGGGATCCGCGAATTCGACTCTGCAATCTCTTACAACCTCGTTGTCGTGGACGCAGTCGAGGGCAAGGAAGGGGTGCTCCAAGAGCATACGGGCGGTCCACCTCTTCTTCGGGTTCTTTGCGAAGCACTTCATCAAGAAGTCCTTCCCCTGCTCCGACAATCCCTCTGGAATCTCCGGGATTTCTTCTCCGGCCCCGATTCTGATCATAAGGGCGTACGCGTTCGACTTGGCCCGCGACCCCCATGCCGGCCTCCCCGTTGCCATCTCCACCACCGCGCACCCGAGCGCCCACACGTCCGACGGCGGCTCGTACTCGTTGTCGTTCACCGACTCGGGCGCCATGTACATCGGCGTCCCCCGCAACTCGAACCCGCCCTGTTTCCCGCCCTTCGCCGACTGCTCGCCCGCTCTCTTCGCGAGGCCGAAGTCGGCGATCTTGACTTCGTCGCCGCCACCGCAGGGGAACACGAGGATGTTCTGAAGCTTGACGTCGCAATGGACAAACCCTTTGGAATGGACGAAATCCAGGCCCTCCAGGATCGACCTCGTGTGGCGTCTGATCTCGGGCTCCGAGGGGGCTTCCCTCTGGACTTCATGCCGTCGGCGAGGGTGCCGCCGGCGGCGTACTCCAGTAGGACGTTGTAGAGCTCCTCGCCGCCGCGCTCGGCGCTGAGCGAGTCGCCGAAGCAGCGGACGATCCGCGGGCACTCGCCGAGCTCGCGCAGGACCTGCCTCTCGTGCCTGAGGGAGGAAGACAGGGCGGAGTCGCAGGACTTGACGGCCATCAACGGAGGGCGGTCGGAGGAGCAGGTGTCGGCGGGTGCCGCGAGGTGGACGGTGGCGAAGCCGCCGTGGCCAATCTCTTTGCCACGGACCCAATCCATGGTTTCGCGAATCTTGAGGGTTTTGAGAGAAGTTTTTAGAGAGAGAAAGAGAGAGTGCGCGCGTTCTTTTGCTCTGTCTGTCTCTGTAAGTTTCTGCTTTGCTTGGCGAGGAAGAGTGAACAGGGGAGAAGCTGGCACGCGTCTATATAAAAGAAGAAGATCTTTTATTATTATTATTATTATTATTCCTCTCTATTTTTATATTTTCTTTTTATTTATATATACACACACACACACAAACAAAGACGAGTTTCCTCGTATAACCCACACGTCAGTACAGCTTGATTGGTGCGAATTGGAAATTACTCCATGATAGATGTTAAAAGGAACCATCAAATTTAGTGGAGTAGTGACTTGGATCGTCAAATTTAAGAAAAAGCTTCGCGGGTAATAGCTCTATTAATATTTTAAGATAACTCACGGGGGTTCCCGGGTCCCAAAAAAAAAATTAAGATAACTTATTTAATGAAAGCCAAAAAAAAAAAAAAAAATTGAGCGCCACTTGAATAATGAACATATTTTTTGATGCCTGGATATATTACTTTTTTTTTAATAACCAGAAAAATTCTTAATAAAAATTCATTCGATGTGACAAGTTGTAAATGGTTATTGAAATTAGCATGACCATTTATGTATCCAAAGGAAGTTTGCTGTTTGATCCATTTTGTATATTAATCTTAATATCTCTGGTATTACTTGTAAACACGTAAATGATAATCCTAGAGATGCTAAAACTTATGCACAAGATGGATTTATTAAGTCGCGTGACAAATTCATGTTTGGAGCTTAAATAGATTTATTCAAGTATTAATAGCACAAAAAACCTCAAATTTTACACATATGACAAACTTATGACCCACTAAATTTATACATTTCTAAACAAATTTATCATCAATTAATTTTTGTTAAATTAGATTAATACTATGAAAAATCATAAATTGGTACACATATAACAAATGGATGATAGAACCCCCAACTAGCACACCCGTCAATTGTCATGTGTCATCTAACTTAGTAATTTAACGATAAAATTTAATGAAAACTAATAGGAGACAAATTGTCACAAGTATATTAATTTAAATTTTTTAGTAATAAAAAATTAGTTTGAAATAAATTTATTAAAAATTACCAATTTTGGGTTTTCTGTGATATTAACCATTTATTCAATAATGCACCTCGAGTTTTTTTTGTACGTAGAGCATCTTGTTGAATATCTCGATTTATGGTGAAGCCAATGTATCAAGATCAAGCAATTATTGTGTAGATTCATAATATGTGTCGGATTGAATTAATTACAACTCAAGAAACAGTTGACTTCTTATAAGAAAAAAATACTCAATTGTATATGATCAATTAGATTCATCACGTCCTTCATGAAATGAGTCTATCGGGTATCGATCAAGGCGAATAGTGAGCACCATTCACGAACGAAACATGAAACCAGAAATCACTGAGCAAGAAACGTGATTGCCGACTTGTGTATCGGTGGACGCGAGATACGAAGCATATTCCTCAAGTTGGCAACCTTCTGGGCACACAGCCCAGGGCAGCAGCACGAGTGCCTCAAATTCAGTGACTTATTACGCATTTCCCCATCACTCTTTGCACTTTCACATTTGTTAAAACTGTATTAAATTATTTACCGACCAAGAAAAATTATATTAAATTATTCAATGAATAAATAAAATTAGAGAAATCTAACAATATACCATCGTGTTTCATGCAACCTTTGTCGCAGAATGATAACAATCTAAATATGGACAAACGAACATGATTTGTCATTTTTGTTCCTCCACTTGCCACTATACTTGTCCGATGTGAGAAGGTTTGGGGCCCGACTAAGGGTTGGACGGATATGGGGAAGAAGAAAACCGAAGGCTATCGCAGACTCCCCGGTCTAATTGAATGGCCCTGCCTTCACATCGCTGCCATGACATGCAGATTGCTCGGAGCACGTGATGAAGCTGGCCATTTCTAATTTTCTTGTATAGGCAAGATTGAATTTTTGTTGCTTTACTTGAGGGTAATGCACGATCGGAATGTGCCACAACTACCAAAGGCGAGTTAGAATAAAACCGAAGCGATCCTTGTGCACGGTGCACAAGCCAGGCCCTTGCCACCCCCAATCGGAAACCAACCTTGTAAAGTCTAAACCGGTCTGGTTTGACACCCGATTCCGATCTTTCGAAACAAAATCGAAACCTAAGGGTCGGTTCCAAAAGTCCTAAGGTCGATTATCTCTGAAAAAAATCACGGAAAAAAAGTAGTTAGAAGAATGCAAATTAGATTATCTTCTTCTTGTACTTAATTTCCAGACCCCATGGGCATATCGAAGTATTGCGGTTGGCGGTCGGGCCCCAAACGTTGGTGTTGACATTTCTATTCTCATGCACAACGTGGCCATGTGCGAATGCAAAATCCCGTCTTTTTTGGGGCAAAAAGAAAAACGTGACTTCCTCGCTCGCTTCCTTCCGAACATCAAGGTTCCGCTCTGTTCACATGCGACGGGCACGAGGCACGTGTCGCTCTCCATTGACCCTTCCTGTTCTTCCTCTGCGTTGATCACGACCCGATTTCATTCGGGTCATTGCTGACCTCATTTAGGTCTTATTTCTCTTTAAGCAAGGACACTTCTGATTTCGACACCCCTGGTCTCTTCTCGGGGCATTATTCTGATTAGATCGGTATAGCCACGGACGTGAAAAATCCCAAACTTTATCAAAAATGATACATTTACCCTAATTTTTTTTGCGACATAAAAAATTTTGAACCTTGTCGTGTGACACATTTACCCAAAAATTATAGGGTATTTTGGTCTTTTTACTTTTTACTTTTTTTTTTCTTTTTTTTCTTCTTCCCTCCACCGGCCAACCATGGGCGAGGGGGAAGCCGGCATCGGATGCCCTCACCCTTGCGTGGGCGAGGGTGCGAGGGAGGCCCTCGCCCGACCCAGCAAAGGGCTGCCCTCGCCGGACGCCAACTTTCCATGGTCGACGGAGGGAAGAAGAAAAAAAAAAAAAAAAAGAAAGAAAAAAAAAAAAATAAAAAAGAAAAAAAATGCCCTTTGATGTCATAGTTTGAAAAATTTTGAGTTTTTCACGTTACAAAAAAAAAAAAAAAGTTTTGGGTAAATGTGTCACTATGGGCAAAGTTTGTGGTTTTTGATGGTTTTTCCTTCTCTTTAAGCAAGGACACTTCTGATTTCGACACCCCAGCTCTCTTCTTGGGGCATTTTTCTGATTAGATCGGTATAGCCACGGGCGATTCATTGGCAAAAATTACTCCTAATGGAAATTTACCTAAATTAGAGTTAGGTCGAGGAAGTACGATTTTAATTTGACATGCAAAAGTTAGATTCGAGGCGTCGGCGGCTGTACTTCATTTTGCCGGATTTGTCCAATGATTAGCTTATGTGATCCAAAAAGATATGGAAACAGGATCGGTTGAATGCAAGGCTGAGAGAATTTAGAAAAAAAAAGGATCTTATACACGTGGATTTGAAGGTTTATAGCTGAGGACAGCTACTTTCCACCTTATTCCAAATTTTTAATTATATCGATCCATAATGGACACGTGCAGTATTCATCCGCTCATGTCCCACAAATTAGGATTACTGATGAGTTTGATGAAAGCTCTTTTTCTTGGAAGTGAACAGATGGCGGATCCGCCTTCCTCCGCCGAACCAACTAGAGATGGAGATAGAGATAGAGAGATAACTGATTCTTTGGCATAGTTCACGTTTTTCTAAGCGTCAGTTTTTAAAGGGAAATTTTCAATTATATCAATTAAGTCTTAAATTTTTTGATGTTTTATTAATTTAGGTTATTCGAACTAATTTTAACCTCAAGTCACTTATGTGAACGTTGGTAGCATCTCATAGGACACTTGACTTTAACGTTAACAATTTTTTTTAAAAAAATGATTTTTTAATTTTTGTTTTTCTTTCTTTCTTTTCCTTCTTTATCAAGCCCAGCAAAGGTTACTAGCCGATCCTCGTTAACCATAGGCGAGGGCCGCTTGTAAAAAAAGGAAAAGAATAAAAAATAAAAAAATAAAAAAAATAAAAAGAAAAAATAATCTTTAAAAAATTAGAATAATTGTTTATGTTAGCTTTGACAGTACCTCACAAAATGTCTGGTGTCCATGTTAGTAATGTCGGACTAAAAATTTACTGGATAGACTCAATTAGTAAAATGTAAAAATGCTCAGAACTCAATTGATATAATTAAAAATTCTCAATTCAAACTGGCTAGAACTTTTTGAACCAACATCAATTTTTTTTAACCATGTCAACGAATATGTCAAGTAAAAACATGAATTTTCCTTTATTAGAAAAAGAAAAAAAAATCGGAGCTTATGCTCGTGGAAAATGTCAATCCACTGAGCTAAAAACGGCTGGAACAACTCGCACGTGCGATGGACTCTCGAATACAAACTTTCAAAGAAAGCGACAAGCAAGTTCAACAACAAGAGCAAAACGTGATGAACCAATTCACTGATTTTTTTTTCTTATTTTCCAATTGATTACTTTATTTTATACATTTACATGTGATCTTTTGGATAAATGGCACGGTCAGAACGGGGGTTTAGTGCATTCACACACATCATTATTATCTCCTTGACTACCCTTCTCACCCGCTATTATCTGAATTACGTCCTAATTGCTGGTGTGAACAAATTAATTAATTCAACGATATGTTAAAAAGGGCTTAATCCATTTGTTAATGTTTATTGTCAATTAGCCAGGAATTTTCATGGCCGGGCTCGATTAAAAGCCGACCGACCAACCCTGAATATTGTCAATTTGGAAAAGCGTTTTCAATGAAAATAAAATTCAATGAAAATCAAATGAACCCAATAAAGTTTCTTACTCGAACCAATTTCACAGATTAGCTTGGTTACAATTTAAATGTTTTATTTTAAAATTAGAAAGAAAACCAGAGTTTAATTTGTCAATTCTATCTTTCAGCAAACTATTTTTCTAAATCCGGGAAAAAAAAACCCATCTCCCAAAAAATTATTAGCCATAGTCTAAAAGCAAAGGGACATCGAATATATCATAAATATAATAAGTTCACCAGTTTGATTTGATTCAATCTGAGAATTTGCTAGAATCATTACCAAACTAAATTCAGCAGGTTCGCCATGTTTCATATCGGAACCAAATGACCTGGAAAGCTTGGCTTCGACTTCACTTGAATTGCCCCTATTTCTAATTTATTGTCCATGTGGACATAATCACGCGGTATTTTAATAGTGTTCTCAAATGTTCAACGCTCCTTGTATTAGGAAAGGTCAAAACAAGTGTCCATGCGGGTCAAATGGATTGAGTTGATCATGCCAAGTGGAATTAACACTAGTAATATTTAAATAAGATGTCTTAAAGAAGGTTGCTCAATTGGAGCAAAAAGATCTTTTCTTCTATGTTTACTTTGTTTCAATGTGCAAGTGGAGGTGAAAACTAACATCTTCCATTTTAATCTGGATTAGAAAGAAGGAACACCACCCCCACCACCCCCACCACCCCCCCCACCCAAGAAAAAAAAAAAGGCATTTTTGCTTTACGGTCCTTGACTCAATCCAATTGAACCCACAATATGTTTATCCTAGTCAAGGATCTTAATCCGTTTTTATCAGTACTGGTCTCTATAGTATCTACCCAACATAAGCTTAAACACGTTTGGCAAGAAGGTCGGATCGGATAGACTGATCTTTATTGAATTCGATGAGTTACTCAAAAAAAATCTTATTATCTAGTGCATTAGAAACTTATGTATGCTTGAGCAATCCTTAATATTTTCTTGAATGCGTTCATGAGTTAGCTTAAAATACTAATTAAGCTATCAAAGTGACAACTTCTCTTGTGATGTGCACAATCTGATATCTCAAATGCCCCATGAAATTTGACATTATGGCAAACAAAGTGAATAATTATTTGGATTAATACTACAAAAAATCTCAAACTAGTTTAAGGTATTACTCTTCATTTGTCATTGGTATATCAATTATGGTTTGTCGTAACAGTAATTCAATTTAACGGAAACCAACGGAGGGTATATTTATCATGGTTATACAAGTTTTTATAATTTTTGGAGATTAAAAAATTAGGTTGACCAAAACCTGCTCCGTCCACCGTCGGTGGCTGTCAAGTCCTATGACTCCGCCCTCTCTTCCTCCCTCAGGCACAAGAGGCAAGTCCCAAGTGAACTCGGCGAGCACCCGTTGATCGTCCGCTGAGCTCATTGAATTTTCACCCATATAATTCTCAAACTTGAACATAATGCAATAAAAACCTTCGACTCAAATTTTTCCCAAGTATGGCTGATTCCGACAAGTTGAAGCCATCATATTCATTGATGTCGACCGAAAATAAGATCCAAAAATAACAAACAATATCAATGCCATCTCGAAACAATCAATTTGCGACCACACAATTAATACTTGCAAGATTCAATCAAGCAAAATTTTCATATGGCTTTTCATCCCTCCGTAATCTTTTTCCGGAGAAGCCATGCAAAAAAAAATCCCAACTTGGCGATGTCGCCGTCAAAGCCAAGGGGCTCCGCCGTCCCGCTCGGCCCCCGGGGCGGCCCCTTTTTCACTATTTTTGCAGCACCGAAAGGCCAAAAGCCAAAAGCCAAAACCGACGGCCGGAGAAGGGGGCCCCCCCGCATCACCGTCCTCGTCATCAGAAGCAAAAGATCATCCTCTCCCAAACACGGCGTGACCCACACTCCCCAATTATTACGGATAGCCCACTCGGAACCGAAACTCGCGGCACCGCGTGCGCGCACTCCGAGCAGCGCGCGTTCCTGCATCGCACGTCACGGATCGTGCAAAATGCAATGCACGGCAGGCGGGCGCGACGACTCCTCCGGCGCATTGGGGGCCACCGAGGCTGCATGCATTGCATGCGCCCCGACCCGACCCCATCTGGTCGACGGCTCTGCACGCTTGGTGCACGGTCTTCCCATTTCGTTGCCCTCCGGAATTGACCGGTTCGTCTCATTCGGACTGCTATTGTCAGAACCGATGCTCAGTCCCCGGCGTCATTTCGATTTGAAATAAGAAAAATAGTCAAAAAGAATCTTTGGATCGCGACGAATGAAAAGGCGTCTCCTTCCGCGAAAGTAGTTGACCTGAAAAGGCCACCGTGTTCAATGTGCTGACATGTGCTCTCGGGCAATTCTAAAGAAACACTAAGACTTTGGAAAAAGTATCACAAAAACCCTAAACCAATTGTGTCGCGCTAATTTAGGTTTTAGTCTTTTAATTAAATCGATTTATTTTTATATATTTTCACATTAGTATCAGTTTAGTCCGTCTGACCAATTCCAATCGATAATTGATAACGTAGACGTTAGCCATCTTACGTGGCACAACCTATAATAATGTGGATAATTTTCTAAATTCATAAAATTTTATTTTTATTTTTAATTTTTTGTCCTTTTTGTCCTTCTCTTCTTTTCTTTTTTTTTTTTTTTTTACTCAATGGTTGGCCGGTGAGGTTGCCGGCCACATGTGAGGTTTAGGCAAGGGCCTCCGTGCCCTTACCAGTCACAAGCAAGGGTTGCGTCCCTTGCCCATTACCCGCCAAGGTCCGCAACATCCTTGCCCAGATCAAGAGAGGGTGTCATGGCCCTCGCTGGCTAACAAGCGAGGACGTTGGGCCCTTACCCAAATCCAAGTGAGGGCCACATCCCTCGCTTGTTGGTCGGCAAGGGCAACAACGCCTTCCCTTAGTCTCAAGGACACAGAGGTCCCCTACTTATGGTGGGTGAGAGCTGCCTCCCCTAGCTTGGGTGAAGGCATGAAGGCCCTCACTAGACTAGGTGAGGCCGTCGTGGCCCTCCTTGACCAATAGGGGAGGGAGTCAGCCCTCGCTAGCCTAAAATGCAAAAAAAAAAAAAAAATAAAAACAGAGAAAGAAGAAAAAATAGAAAACTTTTTAATATCATTAGTAGGTTTAGGATTTCTTCAGCACTTTTTCCCTTCAACATTTGTCATTTGACTATTGCCGAAACCCAAGTCAAACGAGGCTTCTTAAGACCGCGGCATTTTAAAACTCACATGGGCTTCAACATGCGCAGACCGAATCCCACCATTTCTTCGTTGCTTCCCCATACAAAGTAAATTTGACTTCTTTTTTCGACGGCATGCTGGATTAATTTTTTAATTTCGACGGGTTTGCATGGCTCGTCAGATATGTTGAAGGATATACTTTTCCCCACGCTGTCGAATGGATTTCCGAAAGGACCAGATCAGGATCGGGGCCTAGGCTTTGCATCTCGCACGCCTCTTTTTAACTGGCTTAGCTCATTCATGACATCAACGATGGTCATGTTTCTACTTTGTTAGCGTACATTCCTATTGAAAGATGCTGCTATGGTTAAAGACAAAAAGTTTGCGTACTACAGTTTAATTGGTGCCATTTTATATTTAATGCCATGCACACATTTGTACTCATCGAGATGCATTGCATGGAATTGATTTGTAAATCAACTTTGTCTTAGTGGGTATAAGGAATAAGGTGTAGTTGGTGCTAGTCTAATCAAAACTTCCATGCGCCTATTCTTTAATAAATAAGACTTTAATGAATTTCAAAAATATTTTCTTCTGTGTCATCTTGTATTAATATGTAAGCTCCACAATGTCACTATGTATAGCAACAACCATCATGGCAAACTTGAGGCCGCTTTGCTCTTGTTGCCTCTTTTAATTCAATCATGATGGCAATTTTCACTTGAAATTGCATCAACCACATTTTTAATTGGGCAAATTATCATTATTTTTGTTAGGTGCAGTTCTCAAATATATCTCGGAAGCTTTTTTTGATAGATTAAAAAGGAGGAAGTCGTCTTCGTAAAATCGTGACTGCTTCACCACAAATCAATGAACTGTTTCCGAGCAAAAACAGGACTCCCTCAAATGAAAGTGCAGAGCATTCAAACTTGCACAACTAAATTGCGGCAGCGAAAAAGATCTGATTTTTCATTTTATTGCATCAAAGAAAGAATCTGTCTGTACATCTTTTGTCTGCAATAATCGAATCAATATTCACAGTCGTAGAAAAGAAAACGAATCAATTGAATCAGAACCCTCGGATTTAACAAAAAACAATCATCCGAGAACTCTGCTCTGTTCTAGCTACGCCGACTCTGCTTCCGGAATTGGACGAATTCACTTCATCGAACGGTTACCCAACCCTCGGAATCTTCCCAATTTGGCCTCTCGTGGCTAGCCAACTCGACAAACCGATCGATCGCCGACGAAGAATCCGACCAGATCTCCGACGTGGCGTGCTCTCCAGCGAAGGACGGATCAGAATCCATCTCCGAGGAGGCCGAAAGCGAGCTCGATTCCCAACTCGTTCTTGAACATTGCATCGAAACCCAGACTTGGAAATCGAAGTGGCACCTCGGAGAGGAATCCGCGAATTCTACTGCTCCGCAATCTCTTGCGACCTCCTCGTCGTTGTCGACGCAGTCGAGGGCAAGGAAGGGGTGCTTCAAGAGCATAAGGGCGGTCCACCTCTTCTTCGGGTTCTTTGCGAAGCACTTCATCAAGAAGTCCTTCCCCTGCTCCGACAATCCCTCTGGAATCTCCGGGATTTCGTCTCCGACCCCGATCCTGATCATAAGGGCGTACGCGTTCGACTCGGCCCGCGACCCCCACGCCGGCCTCCCCGTCGCCATCTCCACCACCGCGCATCCGAGCGCCCAGACGTCCGACGGCGGCTCGTACTCGTTGCACTTCACCGACTCGGGCGCCATGTACATCGGCGTCCCCCGCCACTCGAGCCCACCCTGTTTCCCGCCCTTCGCCGGCTGCTCGCCCGCTTTCTTCGCGAGGCCGAAGTCGGCGATCTTGACTTCGTCGCCGCCGTCGGGGAACACGAGGATGTTCTGGAGCTTGACGTCGCAGTGGACGAACCCTTTGGAGTGGACGAACTCCAGGCCCTCCAGGATCGACCTCGTGTGTCGTCTGATCTCGGCTTCCGAGAGGAGCTTCCCCCTCGACTTCATGCTGTCGGCGAGGCTGCCGCCGGCGGCGTACTCGAGTAGGACGTTGTAGAGCTCCTCGCCGCCGCGCTCTGCGGTGAGCTCCTCACCGAAGCAGCGGACGATCCGCGGGCAGTCGCCGAGTTCGCTCAGGACCCGCCTCTCGTGCCTGAGGGAGGAAGACAGGGCCGCGTCGCAGGACTTGACGGCCATCACCGGAGGGCGGCCGGAGGGGCTGGTCTCCGCGGCAGCCGCGACGTGGACGGTGGCGAACCCGCCGTGGCCGATCTCTCTGCCTCGGACCCAATCCATGGTTTCACGAATCTTGAGGGTTTTCAGGGTTTTGAGAGAAGTTTTCACAGAGAGAGAGAGGGAGAGGGAGTCTGTATGCGTGGGTTTTCTTCTCTTGCTTGGTGAGGAAAGAATGAAACAGAGGAGACGCTGGCAGGGGTTTTATATACCGACGAGGGGAAAGAGAAGATCTTTTTGTTTTTTTTTTTTATTGTATTATTTATCTGTGTTTTCTTCTTTTAATATACATAATTTTTATAAAATATGTGAATGGGAAGATGAGGGCGTGTTCTCGTCTTGTCATTTCGTTTGCGGTTGGGTTGAATTGGGCACGTGAAAGGTGAGATAGCCGAGGGGGGCAAGGAGGGAGGAAGAACCACACGACGTTCCTCATTTGGCGCACCTCCGTTCCGATCCTATCTTTTGGAACCAAAAGGAAGGAAAATCATATAAAAAAATCTAATCAAAACCAAACGTGTTTGGTGTGAACTGTGAATCCGATTTGCGGATGCGTGTCCTCGTACAAGAAGTTACTGGTTGCAAGTATCGTGAAAAGGGATTTCGCATTGGATAATCTCATTAATATTTTAGGAGTATGCACGTGTTTTTTATTTTTTTTTAATGCACCAAATATAGTGCCCTTGTTCGGTCATGTGGAGAAATTGATAAAGAATCCAACCGTCTCGCTGAATATGTTTAAGCTTATCTTGGGGAGTTACTATAGAGAGGTAATACTTAACAGAGTAGTTCAGTGGGTTCAATGGATGAAGTCAAGGACTGTAAAGCGATATACGCCTTTTCACTTTCTTTTTGAGGTCCTTCGTTCTAATCCAGATTAAAATGGGAGATGTTAGGTTTCCACCTCCACTTGCACATGGAAACAAAATATTTTTTTTTTTTAAGCTCCAGCTGGGTGACCTTCTTTAAGAAAATCTATTTTAGTCTTACGAGTGTTAATTCCACTTAGCATGATCAATTCAATCCGGTTGACCCACATGGGCACCTGTTTTGACCTTTCCTAACACTAGGGGCGTTGTCCATATGAGTTGTCCACAGGACAATAAATTAGAAATAGGGGCAATTTGAGTTTATACGTGTGAAGTCGACATGCGAAAGCTAGGATTTTTTAGATTATCCAATTTCGATATGAAAGACGATGAACGTACTGAATTTACTTTGGCATTTATTTTAGTGAATTTTTAGGTCGAATCGAAACAAACTGTCAAAATTATTATATTTATGGTCTATTCGGTGTCCCTTTGCTTTTAGAATATGGCTAATAATTCTCTGGGAGACTGGTTTTTCTTTCCAAATTTATAAATAGTTGGTAGGGAACTGGTTTTCTTTCTAATTTTAAAATAAAATATTAAAATTGTAATCAAGCAAATTTATGAAATTGGTTCGAGTAACAAAATTTATTGGGTTAATTTTTATTGAAAAAGCTTTTCCAAATCCACCAATTTCGGGGGCGGTTGATCGGCTTTCAATTGAACCAAGCCATGAAGATTCCTGGCTAGCCGACACAAATCATAATAAATAAATAAAAATAGAGAAGGGATTGACCCATTCTCATCCCATGTCATTTAATTAATTAATTTTCCAACAATAATTAGAATGTAATTCAGATGATAGCAAGTGAGAATGGTTGGTCAAAAATATAGTAATGACATGTGTGAATGCACTAAACCAACCCTCCCCCCCCAGTTGACCGTGGCATTTATCCGAAAGATCACATGTACATACCTAAAAATATATAAATAAAAGTAATCAACTGGAAAACAAGGAAAAAAATAATAATCAGTCGACAGGTTCATCACGTTTTCCTCTTGTCGTTGAACCTGCTTTGGCCCCCCTCTTCGAAAATGCGTAATCGAGAGGTAATTGCACGTGGGAACTGCTCCTGGCGTTTTGAGCTAGGTGGCTTTGACGTTTCCACGAGCATATGGCATATGCTCCGAATTTTATTATCCTTTTCTGAAAAAAAAAGAAGAAAAATTCTTGCTTTTATTTGACATATTCATTGACGTGGTTCAAAATTTGCAGTTCAGAATAACGTGAACAATTTCAAATAAAGATGTGCATGGGAATCAAACCAATCTAGGATGCAAACCGAATTGGCTAATTTTGGACGGTACCAGCAGGAACTGATCCGATTTCCGATTTTAGATGCAGAATCAAATTGCCTAGACCGATCTGATCGAATCGGACCAATACGTTTTTTTTTTTTTTCTTTTTCTTTGCCAAAATCATAAATCGGACCGGTCCAACTCGCCTTCGAAATTGAGACTGATCAGTCTAATTTAGTCTAAGTAGTCGGTTGAGAATCTCTCTCTATCTCGTTTGGTGGAGAAAGGTGTATTAGCCATCTGTTGGCTCCTAAGAAAAAGAGCTCTCATCAAAGCTCGCCAGTCGCTCACTATTCCTAATTTGTGGGACATGAGAACCTGAATAGTGCACGTGTCCATTTGAATAAAAAAGAAAAAGAAAAAGTTGGGATAAGGCGGAAAGTAGTTGTCATTAACCTGTAAACCTTCAAAGCCACGTGCTTTAGATCCCCTTTTTTTTCAAAAACGAAAATTCTCTTGGCCCGTCCGTTCAACCGATCCTGTTTCCATATCTTTTTGGATCTCATAAGCCAATCATTGGACAAATCTGGCAAAGCGAAGTACGACCGACATCTCGGATCTGACTTTCGCAGGTCAAATTAAATCACACTGCTTCGACGTAACTCTGATTAGGTAAATTTTTGTCCGGACTAAAGGCGTGAATAGTAATTATTTCGTTTCAAAAATAGAATTTTTTTTATTATTCTTTGGAATAGTTTATTAACAAAATTACGTATTTGATAACAACACGTAATTTCTGCTCTCACAATATAAATTTGTTTGATAACACCATAAATGTCTTTTTCTTGGACGGCAACAACCGACGACAACCGATGGATAAGAGATGGAGACTTGTGAATAGTGGACAAAGATTGGCAGATGGCGCGATTGGTGACTCGAGGCCGTGGCTAGCAAGCAGTGGTTGACAACCTATATTGGCGAACGACATATGAGTGGCTAGTAGCGAAAGCAAGTAATGAAAAGAGTTTTTATTTTTCATTTCCATTCTAGAAATAAAAAAGCTGAAAATTTTTACTTTTTATTTCCGTTCCAAATTTATTTTTAGACTAAAAATTTGTTTAAAAAAAAAAAAAAAGAAATTACGTCACTAAAAGAATTTATATTCCAAACCCGTTTTGAGAACGAAAAAATAGATTTGACAACAAATAGTATGATTATCATTCGCGACCTATAATCTTGTAGCTTTATTGATCCGATCCACAAAGTGCCGCGAAAACAGGCCGGGCATTGAAATTGGAAGCGTCCTTGTTTGAATCAAGTAGACACCGAAAATGAGGTCAGCAATGACCAACGTAGCAAGATCCGAGAGCCGACCCGAACGAAGTCGGGTCGTGGTCAACGCGAAGGGAACACGAGGAAGGGTCAACGAAGAGGGGGCAACCCCAGAGTCTCGCGCCGGTGCGTGGGAACGGAGGAGACGGTCAGCACAAGGAAGCGATGGAGTCACGTTTTCGTTCCGGTTGCAGTCGCACGTCGTGCACGAGAGTAGAAATGTCAGTACCCGGATGTTCGGCGCACGACCACCGAAAAATCAATATCGCCAACACAAGAAGGCCAGCGTCGTCACGTGCTCCGAGCAATCCGTATGTCACGACAGCGATGCGGGGGCGGGGCCAATCGATTGGACCGGCAGGTCTGCCGTATCCTTCAGTCCTCTTCTTCTTCTTCTTCTTCTCCATCTAAGCACAACGCCTCTCCAATCACACAAGTGCATGATGCCCAGCAGTAGCACAAGATGACAAATCATGTGTATTCGTCCATATTGATGCTGTTATTAACGCGATGGGATATTTTTAGATTTCTTTCCTATTTAGTAATTTAGTTTATTTTAATAAATTGAATTAATTCCACGAAAAATTGTAAATTGATATGCTTATGATAAATTTATCACAAACTAATTTTTTGATAACGAAAAATCCCAAATTAGTATATATGTGAGAAATTTACCTAAATGACCACAAAAAACTCCAACTAGTACACTTGTGATAAATTTACTCTAAATTAATTTTTTTGATTGTCAAAAACCCAAAAATGATATATTTATGACAAATATGTCTCCCGTTAAATTGGATTAATATCTCAAAAAATCACAAAATTGGCATAATTGTGACAAAATGAGAGTAAAATCTCAAACTAGTATATCGGTCAACTATCACGTGTCATCCAACTCAATAATTTGACAGTAAAATTTAATGAAAACTAATAAAATGTAAATTTATCATAAGTGTACCAATTTTGAATAAATTTGGGATTTCTAGTGGTCAAAAAATTAGTTTATGATCAATTAATCATAGATGTACTAATTTGATAATGCTAGGAGTAGTGTGTCGGGGGGTTGTGTGGAGTAAGTTACCAAATTTAAGGCACTTGTGCTTCTTAGGGTCATGCACCTAGAAGGTTGCCAGCTTGAAGAGCATGTTGTTAGAGTTTTACGAAACACATATAGGCGAAATAAACATTAACACAACGGAAGCAAAGATAAAATTCTATTATACTTCTATCTCAAAAGACGTTGTTCGTGCGTTTTAATCAAAAATTAGAATACCAAAGGGGTTTATACGGATTACCTCTCGAAACGCACTTTAAACGACTTGATTTAGATGTTCTTCAATTTGAGCTCCACAAAAGTCGAACCCCTTGTTCAAACACACCACCAATGCACCTCAACTGAAAAAGAACTCGCATTTGATCGCCAGTATGATTGTATTAGCAATCTCGTGGAGATAATCCTATGCACATGGTCAACAACCGTTGCTAACCATGTAGGCCTCTCTCTTTTTCTCTAACCCACTCACCCTCTCTCTGCTCTATATATAATGTCCTAGTGAAGTCAACATTTAATTTTCTCCAAAAGTAAGTCTCTAACATTTCAAAGAAGTTAAATGATTACTTCTTCCAGAAGCTGTTCTTTAACCTCTCAAAGAAGTTAAAGCATTACTTCTTCTGGAAGCTAGTCTTTAATCTCTCAAAGAAGTTATTGATTACTTCCTCTAGAAGCTAGGTGAGGGAGAGAACAGTTCTCATGAGTGGATTGTGTCCGATTGAGTGAATTAGTTATGGTGTGTGACATCTCTAAATTTATCACTGAGTTGGTAGTAAGACTTACACTAACACATTAGTACTCCCAAGAGAATTGATTATCTCGATCAATCTCTAGGTCCTCCAAATCATAATTGACATCTAGCAATATGTCATGACTACCTAAACAGTGTGAATGCTTTAAAAATATAATGAACCCATCAGCTTTGGCTTTAGTGTAATTAAATCCCTTTGTCTTATTATGTTCCGATCGAACAAAGACCACAGAATATTTGTCAAGTCGCCAATTCAATCATATGGAGAAACCGAATTGACCTGCATTTCATACGTAACATAAACAATTCATTCTCAATTACAACCCGGCCAAGGATTTCAATGCAGTATCATAATTAGATTGCATAGGACATCATTACTATACCTTGCATGTAACAAGGAAATAGATTCCATATTGTGCACATGTGTAACTTCGTATATGAACGAACTATGACCATCAGGTATAAAGACGGATTAATGAGCCGCCAATATGCGCACTCGTGAACCATAGCCGTCCAACATGCAAGTCAACACCATGCCTCAGGTCTAAGGATTATTTACATAAAATCAAAGTATAAACAATTAGACAATAACTACACTAAAAGCTTCTATGTTGCTAATCATTGTATGCGTATCACATTTAGTGAACTTGTCTGCTGCAAGCACCCGTGTTCTAACTCGAGCATCATAATACCCAATGACTTGTAAGTCGTCATTACCTTAAGCATCCAATACTTAATGATGAAGCTAATAACACACTAGTCTCAATAGGATTATTAATATCCACTCAATGATCCATTGACTAGGAACAGTTTAAAGATTTGGTCTAATTGTGAACTTGTCATGCATATTCTTACTGTCTCAAGAATATGTATAGTCATAGCTGATCTTCTGAAATCATTTATATATATACTAATTGGACAAATGAAGGAATACGTCTTTACCATTAATTAAATAATAAGATTGACAACACAACCGAAATTCCTAACATGTAACTATTACACGGTAACTTTAGGGCATACATCCAACACATGCTTGTTAGCTTACTTCAATCTATACCTAATTGGGCAATCACGTTTCTTGCCTAGTGATTTATGGCTCGACGTTTCATGTGTGAAAGGTGCTCTCGATTTGCTTTGATCGATACTCGATAGACTTGTTTTATTGAGGATGAGATGGATAGAATTAAGCATGTACAATTAAGTGTTTTTGTATGAATTCAACTATTTCTTGAGCTGTAATTAATTTGATCTGATACATGTCATGAATCTATGTGATCAATTAGATATGATATAGAGTAGAGCTTAGTGAGTTCATTAACTGAGATTTAAGTCACATCAATTTCAGTTGGATATTGCAGATCACTTCAGAGTTGCACTCTATTTCGGCGATCTCCCTTGGCAAAGGACTATGTAGCATCTCTCACTTTCTACCAAAAACATATCTCTAGATTCACTAAAGTCTTATTTATTAATGAATAGTTGCATGGAATTTTCGATTATACTAGCCCCATCTACACCTTGTTCCCCATACGCGTTAGGATGAAGTAGATTTGCAAATCAATTCCATGAGATATGCCTCAATAAATACAAATATAAGTACAAGTACGGTGTTAAATACAACAACGGTACTAATTTAAGTGAATGCGATCGCGTCGTCTTTAGGATAGCAATATCTTTCCAAAGAATGTATATTGACAAAGTCGAAATGTGTGACCATTGTCGAAGTCCTTATCAATCCCACTCATCTCATGAAAGAATCCTTGCGGTTATTTTGTTTTATTCTTCTAGTGCATCACTATTTTTGACGTCATGAATAATCTAATACAGTTAGAAAGAGGCGTACTTATGCAAAACCTTAACGATAATCTTGATTTGGTCCTTTCCAAAATCCATTACTTAGTTCATGTGGGGGAAGCAACGAAGATAAATGGTGGGATTTGGTCTGCGCACGTAGAAGTCCAAGGCTTTTTTTTTTCTTTTTTTGAATCAACGACCTTGAGAAACCTCGGTCGACTTGGGTTTCGGCAATAGTCCAAAGTTGTTGTGTTTTCTCAAAAACCAGCCCGAGAGCACATGTTAGAAAAGTTTCATAAAGACCCGTTTACGATACTCGACATTTCAATCTTTCCGAAAATATTTACAGTTGATATTTCAAGAACCCCAGCGATTTTGTGTTTGCCTCACGGCGTTTTTCATGTTAGCCACCTTTTGTGGGTGGAGACACCTTTTTATTCATCCCGAACCCGAGATTTTCTTTTTTATGTCGCATCGAACGGACGTTGTGATAACATAAAAGGCCAAATGAAACGAACCAGTCGATTTCCCGAAAGGCAACGAAAAGGGGAGAGCACCACCAAACGTGCAGCCGGTCGATGATATGTAAGATGGCCACCAACCTGATGCGATCAGCGCGAGGGCTCCCCCACCCACCGCACCCCCAAGATGCAAATGCAATGCATGCAGCCTCGGTAGGCCCCGCCCGCCACCACCAAGCCATGAACGTACAGCATCGGTTTCTACTTCGAAGGCGGTGGCCCACCCGCCGGGGAGTTATGGCGTGCGGCCGTGGGATCCGGCGCGGGACGTGCGGTCCAGAATCGTCGCTTTTCGATTTCGCGTGACGAGGCGGCGTGAATCTTTTTCGCCCGCGGTGACAAGGGGGATGACGATGACGATGACGATGACGCAGCATGGTCCGCCCCTCTTCTCTCCTCTTCTCCGACCGTCGGTTTTGCTTTTGGCCTTTCGGTTCCGCGTAAAAATGGCGAAAAAAGGGGGGCCGCTCGAGCTTTTCCACATCTTCGGCCCAAAAGGTGCGGTCGAGGGATAAGCTTTCTTTGTTCTTTTTGGGGTCCTTCGTCCTAATCCAGATTAAAATGGGAGATGTTGGGTTTCCACTTCCACTTGCACGTGAAAACAGAACAAAGATAGAAAAAAGTAGGATCAGTTTGAGATGTGTTCAAACGAAAATCAAACATCGAAAGGTGAAAGCTCAGTTCATCCGATTTCGATACGAAGGACGGCGAAAATACTACATTTAGTTTGGTATTTATTTTACCAAATTTTCAGGTCAAACCAAACCAAACCAATGAGCTCATTATGTTTCTGATATTATCCATATCCCCTTACTTTTTAGATTAGGGCTAATATTTTTTCGGGAGATGGTTTTTATCCCTCCAGATGTGAGAATACTTGGCCGAAAGGAAGAACCGAGAAATCAAGCATCAAATTTTCTTTTTAATTTTCTAAATAAAATATTCAAATTGAAACCAAGCTAATTTGTGAAATTGTTTCATAATTAGAAACTTTATTGGGTTTGTTTCATTTTATTTATTGGAAAAGCTTTTCCATATCCACAAAAATCGGAGGTGGTCGATCGCCTTTCAATTGAACCAAGCCATCAAGATTCCTGGCTAGCCGACACTAACCATTAAAAAAATGGATTAAGCCATCCTTTTCCCCATCTCCTTTAGTTACTTAATTTATCCAACCAATACTTACAATGAAATTCAGGTAACGGTGGGTGAGAATGGTTGGTCAAATATATAATAATGATGATGACGCATGTGAATCCACTAAACCCACACCTTGACCGTGCCATTTATCCAAAAGATCACATGTACATACCTAAAAATATATAAAATAAAGTAATCAATTGGAAAATAAGAAAAATAAAACCAGTCAATGGGTTAATCAGTTTTCCTCTTGTTGTTGAACCTGCCTTGTCCCCTTGTTCGAAAGTTTGTACTTGAGAGGCAATCGCATGTGTGAACTGTTACCAGGCGTTTTGAGCATATGTGGTTTTGTCTTCTTTTTTAACTGTTACCAGGCATTTTGAGCGTGGTGGCGTTGACATTCCACGAGCATATGCTCCGAGTTTTGTTTTCTTTTTTTCTGGTAAAAAGGAAGAACTTCATGTTTTTCCCTAACATATTCATCGATGTTTACAAAAACGTGAATAATTCGAATTATGGGTGTGCACAACAATCGGACCGAACAATTCTCAATTTCAAGTGCGGAAAGAAGTAGCCTAGATTGATATTTTTTTTTTAACTTTCTTTTCTTTTCTTTTAAAGAGTAGAGCAATGGGAATTGCCAAAACCCTGAATTGGATCGGTCCAACCTTGAAACTAGACTGGGGTTGACCGATATAGTTTGATCTGATCTTGATTTTAGAGTGAAATTGGTCCAAACCAAAAGCGGATCACCCCTAATTCCAAGGAATTGGCTGAATATCTCTATCTCGTTTGGTTGAGGAAGGTGTATTTGGCATCTGTTCCCTCCCAAGAAAAAGAGCTTTTCATCAAGCTTGCCAGTCGCTCACTAGCCCTAATATATGGGATACGAGGAGCTAAACAGTGCACATGTCCATACTAAATAAGACGAAAAAAAATTGGAATATGATGGAAAGTAGTTGTCATGAGCCATAAAGGACACATATGATAATCATTTTCTTTCTGATTAGAATTATTTTTCTATTCTCGAGAACAAGTTTGGAGTAGAAATTCTTTGATAACGCAATTTTTTTTTTCCTATTTCTAGAACAAATTTTTAGTCCAGAAATAAGTTTGAAAGAGAAATGAGAAATAAATATTTTATGTTTCTCTATGTTTGGAATGAAAATGAGAAATAAAAACTTTTCTCATTATTCACCCCCGCTTATAGCTGGCCACCCACTTGCCGCTCCCATCGATCAAAGGTGGTTGTCCGCCACCAGTGGTTGTCAGCCGTTGGTGGTCGATTGCCGTCCGTCGTCTACCATGGTTGTCTGCCTAAGAGAACGAAATTTTGTGTCGTTTTTAAATGAATTTCTATTCTAGAAACAAAAATTTTGTATTGTTTTCAAATGTGTATGTTTGCTCAGAAAATCGTCCGGAAAATATAAATAAATAAAATCTATCTAGTAACATAATGGCTATTATTCATGCCAAAAACCTTCAAAGCCACGTGTTTTAGATCCTTTTCTTTTTCCTTCCAATCAAACTGATCCTATTTTGATATCTTTTTGAATCTCATAAGCTAATTGTTGGACCAATCTAGCAAAATAAAGGTAAAGGCGACGCCTCGGATCTAACTTCCACACGTCAAATTAAACCATACCCCTTCAACGTAACCCTAAACAGGTAAGGTCCTGTGGCTTTATCGATTTGGTCAACTCGAAAAGCACCACCGAAAAGAGGGCCGGCATCGAAAACGGAAGCATCCTCGTTCGTATGAAGTCGAGACCGAAATTAGGTCAGCAATGACCGATGTAGCAAGACCTGAGAGCCGACCCGATTGAAGTTGGGTCGTGGTCAACGCAAAGGGAACACGAGAAATGGTCAGCGAAGAGGAGCGCCGCCGGTCCGTGTGAACAGAGAAGATGTGCACATTCGGAAGAGTGGTCAGTACAAGGAAGTGAGAGAGTCACGTTTTCGTTCTGCTGGAGTCGCACGTTGCGCATGAGAACAGAAATGTCAGTATCCGAATGTTCGGCGCCCAACCACCAGAAAATCAATCTGGCTGATAAAAGAAGGCCAGCTTCGTCACGTGCTCCGAGCACGTGCGGAGGGGGGAGGCCAATCGATTAGACCGGCGAGTCCGCCGTATCCTTTCAGTTTTCTCCATCTCTTCTATCTAAATCACACAAGTGCATGTCGAGCTGTAGCACCAGCTGACAAATCACGTGTGTTCGTCCATATTGATGCTGTTCTTGCTCCGCGACAAAGGTTGGCTAAAACGTGATGGGATTTTTTAGATTTCTTTATTTTTTAATTAATTTAGTAATCTAATTTATGTGATAGTGCCAAGAGTCATGGAAGTCACTGAATTTGAGGCACTCTGCTGCTCTGGGTCATGTGCCTGGAGGGTTGCCAGGTTGAGGAACATGCTTCTTGCCTCACTTCGATCGATACCCAGCTGGGCAATCACGTTTCTTGCCCAATGACTTCTGGTTTGATGTTTTGTGTGTGAAGGTACTTTCGATTTGCTTTGATCGATACTTGATAGATTCGTTTTATTGAGATTGCGATGGGTAGAGCTGATCATATACGATCCGGTATATATTTTTTATATGAATTTGATTGTTTCTTGAACTAATCCAATCTACTACATGTCATGAATTTATGTGATAATTACTTGATTTCGATAGATTGGGTTCGCCGGAAACTCATATGTTGAACAAGATGTTGTATATACAAAAATGTCAAACGCCTTATCGAGTAAATCTACTTGTGCATCTAATGAGAATTTCTCACTTGTCTTAACAAATCCATCTACTGTATTAGTTTTAATATCTCCAGCATTATTATCATTTACATATGGCAAGTAATATCAAAGATACTAAGGTTAATATACAACCCCTAAGCTATAGGGCATATGGCAACTTCCTTTGGATATATAAACGAGCCTACTCCGCCGATTATATGTCACTTCAAACAAATTTTCAATTAGAATCCGCCTCATCACAAGAGAAAATAGTACTTTATCTAGCATTGAGAAACATGTTCATACTCGAGCAGTGCTTAATATTTTCTTGGATTTCGTTAAATAAGTTATTTTAGAATATTATAGAGCTATTATATGTGGAAAAAAAAATTTGTGACGCGTGCAATTAATTTCAATGATCCAATTCACATCTCCACTAAATTTAATCGTTCATTAATTAATATTTAAGCTTCGTTTGTTTTGCCAAAAATAAAAAAAAAATCAATTATATCACTTACAAAAATCAAAGAATGGATTTTTTCATGGTCTATAAAAATATTTATATAAAAATTATTGTCAATAATGAAAACATTTTTTACTAAGTAATTTTTCAAGTAATATAAGAAATCATTTTTAAGAAAATATTTTTAACTTATTTATTTGTTGTGAGGCAAACGTAACCTTAAAACAGAGCAATTATATGTAAACAATTCAAGGCAAATGAATAAAGATAGTACTTTCACAATCCGCACCTATCACGTACATGTAGTACTATGGGATGCTATATGAGGAAACTAGTCTATATCTATAGGCGTACTATCTTAAAAAATCTTCAACATTAATTCTAGTCCCAATTGTACCCTAAAATTTTTCTGTCTCATAAAAATCCTCCAACTTTAGGTCTAGTTCCAATTTTACCTTAAGATATTCATTGTCTTATTAAAAACCCTAAACTTTAGCTTCAGTCCCAATTCTACCATAATCTTTTTTAAAACCTTAGCTTTAGGTTGAGTTCCAATTTTACTTTAATTTTTTCTATTTCGTAAAAAAAATCAATGACTTTTAATTTGAGTCCCAAATTTTCTCTGTTAACCCTCCATCCAAAATTGCCCTTAGCGATCTTATGTGATATTTTCACATCATTGCTCCACTTCTTTCCCCAGATTTCAGATCCAAGAAGTAGTCCTTTGCAGAGGAATTTCAGGGATTTCTATATCAGCCTAAACAATATCTTCTTAGATATGAAATTTGGGTAAAAACTATAGAAATTAGGGTTAGGTTTAACTTGAAATCTTTGATTTTGCGCTTGGTCTTCAATATCTTATGCTTGAGATTGTTCCATCTCTCGCAATTAGAGAGATTGTCCTTGGGAAACTTGAATAACATGTGCTTGGAAGTTTTCCATTTTTCGATTATCAACGAAAAACTTTGAACAGAGGGTTAGCAAGGCGGATTTGTGATTCAAGTAAAAATTGGTTCTTTATTATGATATAAAAAAAATTAAGGTAAAATTAAGATTGGATAATAGAATTGAGACGAAATTTAAAGTTTGAAATTTTTTCATAGAACGAAAAGAAATTTAGAGTAGAATTGAGACTAAACCTAAAATTTGATGATTTTTATGGAATGAAAAACATTTAGTATAAAAGTGAGACTTAATCTTAAAGTTAAACGTTCCTTAGGGCATTATACCTAAAAAAACTTATATACAAATAAATAGTATTGATAATAAAAATAAAATAAAATAAAATAGATCTTCTGCTTTCCTTCGTCAGTATATAAACGAGTACCGTTGTCTCCACTGTCATTCTTCTTCGCCAAGCAAAGCAAGAACCCCACGCAGAGACAGAGCAGCAAAGGATCTCGCGCACTCTCTCCCTTTCTCTCTCTAAAAACTTCTCTCAAAACCCTGAAAACCCTCAAGATTCGTGAAACCATGGATTGGGTCCGCGGCAGAGAGATTGGCCACGGCGGCTTCGCCACCGTCCACCTCGCGGAGGCCGTGGAGACCTGCCCCTCTGGCCGCCCTCCGGTGATGGCCGTCAAGTCCTGCGACGCGGCCCTGTCTTCCTCCCTCAGGCACGAGAGGCGGGTCCTGAGCGAACTCGGCGACTCCCCGCGGATCGTCCGCTGCTTCGGCGACTCGCTCACCGCCGAGCGCGGCGGCGAGGAGCTCTACAACGTCCTCCTCGAGTACGCCGCCGGCGGCACCCTCGCCGACAGCCTGAAGTCCAGAGGGAAGCCCCTCTCGGAAGCCGAGATCAGACGCCACGCGAGGTCGATCCTGGAGGGCCTGGAGTTTGTCCACTCCAAAGGGTTCGTCCACTGCGACATCAAGCTCCAGAACATCCTCGTATTCCCCAGCGGCGGCGAAGAAGTCAAGATTGCCGATTTTGGCCTCGCGAAGAGAGCGGGTGAGCGGTTGTCAGAGGGCGGGAAACGGGGCGGGGTCGAGTGGCGGGGGACGCCCATGTACATGGCGCCGGAGTCGGTGAACTGCAGCAAGTACGAGCCGCCGTCGGACGTCTGGGCGCTCGGGTGCGCGGTGGTGGAGATGGCGACGGGGAGGCCAGCGTGGGGGTCGCGGGCCGAGTCGAACGCGTACGCCCTTATGATCAGAATCGGGGTCGGAGACGAAATCCCGGAGATTCCCGAGGGATTGTCGGAGCAGGGGAAGGACTTCTTGATGAAGTGCTTCGCAAAGAACCCGAAGAAGAGGTGGACCGCCCGCATGCTCTTGAAGCACCCCTTTCTCGCCCTCGATTGCGTCAACAACGACGAGGAGGTCTCAAGAGATTGCGGAGTCGTAGAATCGGCGGATTCCTCTCCGAGGTGCCACTTCGATTTCCAAGACTGGGTTTCGATGCAATGTTCGAGAACGAGTTGGGAATCGGACTCGCTTTCCCCTGCTCGGAGATGGATTCTGCTCCGTCGTTCGTCGGAGAGCACGCCGCGTTGGAGATGGCATCGGATTCTTCGTCGGTGATGGATCGTATTGGCCAGTTGGCGAGTCACGGGAGGCATAATTGGGAAGATTCCGAGGGTTGGGTAACCGTTCGATGATTAGAAGTCGTCCCAATTCCGAAAGCAGAGTCAGCTTAGCTTAGGACAGAGCAGAGTCCTTGGATGATTGTCTTTGGTTCAATCCGAGGGTTCTGATTCAATTGATCCGTTTTCTTTCTCTAGGATGTGAATATTGATTCGGTTACTGCAGACAAGAGATGTACAGACAGATTCTTTCTTTCATGCAATAAAAAGAAAAATCAGATCTTTTTTGCAGCTGCAATTTTAGTGGTGCAAAGTTTGACTGAATGCTCTGCACTTTCCTATGTGGGAGTGCTGTTTTGTTCGGAAACAGTTCATTGATTTGCAGCGAAGCAGTCACGATTTTACGAAGAAGACTTCCTCCTTTTCTTAATTTATCAAAAAAATGCTTCCGAGATATATTTGGAATCGTACTTAACAAAAATAATGATAATTTGCCCAATTAACGACGTGATGGATGCAATTTTACGTGAAAATTGCCATTAATGTCCATCTAAAAGAGGCAACTAAAGAAAAGAGGCCTCGAGTTTACCATGATGATTGCTGCAACACATAGCGACATCCCGTAGCTTACATGTTGCGATAAGATTAGCACGTAAGGAGACATGGGTTAGAAGAGAAGCATGCTTTGTCAAAGTGCAGAGTGAGAAAAGCGTTGGAGAAGTTCAACATGATAAATTCAATTATATGTTGCGAATGGCCTCATATTTGAACTATCTTTCGGTGATTATGCAGTAGCATCTCTTACTTTCTACCAAAAATTTATCTCGAGATTCACTAAAATCTCATTCATGCATGAAACTTTCGATTAGACTAGTGCTAGCTACACTTTGTTTCTTGTACCCGCTGGGATGAAATTAATTTGCAAAATAAATACAAATAGAAGTACAGCGTTAAATATAAATGGTATCTTTAAACTACATATACGCGATCTTTTTGTCCTTACGATAGCAGCATCTTTCGGTAGGAATGTACGCTATCAAAGTCTGAGACATGACAAGCGTCGAGCTCATGAACGAACTAAGCCGGTTAAAAAGAGGCGTGGGGGATGCAAAACCTAAGCGACGATCTTGAGCTGGTCCTTTCCGAAATCCATTCGACGGCGTGAGGGAAAAGCACATGCTTTGACTTATCTGACGAACCATACGAACCCGTCGAAATTAAAAGATAAGTCCAGCATGCCGTCAAAAAAAGAAGTGAAATTTACTTTGTATGGGGAAGCAACGAAGAAAAAGGGGGACTTGGTCTGCGCATGTTGAAGCCCACGTGAGTTTTAAAATGCCGCGGTCTGGAGAAGTTCCATTTGACTTGGGTTTCGGCAATAGTCAAATGACAAATGGCGAAGGAAAAGTGTTAAAAGAAATCATAAACCTATTAATAATATTGACAAATTTTCTATTTTTTCTTCTCGTTTCTTTTATTTTTATTTTATATTTTAGGCCTGCGAGAGCCGATTCCCTCTAGTGTTGGTCAGGGAGGGCCATGACGCCCTTGCCTTGTCTGGGTGAGGACCTCCACGCCCTCACCTCAGCTAGGGGAGGTGGCCCTCGCCTGCCATAAGCGAGGGGCCTCCATGTCCTCGAGACCAAGCGAAGGTATTGTTGCCCTCGCCGGCCAACAAGCGAGGGTTGTGGCCATCACTTGCATTGGGGTAAGGGCCTAGCGAGGGCCACGGCACCATCCCTTGATCTGGGCAAGGGTTTTGCAGATCTCGTCGGGTCATAGGCAAGGGTCTATGATTAGTAAGGGCATGGAGGCCCTTGCCCAAACTTGGCTCAACAATTGGAGTGAAATAAAAAAAAAAGGAAAAAAAAAGAATAAAGTTGAGAAAATTATTCACGTTAACACAAATCTTATTAGGTAAGATAGACAACGTCCACGTCATCAATTATTGATCCAAATTGGTCAGAGGGATTAAGTTGATACTAATATGAAAATGTATAGAAATAAATCGATTTACTTAAAAAATTAAAATTAAATTCATGCTAACATGATGAATTTAGGGTTTTCGTGGTACTTTTCCAAAGTCGTATTGTTTCTTGAAACTGCCCGAGAGCACAAGTCAGCACATTTAACAGGGTCGCCTTTTCAGGTTAACTACTTTCAAGGAACGAGACCCCTTGTCATTCGTTGCGAACCCGAGATTCTCTCTCTCTCTCTCTCTCTCTCTCTCTCTCTCTCTCTCTCTCTCTCTCTCTCTATTTCCAATCGAAATGACGCCGTGGACTGAGAGCATCCGTTCTGACAGTAGTAGTCCGAATGAGACGAACCAGTCAATTCCGAAAGGCAACGAAATGGGAAGACCGTGCACCAAGCGTGCAGAGCGGTCGACCAGATGCGGTCGGGGGCGTATGCGATGCATGCAGCCTCGGTGGTCCCCGCCCCGCGGGAGGAGTCGTCGCGCCCGCCTGCCGTGCATTGCATTTTGCACGGTCCGTGACGTGCGATGCCGGATCGGGCGCCATCGGGTGCGCAAGTGGGGGCCAAGAGTTTCGGTGGCGTGATCGTGGAGTGGATCCCGCCGCGTTGTTAGGGAGGGGAGGATCTTTTGCTTCTGATGATGAGGACGATGATAATGCAGGGGCGCCCCCTTCTCTTTTATGGCCGTTGGTTTTGGCTTTGGCCTTTCGGTGCCGCGAAAAATGGTAGAAAGGGGGGGCCGCTCGAGGGTCGAGCGGGACGGCGGAGCCACTTCGCTTCGACGGCGACGTCGCCAAGTGGCGATCTCTTTTGCATGGCTTCTCCGGAGGAGATTCCGTTCCTTGATCCCCGCGCATTCCGAAGTTTGTCCTACTTTTTTATATGTTTGACTTAAGAAAAGATTCGTTCGTGGAGGGACGATGAAGGGCACGTTTGGTTCAGTTTTATAAAAGGAATGCAAATGCTAAAAGTCAAAGCTATTTAGAGAAATGCAAATTGTGTTTTGTAAGAACTCTTTGTAAAAGGACTTCTAAGTTCAAGTTGCGTTTGGTGAAAAAACTTTTATAATGTGTTCAAGTCGCCGGTGACCATCGAGCAACTTTTGGCAAGGCCCGCTTGAGGTTGCACGACCTCGAGCAAGGGTAGCCGAAGGTCGCGTGACCCAAGCGGCAGTTGCCTGGTTTGCGCACCGCCTGGTTCGAGTGACCCTCACTTGGGTCGCATGCTCGTCAAAGGTCGCCATGTCGCCTGACCTCGGGCATACTCAACCAACGACCGCCTACGCTAGATCTAGCTCGCCGACAGCCGTAGCCCTTTGTCGGACCGGCGATGGGTTTGGGTCATTTTATAATTTAAAAGAAAATATGACGAGGGACAAAATAAAAAATTTGAAAAATTGGCGAGTGCAATTTTGGAAGAAAAATACTAATTTCAGCATTTGACCAAATGCCAAAAACCTAATGCTAATCCCTAGTATTGGGCTTTTAGCTGTCCCAAGACCAGTATTCGATCAAAAGACCCTTGGGAAAACTTATGAAACAACCCAACATTTCCCCAAAAAGCTTTGGAGACCGAAAGCCCAAACGCAATCGAAGAGCCATATGATAATTTGTTTGATTGAATCTTGCAAATATCATTAGTGTGGTCGCAAAATTATCATTTATATTCGGATTGTATTTTTGGTCGACATCCACATATATGATGCCTTCAACTTGCCGGATCAGCCACTATTGGGAAAAAGTTGAGTCGAAGTTTTTGATTGCATTATTTACAAGTTCAAGAATTGTACCGGTGAAAATTCTATGAGCTCAGCGGACGATTTGCGGGCGCTGAGCGAAATCACTCGGACTTGCCTCTCGTGCCTAAGGGAGGAAGAGAGGGCGAAGTCGAAGGGCTTGATTGCCACCAATGGAGGGCAGCCGAAGGGGCAGGTGAAATTTGATAGTGAATCCTATATAACAGATTGCGCACATCGCAAGAGAAGTTGTCATTTTTGATTGCTTTGTTACAATTTTGAGCTAATTTGTGAACAATATTCCAGAAAATATTAAGGATCGCTCAAGCGTGCAAAAGTTTTTAATGCACTAGAAAATGATAATCGTTTTTGGGTAACGTGGCGAGTTCAAAGATCCATTTGTCCGATCCGACCTTCTTGCCAAACATGTTTAAGCTTATGTTGGGTAGCTACTATACCGAGTAGTAGTGATAAAAAGGATTTAGATCCTTGATTAGGGTTAATATATTGGGGGTTCAATGGATTAAGTCAAGGACTGTAAAGCAAATATGCCTTTTTTTGGGGGGTTCCTTCGTGCTAATCCAGATTAGACTGGGATATGTTAGGTTTCCACCTCCACTTGCGCATGGAAACAAATTAAAAATTTAGGAAAAGAAAAAAGAGGGATTTTTTTGCTCCTTTTGGGTGATCTTCTTTAAGAGATCTTAGTTGAATCTTACAGTGTTGATTCCACTAGCATGATCAACTCAATCCATTTGATCCACATGGACACTTGTTTTGACCTTTCCTAATACTAGGAGCGTTGAACATACGAGAACACTATTAAAATACGGCGTGATTATGTCCACTTGGACAAATAAATTAGAAATTGGGGCAAGTTCAAGTTTATATGGTGTGAAGTCGAAGCGCAAAAGCAAGGTTTTTAGGTTATCCGGTACCGATATGAAAGATGGTGAACCTATTGAATTTAGTTTGGTATTGATTTTACCGAATTTTCAGGTCAAATCAAATCAAACCAATGAACTTATTATATTTATAATATATTTGGTGTTCCTTTGCTTTTAGACTATGACTAATAATTTTTCAGGGAGCTTTCCATTCTTTTCTTTTTTTTGGATTTAGAAATAGTTGGTCGAAAGATAGAATCGACAAATTAAACTCTGGTTTTCTTTCAAATTTTAAATTAAACATTTAAATTGAACTGAGCAAATTTGTGAAAGTGGTTTGAGTAAGAAACTTTAATGGGTTCGTTTGATTTTCATTGTAAAAAAGTTCTCCAAATCGTCAAAATTTGGGGTTGGCTGACCGGCTTTCAATCGAGCCCGGCCATGACAATTCGTGGCTAATTGACATTTTAACCATTGAAAGAAATCGAAAGATTCGCATTACATTAATTTTTCAAAAAATATATAAAATAAGAATGTTTGGTCAATGATGTGAAAACAAACCCCACAAAAAAAAAGATCATGTCAAAAAATTTAAAATAAAGTAATTGTTAGAAAACTTGCTTTGCAGTCAATAGTTTCATCACGTTTTTCTCTTTGAATGTTTGTTCTCGAGAGGCAAGCAATCGCACGTGCAAAATGTTTCGGTCATTTTGAGTTTGGCCTCTTTGATATTTTCCACAAGCATATGCTTCGAACGTTGTTTTTTTTTTTTTTTTTTTTTTTGGTAAGGTGCTTCGAACGTTGTTTTCTTATTCTAAAAATGGGAAAACTCATGTTTTCACTTGACATATTTATTGACATGGTTAAAAAATTATGCATTTATTTAAAAAGTCTCAAACCTGTTATACTTCTATTAATTCAGTTTAAGACCTTTCAATTTTACCAATTAATTCTAATTTAGCTGAAAATTACTGACATTGACATATAGCGTCCTACTTGACACAACTAAGGTCAACGTGGACAATTTTTTTTTTTTTTAATATTGTCCGATTATCATAACCATCTTATTTTTCCTTCTAAGCACCCTATTGGCCTGTGACCAAACCAAAAGAAAGAAAGAAAAAACAAAATAAAAGAATAAATATTATAAATAAAAAAAAAAAAAAAAATTAAAATTGGTTACATAAAAAAATTAAAATTAGTAAAATTAGAAAATATTTAGGACACAATTGATAAAAATTAAAATATTTAGTACTGGATTAATAAAAGTGAAATAAGTTTATAAGTTTCTGAATAATTTTTCACTTCAACAATTGACGTTTAGAGAAACATGAACAATTCGAAAAAATGGGTTGAGTATCTGTCACTATCTCTATCTCTTCATCTCATTTGGTCGAGGAAGGTGTATCTGCCGTTCGTTCACTTCTAAGAAAAAGAGCTTTCATCAAACTCGGCGGTTGGGACATGAGCAGCTGAATTGTGCACGTGTCCATTATGAATAAATATAAAGAAAAATTTGGAATAAGGTGGAAGTAGTTGTCGTGAGCTATAAACCTTAAAATCCACGTGTGTAGATCCTTTTTTTAAAATTCTCTCAGCCTTCCATTCAACCGATTTTATTTCCACATCTTTTGGATCTCATAAGCTAATCATTGGACAAATTTAGCGAAATGAAGAACGACCGGCATGTGGGATCTAACTTCCGCATGTCAAATTAAATCCTATTTCCTCGACGTAACTCTTATTTAGGTAAATTTCTGCTGGCAAGAATTTTTATCAGTGATTAAAGGTGCGTTTGATAATCTTTCTGCTCTTAGCAACAATTTTATTCAAAAATATTTTTTTTATTTTTATCCATGGAAACAAAGAAATATATATTTTTACTTTTTATTTTTGTTCCAAATTTATTTTCTAACCACTTCTCTATTCTAGGGAATAGAGGGGAACAAAAGAACAATAGAATAGAAAAACATGATGGTTATACCAATCTAATCAGAAAAATGCCCAGAGAAAAGGCTCGGTGTGTGAAAATCATAAGTGTCCTTACTTATAGGGAATTTAAAACAGCAGTATTAAATTTATTATAAATTAATTTTTTACCACAAAATATTTCTAAATTGGTATACCGAGACAATTTTACCCCAAAGGACTACAAAAAAACCTCAAATTTGTACGTTTGTGATAATTTTACTAAAAACTATTTTTTTTATAGCCAAAAATCCCAAACTTGTACATTTGCATACCCTTCATTAAATTAGATTAATACCACCAAAATTACAAAATAGGTACAACTGTTAAATTTGATAATAAAATTTAATGGAAACTAAGGGTCCGTTCGTTTCGCGGAATATGGGCCATTTCCGAAAATATTTTTCCTGTCATTTTCCAGAAAATGACAATTTTTTTTCTCGTGTTCGACTAAAACCTAAAAATGTTTCGGAAAATATTTTCCAGTGTTCGGTAGAAAAATATTTTCTACTCACCAGATTGGCGAGCGCGACCGTCAAGCTCGAGGCTCACCGGATCGACGAGCGCGAGTTTGAGATCGACGAGCTTGAGGTTCACCTGGTTTGATAACTAGTCAAGAAAGAAAAAGTTGGGAAACAAAGAAAAGAAAAAGAAAAAGAACAAAAAAAAAGAAAAGAAAAAGGAAATTAAAAATAATTTGAATTAAAAAAGAAAAATAAAATTAAAAAATAATTCAAATAAAAAAGAAAAGAAGAAGAAGAAAGGTGAGGAAGAAGTGAGGATTTGTAGAAGTGTGAAATAAGAGAGATAAGAGAGATCAAGTAAAGAAAATGTTTTCCACTTTTTAAAAGTGGAAAACATTTTCCCCTACTTGTAAGACTTTTTCTTTGGAAAAAACATTTTCCTCAAGGAATTCATTTTCCGTGAAACGAACGCTGGAAAATCCAAAAATCGTTTTCCCGGAAATTATTTTCCATGAAACGAACGGAGCCTAATAGAGAGTAAATTTATCAAAAATATATCAGTTTTTGGTAAATTTGTTAAATGTGTATTAGTTTTGGGTATTTATTTTTAAATAAATTAATCAAAAGTGTATTAATTTTGGATTTTTTTTTATGGTATTAAATTTGACACCGAAATGAGGCCAGCAATGACCGATATAGCAACATTTGAGAAATGACCAGAATGAAATTAGGCCATGGTCAACGCAAGGGAAAATGGAAAAGAGTCAACGAAGAGCAGCACGTGTCTCGTGCCCATTGTGTGTGGACAGAGGGGAACCTTGATGTTTGGAAGGAAGAGAGAAAGTTACGTTTTCCGTTCTGCTCGAAAAGACGGGATTTTGCAGTCGTTGTGCATGAGAATGACAGTGTCAACACCGAACGTTTGGGGCCCGACAAGCACAACCCACATTTGTCAATATGCTCACGGGGTGTGGAAGTTAAGAACAAGAAGAAGATATTCTAATTTGCATTATTTTAACTAATGGAGATAATTGGCTTTAGAACTTTTGAAACCGACCCTTAGGTTCCGATTTAATTTCGGATGATTAGAATTGGGAGTCGAACCAAACCGCTTTAGAATTTAACTAGCCAGTTCAAGATCGGTTTCCGGTTAAGAGTGGTGTGGGCCGATCTTGTGCACCAAGCACAATGATCAATTTGATTTTATTGAACTTGCACCCAATGGTGCGGTGATCACAAGTTTGCCCAAAATCAAGATGGACCAACTGAATTAGGATCCACTTAGACCAATCAATTTTGAGTAGCTTCTAGAGGCATCGGTCCAGTTCCTAATTCCATAAAATTGGAGCATATTGTTTTCGGTCCGATCCCTGATTCCAGGAGGGAAGTGGACCATTGAGATCGAATCGATGATTTTTTTTTTTTCTAATTTCTTGTGCAAATTTCTTTCCCTTCCTTTATCACATGTCCCGCTCGAAGTTACTTCAGTGTCTGTCTTTGTCCATAGTGTTTGATAAGCCACTCATAAAATTAACCACTATGAATAATATCTATATTCTCAAGGGGAGTACATCACCAACCGATTAGTATTATAATGGGTTCATAATATGGTCAAATTTGTGAGATTTTGTAAGACTATCGCCAATTGTTCTAAAAGCTTAAATTATTGATGAATGCATGTTTTATTATTTAAATATTATAATCTCCTCACACTTAATCTGATCATTTTGCCTAATACTAAACATGAAAATTTAATTTGAGAAGCAAATTAGGCTTGGAAAGATTCAAATTTAGACTTTGAGCCCAAACACCATATGAGATTTTATAAGATCATTACCAACTGTTTTAAAGACTTAAATTATTATATGAATATGTGGTTTATTATTCAAATATTTTAACAAAATTCACAAACTTATCGCTAGAAATGAGTAATTTGGATTCTTGATGTCTAGACATGAATATGTGTGAGGGTTGCATTTTGTTTTCATTTTCATCTCCCATCAAACCGTTTGGGAATTGAACCGAACCAGTCCCAAGATCAAGTGATCTGGTTCTTGGTTCCAGAAACTAAGAACTAGTCCTTTTGATCCGGTTTCCAGTTTTTGGGTGGTACAAGACTGGATTTGAAACCATTCGACCCTGATGGCGCATTCCGTTCATGCATTACCTAGTCCATAAAATTTAATGGGTATTTAATTGACTCGAGAAATAATCTACTTAATGCGGGGCTTCCTCGAGAAGTAGTAATATAGAAAAACCACTTCCAATTACAAGAGAGCCAGCTTCATCAAGTGCTCCGAACGATATGCATGTCACGACGGCAATGCGAAGGCGGGGCCAATCAATCAGACCGGTGAGTCAGCGATAGCCAGCAGTTTTCTCCATCTTCTCCATCCGATCCAAAGTGGGGCCCCCCAAACCTCGTCAAAATCACAAGTATGATGTCAAGTGGAGGGACAAGAATGACAAATCATGCGTGTTCGTCCATATTAATATTTGTTATTATTGTGCGACAAAGGTTGCACGAAACACGATGGGATTTTTCCAGATTTGTTATTTTATTTATTTAGTAATTTAATTCAATTTAATTGATGTGATGGTGCCAAGAACGATGGGGGTGTGTGGAGTAAGACACTGAGTTTGAGGCCCTCGTGCTGCCCCGGGTCATGTGCCGGATGGGTTGCCAACTCGTGGAATATGCTTCTTCCCTCGCTTCAATCCATGACCAGTTGGGCAGTCACGTTTCTTGCTCAGTGAATTCTGGTTCGATGTTTCGTGCGTGAGAGATTCTCTCGATTCGCTTCTATCAATACCTGATAAGCCGATCCATGCCATGAATTTATGCGATAATTACTTGACATTGATAAATTGAGTTCGCAAGAAACCGAGATGTTCAACATGATACTCTACACACAGAAAAACTTGAGGCGCGTTCCTAATGTATTGGTTTTAATATCTCTAAAATTTTCATGTACGTGCTAATGAGTAACACCAAAGATATTAAGACTAATATACAAAAGTCGTAAATTATGGGTCGAATGGAATACTTCCTCAAAATACATAAATGATTATGCTAATTTGAACAATCATTTACAACTTATCACAAATTTTCATCAAGAATTTTCTTTATTACTAAAAATAAAAAAGTTATATATCCAACATAAGAAAACATGTTCATATTCAAGTGGTGCTCAATATTTTTTTGGATTTCATTACATAAGTTACCTTAAAATATTAATAGAGCTATTATGGGCGATAGCTTTTTATTTAATTTGACGATGCAAGTCACAACTCCACTAAATTTGATCGTTCCCTAATTAACATCTATCATGGAGTAATTACCAATCACATTGCACCAACGTGCGCTATATGAGGAAACTCGTCTGTATGCGTATATATACACACAAATAAATAAAAACAAAAAATATAAAAATAAAATAATAATAATAATAATTAATAATAATAAAAGATCTTCTCCTTTCTTCGTCAGTAGATGAACGCGTGCCAGTGACTCCTCTGTTTCATTCTTCCTCGCCAAGCAAAGCAGAAACTTACACACTCGGACAGAGCAGAAGTCCGCGCGCATTCTCTCCCTTTCTCTCTCTAAAAAAATTCTCTCAAAACCCTGAAAACCCTCAAGATTCGCGAAACCATGGATTGGGTCCGCGGCAGAGAGATTGGCCACGGCGGCTTCGCCACCGTCCACCTCGCGGCGCCCGCCGAGACGTGCCCCTCCGACCGCCCTCCGTTAATGGCCGCCAAGTCCTGCGACGCGGCCCTGTCTTCCTCCTCAGGCACGAGAGGCGAGTCCTGAGCGAACTCGGCGACTGCCCGCGGATCGTCCGCTGCTTCGGCGACTCGATTACTTCCGAGCGCAGCGGCCAGGAGCTCTACAACGTCCTCCTCGAGTACGCCGCCGGCGGCACCCTCGCCGACAGCCTGAAGTCCAGGGAGAAGCCCCTTTCGGAAGCCGAGATCAGACGCCACACGAGGTCGATCCTGGAGGGCCTGGAGTTCGTCCACTCCAAAGGGTTCGTCCACTGCGACGTCAAGCTCCAGAACATCCTCGTGTTCCCCAACGGCGGCGACGAAGTCAAGATCGCCGACTTCGGCCTCGCGAAGAGAGCGGGTGAGCGGCCGGCGAAGGGCGCGAAACAGGGTGGGCTCGAGTGGCGGGGGACGCCGATGTACATGGCGCCCGAGTCGGTGAACTGCAACGAGTACGAGCCGCCGTCGGACGTCTGGGCGCTCGGGTGCGCGGTGGTGGAGATGGCGACGGGGAGGCCGGCGTGGGGGTCGCGGGCCGGGTCGAACGCGTACGCCCTTATGATCAGAATCGGAGTCGGAGACGAAATCCCGGGGACTCCCGAGGGACTGTCGGAGCAGGGGAAGGACTTCTTGATGAAGTGCTTCGCAAAGAACCCGAAGAAGAGGTGGACCGCCCGTATGCTCTTGAAGCACCCCTTCCTCGCATTCGACGACGAGGTTGTAAGAAATTGCGGAGTAGTCGAATTCGTGGATTCCTCTCCGAGGTGCCACTTCGATTTCCAAGACTGGGTTTCGATGCAATGTTCAAGAACGAGTTGGGAAGCGGGCTCGCTCTGGTCCTCCTCGGATATGGATTCTGATCCGTCGTTCGTCGGAGAGCACGCCACGTCGGAGATCTGGTCGGATTCTTCATCAGCGATCGATCGGATTGGCGAGTTGGCGAGCCTGGAGAAGCCTAATTGGGAAGGTTCCGAGGGTGGGTAACCGTTCGATGATTGGAATTTCGTCCAATTCCGAAAGCAGAGTCGGCACAGCTAGGAACAGAGCAGAGTTCTTGGATGATTGTTTTTGGTTCGATCCGAGGGTTCTGCTTCAATCGTTTCGTTTTCTTTTTCTACGACTGTGAATATTGATTCGGTTATTCCAGACAAGAGATGTACGGACAGATTTTTTGAACATGCAATAAAAAGAAAAATCAGATCTTTTTTGCGGCTGCAATTTTAGTTGTGCAAAGTTTGACTAACTGCTCTGCACTTTTTTAGTCGATTGGCGACTCACGTTTTAGTATCTCTCACGTTTTCTTAGAGGTTTTCTTCACCTTGTGTCTTAAAGCTCACATTTTAATAGTGTTAAAAAAGTGCAACATCAAAAATTTATCGTAATGTGGAGCAATTAATATATAATAATTAGCCCATACTTATGATGTTAAAATTTTTTGGCAATGGTAAATCTAATTGAATACATCGAAAAATTTGGACTTGAGCTTTCTCTTAGTAATCTTCTTATGAGAATGTATCTAGTATTTATTATGCATCTCATGGTCAATGCAGTTTCTGGTGAAAATGACCATTATAGTGTCTCTAAAATAGGCTACTAGAGCAAAGTGGCCTTGAGTTTGCCATGATAGTTGCTGCAATACATAGCAACAATGTGGAGCTTCATGTTAAAATAAGATGGTGTCAATGGAAAGATGGATTAGAGAACAATGCCTAGGAAGAGATTGTTAAAGTGCCGGTGAGAAAAGTGTTGGAGAAGTCCAATGTGATAAAATTTAATATGATATGGAGCAACTTGTATGCTTCAATTAGTTCATTAACTTCATATTTTAATCACAGTGGTATTAGCTAGATATTGCATTTGGCTCGGACTCGAACTCTCTTTTGGTGATCTCGCTTGGCAAAGGATTGTGCAATAGCATCTCTTACTTTTTACCACAAACATATGTTGAGATTCACTAAAGTCTTATCGATTAAAAAATAGGCGCATGGAAGTTTTGATTAGGCTAGCGACAATTGCACTTTGTTTTCCACACCCACTAGCATTTAGTTGATTTGGAAATCAATTCCATATGATGCGCCTCGATAGATACTAATATAAGTACGGCGTTAAATATGAAGATGGTACTAATTAAAGTACTCATGTGCAATCTTGTCGTGTCTTTATGCTAGGAGTATCTTTTTCAAAGAATGGACATGAGCAAAGTCCAAACGCGAGACCATCACCCGTGTCCTTATCAAATCTCATTCATCTCATGGATGGGTCCTTCTAGTTTATTTCGTTATATTTTCTTAGTGCCTAATTATTTCCAAAGTCATGAATAAGCTAAGCTTGTTAAAATGCGGCGTACCACATACAAAACAACCTAAACGACAATCTTTGTTATCATGGCACCTTTTCGGGTTAACTACTTTTCGAGGGGCGTGATACCTTTTATTCTGTCGCAAACCCCAAATTTTATTTATTTATTTCGAATCGAACTAGTGATGCAGACTCAACACCGGTGCTGATAATAGGCCAAAACGAAACGAGCCGGTCAATTTCCCAAAGAGCACCACCGAACGTGCGACCTTCGATATGGAGATGGGCCAGATGGCCACCAACCGGATGCGATCGGCGGGAGGGGCTCCCCCCTCCACCCCCCAATTGCAAATGCAATGCATGCGGCCTCGGTGGGTCGCCCGACCACCACCAAGCCCCGAACGCACAGCATCAGTCTCTACATCGAAAGGGAGTGGCCCACCCGCCGTGGGGGAGTTATGGCGTGCAGGCCGCGCGACCCGGCGCAGTACGTGCGATCGAATCCGGATTCGTCGCTCTTCGATTTGGTGTGACGGGGTGGCGTGGCGTGAAATTTATGCCCGCGGCTCTCCATTGGGTGCGGGAGTTCGGCTACCGTCGCGAGGGTCCCGCGTGGTTTGCGAGGGATCTTTTTCTGTGTCAGTGGATTTTGATGACGATGACGAGGACGATGACGATGCGGGGGCGCCCCATTTTCCTCTGCTCTGGCCGTTTGGTTTTGCTTTTGGCCTTTCGGTTCCGCGTAAAAATGGAGGAAAAAGGGGAAGAAAAGGGGATTCTCCATTTTGTTGACCCGATTTCTCTAATCGCCAGCCGGTGCCCGCGGCGGAGGGATATGCCTTCTTTGTTCCTTTTCGAGGTCCTTCGTTCTGATCCATATTAAAATGACGGTGAAGATACCGATTTAGTTTGATATTGATTACCAAATTTTCAAGTCAAATCATATGATTGAGCTCATTATATATATATATATATATATATATATATATAGAAAAATTCCAAATAAAGATATAAAGTATAATTATTTTCTCAAATAAGGATCTTAAGTGGATATTATTTCAAATAAAGAAGGAAAATCTCAAATAAAGATCCAAAGTGAGCCTACTTTCTCAAATAAAGATTCGAAGTGACCGTTGTTCCAATAAGAACCCGAAGTGGTGACAAGTCTCAAATAAAGACTGAACCGGTCGGCCGGCCAAAATATTCACCGGCCGACAAGCATGTAACATTTCCGATGGCCGGAATATGGGCAATTTTGTCCCAAAAAATTATAGATAGAAATTAACAAACTTTAAAAACAAAACCCCCCAAACTCTTCACGTTCTTCTTCTTCTACTCTTCATCTTTTACATTCTTTGTCCCCTCTCATTTGGAGAACCCAAATTCTCTATTGATGGAGCAAGATCCCTGTCTCCCTGAGTTTCAAAGGTACGTGCCATCCCTCCCTCCCTGACCTTGTTTGAATGGGAGTGTGAATCAAAGTGTATGGCGAACCTAAGAAAAGATAATGAAGAATCGAGGCATTCGTGTTACACACGAGTTTCTCAATAACGAAAATGTGGCTTTACTCAATATTTGTCTTCTTTGTTGGAAAGAAATGAAGACAGAAAACAAAAGAAGAAGATGTGAAGAAACGAAGATAGGGGTTTCTTGTTGTGTTTCAATTCGTGTTCCATTAACAGAAAATTTCCGTGCTCCAAGCGAGAGAGGACAAAGAATAGAGAAGATGAAGAGCAAAAGAAGAAAAAACGTGAGAATGTGAAGATTTTTTCTTTTTAGGTCAAAAGAACGTGAAGAGTTTGGGGGGTGGTTTTTAAGGTTTGTTAATTTCTATCTATATTTTTTTTGGACAAAATTCCCCCATCGGAAATGTCACACTCTCTCCGGCCGGTGAACATTTTGGCCGACCGGCAAGTTCAGGTCTTTATTTGAGACTTGTTAGCCACTTCGGGTTCTTATTTGGGACAACAGCCACTTCGGGTCCTTATTTGAGAAAATAGGCTCACTTTGAGTCCTTATTTGAGATTTTCTCAATAAAGAATTGAAGTCATATTATTTTCTCAAATAAAAACTTGAAGTTGACATTATTTCAAATAAGAACTTGAAATGATCATATCGGTTTCAAAGAATGGCCTCAACTCACTATTTGATAAGAGCATTTTTGTCTTTTATATTTTATATTTTTTTCTATTTTTTCCATAGAAAACAAACTAAAAAAGAAAATAAGAACAGAGACCGGATGAAGGGCTCCCTTTCGCTTGTGGCCACCGCCCCATCGACAGTGATGACTTGCAAGGTCATCGACACTTGGGTGTGGGCCAATGACCCTCACTTAAGGCGGGAGAGGGCGGCGACCTTCTCCTAGATCTAGGCGAGGGTCGTTGGCCCTCACCCAAGCGCCAACGACCCCGTCGGCCAGTGCCATTGCCCGGCTAGCAATGGGGTGGTGGCCATAGGCGGGAGGGGCTCCTCTTCCTCTTTTTTTTTTTTTTTTTTTTTGCTTTTTTTTTTTCTGTTTAAGTTTAAGTTTTTTTTTTTTAAATTAATCTAAATTTAAGTTGTGTTTTGATGAAAGTACCTCTAGTTGACCAAATTTTTTGTCGACCGATGAGCCGATAAGCCAGTGAGGTGATGCCCTTATTTCTAGTTTAGGTCATTCTTTGAGACAGATTTAACCACTTCAGGTTCTTATACGAAACAAAGTCCACTTCATGCTTTTATTTAAAAAAATGAGTGCACTTTAGACCCTTATATATATATATATATATATATATGTATGTATATATGTATATGTATGTATGATATTATTGGTATCCTCTTGCCTTACAGGTTACGGATAATTTTTTTTTTTTTCAGGAGATTTTTTTATTTTTTTCCTTGGATTTAAGAATACTTGGTCAAAAGGTAGAACCGACAAATTAAACATTAAATTTCTTTTTAATTTTTAAAATAAAACATTTAAGTTGTAACCAAGCTAATTTGTGAAATTGGTTCTAGTTAGAAACTTTATTGGGTTTATTTTATTCTTTTTGTTGAAAAAGCTTTTCCAAATCCACAAAGGTGGTTGATAGGCTTCCAATTAAACCAAGCCATGAAGATTCCTGGCTAGCCGGCACTAACCATTAAAAAAAAGGAAGCCATGTTCAGATGAAGATTTGCTGACATCGCGCTGACGTCATATTTGAAATGAATATTTTATTTTTCAAATTACTTTTTTAAATTATTTTTTATTCAATTTTTTTTACAATGAATAAAAAATAATTTAAAAAAATCCACGTGGAAAATAAAAATTATTTAAAATGCCACGTCAGCATTTTTAACGGAAAATGCTAACGGTGTTAACTTTAGGAACCATTAAAAAAAAACTTGATTGCACTTTTAGGACTCAATTGCACTTTCGACTGACTTGTGACTGTTTTAGGACTTGACAAAAATTCCAAAAAGGATTAAGCCACTCTTTTCCCCATGTCATTTAGCTAATTAATTTATCCAACCAATAATTAGGATGTAATTCAGGTAACGGTGGGTGAGAATGGTTGGTCAAAAAAATAATAACGATGATGACGTGTGTGAATGCGCTAAACACCCCCTTGACCACGCCATATATCCAAAAGATCACATGTACGCACCTAAAAATATATAAATAAAAGTAATCAATTGGAAAATAAGAAAAATGAAATCGGTCAATAGGTTCATCCCGTTTTTCTCTTGTTGTTGAACCTGCTTTGTCGCCCTCTTTGAAAGTCTGTAGTCGAGAGGCAAGCAATCGTACCTGCGAGTTGTTCCAATCCTTTTGAGTTTGGCATCCTTGACATTTTCTACGAGCATATGCTTTGAATTACGTTTTCTTTTCCTAAAAAAGGGAAAAATCGTGTTTTTTTCTAGACATGTTCATTGACGTCGTTCAAAAATCGACCTTTAGGATAATTCCAGGGAATTAGTCGAGTATTTCTCTCTTGGTTTGGTTGAGCAAGATACATCTACCATTTGTTGGCTCCTAAGAAAAAGAAGTTTCATCAAACTCACTAGTCACTCACTATTCCTACTTTTTTTGGGACACGAGCATCTGAATATTCAGGTGCACACGTCCATTCTATATAGAACATATATATGAAAAGAAAAAAAAAAGGGAGACATAAGATGCAAAGTAGTTGTAAATATCCTAGTTTGGAGCACCAATTGAGGGTTGCAATCCATTCTAAAGAGAGAGCTTCGTGTTCTATGGAAAAGTAGAGTTCTCATCGGACCAAATGTTTGATCTCATGACGTTTAGTAAGCCTGATGATATGCTCCAGCGATGAAACTTTGTGTTGTAGATATCCAGTCAACGTGTAGCAAAATTGATCTGACCTAATAGGGTAAGAGCTTTAGGGGCAACACGAGTGTGTACCAAAGTTTATCACCGGCCGTAATTTTTTGTGACATTTTGGATCTGAAAAGTTAATCAATAGTCCGATCCGGAGAATCTGAATGTAACATCTTGAGTGTAACTTCTCACCTGCCGAATTAAATTCCACTTCTTCGACATAACAGTAATTAGGTGAATTTCAATCTGGAGTAGTTTCCGCCGGCGACTAAGTTAGGTCAGCAATGACATTGTATCATGGTCACCGCAAGGGAAAATGAGAAGGGTCAACGAAGAGCAAAACATGTCTCGTGCCGGCGTGTATGAACAGAGGGCATGGTCAGTTCAGGGAAGAGAAATGTCAACACCAATGATTTGGGGCCCAACCAACAACCGCAATTCTTAGGGATTTGACATTCCGTTGTATATAGTTCCCGCTGATATTTGGTGATTTGATGCTGGGGTAATCGAATTCTAGAACTTTCGAAACCGCCCTTAGGTTCCGGTTTCACAGAATCGGAACGCAGAACTTGAAACCTGTTACACTTGGAACCGGCTCGAAACTGAAATGGTTAGGTTTGAGGTCCGTTTCCGGTTGGAGTGTCATAGGTTTGGCTCTTGGGTACCAAACACATTATCACTCGGATTTTTACTTCAACTCGCATCCGGTGGTGCAATCACGATATGGCTTAATAGTGAGTAGTAGTTATGGCGTAAACAGAACATTCCGAATTGCAAGCGTCTTATGTTAATGTCCAAAGAAAGTTGTTGGCGTTTTCTGCAAGCCAAGCAAGGGAAGGTCATTCCTACCCCGTCGCTTTTGTTCTATAATTCCTTGTCAGTCAAATGGCTCGAATTATTCGACCAAAAAAATGACACAGATTAACCTCAGACTCGACGGAACATTTCCAATCCTCTCAACTGCAGCTTGTCATTTCAAAATTTTGTAAATGGTTGCTGACAAGGCACTCCCAAAGTATACTTTATTTGAAATGATTCAATGTTTGAGGCATTGATAGCTATGTTAAGAAGTCCAACCCAAAAACTTGATCTTTTAAATGGAGAGATCATGTAAATATAGGACCCACTGTCAAGCAATGTGAGATATGTTTTAATATATAATATGAGAATAATTAATAAGTTAAAACCTTTTCCTTAATTGTAAAAAATCCATTTTGTTCTTGCTGTCAATAGTCATATAGAAAACTCACTTCTAACTTAATTTTTCCCTCGTATGAAGAAATGAAAAAAAAAAATCAATTTTGCTATTACAAGAAAGCAAGCTTCATCACATGCCCTTAATTAAGACAAGGGCTTTACTAACATAATAGTCCTTAGGATACTGTGAAAATAGCAGTCTACCGTGAACCATAAATTATTAAAGAAGTAAGTCTCACGATAATTTATAACTATTTGTGATTTGATTTTTTTTTTGTCTAAAATAAATTGTTCTTCTCACGGTACGTTAAAAACTGTCATGCAATCAATTATCTTAGGACAACAATGTGGAGCGGGCCAATCAGTTAGACCGGCAAGTCTGCGATATCTTTCCGTCCTTCTCCTTCTTCTTCTCCATCTAACCCTTGGTGGGGCCCCCCGAACCTTCTTAAATGGCACAAGCATATTGTCAAATGGAGGGACAAAAATGACATATGTTGAGTGGAACACGATGGGATATTTTTAGATTTCTTTATTTTCTTATTTATTCATTCGATAATTTAATTTAATTCAATAAATGTGATATTGCCAGGAGTGATGGGCGGGGGGTGTGGAGTAAGCCACTGAATATGAGGAGCACCCGTGCTGCTCTGGGTCATGTGCCCAGAGGTTTGCCAACTCGAGGAACATGCTCCTTGTTACCTCGCTTCCATCGATGCACAAAGTTGGGAATCACGTTTTCTTGCTCAGTGATTTCTGGCTTTGATGTTTCGTGCGCGAAAGATACTCACAATTCGCCTCGACCAATACCCAACATGACTCGTGTTATGATATGATTGATTCGATCCGACATATGTCATGAATCTATGTGATAATTGCTCGATCTCGATAGATTGGGTTCATCCAAACCGGGGATGCTCAATGAGATGCTATGCACACATAAAATACTCGAGAAGTGTTACCGAGTAAATTTATAAAGCACTCAATAAGGATTTGCCACATGATTTACTAAATCCTCTTTTATGCCATTTTTAATATATCTAGTATTATCATCATTCGCATATGACTAAGGAATATCAAAGATACTAAAACTAATATACAATCGGTCAACTATAGGCCATAGACAAATTCCTCTGAGCTTACTAATCTAAATAACCACCGACAATCTGTCTACATCAAACAAATTTTCAATTAAAATCCTCCTCATAACACCAAAAAAGGTATTATATCCAGGTACTAAAAAATATGTTCAGTGCTTAATATTTTCTTGGATTTGTTAAATGAGTTATCTTAAAATATTAATAGAGCTATTAAACTCTTAAGCTTCTTTTCGTGACGCGGGCAATTAAATTCAACGATCCAATTCACGTCCCCACTAGATCTGATCGTTCACTAATTAACACTTAAAATGAAGCAATTATGAGCAAAAATTCGTTGAAGGCAATTGAATAAATATTTTCCGCGAGAATATAATCATTTCGCGATTCGCACCAATCACGTGGTACCGATGTAAGCTAAATTAGGAAACTCGTATACATATATATGTATATATAAGTATTACTAATTAAAAAAAAAAAAAAAAAAAAGAAAAAAAAGAGATCTTCTCCTTTCCTCGTCAGTATATAAAAGCGTGCCTGCCGGGGTCTCCTCTGTTTCATTCTTCCTCGCCAAGCAAAGCAGAAACCTTCGCAGAACAGACAGAGCAAAAGAGCGCCCGCACTCTCTCCATCTCTTTCTCTCTCCAAAAACTTCTCTCAAAACCCTGCAAAATCCTCAAGATTCGCGAGACCATGGATTGGGTCCGTGGCAGAGAGATTGGCCACGGCGGCTTCGCCACCATCCACCTAGCCACGCCCGCCGAAACCTGCTCCTCCGGCCTCCCTCTGTTGATGGCCGTCAAGTCCTGCGACGCGGCCCTGTCTTCCTCCCTCAGGCACGAGAGGCGGGTCCTGAGCGAACTCGGCGACTGCCCGCGGATCGTCCGCTGCTTCGGCCACTCGTTTACTGCTGAGCGCAGTGGCGAGGAACTCTACAACGTCCTCCTAGAGTACGCCGCCGGCGGCAGCCTCGCCGACAGCATGAAGTCCAGAGGGAAGCCCGTCTCGGAGCCCGAGATCAGACGCCACGCGAGGTCGATCCTGGAGGGCCTGGAGTTCGTCCACTCCAAAGGGTTCGTCCACTGCGACGTCAAGCTCCAGAACATCCTCGTATTCCCCAGCGGCGGCGAAGAAGTCAAGATCGCCGATTTCGGCCTCGCGAAGAGAGCGGGCGAGCGGTTGTCGAAGGGCGGGAAACAGGGCGGGGTCGAGTGGCGGGGGACGCCCATGTACATGGCGCCGGAGTCGGTGAACTGCAACGACTACGAGCCGCCGTCGGACGTCTGGGCGCTCGGCTGCGCGGTGGTGGAGATGGCGACGGGGAGGCCGGCGTGGGGGTCGCGGGCCGCGTCGAACGCGTACGCCCTTATGATCAGAATCGGGGTCGGAGACGGAATCCCGGAGATTCCAGAGGGATTGTCGGAGCAGGGGAAGGACTTCTTGATGAAGTGCTTCGCAAAGAACCCGGAGAAGAGGTGGACCGCCCGTATGCTCTTGAAGCACCCATTCCTTGCCTTCGACTCCGGCATCAACGACGAGGAGTTCGTAAGAGATTGCGGAGTCGAATTCCCAGATGCCTCTCCGAGGTGCCACTTCGATTTCCAAGACTGGGTTTCGATGCAATGTTCAAGAACGAGTTGGGAATCAGGCTCACTTTCGCCCTCCTCGGAGATGGATTCTGATCCATCAGTCATTGGAAAGCTCTCGTCGGATTCTTCATCGGTGATCCATCGGATTGGCCAGTTGGCGAGCCCCGAGAGGCCTAATTGGATAGATTCGAGGGTTGGCTGACCGTTCGATGATCAGAATTCGTGCCAATTCCGAAAGCAGAGTCAGCTGGGCTTAGAACAGAGCAGAGTTCTTGGATGATTATTTTTGGTTCAATCCGACGGCTCTGGTTCAATTGATTCGTTTTCGCTTTCTACGACTGTAAAAATTGATTCGGTTACTGCAGACAAGAGATGCGCAGACAGATTTTTTCGTGATGCAATAAAAAGAAAAATCAGATCTTTTTTGCGGCTGCAATTTTAGTTGTGCAAAGTTTGACTGAATGCTCTGCACTTTTTTAGTGGATTGGCGACTCATGTGGAGTGCTGAAAAGTTAAGCATATTATAAAAAGACTAATTGAGTTTTAAATATTTTAATTTGACCAATATAATTCTAAATTGTTTAACGAATTTTCAGTATAGTTCTATATAATAGTTAGCACAATCTTAAATTTTTTAGCAAAAGTAGGTCTAATTGAGTACGTTAAAGAGTTTAGATTTAAGTTTCTCTTGATAATCTTCTTATGAAAATGTCCTTAGTAACTATTGTGCATCTCATTGTCAGTACAGTTTTAAGTGGAAATGGCCATTATAGTTTATCTAAAAGAGGCAACTAAAGCAAAGCGACTTTGAGTTTGCCATAACGGTTGCTACAATACATAGCATACATAGCAACAATGTGGAACTTCGTGTTAAAATAAGATGGTGAAGAAAGTAATATGGATTAGAGAAGCATGCTTAGGAGGAGATTGTTAAAGTGGTAGAGAGAAAAGTGTTGGAGAATTCCAACTTCATAAATTCAATATGATATGGGGCAACTTGTATATTTTAATCAGTTCATTAGCTTAAGATTTAAATTACAATAATTTCAACTGGATATTGTGAATGGGTTTATATTTGAACTCTCTTTTGGCGATTTCCTTCAGCTAAGGACCATGCAGTAGCATCTCTTACTTTCTACCACGTACATATGTCAAGATTCACTAAAGTTTTATTTATTCAAAAAATAGGCACATGGAAGTTTCGATTAGCGCCAAGAACACCTTGTTCCCCATGCCTACTAGGACAAAGTTGATTTGCAAATCAATTTCGTGTGATATGCCTTAATAGATACAAATATAAGTACAGCACTAAATATTAAGATGGTTGTGCGCAATCTCATCATTAGTATCTTTACAAAGAATGGACACTAGCAAAGTCGGAAACAGGACCATCACAGACGTCCTTATCAAATCTCATTCATCTCATGAATGGATCCGTATAGTCATTTCGTTTTTATCTTTCGAGTGCATAATTAGTTCTGACGTCGTGAATGAGCTAAATTAGTTAGAAAGAGTCGTACAAGATTCGAAAACCTAAAACGACAATCTTGATCGTTAACACGGGCGCCCTTTCAGCTAAACTACTTTTTTGGAGGAACGAGACACCTCTTCATTCTGTCGCGAACCCCAGATTTTTTTATATTAATTTCGAACGGAACTAGTGCCGCGGACTCAAAATCGGTGCTGATAATAGGCCAAAATGAAACGAACCGGTCAATTTCCCAAAGAGCACCACCGAACGTGCAGCCGTCGATACGGACATGGCCGCCAACCAGATGCGACCAGCTGCAAATGCATTGCATGCAGCCGTGCGATTCGGCGCAGGACGTGCAATCCAGATTTGTCGCTTGTCGATTTCGCGTGACGAGGGTTGGCGTGAGTCTTTTCGCCCGCGGTGCTCGGCTCTGCTCTGCTTTCCATTGGTTGCGGGAGTTCGGCTACTGTCGGGGGGTCGCGACCAGAGATCGCGTGGTTTGCGAGGGATCTTTTTCTTTCTCTCCTTTCTGATCTTTTTCTGTGTCAGTGGTGGGTTTTGATGACGAGGACAAGGACGATGATGATGCAGGGGCGCCCCCTCCCTCTGCTCTGGCCGTCGGTTTTGCTTTTGGCCTTTCGGTTCTGCGTAAAAACGGTGGAAAAAAGGGGAAGAAAAGGAGATTCTCCATTCGTTGACCCAATTTCTCTATTTGCCAACCGGTGCCTGACGCCGGGGGATATGCTTTCGTTGTTCCTTTTGAGTTCCTTCGCTCTAATCCAGATTAAATTGGGTGATCTATACTGCTTGTATTGATTCCACTGGTACGGATCAGCTGCATCCACTTGACCCACATGGACACTCAGTTATCGGCTTTTCCTAAGACCAGGAGCCTTGGACAGAGGAGGAATTTGTTGACATACCACGTGGTCATTTTCACTTGGACAAGAAATTGAAATCAAGGGCAGTTCAAGTTTATATATCATGTTCAAACAAAAATTACATTGAGTTTTTTTAGGTCATCGCATTTCGATGTGAAGGGCAGCAAAAATACCAAATTTAGTTTCATATTGATTTTACCAAATGTTTAGGTCAAATCGAAAGAAACCAAACCAATGAGCTCATTATTTTTATGATATTATCTGTATCCCCTTGCTCTTTAGAGTACGGATAACGTTATTCCAGGAAATAATTCTTTTTTTCTCCAGATTTAATAATAATTGGTCAAAAGGAAGAGCCAACAAATTAAACATCAAATTTTCTTTTTAATATTCTAAATAAAATATTCAAGTTGAAAACATGCTAATATGTGAAATTGGTTCGAGTTAGAAACTATATTGGGTTTATTTTCTTTTTATTTAGTGAAAATGCTTTTACAAATCCACAAATTTTGGGGGTGGTTGATTGGCTTTTAATTAATTAATTTTATTGAACCGAGCCATGAGGATTCCTCGCTAGCCGATACCAACCATTAGAAAAATGGATTAAGCCATTCTTTTCCCCCATGTTATTTAGTTAATTAATTTATCCATCCAATAATTAGAATGTAGTTCAGATGTGACTGATAATAGTGGGTGAGAATGGCTTGTCAAAAATATAATAATAATGTGCGTGTGAATGCACTAAACACCCCCCCCCAATTGACCGTGCCTTTTATCCAGAAGATCACATGTAAATATATAAAATAAAGTAATCGATTGGAACATAAGGAAAATGAAATCGGTCAATAGTTTCATCACGTTTTCCTCTTGTTGCTGAACGTGCTTTTGAATGTTTGTATTCGAGAGGCAATCAATCGCTCGAGCAAGTTGTTCTAATCCTTTTGAGTTTCGCGTCTTTGGCATTTTCCACGAGCATATGCTCCAAATTGTCTTTTTATTTTCTAAGAAGGGGAAATATTCATGTTTTGACTTGACATATTCATCGCTGTCGGTTGAAATTGACGTTTAGGAAAACGAGAATAATTCCAAGGAATTGGTTGAGTACCTCTCTGTCTCTCTCTCTCTCGTTTGGTTGAGGAAGGTACATCAGCCATATATTCGCTCCTGAGATAAGGAAGTTTCATCAAACTCACTGGTCACTCACTATTCCTACTTTTTTTGGGCCACGAGCATCGGAATATTCAGGTGCACATGCCCATTCTATGTAGACTGTAAATGAAAAAAAAGGGACAAAAGATGCAAAGTGAAATATCTTAGTTTGGAGTATCAATTGAAGGTCGTAACTCATTTTAAAAAGAGAGTTCCGTATTCTACAATAGTACAGTTCCTATCGAACCAAATGTTCGATCTTGTGATCTTTAGTATGATCAATGATGTATTCCTGACATCGAAACTTTGAGTTGCAGATTTGTAGTTGACCTGACTTGTGGCAAAATTTTAACAGGATAAGAGTTTGGGGGTGAAGCCCGTGCGTTCCAGAATTTTTCACTGGCCATGATTTTAAGAACCCGGATATGACATCTCGGATCTAACTTTCACGTGCAGAATGAAAGTCCACTTCTTTGACATAACCGTAATTAGGTGAATTTCTGTCCAGGACTAATTTACGCCGGCGACTCGGTTAGGTCAGCAGTGACATTGGATCATGGTCACCGCGAGGGAAAATGAGAAGGGTCAACGAAGAGCAACGCATGTCTCGTGCCGGTGGGTGTGAACAGAGGGGACGGTCAATGCAAGGAAGAGCAATGTCAATACCAAACGTAGAGGGCCCAACCAGCGGCGGCAATTCTTGGGGATTTAGCAGTCTGGTGCATTTCTTTCCTGCTGATGTTTATTGATTTGTTGCAAGGGTAATCCATTCTAGAACTTTGGGATGATTGGAACCTGAAAGTCGAACTCATTACACTTGGGACCGGTTTGAAACTGAAATGGCCAGTTCAAGGTCCGTTTCCGGTCGGGAGTGGTGTGAGTTTGGCTCTTGTGTACCAAGCATAGAATCACTTTGATTTTACTCCGACTTGCATCCGGTTTGGCTTAAAATAAGCAATAGTTATGACGTAAACTGAATATTCTTGGCTGTTATTGCCCAAAGAGGGTTGTTGGTGCTGGTCGCTTTCACCAAGCAAGAGGTCATACATACACCATAATTCCTTGTCGGTTGAATGGCTCAAATCAACCTTATACTAAAGGGAACATCTTCTAATTCTCTCAATCGCAACTTATTATTTCTTTCATGATTTTCTAAATGGTTGCTCATGGGGCACTCTCGAAATATACTTTATATGGAATAATTCAATTTTCAAGACACTAATATTAGAAAATACAACCCAAAACCTTAAATTATTAAATAGAGGAAGACTACATGAACATAAAGAGCATATAAGATCCATTGTCAAGCAACGTGGGATAATATTCAACAGATCATACATAATATGAAAACAACTAGTACGTTAGAACCTTAAGATTTCCTTAATTGTACAAAACTCATTTTTGTTCTTTAAATTAAGCTATAAAACTTGCATCCTCGCAAGATCTGCGTCCTTCTTTAGCTATCGATAGTCATAGAAAACTCACTTCTACCTTAAACTTCCCCTTGGGGTAAACAAATGAAAAAAAGAAAATCAATCTTGCTAATATGCACAATGTCAATTAATCCAGGGTATCAAGCCAACAAGTCGGTTAATTGACACCGAGACCGTGCAAAGCACAGGTCGACTCAGTGTAGGTACTCTTGTGAGTTCCACTATCTCACTTCAGATGCCACGGATTGCTACTATATAACCCTACCCAACGGTAGTCGACGGTAGTCGTTCCCCCACCCCCCGCCCCTCAAAATAGCCTCCTAAGTTCCTAAGAGTTATTATATCATTAAAGTTTTACGATTTAGAGTTCAAACAAAACAATTTAAAGACATACTGAGGTCTAGAAAAAAGCCAGCTTCATCACGTACTTAGGTTGCAATATGCATGTTGCGATAGTGATGCGAAGGCGGGCCAGTTAAATTAGACCAGTGAGTTTACGAAGGCCTTCAGTTTTTTTCTTCTTTTTCTCCCTCTTGTCCATCTAACCCTTAGGGGGGGCCCCGATCTTCGCAAATCACACAAGCATAGTGTCAAGTGGAGGGACAAAATGACAAATCATGTGTATTTATCTGGATTGATATTTTTGTGCGACAAAGGTATCATGAAACACGATCGGATTTTTTTTAGATTTCTTTATTTATATGATAATTTAATTTAATAAATTGTGATAGTGCAAAGTGGGATGGGCGGGGTGCGGAGTAAGTCATTGAATTTGGGGCGCACTCGTGCTGCTCCAGGTCATGTGCCCAGAGGGTTGCCAACTTGAGAAACGTGCTTCTTAGGTCACTTACATCAATACCCAAGTTGGCAGTCACGTTTCAATATTGAAAAGATTGGGTTCACTAGATATCGAGATGTTCAATGAAATGCTTTACTTACATAAAACTTGTGGTGCATTACTAAGTAAATCTACTCAAGCACCCAACAGGAATCTATAGTAAAATCCATCCAGTGTATCGAGATACTAAGATTAATATACAAAATTGGTAAACTATAGATTGTAAGGCAAATTCCTTATGGATAAATAAATGAGCCAACTAATATAAATAACCACAGACAATTTGCCACATCAAAAAAAAAAATTAGTAAAATTTGCCTCGTTAACAAAAAAGAAAATACCATATTCATGCATTGAAAACGCGTTTGTATTCAAATGGTACTTAATATTTTTATGGTTTTCGCTAACAAGTGATTTTACCATATTAATAGAGTTGTTATACGCGAGAGCTCTTTTTCAAGACACATGCAATCAAATTTGACGATTCAATTCGCTGCTCAACTAAATTTGATCGCTCACCGATTAACATTTAAGATAATGCAATTATAAGCAAAAAAATTCGTTGGAGGCAAGTGAAGTAAATATCTCCCGCGAGAATATAATCCTTTCGCGACTCGCACCGATCACGTGGCAACGAGGTTCGCTAAATCAGGAAACTCGTCTGTATATATATTTTATATATAAGTAGTATTAATAGTAAAATAAAATAAATAAATAAATAAAAACGATCCTCTGCTTTCCTCGTTAGGATATAAACGCGTGCCTGCCGGTGTCTCCTCTGTTTCATTCCTCCTCCCCAAGCAAAGCAAGAACCCACGCAGAACAGAGACAGACAGAGCAAAAGATCCCTCCCACTCTCTCTCTCTTTCTCTCTCTAAAAACTCCTCTCAAAACCCTGAAAATCCTCAAGATTCGCGAAGCCATGGATTGGGTCCGTGGCAAAGAGATTGGCCACGGCGGCTTCGCCGCCATCCACCTCGCGGCGCCCGCCGAGACCTGCCCCTCCGGCCTCCCTCCGTTGATGGCCGTCAAGTCCTGCGACGCGGCCCTGTCTTCCTCCCTCAGGCACGAGAGGCGGGTCCTGAGCGAACTCGGCGACTGCCCGCGGATTGTCCGCTGCTTCGGCGACTCGCTTACTGCTGAGCGCGGTGGCGAGGAGCTCTACAACGTCCTCCTCGAGTACGCCGCCGGCGGCAGCCTCGCCGACAGCATAAAGTCCAGAGGGAAGCCCCTCGCGGAGCCCGAGATCAGACGCCACGCGAGGTCGATCCTGGAGGGCCTGGAGTTCGTCCACTCCAGAGGGTTCGTCCATTGCGACGTCAAGCTCCAGAACATCCTCGTGTTCCCCAGCGGCGGCGAAGAAATCAAGATCGCCGATTTCGGCCTCGCGAAGAGAGCGGGCGAGCGGTTGGCGAAGGGCGGGAAACAGGGCGGGGTCGAGTGGCGGGGGACGCCCATGTACATGGCGCCGGAGTCGGTGAAGCGCAACGAGTACGAGCCGCCCGCGGACGTCTGGGCGCTCGGGTGCGCGGTAGTGGAGATGGCGACGGGGAGGCCGCCATGGGGGTCGCGGGCCGAGTCGAACGCGTATGCCGTTATGATCAGAATCGGAGTCGGAGACGAAATCCCGGAGATTCCCGAGGGGTTGTCGGAGCAGGGGAAGGACTTCTTGATGAAGTGCTTCGCAAAGAACCCGAAGAAAAGGTGGACAGCCCGTATGCTCTTGAAGCACCCCTTCCTCGCCGTCGACTGCCTCAACACCGACGAGGAGGTCGTAAGAGATTGCGGAGTGGTCGAATTCGCGGATCCCTCCCCGAGGTGCCACTTCGATTTCCAAGACTGGGTTTCGACGCAATGTTCGAGAACGAGTTGGGAATCCGGCTCGGTTTCTCCCGCCTCGGAGATGGATTCTGATCCGTTATTCGCTACAGAGCACGCTGCGTTGGAGATCTCGTCGGATTCTTCATGGGCAATGGATCGGATTGGCCAGTTGGCGAGCCACGAGAGGCCTAATTGGGAACATTCCGAGGGTTGGCTGACCGTGAGATGATCGGAATCGTTGAAAGCCGAGTCAAGCTTTAGCTAGAACAGAGCACAGACAGAGCAGAGCAGAGAGTCTAGGATGATTTTTTTTTTTTTTTTTTTTTTTCTGATTCAATCGATTCTTTTTTGTTCTTTTTTCTTTTCGGCGACTGTGAATATCGATTCGGTCATTACAGAGGAGAGAGACAGATGCTTTCTTTTCTTTAATGCAATGAAAAAGGAAATAAAAAATCACATCTTTTTTTGCGGCCGCAATTCGGTTGTGCAAGTTGGGCAGAATAATGCTCTGCAACTTTTCTGTTGATTGGCGTTCTGGGTCATGTGGGATTTGCTGTTTTGCTTCGGAAACAGTTCATCGATTGCAGCGATGCAGTCGAGCCTTTAATGAAGGCGACTTCGTTCTTAATTTATCGACAAATCCTTCCGAGAGATACTTGTGAACGAACTGTACTTAACAGAAAAAATGATGATTTGCCCAATTAAGAATGACTTATTAATAGAATTTTCAATTACACGTTCATCTATGTTCAAAACCAAAAAGAGGAAACAAATGAGAGTTGTGCTTCCGCCCTTGCAATTATTTATCGTCTTGAAAAGGAAATATCGCCGTTCTATTGACTTAGCAATTCCATTTAGAGAACCCTAGCATTTTCATTTCCATAATGACGAGTCATATTAGAGATAAAAGGAGTAATATGCAAAACTCGGTAGACTATAGGTCATGGCAAATTCTGAGCTTACTAATTTAAATAACCACTTACAATTTCCCACTACTAACTAAACCCGTTTTAATACATGTTTTAATATATCTAGCATTTTCTTAGAGGTTTTCTTCACCTTGTCTCTTAGGGTGCACATGTTTAGTGTTGGAAAAAGTCAAACTTTGAAAATCTAATAGAAGTGGAACAGTTCATATATCACAATTGATAATAACTAGTTATTTAATACTTTTAAGTGAAGGCAAACTTATAGAAGAGTTTGGTTTCGAGGGCTCTACAGGTAACAACCTATCAAGTTTCCACTACACATTTCACTATCAACGCAGTTTCAAGTGAAAATTGCCATCATGATTGATCTTAAGAGATAGCTACAACAAAGTGGTCTTGAGTTTGCCATGATGATTGTTGCAATGTGTAGCAACAATGTGGACCTTCATGTTAAGATATGTTGGCGCGGAGGAAACAAGGTTTAGAGGAGCATGCTGAGGAGAAGATTGATAATGAGCTCACTAGAAGAGTGTTGGAGGAATGTCATTGAAATCTGGTATAGCATCGAGCAATTCATATATTTTAATTGACTTATTAACTTAAGTTTTTAAGGGGAAATGCGGTTCCAATTGGACTCGGCAATCTTCCCTAGTGAAGCACCGTGTACTAGCATCTCTTCCCTTATACCACAAAGATAATTGAAGATTCACTGAAATTTTGTTTATCAATATAGGTTCAATTAAGAAATAGATATATTGACTACACCTTATTTCCCATAACCATTAGGGTGAAGTAGATTTGGAAATCAATTCCATGCAATACGCCTCAATAAATATCGATATAAGCATACCCTAAGACATTTTATTAAAAAATCGTGCTAACTAAACTATATGTACGCGACGTTGTCGTCATTGCCAGGGAACTCATGACACAAGCATCATTTCAAAGAATGTACACTAACAAACAAAGTCGGAGCATGACCGTCGAGGTCCTTGTCAATCTCCTTCATCTCACCAATAAAAATCCCTGCTTTTCCTTATATTTTTCGAGTGCATATGATAATTATTTTTTCTCTGACGTCATGAATGAGCTAACCAGTTAAAAAGAGACGTACCGCTGTCATACACATAACCTAAGACGACAATCTCGACTTGGTCTTTTCCGAGTTCTACGTGACGGACGAAAAGTGTCCTCTTTGACGTCTCTCCGTTGAAACGAAAATTCAATCCAGCAACGGTCAATTTTTTTTTTTTGTATATTTTTATATCGTTTTATGTTTCATTATGGTGGGAAAGCAAGAAGAAATGGTGGGATTTGACTTGAAATGCGGCACGTAGAAGCCCACGCGAGTTTTATAGTCAACGATCTTGAGAAACTTCGGTTGGCTTGGGTTCGAGCAATGGTCAAAAGTTATCGCGTTTTCTCAAAAACTACCTCGATATCACGCGTTAGCAAGTTTTTTCATTGACCATTTGCGATACTCAGACATTTAGATTTTTCCAGTAACATTTGCAATTCATATTTTAAAAAATCCGAGTAATATATATATTTTTGGTTATCATAGCATTTTCGGATCGACTAGCTTTCAAGGAATGAGACACCTTCTTATTCATCGCAAACCTGAGATTTTATTTTTTTTAATTCCGAAATGATGCCGTGGACTCGAGATCGGTTGTTATAAGATATAAGGCCAAACGAACGAACCGGTCAATTTCTAAAAGGCCACCACCGAGCCAGTCGATATAGAGATGGCCACCAAAGAAAAAAAAAAAAAAAAAACAAAAATGCAATGCATGAAGCTTTGGTGGGCCCCACAGCAAGGTCCGAACGTACGGACACCGATTCCTCTTTCGAGGTGGTGGCCCACCAGCCGGACGTCGCGGGCCGAGATCGTGGGCTACGCCGCGGAGGGGCGGCGGGCCCCACTTCGTCGAGCTGGCGTTCGTCGATGTTGCCAAGTGGGTCCCGCCTTCCGCGAGGATCTTTTCCTCCTTCGGATCTTCTTGTCAGCGACGGTCGACGATGACTTTCGATGATGGAGGGATGTTGATGCATCGCCCGTTCTGTGGCCGTTGGTTTTTTTGGGCTAAATGGCAAAAAAAGAAAAAGGGGCTGCTCGAGGCTGGACCGAGGCGGCAGAGCCACTTCGCTTTGACGGTGACATCGCCAAGTTGCGGGGAAGAAAAAGATTCTCTATCTGTTGATCTCTCGGCGTTCCAAAACTTTGTCCCGACTCGATTGAATCGGTGTACATCTTCCTTTGAATTTGTAATACATGCGATCGAGGCTTTAAACACGTGAAGATATTGCTCATTTGCGCCCACCGACATGACATCTTTATCGGCACTCGTCGAAATTATTGTATTAGAATAACCCGTGTTGAAAGATCAAAAAGCCATATTGAAATTTGCTCGATTGAACCTAGTGATATCATTTATCCGGCCAAAAAAAAAAAAAACCTAGTGATATCATTTGCATCGTCATGAATCGATTGTTTAAGACTGCATCATTATCATTCGTAATCTGGACCATTTTTTGTTAAAATACATAAGTGGTACTGCAAATGCCCTATGCCTTGTGCCCATCCCTATCGGCGACTCAACAAGCTTCTTCACAATTTGGGTCGTAAAAGGGGGCGTATTTCGGGTCATCTTTGGGTTAGAGCTGCACCAACAATGAATCTGGTGAATAATATGTTCAGGGAAATTAGAATTCGTTCGAATGAAGCCTTCGAACATGCTGTAAAATTTCATCTGAGTTCATCCATGCTCATTAAGAATCAACTTGGGCTTCTTTAACTCTTGGGCTAAAGTGAATGGCATTTGACTTGTCTGCTTCCTCTATATTATTAGTTTTCATGGGCCTGTGGGCCGTATTGGTTTTTCAAAATTAGAGGCTTCTACTTCGTTGACTAAGCGCTGTTTGGTTCGGCAAAGATTTGGAATCTTTCATTTGAAGTTTCAGGGGTTTGGCCAAATCTTTGTGATATTTGGTTCATTTTTTTAGACTTTGGGGATATGCAATTGCATCTCCAAGGGGTGTCAAAGGCCTTTAAGGGAATGGAGGGGTGGAGGTGCATTCTCAAAGTAGCATTTTTGGGACGCAACTTCTTTGTTTAATGAAAATTTGTTAATTACCCATTTTGTCCTCATTTATTAACTAAAATCCGCTTTTGCCCTTTTCTAATAAGAAAACCCTACGCCTCCTCTTCCTTACCGTTGCCTCATGCAGTCTCACGCCTCCTCTGCACTCTCACGCCTCTCTCTCCGTCGTCCCTCACCTTCTCCTTCGCGAGCTGCTCTCCCGTGTCCATCCGAGATCCTCACGCTTTCTGTAGCCTCACACCTCTCTCCGTCGTCCCTCCGTCTCCTTTGCAAGCTGCTCTCTGGTGTCCATCGGAGATCAGCCATCCCAACCTCGAAGACCGCCTCCCGCCGTTTTGCTCTCCCACGCACGTTGCGCTCGTAGCAGGATAGTTGGGTAAGCTCGGAAGCTTCGATTCCATCGCTCTTTTGTCCGATTTCGCAGTCGCCGCTGAAGATTCCACATGAGATTACTCGCAAGGGCCGCGGGTAGTACTCTTTTTATGCTCTCACAACTCTCTCTACCTCACGATTGGTTTGTGTCCAACCCTCACGTTCACTCGTCTCTCCAGGTAAGATTTCCTTGGTTTTGTTCGGATGTATGGAAGTCCCTCGCCTTTATCTTACCTTGACTAATTCCCCCTTTCGTGCTTGAAGCAGCGTTCCCTCACGGTTGGCAAGGGTTTGAGTTCTCTGCCTCGCATCACTCCTTCATGCTCGCTGCCCTCGAGCTCTCCTATCACGCTCGCGCTCGCTTTTGTCCAGGTTAGATTTTTTTTATTCATGTTGCAATTTTTGTGGAAATTTGTGTGGGTAATTGAATATCTTCTTTGATTTGGCGAGAGATCGTAGCATGTTATTAGGTCGAGGCGCAACGTGGATTCTAAGGTAGCTTTCGCTGTAATGTTTTTCATCGGATGGTTTAGTCTTGGTTAAGTTTCAATATGGGATTTAACCAAATAGGTATGTAGGCCAAGTAGCTCTTGTTATATTGGCGATTATGTAGCATAAGAAGATGGTTATAATAGAAGTAGATGCTATTAATTTGTGTGGTTTAGGTGTCACCAAAGTTTTACAGGTTTGTGAATTCTTATGTGTGTTATTTTGGATCATTTCTCAGTTTGCTTTCTTATTATGAAGAAAGCTATTCAGTTAAGAAAATGTTTATGTAATAGCACCATTTCTCAGTTGATATGCTGGTATTTGATAACTCTGGAAATTCAATATTTTCTAGAACATTTTGTGTAAAGCATGGTGTGCTGTAGCGCTGTTAGAATTTTAGCTTGCAATTCAGTTGTTGGTCACGGAATGCTATGTACTGCATTTAGATTTCACTCCAAGTAGCTAATAGCATACTATGCTAGGTGGCTTTTGTTAAGTGAGAAACAAGAGCCAAGGTGAATGCTGATGCTGATTCACCTAAGTTCCTTGTAAGAAGATGAAGAGGAGAATCGACTGGCTGCTCTTTTACCCCTAATATCATCTATTATCCATGGCTGGCCTTGTTTGATGAGTCGATTCTCAAATGAAGAACGTTGATGATGGCTAAGATGAAAGCCAGCCTTTCCATCTTTTATAGGGTGTAGATTTTCTCCCTTCGGGAGTCCTTGGGAATTTAGTATTTAGGGAAGATAGAGCTTGCTTTTCATGTTTTCCTCTTTTCTACATAAGACCGAGGTCTTGGCTCAAGGGGATGGCCTATTGGCTGGAGCATTTTTTTCCCCATTTTCTTTGTGCTGGAATGGTTGTTGGAAAACGTAGAATCCAAACGTCACAAGGCTGAACGATAATTATATCAAATGATCTGTTGTATTCATTTGGAGAGTAGTTTACAAATTGTCATATGCACTAATGCACTGCATGACAAAGGAGGTTTAGGTTCTGACTTTTGTGTTCATCCAAGTAACATGCTTTTTGACTTTGCTTGCTGATTCGATTCTTGAGTGAAGAATGTTAATGGTTAAGATGATAGTCAGCCTTTCCATCTTTCATAGGACGTAGAAATATCTGCTGATTCTGATCTTTACCCTAGATCCTGGTTCTCATGCAATGTAGCAAATTGAGAACTTCAAGAAATATCTACTAGAATGGTTGGCTTTTAGACATGTTGTTGGTTTTTTTTCTTGTTTTTGGGCCAATACCTAATACAATATCACTTTGATTTGTTCTTTACTAGTTCACCTTGATTTGGCTTTAATTCAATTGTTGAATTTTTTCTTTATTATATGTCTCTCAAATCTGTTCATGCTCATATTGTTGGAAGATGGCAAGTTCAACAAAGGAAAAGGCATATTGGACCGCCGAAGATGTGGAAACATATTATAAGTTGTGTGTTGAACAAATCGATAAGGGTAATCGTCTTGCAACCAACAAGAGAGATGGATGGACTACCATAATTAACAAGTTCGAGGAGTTGAGGGGCAAAAAGTACGATAAAATTCAAATGAAGAGTAAGTGGGATAATCTTAAGGAAGAATGGAAAAGATGGAGGACATTGATTTATAATGAAACGGGGTTAGGATGGGATCCAAGGAAGAAAACCATTGATGCGAGTGATGAATGGTGGGAGAGTAAAATCCAGGTGTTTATCACTCGTTCTTTTACTTTTCGATTAAGTTCTCATTTTCAATTAAATACAACTTACTCAAATGTTTTTTATAACAGGCTAATCCTAAGATTAAGGTTTTTAGGATGAAAGGCATACCTCCTGATCTTGAAGTGTTGCTAGATAGAATGTTCAGGGATACGGTTGCTACTGGAGGAATCACTTGGAATCCTGTACAAGGTTTATGTGTTGATGAGAGTGTTGATGCCACACAACCCGACATTGATGATGTCATAGGATCTACTAATGATAATTTGGAATGTCATGTGGGTGAAAATATTGATGAACCAATTCAAACTTGGGCTTGTAAAAGAGTAGCGCAGACTTCAACGAGGCAAACTCGAGGAAAGAAAGACAAGAATTCGAGCCCGGCACAATTGCTTGGAAGCCAAATTAACAGGCTTTGTTCTGCTGTTGAAAGTAGGAGTGCTGATGCTGTTGCTTCTCGAGCACATGATGGATTTGGTCCTTACAAGGACCTCATATCTATGTTGGATGCCATACCGAAGATTGTGCAAGATGAAAAGATGTATTTTTTTGCAATCAAACATTTTAAGTAAAAGATAGACAATAGGCGAGGTCTTCATGAGCTTGAATTTCGATACCCTGAGGGTGAAGTATCTCAAGCTTGAGATGGAATAACTTAATCATAACTAAGATGTTGTCATAGCTTCTTATTTGAATTTTTGAATATGCTATTTTATTTTTATATCCGAACTCTATTTAAATTATGTATGGACCTAATTTATATTAATATTTTTAATGTGAGAATTGTTTCTAATTGAGGTTCTCTTTATGTGGTTGACTTTCATATATATGTTGATTGATACTATTGTTTTTCTTAATGGATTGTCTAAATTATTCATTATTTTTTCGTATTCTAACTCTATATTTTGTTACGTTAGGCAATTATGGATGATTCTCAACAAAAGGAAAATCGTGAACAAGAGGAAGATGAATTTCTGGATTTGCTTTCAATTGCTAATGCTTCAATTGCTTATCAAGCAACGCACCTTTGCAAACAACCTTCTATGACCTCATCATGTACAGGTCATGCATGGATGAGAGAGTTGATGGCCGAAGATACTAATCCAATAAGATGTTATAATATGTTTAGAATGCATAGGGATGTATTTAATAATTTAACACGTGACTTAGTAACACGTTATGGCCTTAAAGGATCTAGAAATACTAATGTTGTAGAAATGGTTGGAATGTTTCTTTATATGTTGGGACATGGTATAGGTAACAGGGTAGCACAAGAGCGCTTTCAACACTCTGGGGAAACCATAAGTAGGCACTTTAGTTTAGTTTTAAATAAAGTATGCAATATGGGAAAAGATTTGATCCAACCAAGTGATGGACAATTTCAGGAAGTTCCAGAGAAGATTAGAAAAGATCGACGATTTTATCCATATTTTAAGATAAGTTACGATTGTACAATAAAAATGAAAAATTAAATTTAAATCATGTAATATTTGCATTATTTATTTTAGGATTACATTTGAGCTATGGATGGTACACATATCCCAGCAATGGTACCGGTGTATGATCAAATTCGTTTTATTGGTCGAAAAGGAAAGACTACTCAAAATGTGTTGGCCGTATGTAATTTTAATATGGAATTCATTTACGTTAGTGCCGGTTGGGAGAGACAAGCTCATGATAGTCGTGTCTTCTATGATGCCATTGGAAGACATGATGCACAATTTCCCCATCCACCTCCAGGTTAGTTAATTAACGGTTTATGTACATCCATATATATATTTATGTGGCATATGTTATATTATATTTGTGTAGGTAAATATTATTTAGTAGATGCTGGATATCCAAACCTCACGAGTTATTTGAGGCCATATAGAGAAGGTAGATATTATTTGCAAGAATTTCGACAAGGTCCTACACCTACGGGTCATCGAGAAGTGTTCAACCGTGCACATTCCTCACTTCGCTCAGAAATTGAATGAGCCTTTGGCGTATTAAAAATGAAGTGAAAGATTTTAACTACTATGCCAAGTTATCCTTATGAAAAGCAAGTGCAAATTGTCATAGATACAATGGCTTTGCACAATTTTATAAGAAAAAATGCCGTAACTGATACGGATTTTGAAACAGCAGATTTGGATCCCGAGTATGGATATTCAGTCGACCATGATGTTGTAAATGAGGGGACAAGTGCTTCAAATGATAATGCATTCCCTGACATGGCACGTTTATGTGATGAAATAGCTATGAACTTGATAAATAGTTAATGACGTTTGTAACATGTAACGATAACTTATTTCTTTTTTTGAGACATATGTTGTCATGTTTATTGTAATGAAATTACTCTATTTTTAATTGAGTTTGATGTGATTTTTTATTTTAAATTTTATTAATGTCTCTTATACATTATTCTCAACTTGAAAAAAATATATAAAAATTAAGGCCATTGATTTTTGTTTTTGATTTTAAACAAATTACAAATTTTAAAATTGGCACATGAAAGGACTTTTCAAATGTATGTGTTTACCAAACAGCATTTTCCCCAAGTTACATCTCAAGGCATCTTTTCAATTTTAGTTTACCAAACAATAGTTGCATTTCGCCAAACCCCTTTAGACTAAAGGCCTTTGCATTTCCCCAAAGACATTCCCTAAAAGCCGAACCAAACGGGGCCTAAGCCTGTATGTTTGGGTGACCATGCAAGGTGCTGTTCAGTTTACTTGTTTCTTTTGGTAAGGATACTTCCTCGGATTTCTGACATGCTCGTCAATCTTTTAAGATGTCAAGTCCATTGTCGAAAGGAGCAACAGACGTGCCATCTCGTTTTGTGTATGAGATGAACCTTGCGTTGTGTTATACTAGCCAACAACATGTCACACATTGTCCATTCTTCTTGTCAGTTTTTTGAGGACAAATAACAACGATGTCGGAAGTACTCCGGTTGTTATTCCTTCGCCATTAATTGTTGATTGGTCTGGTCAAAATGAGTTCTCAGAAAGTTAAAACTACGCCAGCGGGAGAATACTTGACCACGGCATTGAATGACTTTGGTCCGGAACAGTGTGATAGTCTTGCTGCCATTTCTAATGGGGCAAACAAGCTTTTGATGTTGGTATGCTTGCTTAATGATATTCCTGTGCTTTTGAAAAATAATGAGGAAATCACGTGTTCATTAAGAGGAAATGAAAATAATTTTTGATGAATCTTTCATTTCTAGTGTTAGAGTAATTAAATATTAAATCACACATTCATTTATCAACTTAAGTTTTCAAAGTAGTAACAATGATCTCACCAAATCTTACATGGTATTAGAATTAGAAATCTAGAATTCAAATCTTTCCGGATTCTATTTGTCTTTTCAATTAAATTTTCCATACTTAGTACTAGGCAAAAAATCAGGCTCAAGAAGTTGTTGCATGAACCACCAGGTCCTGACATCGTCACTCGTAAGTGATCTTTTGAAGTCATTTCTTGGCTATTTTCCATAAAAACCACTAGAAGTAGCCCATTGTTCGACGAGTCCAAAATAGCAACAAATGTTGCCGGAAGAGAACTCACATGCCCCTATGCGCCATTGAGGTTCTCTGCGAGTGAGATCCATGCATTGCGTGCCTCGCACGTGATCCACCGCATTTGCTGAGCAAGTGATGTCATCCTCCATGATAGCTCATATTGACCAATGTTGACTACACTGGTTTGACCCGTTTTCGACTGGTTCTTGATGTTTTCAAGCAAGTTTTAACTCATTTTCGACCGGTTCTTGATGTTTTAAGACTAGTTCAACTTGTCTCTTATATGGTATTAGAGTAGAAGGTCCAAGTTTAAATCCTTCCAGACTCCTATTTGCCTCATCAATTATATATTTCTACGCTTTAAACTTAAGTTAAAGTTTAGTCTACACGTAAGAGGGAGTGTTAGAATAATTAAAAATTAAACCAAGCATTTATTTATCAGCTTAAGCTCTTAGAACAGTTAGTATTGGTCTCACCAAATCTCACAACTCACACAAAATCCCACAATTGATCTGTCATTCAACATGTATAAGTTTTATCTTTTTGTATGTAGTAGTTTCATGCCTAGATCATTGTTAGTTGGTGTGCTTTGTCTTCGGCAAAACTAGATTAGATATTAAAAAGGATCTCCAAGCATGGATTCACGACTTCACCACCCAGGTATGCCATAACCACCTCCTTCATCTTGAAAAGCCGCTGACGCCATCCTGCCTCTACTCCAGCCCATATTGTGTTATGGCCTTCCTTTATCCTTCACTGATCCCTTATCTTTGCCTCGCACCTCTCTCTACGTTGTACTTCTGCATTATGCCCTCATTTGTCCTATTTGCCTTGTTGTCATCGTCGTTAAGAGGGTTAGGAGGCAAGGAGACAAGCCTACACCTTCATCTATCAGCTTACGTATTTAAAACAGTCGGGAGTGCTCTTACCAAACTTCTATGGTATCAGAGAAGTCTTGAGGTCGAATCTTTCCAAGTCCCATTTGCTTTCTTAATTAAATTTCCATGTTTAGTACTAGGCAAAAGACCATACTTATCACCAATAGGTTCCGAAGTCGTTGCATGCACCACCGCGTCATGGGTCCTTTGACGCCGTTGCTTATAAGCGATTTTTTGAATTCATTACTTGGTTGTTTCTCATAAAAACCACTAAAAATAGGTTGCCCATTGTCCAATGAGTCCAAAACAGCAACGAATGTCGTTGAAATAAGGTCCTTTGCTAGTGAGATCCACGCACCATGTGCCTTGCACGTGATTCACCACGTCCGCCGAGCAAGTGATGTCATCCATCACGTCATCACCTCGTTAGCTTATCATTGTGACACATCCATCACGTCATCAATTTGTTAGCTTATCACTGTGACTATTGACCGACGTTGACTAAACTGGTGTTTTTAGACCAGTTCTTGGTGTTTTTAGATTGGTTTGACTCATTTCTCACGTGTTACTAGATCATGAGGTATTGAGTTCAAATTTTTTCAAGCCTTTATTTGCCTCCTCAATTATATATTTCCATACTTTATGTTTATGTTAAAGTTCATCTTATGCGTGAGGGAGAATATTAGAGTAATTAAATGTAAAATCACCCCTTTATTTTTTAGCTTTTTAGAATAGTTACCAAATGGTTCTACCAATTCTCACAACTGGTTTGTCATTCAACATGTATAAAGTTCTCTTTTGTTATGTAGTAGTTTCATGCTTGAATCGTTATGAATTTATGTGCTTTGTCTTTGGCAAAATTAGATTAGACATTAAAAAAGATCTCCAAGCATGGACTCATGACTTCACTGCCTAGGTTTGCCACAACCACCCCGCCATCTTGAAAAGTTGTTGACACCATCCTGCCTCTACTCTAGCCCATATTGTGTCATGGCCTTCCGTTGTCCCTCGCTGGTCCCTCTTCTCTATTTCGCACCTCTCTCCACATTGTACTTCTCCATTACACCCTCATTTGTCCTCTTTGCCTTGTTGTCATCTCCGTCAAGAGGGCGGCGAGGTGGCGACGAGGCAAGTCCTCGATTTGGGGCTTCGATCATGCTTGAACCTCACATTTCAACTCGTTTGTGCTCAATCTTTACCCTCGGGTCCACCTCAGCTTGTTAGTGCTGGAGGTCGATTGGAGATGAGGTTGGGGCTGGGGGTGACAGAGCTGGAAGCAGCGAGTCTAAGGCAATAGAGAGGTCTACTAAGGAGCAAATTTGACGTCTCCATGTGAAGAGTTGACGGAGCGTGATCAAGGTCTCTCACAAATTCTAGAACTTCAGGAATGGAAATGAGGAACAACAAGTCGAAGAAGAAGACGAGAGTAATGATGGGAAAAGAGTGAGACCATGGCCCAGAATTCTAAAACCTCCTAAATTTTATTTTTTCTCAGATTTTACAGATACTATTCGAATCTATTCCACCCCCTTAGGTGGGATTTTTTTTATTCAGACTATATCAGGTTTTGTCTGGAATTTGCGGTACGCCAAATACTGGTTATGATAATTCTATCTGGAGTTTTATTCGGACCAAATGTAACCTAAAGGTTACTTGGTAGATGAGTTACAATTTGACTTTTGTGATTCTACAATTCAAGAGCAAAGCAACTATTTACCATAGAGATTTCAATTCCATTCATCACTAAATTCATTGCACTTTCGATTAATAAAATACAATTAATGATAGGAACCGTGCATTAATACTCTATATCGGTTACATCTCAAGTCTCATGTCTATTGGAAGAAATAGCCATGTCCCCAATTCGATAAGGGTGAGGAGTGGTTACTTGGGTGAGAGGGTTCAACTCGGCTAGTTTCACATGAGTTAAGCTCCATAAAAGGAATACTCAAAGTTTTCTCATAAAATGGTCATCGTTTAGGAGTAAATATTATCAGGAAAAGTGTAAAAAAAATCATAAACATTTTGTATTTGTACTAATTTAGTCTTAAACCTTTTATTGGTCCTAATTTAGTCATAAACCTTTTGATTTAGTGCCAATTCAGTCTTTTTGATTAATTTTGGCTGGATTTCGCTGATTGGACACCAAGTGGCTGATGTGGCATGGCCGATACTGACGTGGACAATTTTTAATAATATTTTAATATTTTTTTGAATTTTGAATTTTATTTTTCTTTTTTTCTTCTCCTCTTCCTTCCTCTAGTTGGTCACTAGACATCGGCGACTGGCCAGAGGTGATAGCTGGCGAGCCTCACGGCCATTGGCGAGGCTTGAGCCCTTGCTAAAGGTCGCGAGGTTGTGCCTGTGAGGGCTTGATCCCTTACTAGTGGTTAGGCGAGGCTCGATCTCGCTAAATTTGGTGAGATTGGGCCTCACCCATGGCCAATAAGGGAAAGCCTCGCCAGCTCAACGAGAGGCCACCCTCGTAGCTCGGGTGGCCTCGAGCTAGCCTTGCTAAAGGTTGGGTGAGGCTTGACTTAACTCTTGCTAGATCCAACAAGGGCGAGCCTGGCCGTCTAGCGTGAGTAGCCCCTGTAGCCTATGGTAATGGCTTGAGCCTTGCCGAGTGTTTACTTTGGCCGGTCGCCAAGGTCCAACGACCAACTAGAGGAAGAGGGAGGAGAAGAAAAAAGAAAAAGAAAAAAGAAAATCAAAAGGAAAATGAAAAAAAATAAAATAAAAAATAAAAACACTAAAGTATTATTAAAAGTCGTGCCATGTCAGCCAATCAACGCCCATTCAGCAAAATCCGGCCAAAATTAGCCGGAAAGGACTGAAATGGAATCAAATGAAAATGTTTATGACTAAATTGGCATCAAGTGAAAAATTGTTAGGATTAAAATAACACTAATAAAAGGTTTATGATTAAATTGACATAAATGCAAAAAGTTTAGGATTTTTTGACACTTTTCTCATATATTATCTTATTTACATACTTAATAGAGCCTCTTATATCTAATATGGTGATTGGGATGTTGCAAACTCCCCTATTGAAAGAGAAAATATTAGGTGCAGCTCTGACTCGAACGTGGCATCGTCAGAGTCCATTCACCGGGCGACACGTGTCGCTTGGCAGCCATGCTGGAGTCAGAGCTCGTTCCTTTTCTTTTTAAAAAGAAGCACTGCAAATCTGAAGAAAACTAGGGTTCTCTCCCCTCTTGTAGGAGAGCGGTCTTGTCTTGTCCCACTGTTCGGTCAATAAATGGACCGAACTCCCTCCGCAAGGAAACCTTCACACAATTTCTTCTCTCATTCCCACGAAAAATTTGAATGCCATAAGGAAACTCTCTCTCCTTCTCTCCATTGAGAAATCGTTCTAGTGTTGCTCCATTGCCACTTTGCTCTTTGCTTTTCCTCCGACGGACAACGGAGGCCGCCGTCCGAGGAACCATGCCGCCTTGAATATCTGGCTTTTGTACTCAGTGGGTGCGGGTGGTGAGCATGCTCGGCTCGAGCTTGGTGGCAAGCTCGTCTAGATCCTCGGTGGAGAGGGTGTACGAAGTGGTGCTGAACGCTCCATTGCCACTATGCTCTTTGCTCTTCCTCCGACCGACGATAGGGGCCACCGTCGACAAACCATGTCGCCTTGAATCTCTGGCTTTTGTACTCGACGAGTGCGGGTGGTGAGCATGGTCTTGGCTATTTTGAGCTCGGTGGCGAGCTTGTTTAGATCCTCGGTGGAGAGGGTGTACAAAGTGGTGCTGATCGCTCCATTGTAGCTCTGTTCTTTGCTCTTCCTTTGACCAACGACAGAGGCCGCCACTCGATGAACCATGCCACCTTGAATCGTTGGCTTTTGTACTCGGCGGGTGCGGGTGGTGAGCGTGGTCTCGGCTATTTCGAGCTCGGTGGCGAGCCCATCTAGATCCTCGGTGGAGAGGGTGTACGAAGTGGTGCTGAATAGTCGGCTTTGGTGGCCGGAGGCTCTGCACGTGAAGAAGCCGGAGGAAGCGGAAGGGTTGACTAGCGGCAACACCGGTAGTGACTTGTTGAACAAGGCCTACGAGAGGTGCGGCTTCGGTTAGTCTTCCTCGTAACCAAAAAGCTGCTAAGATTTGCCGCTAGGCTAGTCTTGTAAAGCAATTGGAGAAGACTGTATACGTAGCATTTTTGCTATGATGTTATTCTCTACTTTGTTTGACTTTGATGTAATATATTTGGCATAAATTGCGCCATCTTGTTCATGCAGGGTAACTTTTCTTGCCCTAAATCACCAGAGAAAATTGGACTAAGACCAAAAGGTTTTGGCAAGGTATGTTTTAGTTGTGACATAGATGCTTTTGAAATTTTTTTCTTTCGCATGTTACTAGTTCAAATAGATTTCTATTGAGCTGGTCAGATCATTCAACGATGTCACTCCTTAGATGGATGTTTTTTCTTTTTTGAACAAATGGATAGGGCATATAGCTAGATAAATCAACCATGTCACTACAGCCGTGACTCCACAAAATGATTTAAAGAAGTTGCATGATTGTCACCAATAATCAGTTCATCGCAGAACATGACTAGTCTTGATGTTGTTCACCAGTGCTCTGTGATCATCATGCTTCATTGATAAAAAAAAAAAAAAAAAATTGGGTCCGATGAAACTAGCTAACCTTATCTCTTGCATTGCCTATTAAGCTATTCCAATGTTTAGTCACATGAAGTGATCTTTACGGTTTAAGTGACTTATAGTGTTGTGTGAGGCTCACATAGATGAAGCGCAATATGAATGATTTTTAGACAGTCTTTTGGTAAATGATGTTCTTTTCTTTGTTAGAGAAAAACTCATAGATAGGTTGCATACACCTACTTTTACCTGTCTATGTTTTTTATTGGATCAAAAAAGTTTGGAGGCAACTAAAGTAAGACTTGGATACACCACACATGTTCTCTTGAATGCTATGTCTAATGCAACTCATATGGCGATATCATCTTGGCAGGTATAATTTGGGTACAAATTTCCACGTACAAATTTATTGAATGGCAAAATCACAGGTAATTCTTTGATAATATTATGTGAAACATATTTTGCTTTCTTAAATAACGGATGAGATTTAATTATCCTTGTAAAAGCACCATGTTAATTATTTTTTGTTATTTTAATTGCAGCAGGAATCTTCCCATCTTTCACATGTAATACGTGATATGGAAAAAGATTTTGAATTTGCAGTAGGAATGGTGTTTTCAAATGAATTTAAAGCATATCATAATATGTGGCCTTTGCAATTGGCAAAGGATTTGGAGTGAGGAAGGGTAATATGTTTAGAAATGGTAAAGGAGAACTAACCTGACAAACTTTTGTATATAATTGTGAGGGGCATTCTGACATCTCATATGGTAAAGAAAAGAAATATCAAAGGTATGAAGTTAGATGTGACTGTCTTGCTCATATCAAATTTAAGGTTGATAATGGTGTTTATGAAGTCATAGAGTATGTTTTTGAGCATAACCATCCATTTATTCCAGAAGATAAAAAGTATTTGATTAGATGTGGAAGATTAATATATGAACTTGCAAAAGTGCTTTAGTTAATATGACTAAAGCTAGTATTGGGGGGACTACAATATATAAGTTTTTAGCAAATGAAGCTGGAAGAAGCCAAAACTTGGGTTTTACTTTATGTGATTGTCAAAATTATTTGCAAACAAAAAGATCCGAGCATGTAAGTGGGGGAGATTGTCAAAATCTTCTAAATCATTTTCATTGCATGCAAATGAAAATCCAATGTTTTCCTATGCTGTACAAGTTGATCAAGATGGTAGATCGACAAATTTGTTTTGGAGAGATAGCTTGTTCAAATTTGATTATGATTGTTTTGGTGATGTCCTAGTATTTGACACTACATATCACACCAATAGATATGAAAAGATATGTGCACATTTTGTTGGGGTTAATCACATTGGAAGAATACTATATTCGGGTGTGCATTTTTGATGGACGAGACTGCAGAATAATTTATTTGGTTATTTGAGGTGTTTTTGAAATCTATAGGAAATAAGGCTCTGAAAAAAATGTTTATTGATCAAGACGCAACCATGGAAAAAGCCATTAGAATGGTGTTTCCCAATATACAACATCGTTTATGCACTTGGCACATCGAGAAAAATGTCAATTAAAACATCCCACATCTTTACAACAAGTCGGGTTTTAAGGATAAATATTTCTTAAAGCTTATGTATAGATGTAGATCGTAAGATGAATTTGAATCCACTTGGAAGGAAATGGAAGAGGAGTGGCATACTGAGAATAACAATTGGCTTTGGAGATTATACAACATTAGATATAAATGGAGTTTAGTTTTTGACTGTGAAACATTTATTTGTGGTATAACATCAAGCTAAAGGAGTGAGAGCACCAATAATGTTTTTCAACGTATGTTGAAGAAGACATTACGTTTTGTAGAATTTGTCCACTACTATGAAGAACAACTAAAGCACATAAGAGAAGTCAAAAGTCAGGATGATTATGCCTCTCATGGGAAGCCCAAATTGCAGGTTTCGAGTAATGGGATCTTGGACCATGCTGCTTCAGTGTATACACGCAACATTTTTAACAAGTTTAATGAAAAATTTATGGAAATTCTCCATGAGCATATTTCAAGTGTTACATTTGATGGATCGATTTATTTATATACTCTCAATTGTATGGACAATTGACGTGAAAATATTGTCAGATTTGACCCTGTGGACTTTTCAGTCTCTTGTGAATGCAAATTAATTGAATGAAAAGGATGGTTGTGCCGTCATGCCTTGAAAGTGTTGAGTGAGAATATGTCAGTTACAAGCATTTCATCTGCTTATATTTTGAAAAGATGGACTAAAGGGGCCAAACAAGGGATTATAGGTGATGAATCTCATCCAATGTCACCGAGTTCATCTAAATTTAATTGAATTTCCATGTTAATGCAACGATCTTTTGAATTGATGAGTTTGGGAGCCGAAAATGTAAACACTATGAGAATAATGTCAAAGAACATGGAAAATCTGAAGGCTGAACTATTATCATACCAATCAAGTGTGATTATGACTGATGATGCTAATAATGATCATAATGAGGCCTTTTTGTGTGATGTCTCGGTATTGGACCCCCTTAAAAGAAAAGGAAAGGGAATAGCTTATGGAAGGCTTAAAAGTTCAAGTGAGAAGAAGAAGAAAAAATCTAAAAAAGGAACACCCCCAATGTGAATGACATATTATTTTAGTGAATATGATTAGGTAAATTTTTCGCTTATGTTACATGATGTCGATTAATATATTTATTACTTTGTAATGTAGAATTGGCTATCCAAGTAACACCCAATGAGACTCATTTTCCAAATATTTATAGTAATTCAAATAAGTTTTTATGTATTTTTTATCCTAGCGACATTGGTGGTCCAACAGTAAGTTTAAATTTTCATAAGTATGTATATTGCTCTTAGTCCTCCATTTGTATTTACATGTAACTGATTTGGTCAATTTTTACATAGATGTAGCGGCCACTGTACGTTATGCCACCGGGGATTATGAGTGGATGTTGTTCATTCCCTAATCAGGTACTTAATAATTTAGCGTATTAATTTAGTTATGATAGATTGCGCCTTTCTACAACTATAGAAAACTCATCCTTTGCAGAAGTTACAATCATTACGATAATCTAGTTACATTATGCTAATGGAGTCATTTATTATATATAGATGCAATCACCATATGTCATGTTGCTAGGGATTATGAATAGATTTTCACCATTTACTAATTAGGTGCTTAATATGAAATCATATCTAATCTTAGTGTTATTTTATCTTTTTGTTAGTATTGTAATATTGTCAATGGTTTCTTTTGAATAGATGTTGGAGTACCATAATATATCTCATGGAATTATTTTGAGTCAGGTACAACTTGTCCTCTGTTTTGTCTCATAAGATTACTTTTTTTTTTCGTCAGATCATAAGATTACTTGAGACATATTTATTTTAGCAACTTATTTGGTAAAATGTAAATAAATTGGTTATTCGTTTGTACACAAGTCATCAAACTCTTTTCAACATCTTGGGGTGAATGAATTGAACAATTCTGAAGAAGCACGTATCAATTCGCCGAAATAGTCATTTCATGCAGAAAACCAAAGAGGTAGACACCGTAGAATTACTTAAACACTTGCCAGCTCTACAAGAGCTTCTTTTTTGTGTGCTTGGGTGCGAGGTATTTCTTTAATCTACTAGGTTTAATGTCTTAAAGTAGTATTACTTGAGAATCCCATTGATTGTCTCACATTTTTCAAGCATTACGGAAATATGGCAACATCACATTTAATTGTTTTTTCTGTGTTTACTAATTGTTCACCGGTTTGGGTGGTAACAAAGGCGGGAGGACTTGATGAGGTTACACTAGATAGTTGTATATGCACATCTTCAAGTCCAAATGGCTACAATGCACTAATAGTAGGCCTTCATGTTGCAGCAGTAAATGATGAAGATCAACCCAAAGATGCAACAGCAGTTTCGATGACAGAACTTGATGTTGGAGAATTAGTTCAGTAGTTCTTTCATAGTCTCATCCTATTGAGATTAGAGCAGAATCCAGCCTCACTGTCGCCACTTGTTTCATTTTCATTGCATCGATAAGTGGATACCCAAGCAAAGGTCTTGGCCTTTATGTAGAAGTCCCATAGTTCAAGTGAATTAATTTGGTCATGTACCTTTCATTCATGTAAGTTTAAACAGGTCGTCCATCCTTTCATTTCTTAGTCTATTGTGACATTGCAAAACTTTGCTCAAGAGAGCTTTTGCCTTCGTGATAGATTGCACATCATTTGTATGGTGACACTAGGCAAATAATTCACATTTTTTATTCTCACAATTGTAGTAGAGGTTGTCTTTGTTGCTTGTAGATTCCGAAATTCTCACGGCAGCACGCTTGCCACAATCACACCTTTTATTTTAAAAGGTGAGTCTTTTTGAAGTACCCTTACCTTTATTCACATTGGATGATGACATGATAAGTATGCAATCTAACCATTTTATTTCTTGTCCGATTAATAATATGAAATCATTCATATTGCATTTCATCTATGTGAGCCTCACACAACACTATAAGTCACTTAAACTGCAAAGATCAGGAGATAAGGTCAGCCAAAAAAGGTGCAATTTCATCATACCCATTTTTTTTTTTTCAATCAATCAAGCAAGGTAATGATATTCTTCTTCCTCTTTATGCTTAACTAACATCAACCTTTTAGAATTGACGATAAAAAGATTAATGCATTGTCCAAATCTTAGTAGGAAAAAGTAGGACCACACACGCACAAGGAGAGAGCTAAGTGTACCCAAGTAACGTACCTAAAATTTGTGAGGAAAGCAGCCCAGTTAACTACTCTACCCAGAATGACTTAAACAACGCGTCCGATAATTCACTTCACATATCTTTTGTGCAGAAATCAATGTAGGCTATTGACAGTAAATTTCACATAGATTGATGGTAAAAGAGTATCTGAGACTATTGAATTCCTGTATGCCGGATTAAGCAAATGGAGACGGGCAGCAAACCACCAAATTGACCTCAAACCCAATTTTCAAATGCAAAAAATCACAGCTAAAAAATTTGATGCAAGTTGAAATAAAATTAAACTCAGCAATATTTTTGTTGTAGGCAATGGCTAGAGGAAGCCCAGGAAGATGTAGACAATGGAGGAGATAAAGGTGCAGTTTCATCGGATTTTTTTTTTTTTAATCAATGAAGCATGATGATGATATTCTTCTTCCTCTTAGAGCTGGGTTTTATAACATCGGTATACAACAAAAATGATACGTGTACCTTGGTAGTACTAGTACCGTTGGCCTTCTCTAATCGCTTTACAAGACTATCCTAGCGGCAAATCTCAGCAGCTTTTTGGTTACGAGGAAGATTAGCCGGAGCCGCACCTCTCGTAGGCCTTGTTCAACAAGTCATCGCTCGTGTCGCCACCGGTCAACCCCTCCGCTTCCTTCGGCTTGTTCACATGCAGAGCCTTTGGCCACCGAAGCCAACTATTTAGCACCACTTTGTACACCTTCTCCACCGAGGATCTGGACGGGCTCGCCATCGAGCTCGAAATAGTCGAGACCACGTTCACCACCCGCACCTATTGAGTACAAAAGCCAGAGATTCAAGGCGGCATGGCTCGTCGAATGGCGGCCTCCATCGTCTGTTGGAGGAAAAGCAAAGAGCAAAGCAACAATGAAGCGACATTGGAACGATTTCTCAATGGAGAGAGGGAGAGAGAGTTTCCTTATGGCATTCAAATTTGCCGTGGGAAGGGGAGAAGAAATTGTGTAAAGGAAACATTTGGTTCAATCAATTTATTGACTGAGCAGTGGGACAAGACAAGACGGCTTCTTGCAGGAGGAGAGAGAACCCCAGTTTTGCAGCGCTTCTTTTTGAAAAGAAAAGAAACCTGCAAAAGGAGAGAGAACCCCAATTTTGTAAGCCCTTCTTTTTGAAAAGAAAAGAAACGAGCTCTACTTCTAGCGTGGCCGCCGGGTGACACGTGTCGCCCGATGAATGGACTCTGACGATGCCACACTGGAATCGGAACTGTACCTAATATTTTCTCCTACTTAAAAGCAATAACATTCTTCTTGATGTAGTTGATGTAATCTTGTAGACAATACTCCCTCCATCCATGCGTAGTGTGAATAATTTTTGATCCACTCCACCATCCTAAAAGGCCCATCGGGAGTTCCACCTTGTCAAAGCCCCATCGCCTCGGTGATCATTCCCCCTCTCGTCAGATTGGGTGGGGACTTAGTCTATCCACCAATCACAACCACCAATCACAACGTCATGCATACGATTACGCTCGTTAGTTTCTCACGTCCTGTTTCACCCAAGTTCCCATGCTTTACTACCGCAACGTCATCCATACGATTGAACTCAAAACAAAAGGAAATGAAAAAAACAGTTCAAAAGCAGAGAGAAAAAGGCCGGGGAAAAAGATCAGATCAATGAAAAACGGAGGCACGCCTGGTGGGACTCGAACCCACAATCGTCTGATTAGAAGTCAGACGCCTTATCCATTAGGCCACAGGCGCCGCTCGATGCCAGTTTAGCACTCATTTTTACCATATCAAAATTTCAATCCCAAATTCCGCTCCGCCTAATTTTCAGAACTTCATTGGTGGGGGCGAGAAGGAAGCGAACGCAACCGCGCCTGAGTCGCGAGCGAGCGGAGAGCGAAAAGAAGGGCGAGAGCGCGCGCGCGCGCGCGAGAACGAGCGAACGAACGAGAGAAGCCGAGTTTCTAGGGTTTGATTTGAGAGAAATCGAACGAACCAGAGGTCGGTGGTGAGCATAAACCCCGAACGTAATTGATCGATTCCTCCTCCTCCTCCTCCTCTTTCTTTGGGAAAGCGAATATGGTGAGTTTGATTTGGAATTCGATGATGACGCATGTGTGTGAGCAAGAGGTGCTGTCTCTGTGTGCAGGCGCGGTCGAGTGTGAGAGGAGGAGGAGTTGTAGAGAGTGTGTGGTGAGGCCCCGTGCGAGCGAGAGAGGAGAGTGTTTCAGGGGTTTCGTTGCCCTCTTCCCCCCCACCCCACCCCCACCCCGCCGCCGGCGCTCCTCCTCATGGATCGCAAGCTCGTGGTGCGTGTCGGCTCGTTCCGTCGGTTTTTTTCGGTTCGATTTTTGTTTATGGGGGTTGCGGAATTCTTGATCGTGTTGTTCGGTCTGAATTCGGGAATTTCAGGTGCTGGGTATACCGTGGGAGGTCGATTCCGATGGCTTGCGGGAGTACATGAGCAGGTTCGGCGAGCTGGAGGATTGTATCGTCATGAAGGTGTGTGTTTATCTTGTCGTCCTGTTTCCGTTTTTGACTGAATGGGTATCGGAGTGTTGAGAATTCCTTGATGGGTGGGTTCCGCGGCTTCTAAATTTTCGATCTTTTTTACGAACCCGGGTGATTGAGCTGGTTCTGTTCTCCCATTTTGCGAATGCTTGAGATTTTGGTATCAGAAATGTCGGCCTGTCTCTCTCTTAAACTGGAAGTTTTATCTTTTCGAATGATGTTGCTCGAATTTGGGGCGTGATTCTTTTGCTCCGTGGGGGAGACCTCGTGGACTTGCGTAGAGTTTGTTTTGGTTGAGTTTGGATGTGTTCCACCAGATCAAGTTGCATGAAACACCCCCCTGACTATTGAAGATTGTGCTTTGAATGGTTGAGTAACGAACCGTATGGAGAAGAGATAACGATATTGACTCCATATTACAAGAAACACCTCCTTCTTCCTTTAGATAGTTATGCGTTTGGCTGTTTTTCTAACTGATCTTGATGACGCTGGGCATCCTTAAAGTAATCAAAACTCAACCTGATTCTGTATGTTGGTTCTGCTTGTTTGCAACCAGGCTTCCTGTTCCTCACCGAAGAGCTATAGATTACCTCTGTATCAACCTCTCCGATTGTCATCCTATTTTTCTCCTTTGTCAGTGCCAAACTTTCTCTAATATCAGAAGCTTCAGTCCGTTCTGCTGAAATAGTGTTAATTTCATTGAGAATCTATCCACAATAATTCTATTTACATCTTCCTAGTTTGCTCCACGGTTAATCTTGTCCTTCTTCTTTGGTTAGCTTTCTCTATAACCATTTTCGTGTCAGTTTTCCTCTGGCCACCATATTCGGGGAAGTTCTCTGCCATCTCTGCATGACTTTTAGTGGATTGTTAAACACTGCTGGCAACAGGATTGCTACTGCCGACTTCAGACCAGCCTTTCCTTTACCTGGATGTTTTTTTTTTCTTTTTAATCTTTGAAGTTTCTATGTGACCAGCTGTAAAAGGTTATCACATGTTTCCATTTGAATTTATACCCAAGACTTTCAAGCTAGATACACATTCCAACCACACAATAGGTTCATGCATTCCCCTGATTCTTCTCAATTGGAGAAAGCACTGCCAGATCTTTATTTCTTAAATAAACAATTGTTGGTTGCCACTGCATTTGCACACAAATTTCACAGAAAATGTTTTGGTTTAGTAGCTCTTGCTCAAAAAGATTTTAAAAGAGGTTTTGCTGGGTTATATGATGTTTGCTCTTGGTATGGGGTCTTATGGAGCCGCTGTATTTCATTTGATTACTCTGGATAAAAGTTAGTATATATTTCTTATGGGACGTTTAAAAGAGCATGTGCTAATTACAAAACTGCTCTGCTCTATTATTAGATATGCTTCTCTTTGTGGTTTTCCCCACCTTGCTTGTTTTTGGTCAGATGGTAAAGGGGCAGGATAGTCTAAGTTTCAATTTGCAGTCCATGTCCTTAGCGTCTACTACATGAGAAATAGATGGCCTTCTATCTTTACCTTCCTCCGCCCTTTCTTTAAACAAGTAATAGAAGATTGAATGTTTGTTGTGCATTCATTTCTGTTGCTGTGTATTGGGATCTCCCTCTCTCTCTCTCTCTCTCTCTCTCTATTCCCTTATTTCACCCCCTCCCCCTCCTCTCTCTCCCCCCCCCAACACCCAAAACCACCACCACCACCCAAAAACACACATATGCTTGACTGGTAGACAAGGTCTAGCTGAAACAATCTTTATCAATCAGCTCCCCAACCTTCGGCTTTTTACCACGACTTCCTCCTTACTAGATGTAGCACATGATCTCTGTTGGCTGTGATCCAAGCATCTTCCCACACTCGATCAGATTTACCCCTATAAATCTGCCAAAGGAACCCATCTTTATTTATTTTTTGCCCTCTACAATGCTGCCACACTGCAGCCGGATGCCTCCGACTCCTGGTAGCACGTGGCCCTTTTCTAGCATCTAAAAGAACAGGCATTAGGATATGAGGACTCTGTATGATTTTCCTAGCTAATTATGCTAGAGGAGTACAAAGCGAGCGTGACTTTTGAATTCCTATACCCCCTTTGGCTTTGGTTAGGGTGATTAGTGAAGTTGATACTTGTAGGAGGACATTTTTCTGAGAAGGTAGTAGGGGCATTTATTTAATAGGATTATTTGGTAGAAGTTAGCTCTATGATTATTGTAAATGATTACAATTTCATTATTTCATTATGTTTGAATGTTTGACAATATTGGTATCCTGTTTATTGGTTCAATTCTGACTACATATGACATCTTCTCTTCCATCTTTAGGAGCGCGCAACTGGTCGATCTCGCGGATTTGGATATGTGACTTTTGCATTGGCAGAAGATGCTAAGGTTACTTCTCCTTGTTACCTGCCTCATCAAAATTAATGGAGATTCCTGGTTACTTTGGACTGAATATTTGTTCTTCCTGCAGAGTGCATTATCCAGCGAGCATATTCTTGGCAATAGAACACTGGAAGTGAAAGTGGCTACGCCAAAGGTTATTATTATGCAAATAAGAAACAGGTCCTTATATATATGGATATAGATACTATCAATTTTTTTACCTTTCTCCTCTTTGACAGGAGGAGATGAGAGCCCCTCCAAAGAAAGTTACGAGAATATTTGTTGCTAGGATCCCACCGTCTGTCACTGAGTCAACCTTCCGGAGGTAATTAATCAAGTTGACAAGTTACAGATTGTCTGACTGTTGAATTATAGCAAGTCCTGATGAGCGTGATCCTTGGTTTTGGCAGTCACTTTGAGAAATATGGTGAGATATCGGACTTATATATGCCAAAGGTGATCTCTCTCTCGCTCTCTCTCTCTCTCAAGGAGAAAAAGGGTGCATGGATTGTATTCCAATCATTTAGTTTTGAGGAAGCGACGGACTTGGTCCATATACAAAAGCTGCTGAAAAGATTAAATACTGCACGTGTGTCTACCTTTGCATTGTCTGTACTAAGTGTGTGTAAGTTCATTTGAGGTGTATGCTTCCTATTCTGACGTGTGCTATGTACAGGACTATGCTTCAAAAACACACCGTGGAATTGGTTTTATTACTTATGCAAGTGCAGGTTAGTCCTTTTTATGAAGAATCTTTTATTTTTCGTTGACTGGTTCTCTCCACTTCTTTTGGATATAGAGAAATGGTGCCTTAAATGGAAAATGCATGGCATGACAGATAAAGAGCTACTGCATTCTTCTGGAGATGACTTAAGTAATCTGCATCTTGCATGCATGAGAATATTTGCTGAGGCTGATTTTAGGAGGAAGCTTATATTTTCAGTAAATGCAGTTTTAGAGAATGTCAAATGGCGTAGATTGTTGTAGGTTCTTTATTTTTCTTTAGGTTCAACTTGTGGCTAAGCAGCTTGTGAGCAATTCAACTGAAGATATCTGGCTATGTTGTGATATCAAATTGTTGATTTATACAATCTAATAGAGAGAGTTTGATCTTCTTGATAGTTAGTTTAAAATGTAATGTGGGATGATATGATCAAACATCTGTATCAGTAGTTCACCTGATATTTACTGGTGGTTTTATGGAAATAAATATTTGTCCTTTGATCGTCATTGGTGCTTCATTGCTGACAATTACTAAGTGCTAAATTATTCAATCACTAGCAAATGTTTGCTTAGCTGGAAATATAAATCATCGGTCTTTTCTTTTCAATTAGTTGCATAGCTTTGATGATGGGGGTGCTCACTTTTGGGAGCATTGTGATGGGATGAATTTGCCCCTCTCTCTCTGTCTCTGTCTCTGTCTCTCTCTCTCTCTCTCTCTCTCATATATTAGATTAGACACCATTGATCTCTCTTATTCCTGTTGTTAGACTCAGTGGACACTTTAATGGTTGAATCTCATGAGCTTGGAGGGTCCACAGTTGTCGTTGATCGTGCAACCCCAAAGGTATGTAAAATTGCATCTGATATCTTCTGCTGTATGGAAGTCCTTTTCTTAGCAGATTTCAGATGAAATGATATGAAAGTCGTATTATCTGAATAACAAATGTAATCATTCCAGCTACATCTCACATTCATTATGTTCTCAGGAAGAGGAGTTTCGACCGATAGGCAGAATGGCACAGGGACCGATGGGCAGAATGGCACAGGGTGGATATGGTGCATATAATGCTTATATATCAGCTGCCACTAGATATGCGGCTGCTGGTGCTCCAACCTTATATGATCATCCAGGCTCAAGTTATGAAAGTAAACTCCCTGGAGTACATCTTCCTCTGAAATCTGCATGACCGACTACTTTATGTGTCCATTCACTTCTTACTGTCTACTGGTGTTTTTATGGAATAGGAGGCGAATATGCTCGAGGAATGGGGAAAAAAATATTTGTTGGCAGGCTTCCTCAGGAGGCGAGTGCAGAAGATCTTCGGCGGTATTTTGGTAGATTTGGGGCAATACTGGATGTCTATGTTCCCAAGGTACTAGATGTGAATATAAAGTGCAAATGATGAACAACTGTCGAGACCATATTGCCCTAAGAATGCTTACCTCATGCAGGACCCTAGGAGATCAGGACATAGAGGTTTTGGCTTTGTAACTTTTGCGGAAGATGGAGTAGCTGATCGCGTTTCTCGCAGAACACATGAGATTTGTGGACATCAGGTACTACAGTAAACCACTCATAAGTTTCCTTTTATCAAATGATGATTTTCCTAGAATTTCTCACTTTGTTGCTTGTGTCTATGGGTATGGGGTCAAGAGCATATATTCTTTACAAATGTTATAGTAGATCGCATGATTTGTTTTTAAACAAATTAACACATAATTCTACACTTAGTATGGCCAAATTCTGTTCATGGTTAACTCCATTCAGAGCGAATGTTCAATCAAGTGACTAGGTTACATGCCTCATGTGAGCTTTGTCATTGGAAATGAGTGCACCAACCAGGATAAGCACGTAACTCTTTGATGGTAATTGGATCACATCTCTCCATGTCGGCACTTTCCAGGTTCAGCAAACTTTGGACCTATTTATAAAGCATGTGGTACTTGTGATGCCATCGTAATCTAGTATATGGTAAAATTTAAGCCGACATAGTCTTTGAAAAGTCGTAGGAGACTGGATTTGTAAGTCCTAGATGCTTCTGAAAGTCAGTGCTAAGGTTTTAGTTAATAGCTCAGGGGCACTTATAGGGTTTTAGTTGCTTATTAGAAGGGATACTAGATTAGTATAGATGCTATTCGCAGTGCATTTTCCTGCCTTTTTCATGTTCAGTGCTCTCTTCATCTACTTGTTTTTCAGGTAGCAATAGATTCAGCAACCCCCGTTGATGATCCTGCTGCTGGAGGAAGTTTAATGATGGGTGCTGCCGAACCCTTTGGAGGCTATGGTGGTCCAATACGTTCCTACGGCAGGATGTATGGAAGCCTGGATTTTGATGATGTAAGTAGAGCAGCTCTTTTGCACGACTTGTTTTCTGAAGTGAGTATGACTCCACTAATCGGTATGTGATGCTCTTTTCTGTAGATGCAATGGGGTTATGCATATGGTGGTGTTAGACCATCGAGAACTGATAGCAGGTATAGGCCATACTAGGGACGTGGTGAGTTTCACATTTCCTGATTAACAATGTCAATGATGCTGACCATATGAAGTCGTGATGCTCCATTGAGGCATAGCTAGGTTAATGGACGGTTCAAGATGATGCCTAGGCACATTGGTGGGCAGTATTAACAATCTTTTCCTCCTTATTGGAATATTATTTTGTTCTTTAATGTGTATTAGAAATAGGAAATTGTCCAGGTTACTATGGAGCCTTAATGGTTATGTTGATCAGAATCTATATATGGTCCCCAGTTTCTTTTATATTAACTTTGGACTGGCTTCTGATGTGGGAAGACCATGTTAGGTCCGAAACAGGGGTAGAAGTGGAACTTGGTGGGCCCATTTCTTAGATTCTATCATCTTGCTCAAGCAAAAAGCTCTCATTACTGCATCATGCCGAAATTGCTTTTTGATGTTTTAAGTTCAATTCTTGTTAAGCTTGACATTAGAGGATTTGTCTACGCTTCAGTGAGTATAATTGACCTAGAGAAGAGGCATCGTGCTGCGAGTGATTTAGTTGATCTAAGGTTCTGGTGTTGATTCCAGATGCTTGGTTTTAACCATTATGTTCCAGAAATAGGTTCTGGAAGAGAAATAGATTTTTCTATTTCTATTTTTAGAAAAGTTTCTAAGCAAAAATAACCGTTTGATAACGATACAAAATTTCTACTTTAAAAATAAAAATTCGTTTGATAACAACACAAATCTTTTTTTTTTTGGATGGCGGTGGACCGGCGATCGGCGGACGGTGGTCGACGGCGATGGATGAAGGACCGGTTGACGAATAATGAGAAGAATTTTTATTTTTCATTTCTGTTTTAGAAATGAAAAGTAAAAATTTCTATTTCGATTTCTATTCCAAATTTGTTTTAACAATAATCTTTTCGTAAATAGAAAAATGGATTAGATTTATCAAACCAGTTTATTTCGAAAACAGTGCGGAATAGAAAAATTGTTTCTGGAATAGAAATAGGCAGTTGTCATGTACCCTTTTGGTTTTCGAAGGGTGAATGTCACTAGTGACGCCCGTATCTTTCGCTGAAAAGTATGACAATCTAATTTTTAAAAAGTGTTATCGGTTTTTGTCGGATTGATCTGGGGATGGAATTTGCCGGCGTGGTTTTCTTTTTCCTTGTTGGAATGTCGACAACACCACCCCTTCCCCCTTTCTTGCTTCTCTCTCTCGGCTTCTTCATCTTAAACCCCGCTGAATCCAAACAAAAACCACAAAATCTAACACCCCCAATAATACAAAACCCGCAATGCATCGACACCTGGCTCATGATCGCCCATTTAGTTGAGGCTGTAAGCTGGACGTGCTCGAAGAAGCACGAGGTGCCATGGTCAGGAGCTCGGAGAGTGGCCACGGTGCCGAGCGTGACGAAACTCTCATTTTTATGTTGGCTGTTGTGAGTCTAGGAGAAGTATACTTTAATATCAGAAAAAAAGTGTTAGAAAAGTCTTAAACCTATTGTATTTATGTCAATTTAATTCAAAATATTTTAATAGTGTCAATTCAGTTTTTAATCTTTTGACTTGACGCCAATTCAGTCCTAAAACTTTTAATGGTATTTGAACTATAGTTAATTTTTGTCTTGAATCTTTTGACTTAGTGTTAATTTAGTTATTTCGGTTAATTTTGGTCGGATTTTGTTGATGTGGACACCGGTTGACTTAGGTGGTACCATCGGCATTGATGTTAATAATTTTTAATAATTTTATGATTTATTATTATTATTATTATTATTTTTTTTTTTTTTAGGCTGATTGACAAAAGATGGCTAGCCTCACTTGGCCAAGGCGAGCGTTGAGGCTTGGCCTCATCGGATTTGGCTTGGGCGAGGTTGAACCTTGCCAAGTCTAATGAGGTTGGTTGTTGCCTAGGCTAAGGCGAGCGTCGTGCAAGCGAAGATGATGGCTGGCGAGGGCAACCTCTGCCCTCGCCTAGGTGAGCGCCAACATCGCCCTAGCCTAGGCGAGGGCCGCCCTCGCTGGGGCTCGCCCGGCTCGGCTTCGCCTTGGCCAATCGAGGCCCACCTGCTTGGGCCATGGCCGGTGGCTAGCCATCTCCTACCAGTTAGCTATTACTTTAAGGAAGAAGAATGGAAGGAAAGAGAAAAAGAAAAAAATATCAGAAAAATAATAAAAATAATAAAAATATTATTACAAATTGTTCACGTCAGTATTGACGGTGTTACGTAAGTTGGTTGGCATTTACGTCAATAAAATCCAGTTAAAATTAATTAGAATGATATAATTGGCACCGAATCAAAATATTTAGGATTAAATTGGCATTATTTCAAAAGATTTAGGACTAAATTGACACCATTAAAAGATTTATGACTGAATTGGCACAAAATCAAAAAGTTTAGGATTGCATTGACACCATTAAAAGGTTTATGATTGAATTGACACCAAGTCAAAAGGTTTAGACTAGAGTGACACTATTAAAAGGTTTAGGACTAAATTAGCACAAATACAATATGTTTAAGACTTGACACTTTTCCTTTCTAATATCCAACTCAGCAAACAGGTTGGCCATGTTGGTAAAGAACAATCAGCAATTAAAAAGAATAGTATAATGAAAGGTCCGACAACCGAACATTCCAAAAAGAGGATTGCTTTTGAATCGGAAAAAGAGAGTAGACGGACCATTTTAATTTTCGGACAAAAGTACAGAGATTGTTGGTAATATCAAGCCTGTTTTAAAAAAAACAGATAATCGCTATAATCTAGCAAATTAACAAAAAGAATCGAGCTTCTCTATCGAGACAAGTGCAAATCGCCCCAAGATCAAAGCAAAGGCTCCCAAAACATCGATCTTATTTATTCTCTAGCAATATATTATCCAAATCATTTCCTATTTTGCATGTTCTTTATTGAATCGCGTTGCCTTCTTTTTCCTCGATTCTCACATCGGCTTTCGCCTTCCGACGGAGAAACCTCATTGGATAAAGCTTGTCAACAATGTCGTGTAACTTGTGATCCAGGATTCTCGATCTCATAAGGCCATAATTGTAAACAATTGCACGTTCCAACTCCGTTTTCTAAACAAAGATGCAATGAAGTGGTGGTCCAGACTTTCTTTCCATAGCCCGGCCGGCATTGTTAATGCGAACGTTCCCTCAATCCCGTTGTTCGACCTATTTGATCATCACTTATTGAGTTAGGTCTCGATTAAAATTAACTTCGGAATCGTCGCGACGGAAACTTCAAGATCCATACAGCTAGGGGTGTGCAAAAGAACCGAGACCCATCCGGACCGCCCGAACCAGTGGTTCTTGAGGGAACCGGTCCGATTCCCGGGTGGATACATGCAAGGAAATGGAATCCTTAATTAAGCCGGTTCGATTTAAAGAAAAATATTACTCGATATAAAGAGTATTCACGACGGGATTTGGAAAACGATATTATTATTGGTGAGACCGGTTTCGGTTCTCGGGTGGATCCATGCAACTAACGGGTGGATTCCGGTTCCAATTTTTTGGAACCGGTCCTTAGCACCCGGACCATGCACACCCCTACACACAACACCTAATTGAACTTCTTTCAACAATTAAAATCAACTGCGAATGACACGACCCGAATCACAAGCTCTTGTTTTCTATCCATTCCAAACGTCAAGTCGACTTTGCTCATATTAGAGTCGAATGGAGTTGCTAGGTTCGAAATGTGAATGCACGACTCAAAAACTTGGGCAATCACTTCAGTGAACCATCATGCCTTACATCAATGTCACCGAACATCGTAGAAAGCGGAATAGTAACATTATGCCGAGTGATGATATTTTGATGCTCGTTGCTTTACATGTATCAAACAGTATTACATCATGTATCATACAACATACATGACAAAAAAATCTGCAAACACATATAGCTAGCCAGTCTCGGCGAAAGGAATGCCCTAAAGCTTTTGGAAAGACAGAGAAATTGAACAGAAGAAGAAGAAACAGACCTGGTCGGGGATGTGCAAGTTTAATAAGATAGGACTTGAGCAATGTATCACCTTGAGTTGATTCGGTTGAAGCTACAGTTCGTGGCAGCGCAAGCAATTCCTGAAGGAGTTCACCCGGAAAGGCCTGCGAAAGATTATGTTCTTCTGGGAAGCCTTGGAATCCTGATGGCGCTGTGAGACTGAGCTTCTCATTTCTTGAGCCCTAATCTCAGCCGTCCTAAGTTTGTTATAGATCCTGTCCATCCCTGTGGATCGCTCCTTTTCCAGTTTCATCTGAACCAAAATTACATATCCGCAAAGTAAATAAAATTGTTATCTGTGACTAATATTGTGAAAATTCGAATATCAGACTGCATCGTACTTGAGGAGTTTGAGTATAGGCTTATAGTAACTTAGCGCATTGTCAGAGCCAAAGTAAACAAAGCTGATTCAAACTTGAAATTTAAAGACTAGACAACGCATGCCACTGTTTCATTTCTGAAACTAACTTCCTGTCTGCTGTGTACAATTTTCGCTTAAATGAGGTCCTCAGATATGTAGAAAATATTCTCCTTTGTTGGCAAAGATTTGAAGAAATACTCATTTGATTTACCTTAACATCATTAAGTGGATATCAGAAGAGCCATCAGTTGAGTTAATATAGTGAAGAACCGACCTCTAGTTTCTTTATTGCTGCTTCTGCTTTTGCCTTCTGTAGATTTTCCCAGGCTGTGATCTTTGCTTCATCCCTCTGCAACCTGCCAAAGAGAAGAGTCATATGCATACCAGCTTCAGCAACATCTCTGTCCATATGACAGATTCTACTTCCAGGTGCCTTCATCGGAGTTCAGATCAACCCAAAGCATCATTCGCTTGAATGGTGCAAACAAGTCATGATACCTAACACTGGCATTAATTAGAATAGTACCAGGACACGTTCTTCGTGGCCTCCACCGTGTCCCAAGATGACCCTTGAGCTTCCCCTTCACCGAATCTATTCGAGTCCTCGACACCTCGCCCGCCCTTTCTAGAGAATTTCATGGCGTGCCACTTGGACCAACTGATTATGGTTGCCCGCTTGTCTATTCCCACGTCCCGCACTTCCAACTGCTCGGATTGCAAGCTCTGGGATGGAGGGGATTGGCAATTAGAAGGCCTGGTTTTGGGAGACGAGCAGGGGCTACTATTCGGGCTCATCTGAGTTGCCATGTCCCTTCGCGAGACAGCACGAGAAACCCCATTTTCGTTATCCTCGGCACAATCGAATTTCTCATCTGCAGAACGTTAAACCATCAAGCTGACATTAGGCGAATTTCAAGCTGAAGCAGAGGTTAATTTAATTCAAGGTTTAATTCCAGCAAAACCAAGAAGTGAATTCTCAGTTTCCATCAAAACAACACAGAGAGAGAGAGAGAGAGAGAGAGAGAGAGAGAGAGAGAGCACGCCACCAAACTTATCTTCAAGGAGCTCAAACAAAAACCACAGGAACCATCTTAAGAAGAGTCTCTCAAGCATAACACCTCAACATACCCAGAAATCAATTCTAAAACTTAAGCACAGGCCCTTTTCACACACATCTATAATGCACCATCAACCACAAAAAGGAGAAAGAAAACAAGAAGTCAAAATTTGGAACTCACCCACCATCTCCGACCACCCAAGGCCACTAGCAGACCGACCCACATTGCCATCGCTACCACCCTTCTCGGCCGGCACGCCGACGCAGCCCATCACCCCTTCGTCGGCCACCATCACGCCCGTCGAGAACGGCGACCCCACCGCGAAGCTCCGCCCGCTCCACCCGTCGACGCAAGGGGAGTAGCAGGAATAGTACCCGGACTGGCCCAGCGGCCCGCTCTTCGACTTGGGCCGCCGCTGGGGGCCGTGGCCGTCGGGGTGGGCGGCGAGGTGCGAGTTCTTGACGGAGACGGGGCTGCAAATCCACCGCTCGGCGTCCTCCCATTTGGAAGGCAAGGTCCGGTTGCTGTTGAAGGGCGAGAAGGAAGGCGACGAGGCGGTGTTGACGTGGGCTCTGCTCGCGGCGGCGGCGGCGGCGGCGCCGGACGGGACGCGCTCCGAGGTCCAGCCCTTCGGAGTGCCCAGGTCGTGGTAGGGAAGTGAGTTTCTCCTCTTCATCGACGACGGCGGCGACGGCGACGGCGACGGCGATGGTGGTGGAGACCGCGTGGGGGACGAGGATCTGGAGGTCCAATCGAGGTTCGAGATTCTGACGGGAATTACATTATTACGTAGAACGAGAGGCAAGAAAAAAGAGAGAAAAAAAAAGGAGAAATTAAATCCGAAATAAAGGGAAAAAAATAATGCAGAAATCTTCCTGCTTGAAGTCAAGTTTCGTAGGTTTGGCGCCACAAGACAGCCGTGAATGAAGAAGAAGGAGGGGGACAGGTGTACGGTCACAAACATCTGGTTTTTTTTGTCGTTGTGGGGCCTACAACGTTTTGACAAACATCATATATAGCAAAACACAATCAAAATGGCACATGGAGAGTTTTTTTTTTTTTTTTTTGGTAAGGGCACATGGAGAGTTTCTTAACATAAAAATACATAACATCCAAATATATGATTTTTAGAGGTGCACGCTCGCTTCAGTTCAACTTTGGGGACGGACTTTGGGTATAATGTAAATATTGAAAGCCAAAATTCTTTAAGAAAATGTAAATTGTGTTTGATAAAATCTTTTTTGCGAAACAACTTTGAGTTCAAGTAGTGTTTGATAAAAAAAAATATTAATGAGTATATTTTTTTCATTAAAGAAACTCAAAACCCTTCGCCGGAGCTGGCAAAGGGCTTAGGTCTCAAGTCAGCCAGATTTGGCATCGGTGATTGTTGGCTAAGATCGTGACGGATGACCTAGGCGACCACCGCCAAGGTCTTGCAACCTTAGGCAGCCATTGCTTGGGTCCTTGGGCAAGGGTCATTTGGGTCTCTCATCGGCCAATCACTTGCCCGTTGCTGGCCAAATCTAGCCTCGTTGTTTCCTGCCAAGCCCTTCACCGATTCCTTGCTGGCCAAACTAAAGAATTTGACAAAGAAGATGAACAGTTGTAGAAGAGGCAAAATCGGAAAATTAAAGAATTAGTGAGGATAATTTTTGAAAGAAAAAATATTTTAATCCTAATTTCAGTATTCTGTAAATGCAATTTCCAAATGCTGGGTATGATTAATTTTGGGCATTTAGCATTTCCAATGCCAATACTTGGCGGAAAACCACTTTAAAATACTTGCTAAACACTTCGGCATTTTCTTTAAGGGGCTTTTGTTTGCTAACTGATATACCATCTCTATATGCATGTAAGAGAAAAGCTTTTGTTCGCTAACTAATATAGGAAAAAACTTTGAATGAAGTTATTGAGTCAAAATTTTAAAAAAAGGCTTAAGTATAAATTAGTGGTTTTGCGGGAGAGAAAAAGCTCTAATGTTGCCTACCAACCAAAGTGGCAAAAAAAATGGCACAAATGCTCCAAGATTATCACATTCGCAACAGCTTTCATGTTGTGCATACACATGTATTTCTTACGGTTTATTGCTGGTTCCTTATCTTGAAAGTTCCCTAACGTCCCAACCGAATTCGATAGTCCTAAGAAGTTATCACATGTTAGATTTTATTTAGGAAAACTAATTAAAAAAAAAACATTCCTCACCTCTAAATGATCAGTAACATACCTTTATTATAGAAGATACTAAGCACAAACTCGAATTTAATCTTTAGAGACCATTTTACACTTTATCATCAATTATCAATGTGGTCGTATTTATTAAAATGCCATTTTCTTTCCAAAATGTCCATTTTTAAAATCCTAAATTCACACACCCACCCAAAACACTTGAAACCAACTTAAAACCTAATCATCCAAACCCTAAGCAAGATGAAATAATGGGGAATAACTTGATATTTTCGACATGAGATATTACTTAGAGATATGTGAATGATATTTGCAAAAAGATAATCTAATGTAATGGTCATTGGATATAAACTAATGCGCGCTTTTGGTGATTTCCCTTTTTTTAACAGAAACCCGCATTTAGAATTTGGGAACGATCTTTCCATCTTAGTCTCTTTATACCATGTAAATCCACTAACTGCGAACGCTTTAATTCCAACTTCGGATGCTGAATTCGAATCCTCCTTATGTACTCAGCTCGGACGTCTCCAGGGATAGCCGTTGGAGCAAACAAAGACCAGCACGGGTTTATTCGACACTAATAAAAAAACGTGCATTTATATTTCTTCTTACTCATGGTATATATATATTTTTTGGGTCGGTCTTCTTTCTCATGGTACAACTATAGTTTTTTCTTTTAATCTTTTTATCTAACTCTTCCTTGCCCTATTTTTGGGAAGTGACAATTCGAGGTGCGTACTTAGATTTGCTCCGATCGGGACCGTTGCTCCCATCCTCCTTCCATAAGGAAACAAGAAACGTCACATGCGAAAGAACGTTTCGCTGTCTTTGGCAATAATGGTGCTCATGCAAAAAGACAAAAAGTACACAATGCAAGATAAATGGATGCTAACCGTCCACGGATGGCGAGATTCGCTCCCTAGAAAAAGGGTGTTTGGCGAATCGCTCGCGACTGGAAAATTCAATTGATGGATATTCAAAACATCGGCTTAGAAAAATGGAACTCCTAAAAAGAAAAAAGAACTGTAGGATATGCGCTCAAGCATACGAGCATAGAATTATTAAATATTAAATCACATATTCATTTAACTAATTAAACTTTTAGAATAATTGACAAAAATCTACTAAAATCTCATATGGGAGGCTCATTTGCCTTCCTAATTAATCTCCATGCTTAGTACTAATTAAAAAAGAAGAAGACCAAATTAAGCATGAGCAACGGTGCTAGAAAAATTAAATATTGCTCGTCTTGTTCGTAAATACTTTCATTTATCTCTTTTCGACGTTATTTTCTTTCATTTAGAGGACCAAGTTGGTAGAACAGTTTTGTTAACCTCAGCTGATATTTCAAGTTTTGTTCCTACTCAATGTTATTTCATAACGTTAGGATAATTACTAAAAAAGTTCTAAACCCATTATATAGAGTTTAACATTTTTAATTTGACCAATTTAGTCCCAAACATTTTGACGATTTGTCATATAATCTATATGGTCAATTTTGTCTAAAATAACTCATGTGAATGCGGGCCATCCTATGTGATATGATTGGCGCCGATAGAAACATTTTTCATTTTTTAAAAAAAGATTCTGAATTTTTTCCCTTTTTTTTCTTGTTTTGAAAATAGAAACTTCAAAAAAATTAAAAAATTATCCACGTTAATCTTTGGCCACTTAATTGACTAAAGATTCACGTTAGCGATTTTCTAATAAAACGTAATTGAAATGACAAATTAGCTAAATTGAAACATTTAAAACTATATTGGTATGTATATAATAGGTTTATAATTTTTTTGATAATTTTTCCTTCAATGTAAGCTCATTAGAGAGTAACTTTCAGTGTGGTTACTTAGTGGTCTAGACATAAGTAGATAGGCCATTACTCAGATTAGGACAGGTTGAGTCGATAGATGAGTTTTGCATGACCTCTAACCAGTGATACATGGTGACGGCGATGGGACTAGTACGATTGCTCTCAATGACATTAAAATCGAGATCGAGCCGTTCAACTTTAGACATATTTCTGATCTCACTTAGCTCATGTTTGGATTGATATGCTTAAGTCTTGGGTTGCCTCAAACAAACACGGGATGCTTTAAATAGATGGGCCATTACTCAAAAAGTTGAGCAGATAGATGGGTTTTGCATGACCTCTAACCAGTGATACATGGTGACAGCGGAAGGAGTAGTATGATTGCTCTCAATGACTTTAGAGTCGAGATCGAGCTGTTCAACGTTAGACATGTTTCTGATCTCACAAAACTCGTGTCTCGATCGGTATGCTTAGGTATTGTGCTGCCTCAACCTAACACGAGATGTTTTAAATTCGTGCTTTGCCCTAGGCTGGGTAGGGCTGTATTCACAAAGGAAAGAACGTTAGGTGCTTATTGCCGACATAAATTTGATCAATGATTGGCTCACTCAATCGTTGGAGCAGCTGATGATTGACACTCTTCCTATCTGAGATTGGTTAACAATTTCTTGGAATCTAACTGTATGCACATTAGATTTTTGATACCGTCTATTATTTCCCTCAACATAATCCAAATTAGTTAATCATAACCTGCCTAATTTAGCTACAAGCAAGTTTTGTACAGATCAGCCAGTTTAGAGGGGTGATAAAATAATGGAGTGGACGTAGATCCATCGGATTGGCATATGTGAAAATCATTGTTTTGACTCCTAAATGGTGAATAATTTGTTGGGTCTCGAACGAAAGAGATGAGAAAATTAAGAGGTAAGGTAGATTGACTTGATTCTAAGAATGCATTTGTTTCATGAAAAATTCAAGATTTTAAAAAACATTTTTCGTAAAATGACTGCTTATATCACTTAAAAAATTAGTCAATGAAAAATGTGTTCATTATCAACAATAATTTATGTTTAAATATCTTCTTGAATGATAAATATATTTTTCATTTATTTTGTAAATAATACAAGTGATCTAAATTTTTCGTAAAATAAATGCATTCTTACCTTCATTTTGTTGTCATCTAGTGTGGATGAATGTGAAACGAAAAGGTTCGGTAGGATGATATGATGGGAAATGGGCTTGAATGTAATTGAAAATTTGTCAGGTATAGTACCATATTTTCTCATTTTTCACATTAGGCGCACACGTTTCGGCGCAATTTTGTCAATCATTTTCATTTTTGTTTCTATAAAACCTCCTGCCGTATAACTCTGACCTAGTTGGTCCAATTACCATTATTGAAAATGTGGGGCTGCTTCCTCTCCACAAAGGGAATTTTAAATGAGAACTCGTGTTGGACCGATTGTTCAATGCACATGGGGGAAGTCCATATATGACTTAATTTATGTGTGAATTCGCAAGTCAAGGTTCCATCTTCAAATATTTTCTTATCATAACTTATATTATCTATTTCCTTTCAACAGAGTTGAATATAGTATTTTGAAAGACAATAACCTTTTGGGAGGCAAAGTTTTGTATGGTTCGAACCCTAAAAAGAACAAGATATCCAGGGAATCATATTTTCAATAAAAAATTATGGAAGGTATGAAACAACTTTCGTTAGCCCTGGCATAATTTGATTTATCTATTGATCGATTCACTCTAGAGCATTATAGTATCCAAGACTTTATTTAATTTGGAAAACTTGAATTGTGTGATTGACGTTCTTTTGTTGCACAAGACACGCCAATTATCGGTGCGATATTGGTAATGTTTGCTGTCATTTTCCAAAAAATAATTTTAGTTGACGACAGAGACTTTTTAATCTAAATTACTGATTTTGCTTAACGTGAAATGTTCCATCTTCGTTTTGGGCTTTTGCTCGTGCAAATCACGAATGATGATAGTAAGAGATGAATTTATCTTAGCTACCAATAAAGAAAGTGTACAGTTTTTTTCTTATAAATAAATGGAATTTTAAGGGTATGATATGATGATTCAATAAAAGAAAAGAAAAATAATACGTAATTATTTCCAAGAGTTGGTTAAATGAGGCATATGAAATGATTGCTATATACAATTAATCACTCAATCTCATATTACATTACATGTTTTTGATACAATAAATCTTTAAAATCCTCTTAGTATCAAACATTCAAATCAACCACTTGTTGCATATTGCATATGATTTGGCTATTTAGTTAAGTATATAGTTTATATCCAATTCTTATTTCCTCTTTTACATGTCCTCACTTATTATCTGTTGATTTGGGTTTCCGAGTAAATTGGTATTTCATCATTATCCACCAAAAAATTACTTAGCAAAGAAGTTGCACCAATTTCATTCCAATTTTATATCACTTCTTTCAATCAGTCTTGTTTTATGTCATGCATCTTAAACTGATTCTCCGCTGTAAATATATTCAATTATCTTATTTAAATTTGAGGGTGCAATTGTTTAATTGAAAATTTTTTAACACAAAAAAAAAATATAGTTTCTGTCATCATTTTCAAGGAATATGGTTAATTTTTATTCGTTTGTTGGTTTAGGAAAAAATGAATTCTTGCTTGTTGTTGCTTTTAGTCCGTGAAAAACTTTTTTATAGGTTGATTTGTTTTTCATCATCAAAAAACTGAAAAATCGGAAAGTTTTTTTACCAAAAACAATTTTTATTTAAACAAACAAACTCCTAATTGTCAATTGCTTTGAAGTTAAATAAACCCTATTGGACTTAAAATTCAATTGCTCTTTGGTCTTGTAATCATATATTTAGTCTCTTTTCGTTGGCATGCTTATAGTGTTCTTTGGAACATGAATAATCTTTTCAATTGAATGATTTTTCTTTATAATTAGAATAAGTAATAAGTTATACTTTTAAGTATTAATCTTATATTGGAAGATTAAAAAGAAATAATTTCCCCTTTCCTCATTGTATTATGGGATTTGGAGATTGGTTGAAATTTGCGCTTGACATTAAAATTTCCTAGCTTTCACTTTCCCATATCTTAGATGATGGGCCGGGCCATTTAAGATGAAAGGCCTAGCCCATCCAATTATTTGGGGACTGGACCGCTTTCCTTCGGAGGGGCTGGGCAAAATTCGCGTGTGGCATATGCCTAGTTGACCTACTATGTCTAGCTTATCCAATAACTACATCAAAAATAGTTAAAATGGCTTTGTTTGCTAAGGATTTTTTTTTTCCACTTTTGATAACTCATGGGTACGACCATAAAGCCCTGATGAAATAGTTAAGTTTAAGCCTTTAACGTATATAAGATGCAGTCATGTGACAAATATGGGTCATGTGGCCTTCACATGGAGGCCATGCGGATCTGGGCTGCATGTGATCATAGTGTTTGAGAGCATGACAAGCCTGAGGGCCCATGATAGATTCAGTAATCGTTGGTGGGCTGGCATGGGATGCGAGAGCAATTTGAAAAGTACGGCGAGATCCTAGAGGCTATCATTATCCTCAACAAGGACATATGCAGATTCAAGGACTGTGGAGCTTACTGACTTAATTTGTCCTCGTTGTGAGTGGTTAAAAGTGGTGACCATGGCGTTGGTGCAAGGTGTGGCTACTCTCTCTTGGAATTCATTGAAGGCCTCAAATTAAGCGCAATATAAAAAGGCGAGATACTCGATTGAGTAAAATACATCTGACTTCAACTTCGAGATGGAAGCATAGAAAACCCAAATATTTCATTGCAAAAGTGCAGATGCTCCCAGAGTCACTCGGCCTAGTTTTCTAGAGAGAGGGTGGCTGGGCCTGAAGTGCCCACTTGAGTTTTGGAAGTGACGGGCCACAGACAAAACTATCCTATCGTCCCTGCTCTTCCTCTCCCTTCGTTGTTGCCAGTGATTAGTTAACTAATTATAACTAATATCACCATATTGCAAATTAACATGAAGCAACATGAATTGCTCATCAGTAATAATTGCACCTTGTCATTTCTTTTACTGCGCACCCCAAATATCCAAAAATGTTCATGTATGAAAAGTTTAGGAGCACTTAGAAATCGTCAATGATCTTTTAAAATCAGAATTAAAGGCAAAATCGATGAATTTGCTTTTGATTAGTGTAAGTCACTTAGCCGAATCATTGTGTAGGCGCTTGGAAAAATTCGAGCTCAAAATTTCCTATGTTGATATCATGTAAGATTTTGTGAGATGATGGCCACTCATCTAAAAAATTTAAGTTGTTAGATGAAATTATGATTTAATATTTAAATATTCTAATGCTCCCTCTCACACTTAAGCTGATCTTTTTGCCTTGTACTAAGCGTGAACATATGTAATTGGGGAGGAAAATAGGATTTGGAAAGATTCAAACTTAGGATATTCCTACTCTGATATCATATGAGATTTTATGGGACTACCTTTAATTGTTTAAATAAGTTAAGCTGTTATATGAAAGCGTTGTTTAATATTTAAATATTATATTACTTTTGACTAGACTGAAAATGTAATTCAGTCCAATACATTGATATTAGCCTATAGTATGATCACCTTGATTGATGTTGATAAAAAGAGGGTATTTGGTGGAATTCAAAAAACACCATTCATCAAGTGCGGAATAAGGAAGCATCGGCAAAGTATAAGGCTAAGGGAATCGATATGTTAGCTTAGTATCATTATGAAACAAGCGATTTCAACACAAATAAATGGAGAAAAGGGGAAATAAATCGAATACCAAATTTAGGGGTTCAATCGATAAGCTATAGATTAAGCGATACAATTTAAATCACGAACCCTACTTGATTTCTCAAAAACGCTCCAAGTATTTTCCTTCCAAATGCACCCATGATATCCCTCGGTGTTCTCCTGATAGTATCTTATTAAGAACACAAAGTTGTGTTTTGTAGTTTGAAGGATAACAAATTATCTTATCTAGTGTCCGGAGATGTTAAGAAATCCAGGATAAAGGGTGGGATAAAACTGAATTGGAGAATTTTTCTTTTTTGAAGTAACTTAACAATCTACTTTATCTTCCAAGGATGAAATGATGTATATAGATATTGTTTCGCCAACCAGTGCGCTAGGCCCACCATCACTATAGCCGAGCATTGTTGCTTTTGACCACAATGCAATCATTGTCACCTCTGACCATTGCTGATTGTCATCGTCGACCAATCGATAGTGTTCTAACGACTGAGGTGAAAAGAGTTTGAAGATGATTGTTCTCAACTTTGACCATGGGCCAATTTCCAAGCTACTAGATTCGAAGTTCCTGAATAATCGGTTTGTTATGGTTGTTGACTAATAAGCTTCTTGCTGAAACTACTACTATATTGAACAGAGAGGAAGTTTATCATCGGAGTTGTGTTTCCCTCCTAGGTGGTCTAATTTGGTTTTTGCGAGTGCATTTTTAGCAATGATTTTACTTCAATGGGATGTTCGGATAGGTTTGACTTCATTGCATGGAGTTCTACTAAAGGTTTCTCAAAGTAGAGATTTCTTTCGAGTAGATGAGAATATCTTGAGAGAGGTCTCTGCACTTGGATCACACACATAGAAGAACACCATTGTTTCATTTATTTTTCATATTTCATTCTAGGCACCCTTGTTTTGGCATCAATCTACATGGGCAAAGTGAAAGGTGCTCTTTCCAATCAAAAGGTAACTCGGCTTTTGAGGTTTATCTCTCCGTCTTTGTAATGAAGACAATTGGTCATGACCCTTGCACAATGTTTGCATAGGGCGATAGATGGGACAACAAACTCAAGTTACTATGGGGAGTATTATCAATCCTATCTTAGGATGATGGAATTTTCTACAATCTGAAAGATATTAATAAGATTTCTTAACCCAAAATCTTATCATATCTCATCCTAATGAGAATCTAGCGCACAAGGAAAAAATCAACCAAAGTGGAAAAATTCTTTTGTTTTTTTTTTTTAAACATTAGCTTTGTTTACATTGCCAATGTAAAGAAGTGCAACTAATCAAAGCTTTAGTGCATTTTATTTGCAAGAAAAGACATTTATTTCTAAAAATGCAAGAGATTGTAGCTCAGTCTATAATAAATACACTTCGTTAAAAAACATTATTTACAATGATTACTCAAACACTCTCTCGTAAAATTACAATTTGAGAGGATTTAGACCCCATCGGCCAATCTTCAACAACCACTTTGATGCCCCTCTAAACTTCCTCAACACATTGGAGTCTTCAAATTGGTCAAAGTAGCTGTTGCAAGACTTGTTTTTAACTCAAAATGTTCACTTGAAACTAAGCAAGGGACTTGCTTGAAATAGACCAAACTGCTTCATGAACTTGCCTGACACTTCATCGATTTAGTAAAAAATGGAAAAAAAATTATATGACTTGTTTACAACATTTTATTATGAATTCTAAGATCTAGCTCCAAAGTACAAATATAAAATTTGAATCCTGTTGATATAGCGGATTATTGTTTGCTCCAACTTTAACTATTTTATCAAATCCTAGTTTGCTCTTTTGCTACTCTAAGGCCCTATTAGCCATATTGATGCATGTAGCTTATCTAAGTTGTTCTTGTCCTATTTGGTTCGTCTAAGCACCTTGACAATTTCACGTCCCTCGCTTTATTCACAAAATTCATACATCCTTCCAACTATAATAGTTTCTACACATTATCTTGCTCTCATAAGCACACTTAGTAAGCTTTCCATTGGCATAGGTGTTGTTAACACCATATGTATATGAACTTGTGTATATAGAGGATATTTCATCTGCAAACTCAAATAAAGATTACTCGGAGTGTTTTATCATTTTGAAAATACATATGGAGTTTCCCCAACAACCTTCCCTTTTTTATGATGGAAAAGCCTTTCACACATTTTAATATGAAGATGTCTTCACAAGCAAGAATATTTGAATAAGCAAGAGAGGTGAGAACAAGCTTTAAGAGCATTTCAAACTCCATGGTCAATTTTCAACAACCGCTTTGATACCAAACTTCTTCAACACATTGGAGTCCTGAAATAGGTTAAGGTAGTTGTTGCAATGGCTATTTTTAGTTCAGATTGGTCACCTAAAGCTAATAAATGAACCTTGCTTGGAATTGACCAAATTGCCTTTGCAAACTTGTGTGACACTTCTTTTACCTAGCCAAACATGGCAAACTCCATCCAATATTTCGACATTTTCCATGGATTCTAAGGCTTTAAATTGGCTCCAAAGCACCAATTTTAATTCAAATCAAATTGATAGAGAAAGTGTTTTCATTTTTAGGTAAATGGAGTATTGTTTGCTCCATTTGTAATGTGAATTTTTTCTACAACAAGGTCCATCCAAACTTAACGATTCTTCCAATCCCAATTTTTTCACTTGTTGTACTTAGTTCCTTCACAATATATTGATGTTCATATGTTATCTAAGTTTTTTCCTTCTATTGGGTCCATCCAAGCACTACAACGATCCCAAGTGTGACATCCAAAATTTTCTATATTTAGTAATAATATTTAGGATATAAAGATAAGTGTTATTTAGTTTGGAGTCATGAAAGTTGTTAATTTTATGAGGTGCAAAAGGTGTGAAGAATAAATTTCTATTGTCGTAATCGTCAAAATTTAATTTGTTAAGCTTAGTGATAGCTATTGACAATATTCAAGTTTCAAATTTACTAAATCAAGATTTTTCTAGCATCCGTTACTTTTCACCAATATCTCTAGTGAGTTCAAAATATTTTTTTATATTTAGGGTTTGTTCGTTTTGCGGAAAATGAGCCAATTCCGGAAAATGTTTTCCTAGAAGTCATTTTCCAGAAAAATGACTATTTTCCGATATTCAACTGAAATTTGAAAAGTCTCGGAAAATATTTTCCAGTGTTTGATAAGTAGAATATTTTTTAGACTTCACCACCTAGGCATGCATCGCTTTACTGACCTCAGAAATCCATCAAATCTGAACTTGCCTTTAAGGCCGGACAAACTTGCTTAACATTTTTGTTCCTTTAATGTTGCCAAACACTTATCCCTTCTCATGAAAATGTTTGTATGGATTTTGAACTTCTCTTGAAAATCTACAATCTTGAACAAAAGAAAAAAGAAGCAAAGCATGTTCAAGCCTTTGCTTGAGCAATGCATAGATACAGGGTAGAGTAAATAAAGAAAAGGTTAGGGGAAAGTGTATGGATTTTTAAGTTGAAATGCAAACTCCACACTAAGATCACTAGTAGTAGAAGTACCAATACAAAATAACCTTACATCAAATTTCATCTCTTGAAATACCAACAAAAACAACATAGAAAGAAGGAAGACGAGTCTTTTTATGGTAAAGCTGAATACAATATATCAATAATGAGGATCTCCTTTGCTTAGAAATTTATCAATCCACACTTTTTGAAGATTCACACTCTTCACCATGAATGCTTTTCAATTTTTTCATTCTCAATTAGGTGGTCAAAAATTGATCCAAGGGTAATTTCATCATATATGTCCACTTTCATCACCTCATTATAGAGTTGAGAGTAATAGACTTGAGAATAATCGACATCGCTTTGACCCAATGACTTAATTATTGATGCAATCTCTCCAAGTTGTGTTGAAAGTGCAACATACTCATCATCATCGTCGGAACATCTTCGCCTTTTGTGAGACCTCATCAACTTATCAAAGTCATCACCTAAGTCGACGGGTGAGGAGTCAACTTCCGTTGCATCGATGTCTTTGAACTGCTTAGCAAAGCTTTCGGCGGCCATATCTCTCCCAACCACCATAGCCATCTCATTATACATATCAATCATCTTATTCAAATACTTTTCATGAGAAGGATGGACCTCTTAATGCACAATATTCATTCAGTTTTTGGTTCCACAACTAGATATGAAGAGAGCTCTATAGATTATGCTCCTGGGCAAATGTAACAGTGCAAACATAAGAATAGCAAAGATAGAGTAACAAAATCTGGCAAAAGGACTTATAAGAGACAAAACAAAGGTCATAATCATCTCTGTCTAGTTTCTCCGCTCATAAACTATTACAAGACAAATCTTCAAATAATAACAAGACATTTTGTTGAGTACTACTTCTTGACTCCTGCAAAGAAGATAATCTTGCACCAAATTTTTCATTATGTAAAGACAATAAACAAATCACAAACCCATGGCAACAACCAAGGCATTTTTTTATAGATGATGATAAAATCAAAAATCGACACAAGTTCCAAATATGTTCTTTTGGCTTTCTCAAGTGATTTATAGTGTTTTCAAATTACTTGAAATAACTGAACTACAAAGTTACTAGTATGTAAGTCAAAAGTAGATCACGCATTACAATTGGTAACAAATATAGAAACAACGGCAACAAGATATCCTGTGGCTTCAGTGACACAAGGTTCATTATAAAGTCAAAAACTTGCTTTTGGCATATGTACATATTCAAATAGATGTAGGGAACATGTAAATCCATCCATCTTGAAAATAGAACAATTGATTATCTTTATAAGGTATAGCTAAGAACAAGGTCTAAATTTCCATAAGCCCGGCATATTAAACAATTCTCTTTCAAATAGAGAAATGTTTTCTGCAGTAATCTCCACACACAATTTTGTAGTCTAGTATGTTAGCAGACACATTAAAGTTTACATTTTTTTTTTGGCTAAAAGGGTTAGGAAGTTCTCTCTTTACAATTTTATGAAATCACCCCACTCTGCAAATGCATGTGTCCAAACAAATACATGTAGCACAATGTTGGTTCATTTAACAAAAGCTACATATCACAAAGTACCATGTAATGTAGACTATAAATAGACATATAAGTTCCTAGTATGAAAGTCAATATTAAATTATGCATTCCGCTTGTAACGAAAATAGAAACAACAACAACACAACAACTTGTGGCTTCAACGAAATATGGGTAACTAACAAGTCAACAATTTGCTTTTTTTCTTCAATCCAACATGTCAACAAATGCATTAAAGTTTAAATTTTTTGGCTGAAATGGTTAGGAAATTATTTCTTTAAAATTGATTCCATGAAATGACCCGGCATAGCAAATGCTTGTGTCCAAAAACACAATTCAAAAGAAAATTGCACATGAGCATATTCATTGATTTTTTGCACCTTTTTTCATACTGTACTTTCAATGGCAATCATGCATCCATATATCAAAGATATTCACTAAATTTACATATTCATGAGTTTTTTTATGTATGTTTTTTCTTGACATAAAGACCTACCATAAAAGCCTACTTATATCACATTGTTTTCAGCAACAAGCATGAGGGAGGTTCATCACTAAACTAATAAGTAGAGAAGACGCATAGAACTACTTATGTGAAACATTGGCTAAAAGAATGTCTTGAGTAAGTGATGAGAAAAATTACCGACACATATTGATCAAATTCCTTTTTCCTAGCTATGACCATCTTTAACTTGTCATCCCAATTGAATCTACTCTTGCCACACACAGTTTGAATTGTTTTCCAATTGAAGAGGGTTTGAATGTGTTTAAAGGCTTGTTTCCTTTACTAGCGAGAATTTCAAGTAAAACACATTCCATAGGCTTTAACCATCTAAATTGCTTGACCTTCTCTTTATTTGCCTTACTTTTACCTATCATGATAATTGAGTGACAACTTTAAACAACGGAATAAGAAAAAATGTGATGAAGAGGGACACATAATAAATATTTAAAGATTGTTATCATTATAGAAATGGAAACCACATGTTCAAAACAAAGCACTTAGAAGAAACAAAAGGAAAACTATTGGTTTATTCTAATATTATGATAACTAATCCATATTGTATGTGCAATCCTATCCCTTTTTTATGCCTATATCCTATTTTCCTCCTTTTCCTCTTTGAGAAAGTTGTATTCTTGGATTTTCTCTTTGAGATTCCATTTGTCTATTAATCTCTTCCATGATAGAGCCATTGGGATTAGCTCCCATAATAAAATTGTGAATGATACAACAAGCTAAGACAACATCGACTTGTGTTCCAAATGACCAAAAAGGTTTAGAATCCAATACTTGACTACGCTTCTTTAGAACTCCAAATGCTCTTTCACTAGTAGTTCTTAAAGATGAATGGAGTAGATTGAATAGTTTATTCTCGTTTTCAGGTGGGCAATTACTGAACTCCTTCAAATGATATCTAACACCATGATAGGGAAAATGATGCCATTTTGGATTCCATAACCAACATTAGCAAGATAATATTTTCCTACAAGATATAAATAAATTTATTACTAAATTACTAATCTCAATTCAAACAATGTGTATAAATTCCATTCTCTTACCTCTAAGAATGTTCAATCCATTTAGCTTTGAAAGTGCATCAAACAAAATATGTGAATGTTGGGTAGTGCCCTCCCAACCAACTAATGCATAAGAAAATCTTAAGTCAAATGTAATAGCAACTAGAATATTTTGTGTTGTTCCATCCTTCCGACCATGAAATCTTCCTTGAATTTCAAGAGGAAGTAATGCATGTACATGAGTTTCATCTATTGCTCCAACACAATCCTAAAATAATCAATATAGTTACCAACCAAATACTAATGAAACTTCTCAAGAAATTTATAAAGACTTATTTCTTTCAAATTTCATACCTTAAAATATGGATAAAACCTTCGATTGTTACCTATCTGAGGAGGAGTGGAATTGCTTGGTTCTTTCACCACATATTTGTATAATATTAAAATTGCTTGCAAGACGATTTTGAAATATCTATGAACGGTGTCTATTGATCTATGAAGTCTTCCCCCAATGACTCTAAACTTCACATTATGCCTAATGATATGACAAAATACCATAATTTGCTCCATAATAGAAACATTTACTATAGAACACAACAAGTTACATGCACTCGGTACCTTACAGAGCTCTAAAAAACATTTGACATCATTCGTGTTTAATCTATACAATGATTATCACCACTATATAATACATGATTCATATATAACTCTTTTTCATAATCTCAATTCACATGAGGCTCTCTCGGTATGTGGTTCTCCTAATGATCATAATCACCCATGATTGACTAGTGTGATAACAGTCATAACTACTGCAGCTGCACTCGTTACCACCGCTCAGGTTTTGTTATCATCCATCTATATTGGAATACACTGATTATGAAACACAAGATGTATGTGAAAACAAGAAGAGCAATACTAGAAGAGCCAGAAAATTGTGGGATAGCAGAAGTTGCTTTTCAATATATTGGGTATGCAAATGCTTGTGCATCCATTCAATCATATTTTAAGTCATTGATAATCATAAGAAACTTCTTTGCTCAATTCCATATCTATACATGAACATACCATGTTTAAAATAAAGATGAAGACAAATAGACAAGCATTATAATAGAGAGAAACTCTAAGATCAGTTGTGGACAAGAAGAATGCATCATTTCACATCCATCACTAGCGGTCTCTCATACAAGCCACTAAATTTCCTTGGCTATTAGCATTTAACAAGCTCACTTGAATCCACATCATGCTTCCAATTCCACCAGAGTTAATTACTTTCAATAATAAATGGTACAAAAAATAGTACAAAATTTTGCCTAACACAAGCTCAACAATGATCACTTCATAGCCGCTTAATTGAGAAACCTTATACTCGAAAATAACTGCCAAAACTCAAGTAATCAAGTAAACAAAGACATCGGGTGCATTGGTTTGCTTGATAGAGAAAAAGTGCCACGATTTGGACTCATCAATCATCACTAAACCTGAAGGGAGGAAGGGAGGAAGGGAGGAAGGAAGTATTGGCAGAGTATGTATCGAGATCGATTTACTGATATAAGAACTAATTATAGCGATTACCTTAGAAATCACGTCTTTGTGGGACAAAATAGAGGCCGCAACCCCTCAAAAATTGCGTCTCTACCAACGGGTGTTGTGAGGGAGGGGGAGGCCGAGGAGGTGGCGGTAGTGGAGATCGAGTACCACCGGATGAGGGGGTAAGGAGGCGGCAGTGGTGGAGATCAAGTACCACCGGACAAGGGGGCGCTCAGCTGTTGTTGGTTATCGGTGTCGAAGGAGGAGGAGGACAAGATGAAAAACCCTAGGCTTCGTGAAAAAAGGGTGGAAAATGACAACTTTGGAGTAAGGAAAGAAGGGAAGAAAAGTGTTCACACAAGAGGCAAAGCAAAGACACAAGGGTGGAAATGATTTCCTTTTTTCAAAAGAGAAAATCATTTTCCATTAACCGGAAATTTTTTTCTTTAACCACTTATTTTTCACCCCCCGAACATAAAAAAATTTGGAAAATGTTTTCTCGAAAATTATTTTTCACGAAACGAATGGACCCTTAGAATGAATGCTGATTTCATTGTTTACATACCAATTTATTAGAATTTAATAACTTACAAAAATATTAACTTTGGAAGCCATGCAAGTGAGTCATTTGCCCCTCTTTTTATTTATACCATCTCTATTCATTTTTGCACCAAGTATGTTAAGTCACATGTCCTTAGTTTGTGACATTGAACTTAGTTTAGTAATGACTTCATGCATTACATCATCTATGTTAACCTTAGCCAATTAATGTCTTGATGATTCACTCAATTTACTTGGCTAAGAATTCTTTTCTCAAAATTTCTCTCATTTGGCTACTCATATTAGGCCACTTGTATTCTTAGGATTGAAGCAAAATTCCCATCATTGCACTTAAGGCTTTTAATCTAAATTCATAATTATTTTAACATTAGTTATTTGATCAAGATAACCAAAAGTGGCCATGTGTGATATTTAATCACATCTTCTCCGATTTGTGCCATGTGTCTTTTAACTTTAAGTTTGATTTTCTAAATTCATCCCTCTTGCCCGTTTCATTAAATGGAGCCATAATTATGACACTTGTAATTTTTAGTTGAACACCTCTTTAGCTCACAATGCTCTTGATGACTTTATTTACTTGGCCAAATGAGATGAATCCCTCCTAAATATATTTTCTTTTAGGCTATGAGAGTGTGCTATAGGCCCAAGCTATTCACCTAGGGGACACATGAAAATATTCTATTAGAACATTTACCATCTCTACTCTTAGATTCAATGATTTCACCCCATGAGCATTAAATTCTCTAACCATCGTGAAACCATCTCCTCTTTCATTCTTTGATATGGCTGTGTATAAAATCAGAAAGGGAGAGAATTCCCAAGACAAGTCCCCACTCCAATACTTCACCAATCACTCTTTGCTTCCCTTTCAACTTTTGCTTTCAATTCCAAGAGTAAAAGCAAAAGGTCCCACGTTTATATTTTTTTAAAGCCTCGAGTTCATTTCTAGGTTTAGACGAGGTAAACTCATTAATTTTCTCTACTCTTCAAAATTGGGTTTGTTGTTTTCAAGACAAAAATCATTGATTTTTGTTTTGTTTTAATTTAATAAAAAAAAGCTTTGATTTTAAGTAAGCTATTATCAAGGTAAGTGAAAACTTTAGATGCTAAGTTATGTTGTTTTAATGAGTACTTGACTTGGTTGTTTGATCGGTGTTTACTTTAAATGACTTTTATGATCATATGTGAGTAAGTTTGCTAATAGCATGTTGGGTTCTTCACTTGTATGAATTTTGATGATGGGATGTTGAGTTGTGTATTGATGATTTTAAATGTTATGTTAAGAAATATGAGTAAGTTCTTTAATGATTAGTGGCATTTTGGTGAAAAGTGTGCAAAAAGGGCTAGAAATGAGAAAGTTGCCGACTTTAAGGGGAAAATTCGGTTCTGGCATGTAGTTACCAAATTTGGGGAGAGTTACCAAAATTTGCCGAATGAGGAAAGTTATTTAATTTGAAGAATTACCGATTTCAACAGATTACTGAATCTGGAAGTTCTCAAATTTAAGGTTATCGATTTTCAATTTTATTTTTCTTTGGATGCTTTATGTTCTTTGGATATCTTAGTCATTTATGTATCATTAAGCATTATTATTTAATAAATGCATATTTGTTATATTTGAGGAAAGCATGCATAAAAATGTTGATATTGAACATGTTCATTCGATGGTGGTTATGTGAAATGATGCAATGCATAAATTGTTTATGTTGAACATGTTCAATCGGTAATGGTTAAGTGAAATGATGTGATGTATTGAAGTTAATATTGAACATGTCCACGTGCATTAATGTTGCATAATAACAATATTGAAAAAGAAAGGTGCTGTCGTCCACGTGAATGTGGCGAAGTTGCCCCATGGATCGATGCCTTGGGAAGTGTTTGGGATGACTCATGAGATGGGGAAAATTTCCAAAAATGTCATAAACTTTTTTTTTGTCTAATTCAGTCCTAAAATTTTTACATTTGTGCCAATTCAGTTCATTTAATCATTTATAATCAGAAAAGTCCTACATGGAATCTTAGTCAACACGGCGTTGCCACTGACATGGCCACCGGAGACCTAAATCGATGTTGTTTTGAGTCGTTTAGCTTTAGAACGTAAAAAATAAACTTCAAATTTCCCAAATGGCATTGCTTGGCTTGGCTGCAAAATCCAAAATTATTTCTTTCCCGCATCATCTTTGGTCCGAATGAACCCTACTTTGATGTCATTCAAAATTCTCATAGATTTTTTTGTAGATTTGATCATGTCTTGCCATTCTCATCAAGCGAAGTCCTTCATCTATGAGTGGCCTCAGTTGATCGAGTGTCTTTTCGCTCGACGCCTTCGTCCATCAGACTTGCTCGTCCAAATCGCAAAGACTCAGTTCGGCTATAATCCAGTTGTGACCCAATTCATTCGTCACAATCTGCAATAAACACTAGCAAGTCTTGTGGTCCCAGTTCGATTGTGTTGTTGGCAAGAGTTGAGTGAACAAGACAAGTCTACATGGTAGTCCTGAACTATGCAAAGAACGGTCAAAAAGTTTTTTTAGTGTTCCCAAACCGAGTTTATTATTCTTGTTTTATTTTATATAGTCAGTTTGCCTTGTTTCTTTGTGCAATTTGGAGAAGGCTCGATTAACCAACGTGACTTATGGATGAACAACTTCGCTTGACGAGAATGGTAAAACAAGATCGAAACTATGGAAAATTTGGGAGCATTTTCGATGATTTTGGGAAAGAAATGATTTGGGAAGACGATTTGAGAAAGCAACGATTAACAAAAAACTACGATTTTGGCTTCTGATATCGCTAGGGTTCATGAAGATGTTTGGGAAAGAAACATTTTGGACTCTGCAGCCAAGCCAAGTGATGTCGTTAGAAAATCTGAAGTTGGTTTTTTATTTTTTAAAGCAAAACGACTCAAAATGACGTCGTTTTTGGTCTCCGGTGGCCATGTCCATGCTAGTGACTAGGATTCCACTTAGGACTTTTCTGATTATAAGGGCGCGTTAACAATTACTTTTAGGAACAATTTCTGATCAGAAATGATTATTTTTTATTTTGTTCCCGGGAATAATTTCTAAGCATTTTAAGCCGTTTGGTTGCGCATGACATGACAACACTTCTTGGCTGGGAAAAAGTTTTTTTTTTTTTTAGAAATAGTTCTTTTCTATTTCTATTTCGGGGAACAATTTCTGAGTTCTACACAAAATTTCTACTCTTGAAATAGAAAAATAATAGAAATGCGTTTGGTAACGCAACATTTTTTTTTTATTCGTTTTTTATTCTTGCGCACGGATTGCCGACCGCCAACTGCCAGCCGTTGCCGTCGTCCGCCCACCGCCGCTGCTGCACGACCGTCGCCACATAGCCCATCGGCCGCCAACGCGTTGTGCGGCGGCGGTCGTGCGGGCGGCGGTGGCAGCGGCGGTGGCTCCGGCGGTTGGAGGTGGCCGCGGCAAGAGAGAGGAATAAAAGCAAAAAAAAAAAAAGCTTATTTCTAGAAATTGTTCACGGAACAAGAAATAACTTTTTTGTTTCTCATTTCTACTCCAAATCTATTCCGGGCTAACTTTCTATTCCGGGAATAGAAAAATAACTTGGCATTACCAAACGGATTTACTTCTTTTTTTGTTCCGGAACAAAAGAACGAAAAATTGAAGAAACAAACGTTACCATGCAGGCCCTAACTGTCCAAAATTTTTGATTTTGGAATAAAATTGTGTCGGTACCGTGTTCATTGATTATGTTCCAAATTAATTTCTTTTAATTTTTAAATATTTTTTTTACTTTTTTACTTTTTTTCCTTTCTCTCTCCTATTCTTCTTCTTCAAGTGGCCGGTCCGCCGGTCCGGCGACCGCCTAGACGAGGGGCGCCGACCGCACCGGAGCGTCGCCGCCCTCGGTGAGGCTAGCCCTCGTCGCTTGAGCCTTATCGGCGGTGTGCGAGCCTCGCCGGGCGGTGAGGCCTACCCCGGCCATCGGCGAGGCTAGGCGTGGTTCGGCCTTGCTAGATCGCGAGGCTCGCCCAACCTCGCCGAGGCTCGGCCTCGCTAGATCTAGTGAGGCAAGGCCTCGCGGGTGGCCGGTAGGCCTCGTCGGGCCGGGCGAGGCTCGGCCTCACTAGATCATGAGGCTTGCCTAGCCCCGCCGAGGCTCGGCCTTGCCAAATCTAGTGAGGCCGAGCCTTGCCGGTGGCTAGGCGGGCCTCGCCGGGGCCGGGCGAGGCCCGCCCGGCCATCGGCGGGCCGGGCGAGGCTCGGCCTGGCTAGATCGTGAGGCTCGCCCAACCCCGCCAAGGCTTGGCCTCGCCGGTGGCCGGGCTTGCCTCTAGCGAGCTCACCGAACCTTGCCTTGGCCTCGGCGAGCTTGCCGGACCGATTGTCGACGACTGGCGGCGGGCGGCGGCGGTGGCGTTAGATGAAGAAGAAGAAAAGGGAAGAAGAAGAAGAGAATATGGACTTGATTCTTAGATTTGTTCCTGGGAACAAGAATCAATTTTTTTTTCTTGATTTTGTTCCAAATCTACTTTCGGAAAAAAATAGAAATTTGTTCCCTGGAAGAAAAATTTTACCAAACACGATTATGTTCTAAAACTACTCCCGTGAACAAAAAATCAAAATCAAACACTGTTTGGATGGTTATCAAATAGGTCCTAAATGGTTGGATGGATTGAATTGACACAATTGCAAAAGGTTTAGAACTCAATTGGCCAAAGAAAATGTTTTGACTGCATTAGAAAAATTGTAATAAGTTTGTGACTTTTTTGGTAATTTTCCCTACGAGTTGAGATGCCCCACATTTAAGATTATGTATGAGTATGGTGGGACGCCCCATGGGCGGATGTTGCGGGATGCCTCAAGTGTTAGGAGGTTCCAAATGTATTTGGAAGGTGAATTGAAAAAGATGATTCATGCTTATGAATATACATATATGTATGTTGATAAGGTACTAAATGATATTGATGTGTCAAGAAATTATATGCCATATGTGTGCATTAAGTATACAATACAATGCATTTGTGTGAGGCGCTTGCAAAGAAGATAAGATGTGTGCTCTTGCATTGACTATGTTGCTCTAAATGTTTGTAATGGTTATGTCAAGGTGGATGCGAATGTGAACTCCTTTTTTTCCCTCCGATTTGTAAGATGGTTCTCCTAGACATGGTGATGGAGGGGATGAGTTGATGTTGGATGCCATTAATCCTTTTGTTGGAAGGTGGTTTGGTTAACATGAGTGCAATGGTGTTAGTTGATCTTGACCTTTTCAAGACTATATATTTTGTTGTGATAGTTACTATTGTTATTTGTATAAAGAAGAGTCCATATATTATTGATCTCATGCGATTTTCTTGTAAGGGATGTTGTGAAATTTTATTCCGTTTCTGCATGCGTAATTATAATTATAATATTTAATTAGAAATAAAACGTGTTGTGCATAAAAATCCGAGGTGTCACTCTAAGTCCCTGCCTATTCACCAAAATCCAAATGTTTCCTTGCCTATTCACCAAAATCCAAATGTTCTTTTTAGGAGTGAGAATGGTTTTAGGGTAGAACTGAGAATTTGAGAACCCGGTTTGGTTCTAGGTTATAAATATACAAGGTAGATTCCAAATTCTAGGTATTTGTGTTTTTTCTTGTTTGATATCTTTCCGTGATCTCGCAGTATTCAATGACGTCCAATGATGAGTGTGTAATATGAAATTACTAGTCCAAGTTTTCATTTTTAGCGATATCCATGACTAAGACTTTTACTTTGTTAATATTTTCTAATCTTTGTGTGTCTAAATATGAGTTGTGATTAGTGCATTATAACAAATGATGGTCATTAGAGGTGATTGTTCGCTACAATCATTCAATTGTGGTGTGGGTGGAATCTAGGTGGACTTGGAACCAACCCTATAACTTGTGACATGGTAGATTTCAGGTTTCTCGGTATGTGAGATAGGTTTTAAATTCCAAAAATTAGGGAATCTATTTTGATGAATAAATTTCAGTTGGAACTTGAAACCGCTCCTCCATTGTTTTTCAAATTGCATCATTTTTTTATTTGCATATTGAAGAAGTTCTTCATTAAAACAAACATCTTAATATGATATGTATATGAGCTATACAAAGGATATCTTGTTTGGTATTCACACATAATGTTTTGTCATCTTTAAAATGAAGCGGGGTTTTTTAAATATGGGGACAAAGCCAAAGAAGTGATATTTTCCCTTAACATGGTGGAAAAATGATACAGTTAGAAATAAGTTATGGAGCGAATGAGAAGACCCCATAGAAAGGACGTTTGCTATTACATAACTAATAACTGCTTAATTGCTGCGATTTCCATAAGAAGAAATAGTTTTTTTTTTATTTTTTATAAAGATATATTTTTTCCAACTGGATAGATGTGTTTATAACATTTTTTCGCTGAACTATATCTATGATGTTACAAAATAGTGACTTTGAATATAATTACCATTTGGATTCATTATGTCTGATCATCCTTATTTCTTATATAACAAATGTCACATTCTCACAATCAAGTAGTCCTATCCAAAGACAAATCAAGCTCTTGGATTTTGTTTGTTTGACGAACTATCGCCTAAATTGGCCAAACTATACATACATGAGAGGCGATAAGGAGTCTCGGATTGGTGATTTAGATTCAAGAGATCCACGTAGTTGTTGGGGTTCTCCTTATGGTTAGGTAAACTTGCTGTGAAGTGAAAGCATCTACTTCAGGGAGTAGGTCAACAATTTATTTGTAGTGTACCTTATTCATCGGAAGTAACATGGACCTCTTTTCTAGTAAATTATTAACTTCTCAAAAAGGACGGCAATATTTCTTCAGCGATAAAGTGTAGTTATTTCGGTGACTTCATACTGTGGCATATCACGTTCATGTAGAGTAAAGTGAGTCTATTGATCAGAAAAAAATATTTGTCAGCAGTAAACTTTTGTTGCTCAGGGTAGATCTTCTCTCTTTTAGTAAGTTATTTCTAATAAAAGATCATAGGGTTGAATGTTATTAGTTCGTAATAAACCTTATTTGTTCTCTGCTATACTTTTAATTCCAATTAATATCGCTAAAATAATCCTTTTATTTGAACTTCAATTTCGTTAAGCCGGTGGCATTAAATTTTCATTTCCCCCCTTATAATTAATGTCCTTTGACTGAAATTTGAGCTAATTTTCTGGCAAAACCCTAATGACATCTAGAAAACTAGCATTATTTACCTTATTAGCAATTTTGCTGGATCGATGGCTATATTCCGACTAAAGTAACATTAATTACAAAAATACGAAAGCTTAGCACATCGAATGATTGAAACTAGAAGTTTTTGTGACTCAATTCTAAAGCCCACTAAAATTTTAGTGCCGGTAAGCGAAATCATCCCCTTTTTAACTTTCCATCCTCTCTTGATCTCTAATTTTTTCAAGTTATTCCTTTCATATTTGAAGAAACGAAAAAGAATGATTTGACTATTTCATCCACCAATTGCGCGTACAAAAAGGATGAAAAAGATAATTATCCACGGTCAAGATCTCGATATCCGGGCTTCTAACCAATCCCCAATCGAGGCGTGGCAAAAAATAAACAAAAAGTAAACCAATCTTGTCCGATGTCCAAAAGAAAATTAGATATTTTTCTTTTGTCGGCCAAGCCAAAAGAAAACCTTCGGGGCTGGGTCTCCGTCCCGCCGGACCACCGAAGCCTTTGAGACCATGGCGTTGCCACGTATGCCCGAAGAAGGAGATGGGACGTCCCGATTGGTGACGCGTGTGGCGGCACTATTTTTTCTGCCACCTGAAATTTAAATGAAAAGGCGGGAGGTGATGATGGTGTCGATGACATAGGTCAAAATTTTATTTATTTATATATCTCGGCACCGTCCCTGAATCCTCCCCTCTCGCTAAGCACTAAAGATGGTAGCGGTAGTGCTTCTCCCTTTGACCAAGTTCTGCTGGCCATTTCCTTTTCTAATCCAAATCCACAGCAAACAGCATCTTCTTCTCCAGTAATAAAAAGATAAATGATGAAGCTTTTTGGTGGACTGGTGTTTACCAGAAGGGTGTTTCAGACACAGATAATTAAGATACTGTGTTTTCTTTAAAGATCTTTTCTTCTTCTTTTTCCTGGTGGGAGAATAACCAATCGATTCAGATATTTCTGGAGTTGACCACCAGAGGGAAGACGCAGTCATCATCAAGCACTTGCAAGCGGAAAATCAAGTTCTTAAGCTGCTTAAGAAAACTAAACGATATCTCCAATCCCTTCGTCCCCACCACACTATTTTCCATTCTGTCGTGTGCTGCGGTTTTGAACTGAGGGATAATTGGATCATTTTAACGAGACATCAGCCACTACCACACAAGCAAGTAGCCCGTCAACATCTGTTCCATAGATTTTTGTTTCCCCTCTCTCTCTCTCTTAGTGGCTGTTAAGAGAAATGAGCGGGCGGTGGGGCTAACATGAATTGGCCACACGGCGTTTTTGTATCTTCATGATTTAGCTTCGATTGGCTATATATCTTCCACTACCACCAAGGAAAAAGAGAGGAGAAGGAAAAAGAAAGAGTCCGAACTTTTGCATCTTGCCTTCAGGAAGAAGGTTCGACCGCTAGCAGAGTAGTTTTGCACGGTCGATGGCTTCAGCTCTGTTTCTCAACTTTATCCACCCTTCATCCTCAGTTTCCTCCAAGACCCACTTCTCAATTCCTATCTACAAGGATCTTCCACTAGATTTCTCTCCTTGTCACCACTCAAGAAGTAGTAAAATCAGTTCCCAGAAGAGGAGATGTACCCAACATGCGAGAGCCACTGCGGTTGAATCCCCCGTGGTTCAATCGAATAGCTCAGATGCCGAAGCGAGCCGAGTGGCGCCGAGCAAGAAGCTCCGGGTGCTTGTTGCCGGAGGCGGAATTGGAGGGCTGGTTTTCGCGCTGGCAGCAAAGAAGAAGGGGTTTGAGGTGGTGGTGTTTGAGAAGGACTTGAGTGCGATTAGAGGGGAGGGACAGTACAGGGGTCCAATTCAGATACAGAGCAATGCGTTGGCTGCTTTGGAGGCTATTGACATGGAGGTTGCTGAAGAGGTGATGAAGACTGGTTGTATAACTGGGGACAGGATTAATGGCCTTGTTGATGGGGTCTCTGGTACTTGGTGAGTTCGCTTTATCTGTTGAGTCACTTACCCTTTTTGATATTTCAATTAAGACTGATTTGGTAACTTATTGGCACTAGAAATATCCAGTATTTGAACATCTTGTGTATGGTGGTTCTGTTGGCTCGGCGATCTTAACTGAGAGAGGATTTAGATGTGATCTCCAATGCTTATTATACCTTTATGCATCTTAGTTGGCTGAATGAGTGAAGGATTAGGAATTTGTTGCTCTGTACTATGCACTGATCATTTGAGTCTTAATTATGATAAGTATATATGTACGGGAAAACGTTCCAGATTGACAAATGATGTGGTTTGAGCCTGCATGGGTAAGATTTTAGACCACTGGATTTTCACTGTGGATTCAGTATATGAAGCTATTTTATCATGCAGGCTTTTTTGAATTCCACAAGAATACAGACTATTGCAAGTATCAAAGTGATTTGAGCTTGTCTGAATTTTTTTGAACCATCAGGATGTTGTGGTGATTTGAGCTTGTCTGAATATTTTGAACCATCAGGATTTTGTAGTGGCTTGATATATGAAGCTGCCTTTTTCTGAATCTCATGATGACATCATCGATCTCATTACATTTACATTAGGTATTTCAGAAAATATCAACTTACATAAAAAAAATAAAATAAAATTGTATGGTACTGTGATAGAAAAAGCACTAGTATGGTCAGCACTGCCTCCTCCGCCATTCATGGTTTTGATTTCTTTTCCCATTAAAATTTTACAAAAATCTCAGTGGGAGAACTTATTTTTCGAGAGAAGTCTCAGAAAGTGATATGCAATTGGCTACAGGTACATCAAATTCGATACGTTCACTCCTGCGGCAGAACGGGGGCTTCCAGTCACTAGAGTTATTAGCCGAATGTCCCTTCAGCAGATTCTCGCTCGAGCTGTCGGGGAAGATGTTATATTAAATGGCAGTAATGTGGTTGACTTTGAGGATGATGGCACAAAGGTAAATTTGAGCACCAAGGCTTTTGAGATTATTTCTTCACCAGCTGGTTTCAGGGAAACGCAACTGGAAGTTTTTGCCCTTGTGTATGGAAAATGCACTGGATAAGATAATCTTGTTTGTTGTTTCTTGGCTCCATTTGACATTCCTCATCATGTTCTTATTATCAATTTAAGGTTAGCGTCGTTCTTGAGAATGGACAGCGTTTTGAAGGTGATCTCCTAATTGGAGCTGACGGTATATGGTCGAAGGTACCATGTTCTTCCCTGTTCTTTTCAGATGAAAGAGAATTTTTGCCCAATGAAGGAGTGAAAAACTTTTTGGAGCAAATTGTCGTCCTAACATGATGGAAGAAAATCCTAAAAACCACTGATTAGATGTCCAGACAAACTGCATCATCCTTTTGATCATCTAGGCGAGTAAGGAAGTCTTAGGCCTAAGGATAAGGCAATATCATTTCTTCAATATCGTTCATTCTATCATTAAAAGCAAGGCAAAAAGATGATCACAAAATCATTGTCTGCAAAAGATATGTTGCGAAGTCGCTATTCCAATCTCGTCTCCTGAGAAGTCTGATTTTTTTTTTTTTTTTAAAACCTTTGAGAATAGGTGAGGAAAAGATTATTTGGGCCAAAGGATGCCTCCTATTCAGGCTATACTTGTTACACTGGCATTGCGGATTTTGTACCGGCTGACATTGAGACTGTTGGGTGAGTATGTAAAGCCTTTTCCTCTGCTGTCGGTGTCTGGGTCATGAATTAGCTGATTGGTTCGGTATCCAAGGGAAGTTAATCATGTCCTGGTATACGTTTCGATCATCAAGTCTCTCACAAGTGGAGTTATGCTTGCTCTGAAGGTATCGAGTATTTCTGGGACACAAGCAATACTTTGTCTCTTCAGATGTTGGTGCTGGAAAGATGCAGTGGTATGCATTTCACAAAGAACCACCCGGTGGTGTAGATGGTCCAAATGGTACATTTCCTGCATTTGCTTAGATTCTAAGTTCATTCCAATCGTGCTTTATATTTTGGAACTGATCTGCGCATTCCATGGTTTCTGTGAATGTCATTACCTCAATGACTTATAGTTTTTATTTTTTATTTTTATGAAAAGCAATATTTACTAGAGCTACATTTATCGTCATAAGTTTCATGGCTTAGATATATTGCTGTGACAAGGAGCAGTGGATTCAACCAGATCTTGAAATAACCCGTTCCTATTATCTAATGCTGAATATCTGCTTACTTTTAATGACCATATCTTTTTGTATATGACTATTCCACAGGTAAAAAAGAAAGGCTCCTGAAAATATTTGGAGATTGGTGTGATAATGTGATAGATCTAATAGTTGCCACGGATGAAGAGGCGATTCTTCGACGTGACATTTATGACCGGACACCGGCTTTTACGTGGGGAAAGGGTCGTGTGACTTTGCTTGGGGATTCCATACACGCTATGCAGCCAAATATGGGGCAAGGGGGATGCATGGCCATTGAAGTATGCATCCAAAATTCAAGTGTTATAAGTCAAAAAGACTATGTCACTGGCTATTACACGCTTATGCTTGGCTGGTTCAAGATATTTCTAATGTTTCAGTATAATTTCATCAATTTTTTGTTTCTTTTTATAAATCAAAATATAACTGCTCCTTAAAATTGTTTGCAATCTGGTAAACATGCTTGTTGTATGGGCATGTTATAGTTTGCATGTTTTTGTCTGCTTCGTTCTCTCCATTTAGCATCTTATAAACATAGTGAAAATGGTACTCAGTGCTCAATTGTAATGCTTGAACACGGCCGTTGAAATGAAGCCAGTAATTGCTTTATCATCTGCACAGGATAGTTACCAACTCTCCCTGGAGCTTGAGAAGGCATGGAAAAATAACGTTGAATCTGGGACCGCGATTAATGTGATTGATGCTCTGAGGAGGTAATCAATCCTTTATTAGCTTTTTTGTCACGTAATGCCCAGAAGGTTAACTCCTTGATCTTGTTAATTAGGTCACGAGTGTATAACAGTAAGTTCCTGTGGATACAATGTCTTGTCTCATATATTTTGCTCTCTTTAGATATATCTTCTAGTGACAAATGGGAAGATTTTTACTCTTTGGTCCTGAAACTGTTGACTTATCAACAGCTATGCTCTGCTATTTGATGCACAGTACAAAGCATGAATGTTCAATCCGATTTTGACGTATTTATGCTCTATAGTGAAAGCAGGCAACAACCCCTGAATAAGCACAGTATACTATCATAGTTCTATCTTCTCGGACCACTGTCTTTCAGTTTCTAGGAGCAAGTATTGACATGATTCTAGTTTCTGCAGTTACTGCATGTGAGGAGACATTTAGTACTCCATATATTTGATGTGCCAAGATTGATCAAAGTTTTCAATCTGTCATTCAACTTAGCTTGTAATTTTAATTTGAATTTCCTCTAGCTATGAGAACGCCAGACGCCTGAGAGTTGCTGCCATCCATGGAATGGCAAGAATGGCTGCAATCATGGCCTCGACGTACAAAGCTTATTTGGGTGTGGGTCTTGGTCCACTCTCGGTAGGTACTTGTCAAAAATCAGGTCATAAAAGCAAGCATTATGTTGATATCATCCTTCATGCATTGATTCTTGCAACACCAAATATTCACAGTTTCTGACGAAGTTGCGGATACCACATCCTGGAAGAGTTGGTGGAAGATTCTTCATAGACATCGCAATGCCATTGATGCTCAACTGGGTTTTGGGTGGTAACAGGTCAATCTTAGGAACACTGGCTTTTCTTTCCGTTATAATGATCCTGCAACTACAGAAAAACTCAAGACACAATTCTTTTTGGAATGTGTTTGGACTGAATCTGGAATTATGGTGCTTGACAGCTCGAAACTTGAGGGGAGGCCACCAAGTTGCAGACTCTCAGACAAAGTATGGTCCCTGCACTCCTTTAAATAATCTTAGGAATTTAAATTTATAGCTAATTCAGTTCATTGTAAATTTATGACATATCCTCAATGTTGAAGCTAATATATATAAAATCCACGTGAATAAAGGCAAACGACCAGTTGAGAAGATGGTTTGAAGATGATGATGCATTGGAGCGTGCTATGACTGGGGCGTATGTATTTGAGCCTTGGATTTATTTGTTCAGTTCCTGTCATTTCTACTCTCCATTACCACAAGCCACTCTTTATCATGCATTTGTCATGTATTTTGCAGATGGCTTCTTTTACCTTCCGGAAACAAGACTAGTACATCGCAACCTATTGGTTTAAGTAGAGATGAAAGCACAAGCTGCATTATTGTGTATGGACTTACTTGATTTGTCTTTTCACTCTCTATGTTATGATATAATACAGAGGTGGCATGGTATCAACTCAGCTTCCTGCAAGTTTGTGAAAGCACTAAAAGCAATTTCATGCTGCATCTTAACAGTATTATAACCTGTCAGGCTAGGAGAAAACACTTCGAATGTGTATAATGAGATAGGGTTCCTCGTTTAACTCAATTGCCAAGTAAAAAGCAATGTAAAGTTGACATTTCTGTCCGTTAGCTTTATGATACCAGCCTTCCATATTCTTGCTAATAATAGCTTTTTGGGCTTATAGGAGTGAACTAGATGATGATCTTCCTGGCATTCCGGTGACGATACCTTTGCCACAGGTGAATGTTCACTTCATTATGGTTTCTTTCGCATGTTTCCACTTTGCTTTGTTGGGAAAATATATAATTACGTGTATGTGGCATTCTTGTCTCAGATTTCAAAGGTACATGCTCAAATCAACTACAAGGATGGTGCCTTTTTTGTGACTGATCTGCAGAGCGAACACGGTACCTGGATCTCCGAGTAAGTAGCACAGAGAAGGGTCTTCTTTGTTTCTTTTTCTCCTTATTGTTTACTGAGTTGTAGTTATAGGATGTGATGAGATCACTTTTGCAGTACTGCGGGGCGTCGGTATCGTGCAACTCCAAATTTCCCGGCTAGGATCCATCCCTCGGACACCATCGAGTTTGGTTCAGACAAGAGGGTCAGTCTTCCGTTCCTTGTGAAGTTCGTGTCATAATTGTTACATTACTAATAGCTTCCGTACGTTTGTTTGTCAAAGTTCATGCGATCCTCCTCGCTTGTCAGATTTGCTAAGAAAATTGACTATGAAAACCTTTCGTGCTTATTTGCAGGCGGTGTATCGCGTGAAAGTCGTGGGGTCTCCTACGGAAATTCCAGAGGCTGAAAGAAGCGGATTGCTTCAGGCAGCATGACAAGCTGGAGGCAGACCCTCGATTTGTACAGCGATTGATTATAAAAACATCAGAGTCGGAGCGACATAGAGCTCTGACGATTTCCGACACATTTTGAGAATTTCCCGCACAGGGAAAGATGTCATTGATTGATCTTATAACGAATAGTGAAATTGATTAGTGATTCAAGTCTTCTGTCGTCTCTACGACAGCTTTGCTCGAACATCTTTAGATGTTTGGCTTCTCGTTGCTTTTAACGGGGGGCCTATCTCTTTCAGTTTGCTAAAAACCATCTCAGGTGAATAGAGCTTTTACTAAGTTTACTGCTGACTTGCCCAGTGAACCGAAGTAATATGAGTTTGACCTTATCTCCGGTCTCTCTACAATGAGAGCACTGGAGGGCGCAAATACTAAGAAACTTAAAATTTGTATTGATGCTTAATTTGACCATGCAGTGGTTATCGAAACAGTCCAACACAACTTAATCTGAATGATATCTTCCACACACCAATGATAATTAGATTTAGAATTCTCCACTCCAGTGGCCACGGTCATCACCACCATTAACACCAGCGTCTTTGTCATCGTTGATTTAGCTTGAGATATTTCAAAGAACCTGAAATAAGCAATGTTCAGCGAAATAATGATACTTAGTTTGATCAAATCAATAATAGTTAGGACATCACCGAGACAAGGTACTCGATGAAATATGTTGATATATTAGCAGTTTTGAAGATTTGAAAACTATTAAATTTTAGCGGTTCTGACAGTCAACAATTCTATAATTGCCGATTGTTCTGGAAAGGTTTTGACTGTCATCAATTTGATGAAAAATGGCTTGATTTTTAAATATCATAGCCGACTAATTTAATTTGTTTCTACCCAACCCTCCTTTTCATTTAGCTGTAAGTATAGCCAATAGACCACAATCCAAAATAAAATAAAAAAAAAAAAAAAAACCACCACCACAAGAAAATGCTCTCTTCCCCTTACATTTCTTTCCATTTTGTTTTAGTTTTATACATAATTATGTTGAGGTACGGACACATTGGGTGCCAAAACTTGGCATGAAAGGACACTTAAGTGTCAAAAGTTTGGAAAGTGACACTTAAATGCCAAAATCGGAGAAAATGGATTCTTAAGTGCACTCTTTGCCAAAAATCCGGGCAAAATGCAAACGTGGCAATTTTTTTGTCGAAGGAAGTGCAAAACAATGCCGTTTTGGTCTTTAACGTGGTAAAAAATTAATATAAAAATTAATAAAATTAAATTTAAAACTAAATTTTATTTAAAACATTTTTAAAAAACTAAAATTTAAAAAGGGGGAGGTGGCTGAGGGTTGAACCCTTGCCACCGCCACCTCCCCGTCTCCGCTGGCCCTCCCCCTCTTTTTTAATTTTTTTTTTTTTTTTTTTTTTTTTTTTATTTTTTAAATGTTTTAAATAAATTTAGTTTTAAATTTAATTTTATTAATTTTTATATTAATTTTTTTACCACGTCAGCACCAAAACGACATCGTTTTTGTATTGTCTAGCCATGTCGCATGCAAAACGGTGTCGTTTTGCAATTCCTTCATTAGAAAATCATCACGTCGGCATTTTGGCCGGAGTGGCACATAAGTGATCCATTTTACTCCGATTTTGGCACTTAAGTTGTCACGCCCGATTCTCGGACGTGTGCCCATCCCTCACCCGATCGATATAATAGCGACGTCCCAAGACGCATCGCCGATCCTTTCATTTTAATACACATGCGGAAGCAGATATGAAATCCCCAGACAATAAAACAATGGGATAGAAAATAGTAGGACCACAACTCATAACCAAAACAAGCCTTCTATAAAACAAACAAATATATATATATATATATATATATATATATATATATATATATACTTGTCAAGTTGTTTACAAAAATATTGGCTTAACAAAAAGGAACTGTCCTATGGCCCTCTAATCAGACAAGATCTCCGATCCTCCGGGACTTCCGGTCCTTCACCAACACCATCTAAGGACCTGAAAATAGTTATATAATAACCAATGAAACAATGTCTCAACGAGTTCTACCCCTAAGACTCGATTAGGAAGCCAATATGCCCTAAGGCTGCCTAAGCACAACACGAGTCAGAAGATTTACCTTTGCCTCAGCTCCATCCTGCAATTCAACATCATTACAGATACCTCAAATCACATCAACCACTCAATTCATAACATCAGATCAAACCATTGATCAATCGACTTAGTTGATTATATGTCATCACGACCTTTACCCGGTCGGTACATTCAATAATATCTATAAGGTCCTATTAAATCAGGATTGCTCACCCAAAGCTGAAAATATAGATAGTATAGATTGCCTAAAACTGATAATATAGTATACTATGTATATGCTTGCCCAAAACTGATAGATTAGGGCCCCTAGGCCAATTTAGTATACTATACATGCTCGCCCAAAGCTGATAGATTAGGGCCCCCAGGCCAATTTAGTATACTATATATGCTCGCCCAAAGCTGATAATAATATGCTCGCCCAAAGCTAATACTATGGTATACTATTTATATGCTCGCCCAAAGCTGATAATAAGTTGCTCGCCCAGAGCTGATAATATAGGGCTCTCAAGCCATTATAGTATACCACCACCCCATACAATAAATTTATCATTTTTATTATACCCAATAACAATAGCAATGTGTGGGTACATGGTCGGTCTTAACCAAAATACCATAATTTCACTTTTGATTTTCCCACTTCTTTCAATAGTCCAAAAATATATTTTTGGCGCTGTAGACTGACGCCCGTTAATTTTTCAATTTATTTCCAAAATTAAATAATATAGGAATAAATCATAAAATCACAATTAAATCAATTTAGCACAAAATAAAGCTCGAATAAATAAACAGAGAGTACCACTGCAATCAGCATAAAATTCCGGTCACTCTCTATCCCGGTCTAATTTTTTCGAAAAATAAATAAATAAATAAATAATTATGAAAAATATTAAATAAATGCTAATGAATCCAACTTAGGCCCGTAATGCCTAATTGGATTCCGAAACGGACCCGGAAAAATTCTGAGGTTCGTTAAATAAATACTAGGACCTATTTCCTTGCTAACTACACTAACCATTTGTCTAACATGCATCGATAAGACACTAAACTAATTAACCTAATCTTATCTACCCACCTAATTGCACTTAATTAGATCTAATCAACCCCTAACCATCATTAACATACTAAGCGAGGTTTAGTGAGTAAAACTCACTTGTTTCAAGATCCAATCGGATCAAATCGTTGAGAACGCGACTAGGCTCAACTTTTCCAAAAGCGAGCCTAGCAACCGAGGCTCGGAACCATCTCAAAACGGGCCTCAACCTTGCTGGAAACCCATTGCACTTTGCCTCTGTTTTGAGCTGCAAACAAAGAGAACAAAGGCTGAACAAGGCAAGCAAGACCGGTGAAGGCAACGGCAAGGCCGAGCGGCCAACAATACGGACTCACGATGGCCGGAGGGGCTCACGACGGCCTGCTGAGCTGCGAAATAGCCTGCTGGACCGGCGGACAGGCTGGAACGACGGCAGTGGGGCGCGGCAAGGCGCGACGGCAAGCGTGCGCGCGAGGAGGGCGAACGGCGGGGGTGGTGGCGTCGTGTGGCTCCGGTGGCTGCTGGCTGCTCTTCCTCAGTTGCTATGGTGTTTGAATCAAGCAAGATGGTGGGGATAGAGGGGGTTTCGGCCAGCAGAAGAGGAAGAGAGGGAGAGAGGAAATGATAAGGGGGCAAGGGGTCCATTTGGCTCAATTTTTCCATTCAATTGTCCCCTTGGACCACTCCCATCCACATGCTGTCTTCCTTGGCCTCAAATTGGCCAACAAGTCTTCAATTATAACTCTTAAGATGGTCCAAAAGTGGTGGTGGATGGGGGGCTGATTCAAACATTTCTCCCTCAATTGAACTTAGTTTCATTCTTGAATCAATCCAATTTGACCTCAATAAATTTCGATATCGAATCAATAATCAAATTGGTATTTTTCCTCACCAATTGATCCATCTTGCATCCCCATTGCACAATAAAAAATGATCCACGGCTTTTTCTGGACAAAAATGGCTTGAGGACGACTTTTTTTCAAAAAGTCCTTGGTTGCAGAAAAATCTTTTGAGACTAAGTTGACACTCCTAGAATTTATTGTGACATGATAGAATTTTCAATTTCTAAAATCGGACTTAAATTCATGATTAATTTCCATTTGGCGCGTTTTTTGCGTGACTTAGGCTACCGGATAACTTTCAGAAAATTTTCAGTGTAAATGACCCGTGGTCGATTTTCTTCAAGACACAGTGAACCTACTCGACTCATTGGCGACTCTCGGTTGTTGTGAAAATCTCGAGGATTCAAATACGGACACAGGGTACCAAAACAATAAGAAAATCAGTCTAGTATCGGTCGACGAGAATTTTCCAATTAAGTGGTGTCACCCATGATTAGCCACACATCTCAGTCGAACCAACCTATCTCTGATGTCAAATCGATTTTTAACTGTGCCGTAACGGCCTCTAAAGATGAACACGGTCGAAAAGCCGATTCCTGGTCGAATTCTCAAGTTTATTGCCTTATAATTTCTTAATGGCTTCCCCAGATAGTCTAGTTATCTCGAGAGTGATAAGCTCTGAGAACAGCCCTATAGGCGCATCAATGAAATGCTCGATTTATTCAGTAAAAAACAGGACTGAAAATCTGAGATGTCACAATTCTTCCCCTCTTATAAAAATTTCGTCCTCGAAATTTAAACCTTTACAAAACTTAAGTAAAAAGGTGGGGGTATAACTGTCTCATCGACTCTTCAGTCTCCCACATTGTTCTTTCAGTACCGTAGTGTTGCTAGACCACTTTGACCAACGGGATGGTCTTTTTACGCAGAACTTGCTCTTTTCTGTCGACAATCTGAACCGGGCTTTTAACGTATGACACACGGTCATCCACGTCCAATTCTTCAAAATTAAGTATGTAGGTCAGGTCAGGTTCATACTTCCTTAACATCGACACATGAAAGATGTCGTGCATTTGCGCCAATCTCGGCGGCAACGCAAGATGATACGCTAAGGTCCCGATTCTTTCAAGAATCTCGAATGGACCTACGTATCTCGGACTCAGTTTTCCTTTCTTTCCAAAGTGCGAAGTTCCCCTCATTGGTGACATCTTTAGAAAAACGTGATTACTAACTTGGAATTTCAAAAATCTTCGGCGCTTGTCTGCGTAACTTTTCTGCCTGCTTTGTGCGGTCTTTAATCTGCCTCTGATTACTACCACGGCATCCACTGATTACTGGATCAACTCTGGGCTTGTGATCTTTCTTTCCCCAACTTCATCCCAATATACTGGGGTTTTGCACACTCTGCCATACAACGCTTCAAAAGGAGCCATCTAGATGCTCTATTGATAACTGTTGTTGTAGGCAAATTCTACCAAGTGAAGCTGATGTTCCCAACTTCCCTTGAAGTCTAGTACACAAGCTCTCAGCATGTCCTCGAGGGTCTGAATCGTCCTCTCAGACTGGCCATCCGTCTGAGGATGATATGCCATACTGTACTGAAGCTTTGAACATAGAGCACTTGCAAGCTCTTCCAAAAAGCGGCTGTAAATCTTGGGTCTCGATATGAGGTTATCGTAACTGGCACTCCATGCATTCGAACTACTTGATGCACGTACAGGTCTGCGTGTCTATCCAGACCGAGGTCTTTTCGAACTGCAATGAAGTGAGCCGATTTTGTCAGTTTGTCGACTACTACCCAAATTGAATCATTTCCTCTCTAACTCCTTAGTAACCCGATCACGAAATCCATCGTGATATGCTCCCATTTTCATTTTGAGATTGCGAGAGGTTGCAGAAGTCCTCCCGGCTTGCAATGCTGAGCTTTAACATGCTGACACGTCAAACACTTGGCGACATGCTTGGCGATATTTGCCTTCATACCTGACCACCAATAGTGTTGATGCAGATTCTGATACATCTTGGTACTTCCGGGATGAATGTTGTAATTGTTACGATGTGCTTCAGATAAAATATCTTCTCTAAGCTCTACATCGTCAGGTACAATTAAGCGTCCTCGGAATCTCAATATTCCATTATTAGAAATCTGAAAGTCAGCCTTTCTTTTCTCAGTGTCTTCTTGCAAAATTTTCTATACATCTGGATCTGTCGATTGGAGTAGCTTGATTCTGATCTGGACATCTGGTTCAATTCTGAGGGTGGCCATAAGACTTGAAAGGTGGCCTACCTCAAATTTGAATATCGAATCTCGAGCTCTCTCGATTAGGTTTCATTCTTTAATCAAAATATGACCGACTGAAGACTTTTGACTTAAAGCATTGGCGACCTTCTTTGCCTTTCCCAGGTGATATAGGATACCACAGTCGTAGTTTTCAGTAATTCCATCCATCTGCGTTGTCTCATGTTCAACTCCTTTTAAGAGAACAGATACTTGAGGCTTTGATGGTTCGTGAAGATCTGAAATCTTTCTCCGCACAGATAGTGTCTCCCAATCTTCAGGGCAAAAATGATTGCAGCTAGCTCTAAGTCATGCGTCGGATAGTTCTACTCATGAGGCCTTAATTGTCGGGAAGCGTATGCAACAACTCTGTCATGTTGCATCAGCACACAACCCAACCCTCTGTATGGTGCATCATTGTAGATCTCGAATCCTTTAGGACCAGATGGAATGGTCAGTACAGGTGCGGTAGTCAGTTTTTCCTTCAGCTCTTGGAAACTACGCTCACACTTGTTTGTCCACACAAATTTCTCTTCTTTCTTTAGGAGTTTTGTCAAAGGCGATGCTAAAGATGAGAACCCTTCCACAAATCGTTTGTAATAACCTACCAAACCCAGAAAACTTATGATTTCTGTCACTGTAGTCGATCTTGGCCAATTGATCACTACTTCAATTTTGCTCGGGTCCACTGAAATTCATTCGCCTGAAATAACATGCCCTAAGAAAGCAACACGAGTCAATCAAAACTCGCACTTGCTAAACTTGGCGTACAACTGATGAATTCTTAGCTTTTGCAACATTAATCTCAAATGATTCTCGTGCTCTACATCACTCCTCGAATATACCAGAATATCATCGATGAACACGATCACAAACTGATCCAGATATTCCTTGAATACTTTGTTCATCAAATCCATGAAGGCAGCTGGAGCATTCGTCAACCCGAATGGCATCACTGTGAACTCATAGTGACCATACCGAGTGCGAAATGCTGACTTAGGAATGTCCTCCTTTCTAATTCTCAACTAATGATATCCTATTCTCAAGTCGATTTTCAAAAATATCGACGCTCCCTGCAACTAATCGAACAGGTCATCGATTCTCGGAAACGGGTACTTATTTTTGATCGTTACCTGATTGAGTTGCCGATAGTTGATGTACAGTCGCAACGAACCATCTTTTTTCTTTACAAACAGAACTGGTGCTCCCCAAGGTGATGCACTTGGATGAATAAATCCCTTATCTAAAAGTTCTTGCATATGCATATTCAGTTCTTTCAACTCAGATAACGCCATCCAGTAATGAGCCTTAGAGATTGGCTCTGTCCCGGTGCTAGCTCGATTACAAATTCAATCTCTCTCTCTCTCTCTTTGGCGGTAATCCTGGCAATTCCTTTGGAAAAATATCCGGAAATTCTTGTACGACTGAAATGTCTTCCACTTTTAGCTCCTCAACTGTCGTGTCTACGATAGTTGCCAGGTAACCTTGGCAACCCTCGTCTAACAGACGAGTTGCCTCTGGTGACGAGATCAAGGTAATCGAGGGTCCTCCTCAATTCCCAACAAACTCGAAGCTCTCACCCTCTAACGGGTCAAATTGAATCGCCTTGCGATAACAATCCATTTTAGCTCGTTGCTTGGTGAGTCAGTCCATGCCAATAATTAAATCAAAATCATACATGGCTAGGACTAATAGATTTATTTTCCTCACTTGCTCACCAATCTCTAACTTGCAATCAGAACAACCCAAAGCAGCAATAACTTTATCCTTCAATGGTGTAGATATACTAATTGTCGACTCTAATAAAATAGGACTGACTTTTATCAACTTAACATATTACTCAGTAATGAAGGAGTGAGTTGCTCCCGGATCAAACAAAACGTAAGCAGGATGGTCGTTCAGTGAAACCATACTTGTGATCACATCAGGCGCATCTTCTGCTTGACCTTGCGTGATAACATACACCATGCCTTGGATTGATGGTCTCAGTTGACCTCCTTGTGGCACATTCTGAGGCGCATACCCTCTGATCTGTCCCATCGGTGGCGGCGGTGGCAACTGGGGCTGTCCTCTCGGTCTGTTAGGACAATCTCTTATCATGTGGCCTTATTGGCCACATCCAAAACAAACACCTGGCCTTCGGGGACATGGAGTTGAACCATGTCGCCTTCCACAGAAGCGACACAGGCCATTCTGATTCTGCCCTGATTTTCCGATTCTACCTTTCCTATTGGGTGGAACTTGGAATCTACCCCCAGGCATGGGCCTTTTCCTATGGCGAATACTTTCTCTGTGAGAGCTGAACCTCGATCCAGATCAGGCAGCTTGCTCATTCAAACTCCTTTCAAGCAGCTTGGCTCGACGATAGATTTCTCGGTAATCGACCAAGTCGAACGGCACCAGCGGCTACTTCAATTCTTGTTGAAGGCCATTCTTAAACCTTCGAGCCTTCTCCTCGGGGTCTTCAATCAGCCTCGGAGCATACTGGGATAACTCCGCAAACTTGACCCCATATTGGTCAACAGTCATTGACCCTTGACGGAGTCGCAGGAATTCTTCGATTTTCTATTCTTTGGCGTTCCTTGAGAAGTATTGCTCATTGAACGCCTGAAGGAATGCATCCCACAGCGGAACCACTCTTTCAGGGAACACAGTCTCTTTGGCGGCTCTCCACTAGGTGTTAGCATTACCTTGCAGTTGGTAGACTGCCAAGGCTACTTTCTCCTCCTCGTTGCACCTCAGAAGTGCAAACGCCTTATCCAAGTCTTGTATCCGCAATGAGGCAGCCTCGGGGTCTTCAGTACTCGAGAACCTCGACGGGCTTAACTTTAAGAATTGCTCCACGAGCTTGTGGATTGGTCTTTCTATGTCTATGACTATGTTCCCAACCGGAACATCGACAGGTGCGGTGGCAGCTACAACAACAGGGGCAGCCTCGGCGGCGGTGGCAACAGCCAGTAGTAGCAACGGCTTGAGCGGCGGCTTCAACGGCGGCGGCTTGATTCGAGCTCGCGATCCATTCGGTTACCCATAACCTCTAGCACCCGCATAATCCCTTTGATTCTGGGATCACTAAGGGCTGCTACCCCAAAGACCAACGGGAGGTGGTGCTACTTCACTGGCACTGGCCTGTGCCTATGCCTTACCTCTACCTCCTCGGGTACCGACCCTGGTCGGTGATCTAACCCGAGCTGAAAGCCTAATAGTTCTCTTACTCGGAGTTCTCTACTCCTGCTCACTCATGGTTCGGCCTTTATACTAGAACTTGTCTTCCAAATCCACACGGGATTAGAAAATGAGCGATCCACACACGATAAACAATTTTACCAGTCAACTACCATTGACATGCACCAGACATGAATTTGAAGGTCTTCCTACTTACTATCCCATAGGTCATCGCACCTCATCACTCTAATACCTAACCATTGCTTTGATACCACTTAAACGGGATGTCACGCCCCAATCCTCGGGCGCGCGCCCATCCCTCACCTGGTCGATATAATAACGACGTCCCAGGATGCATCCGACCCTTTCATTTTAATACGCATGCGGAAGCAGATATGAAATCCTCAAACAATAAAACAATGGGATAGAAAATAGTAGGACCACAACTCATAACCGAAATGAGCTTTTTATAAAACAAACATGTATATATACACTGTCAGGTTGTTTACAAAAATATTGGCTTACCAAAAAGGAACTGTCCTATGACCCTCTAGTTAGACAAGATCGCCGATTCTTCGGGCTTCACCTCTTAAACTCCGAAGCTTCCGGTCCTTCACCAACACCATCTAAGGACCTAAAAATGCTTATACAATAACCAGTGAGACAATGTCTCAGCGAGTTCTACCCCTTAAGACTTGATTAGGAAGCCAATATGCCCTAAGGCTGCCTAAGCACAACACGAGTCAGAGGACTTACATTGGCCTCAGTTCCATCCTGCAATTCAATATCATTACAGCTACCTCAAATCACATCAACCACTCAATTCATAATATCAGATCAAATTATCGATCAATAGAACTAGTCGATTACAGGTCATCACGACCTTTACTCGATCGATACATTCAATAATATCTATAAGGTCCTATTAAATCAGGACTGCTCACCCAAAGCTCAAAATATAGATAGTATAGCTCACCCAAAACTGATAATATAGTATACTATGCATATGCTGGCTCAAATCTGATAGATTAGGGCCCCCAGGCCAATTTAGTATACTATATATGCTCACCCAAAGCTGATAATAATATGCTTGCCCAAAGCTGATAATAAGTTGCTCGCCCATAGCTAATACCATGGTATACTATTTATATGCTCACCCAAAGCTAATAATATAGGGCCCTCGGGCCATTATAGTATACCACCACCCCCATACAATCAAATTATCATTCTTATCATACCCAATAAAAATAGCCGTGTGTGGGTACACGGTCGGCCTTAGCCAAAATACCATAATTTCACTTTTGATTTTCCCATTTCTTTCAGCAGTCCAAAAATAGATCTTTGGCGCTGTAGACCGACGCTCGGTAATTTTCCAATTTATTTCCAAAATTAATTAATTTAAGAATAAATCCTAAAATCACAATTAAATCAATTCAGCACAAAATAAAGCTCGAATAAATAAACAGAGAGTACCACTGCAATCAACATAAAATTCCGATCACCCCGATCTAATTTTTGGAAAATAAATAAATAAATAAATAATTACGAAAAATATTAAATAAATGCTAATAAATCAAACTTAGACCCGTAATGCCTAATTGGATGCCGAAATGGACCCGGAAAAATTCCGAGGTTCATTCAATAAATACTAGGACCTATTTCCTTGCTAACTACATTAACCATTTGTCTAACATGCATCAATAAGGCACTAAACTGATTAACTTAATCTAATCTATCCACCTAATTGCACTTAATTAATCTAATCAACCCCTAAGCATCATTAACCTACTAAGCGAGGTTTAGTGAGTAAAACTCACTTGTTTCGAGATCCGATTGGATCAATCGTCGGGAACGCGACAAGGCTCAACTCTTCCAAAAGTGGGCCTAGCAACCGAGGCTTAGAACCACCTCAAAACGGGCCTCAACCTTGTTGGAAACCCACAGCACTTTGCCTCTGTTTTGAGCTGCAAACAAAGAGAACAGAGGCTGAACAAGGCAAGCAAGACCGATGAAGGCAATGGCAAGGCTGAGTGGCCAACAACACGGACTCACGGTGACTGGAGGGGCTCACGGCGGGCTGCTGGGCTGCAAAACAGCCTGCTGGACCGGTGGACAGGTTGGAACGACGGCGGTGGGGTGCAGCAAGGCGCGACGGCAAGTGTGCGTGCGAGGAGGGCGAATGGCGGGGGCGGTGGCGTCGTGCGGCTCCGGTGGCTGCTGGCTGCTGGCTGCTCTTCCTCAGTTGCTAAGGTGTTCGAATCAAACAAGATGGTGGGGATAGAGGGGGTTTCGGCCAGCAGAAGAGGAAGAGAGGGAGAGAGGAAAGGATAAGGGGGCAAGGGGTCCACTTGGCTCAATGTTTCCATTCAATTGTCCCTTTTGACCACTCCCATCCACATGCTGTCTTCCTTGGCCTCAAATTGGCCAACAAGTCTTCAATTATAACTCTTGAGATGGTCCAAAAGTGGTGGTGGATGGGGGGCTACGAAATTCAAACATTTCTCCCTCAATTGGACTTAGTTTCATTCTTGAATCAATCCAATTTGACCTCAATAAATTCCGTTATCGAGTCAATAATCAAATTTGTATTTTTTCTCACCAATTGATCCATCTTGCATCCCCATTGCGCGATCAAAAATGATCCCTGGCTTTTTCTGGACAAAAATGGCCCGAGGACAACTTTTTCCCAAAAGGTCTCGGGTTGTAGAAAAATCTTCTGAGACTAAGTCGACGATCCTAGAATTTATTGTGACATGATAGAATTTTCAATTTCTGAAATCAGACTTAAATTCACGATTAATTTCCATTTGGCGCGTTTTTAGCGTAACCTAGGTTACCGGGTAACTTTCAGAAATTTTTAAGTGCAAATGACTCGTGGTCGATTTTCTTCGAGCCACAATGAACCCACTTGACTCATTGGCGACTCTTAGTTGTCGTGAAAATATCGACCTTTCAAATATGGACACAGGGTACCAAAACAATAAGAAAATCAGTCTAGTATCGGTCGACGAGAATTTTTCAATTTAGTGGTGTCACCCACAATTAGCCACATATCTCAGTCGAACCAACCTATCTCTGATCTCAAATCGATTTTTAACTATGCCATAACGGCCTCTAAAGATGAACACAATCGAGAAGCCGATTCCCGGTCGAATTCTCAAGTCTATTGCCTTAAAATTTCTTAATGGCTTCCCCAGATAGTCTAGTTATCTCGAGAGTGATTAGCTTTGAGAATAGCTTTATAGGCGCATCAATGAAATGCTCGATTTATTCAGTAGAAAACAAGACTGAAAATCTGGGATGTCACATAAGTGTCACTTTCCAAACTTTTGGCACTTAAGTGTCCCTCCGTGCCAAGTTTTGGCACTTGGGGTGCACTTTGTCCTAATTATGTTGTTTCTGCTGTATTATTTCGTGTAGAGTAAGATAAATGTCCGTTGTATGCTAAGGAGATAGCTGCAAAAACATGTTCTACTGAGTTTCATACTCCGAGGGCCAAGTTATCCTTAATGATAGTTCACATGCCTCATACAATGGATCTTATTTTCATTTTCTTCAAATTTATAACAATCTTAAAGATAAATCTTATGAATTCCCAAGTTGAAATTGCCATTGCCACTGTCATTGTTGCCATAGTTGCTACCACCACTGTTACGATTGATTCCTCCGCTTGCATCGCTCTAATTGCGCTGCCACCATTACTAGATATATCCCATGCTAAACTATTTCCTTAGATATGAAAGATCGAAGCTTTTAATGGAAACAACTCTAAAAAGTGGCAAGAAAGAATTTTCTCCATCTTAGATCCGAGTGGAGTGGAAGCCAAACCACCTAATAATAAGTTGCTGGAATGAGGATCAAGCTAATAAGGTATGTAGGCACACAATTTTTAATATGCTCTCTAATAATTTGTTTGATGTCTACTAACCATAAGAAAAAAACAAAACAAATGTGGGACTCCATGATCACAAAATACATAGAAATTCGTAATCGGATATTATTATCAATGGGAAATATCAATGAAAAGGAGATCAAGACACATGTAAATGAATATCACAAGTGAGTGGAGGACTTGAAGGTAGAAACCATCGATTTACTAGAAGAATTTATTGTGAGGTTGTTCATTGAAAAGCTGCCAAAATCTTGGAATGATTGCAAGCCACAACTCAAGCACAAAGACAAGCAACTATCATTGGCAGATCTAGTCGTGCATATCATCTTTAAGGGCATAACTTGTAACAAGATCAAGGCTACCAAAGCAAAGGAGATTGTTGTTAGGGCAAATTTGGTGCAAGACAGGCCTCATTATCGCCAAAAGCAAATATAATAACAAAAAACCCGATTATAAACCCAAATTCTCTCACCCTGCCTTAGAAAGAAAGGTTCTCATAATATTTGTGGTAAGCCAAATCATCTTGTAGCACAATACAGAAAGAGAATAATGGGAAATGGTATTCCTACTAAGCTAAAGTTAACTTTGTTGAAGTAGATAATTTTGAAGACATAATTGATGTGGTCATTTCCCAAGTGTATATTGCAGCCAATATGGAAGAATGGGTGGTAGAGTTAGGTGTTACTAGACATATAGGTGCAGACAAAAATGCCCTTTTCTCCTACACCTTGAGTAGGAGAAGAAAAAGAAATTTTTATCTTAGTAATTCGAGAACTACTCAAGTAATTGAGAAAATGGAAAGTTCTTCTCAAACTCACATTTGACAAGACTTTGGCTTTGAATGATTTATTGCATGCCCTTAATATGAGGATGAACCTGGTTTTTGTAGCTTTGTTGGTATAGGTTGGGGAGAAGGTGTCATTTGAATCTAATGACAAAGAATAATATCTTTATGGGAAATGGGTATTGTAATTAGGGACTTCTTGTTATTAACTTTTCCAATGTTATCAATGTAAATGCTCATTCTTTTACTTAGTTAGTTGAATCTATTGATTTATAGCGTTGTAGATTAGGACATGTTAGTATTTCCTACATTAAGAAAATGCAAAAACAAGGTTTTACTATAAAAAAAAATATTTATTATCTTGATATCTTTGCTCTAGTAACTTGAATTTCATCTATTTGTATTTTAATTGCCTTAACTTCTCTTACAAACTTATTTTTAACCAAATAGATGTTAAGCTTTTCTAAAATGGTGATTTTGAAGAAGAAATTTATATAGCGCAACCTGATAGATGTATTCTTCTTGGCCAAGAAAATAAAGTTTGTGAGCTTTTTAAATCTTTATATGGTCTAAAGCAATAGCCAAAAAAATGGCATGAGAAATTTGATCAAGTTTTAGTTAATAATGGATTTTCCTTTATTGAAGTGGATAAATGTATGTACTCAAAAACTATTAACGGTGAATCTATAATTATTGACTTATATGTTGATGACATGCTTATTTTTTGTACATGCATTGATGCTGTGAATGAAACAAAAAAAAATTGACTTCTGAATTTGATATGAAGGACTTGGGAGAAAATAATGTTATTTTGGGTGTTAAAATCATAAGAAATGATAGTGGCCTAATGCTTACCTAAGAGCATTATGTGGAGAGGCTACTTACAAAATATGGACACTTCAATGTCACACCTATGAGTACTTATGGTGCTAATACTCAAAAAATGAGTGAAGATAGTGTTGCTCAATTTGAGTATGCTAATATTATTAGAAGTCGAATGGATTTAATGAACTACACTTAATCTAATATAGCTTATGCTATGAATAAATTAAGCATATACATACACAGTCCCTATCATGATCATTGGACTGCCTTGAGAAGAGTAAAGAAATATATGAGAGGAACCATAAACTATGACATTTTATATAGTGGATTTCCCTTTGCATTAAAATGATGTGGTGATACTAACTGAATCTCAAATTTAGATGAGACAAAATTCACTATTGGATATGTGTTCATCCTTAATGGAGGTGCTTTAATATGGAAATCAGCCAAATAAACTATAATTGCTAAATTCACAATGGAGTTGAAGTTTTGTATCTTTAGAATTGGCTGGCAATCAAGCTGAATGATTAAGAAATTCAAAATTAAAGAGAACAATGGTTTAATGATATTTTAATTTAAAATTAAAGGGAAAATCAGTGAAAATGTCTGACTAGAATAAGCCAGTTCATGTGGATAAGACCTAGAAAGACTCAAATGATTGACCCTCCAATAACAAGCCTAACCTATAGATCTTAGGTTCAGTTTAGTCTAGTGAAGCTTGTTAACAACAACATTCACAAACTTAGAAAGAATTAATACACTAAAAGTAAAATTTGTCACGAAAGTACAATTGAATCCTAAAACTTTTAAAAAGTACAATTAAATCCTAAAACTTGTCATAAAAGTGCAACCAATTCAAAAGTGTAATTAAGTCCTAAAATTTGTCATAAAAATGTTGGAGGTGTAATTAACAGACGAATTTGATTAGATCAATTTGACAAATTTTATGATTTAATTGCATTTTTTTTCAAAATTTTAGGATTAAATTGCATTTCGTGATAGGTTTTACAATTTAATTGTGATTGTTATTTAAGTCTTAAGACTCAATTGAAACTTCTTGAGAAATTTCACGATTGCCACTACACTAATCCCAACTTTGAAAGCAGAACAACAAAAGTCACGTGATAAATTACAGAGAACATTCAAAGATGTACATTAATAACCTGACATTGATGAGATCAGAAAGATTGAAAAAGGCAAATTACAACTTTTGTTTGATGCCAACTTTAGTGCTAAAACTTTTCAGAGATCATTTAAGTGTTATAACTTTTGAAAAATGATCACTTAAGTGACTCCAGTGACTAAATTTGTCGAAAAATCTTATGTGGCTTGTTGGAGTCACTTAAATAGACCTTTAAAATAGTTTGGGTACTAAAGAGGTTGTTCATAAATTTTCGGCATTGAATTTATATTTATAAAATTTGTGCTTTAAAATTTCTAAAATTAGAAAGTTGACAAAACAACACGGGAGCCAAAAGCAAAAATCATAAAGCAACTATTCTAATTTTACCGCTATTTTTCTTTGTTTTGTTAGACTCTAAGCAAAATCATAGAGCAAACATTCTCTCCAATTTATTAAGATGACAAAAATCTATTTCATTCCCACAAAGAGGAAGTAATTATTTTTTCACCTCTTGTAACTTTACATTTATTTCTTCTTGGACTTTGCACTGTTTTGAGATTGAACGACAGAGCTTGAAGCCCCGTGGAAATAGACTACATCTCTTTGATCAATTGCGAGGATCAATACTAGGGAACCTTTGGGAACCAATTGAACCCAAATTTATCAATTTTTGAAAATTTGATGCATTTAACCAGTTCGGTGCAAAAATTACACAACATACAATTTTAGACTGTTTTATGTCAAAACTTAAAAGAACAATTACTTTGATGCTAAAACTTTATGAACGTTTAATTCAGTGCCAAAACTTTCAAGAGTGTCTATTTAAGTGATCCCGGTGACCTATGTCAGATTTTTCATAATCGGAGTCACTTAAGTGATCACTCTATGAAAATAGTGATACTTAAATGATCATTTGAATTTTTTTAAAAAACCGAAGAGAGAGCCATATAGTAGATATGACACTATACCGTCCTTATCCCTGGAAAAGGTAACTCAATCCGATGTGGCAATATTAGCCAATAATATGATCAATTTGACGGATGTCGATAAAAATGAGTGCATTACATGGAACTAGAAAAACACCGCTCATCAAGTCTCAAATATAAAAAGTCAGTGGCAAAGTATAAGGCCAAACGACTCTTCTTTATGTCAGCTTAGTATTATTGCGAAAAAAAGCGATTCGAGCACATAAAAAAGAAAAAAGAATATTAAATACCAGATTTAGGGTTTGATCGATGTGAATTATATCCAAACTCCAAATGCACCTTGACGACCCTCAATGCTGTCCTCACAATTTCTCGTAAAGGACATAGGTGAAAAATTCTAAACATTAGCCTTGACGGCACAAAGAAGGGTATCACCAATTAGAGCACAAGAAAAGGAAATATTACTTATATGCAAACCAGCTTCTAATCATATTAGAAACTCTTTCCTTCCTTTTTACGTGATGGCTAAAGATTAAGACACATTTGTACAAGTAACGATAGCATATATTGTCAATGCCAAGAAGAATTTGCACAAGCAGTTTATCCACCAGCGGGGAGTTATAATCATCAAATTATGGACGAGGCCAATTGTGTGAAGCCTCCTTTTATAATGGTGGTGTGTACTTTATTTTTCCTATGTTTAATAAGTATATTAGAAAAAATGAGCTACACTTAACAACCGAAAGGGTTGAATTAGTTTTGCAGGACATGGCAGCAGCATCCAATCAAAGCGTGCCACTTCCTGGGCCAGTGATTTGTCCGTCGGCATGTCTTATTATCAATAATAGGCTCATTGGAATGCTCACATGAAAACATGAAATCATGAGCCGAAGGTTTTGACCCGCACTGTGGCCTAAGGCTTGGATCTATGAACCGGACCTCACTTTGGCAACTTGATACTCTTAAAAATCATCAGTCACCATAATACCTCTTTGGTTCCTAGACTTTCTAGTTATATTTACAAAAATTATTTGTAAGCAGTAAACTTTGGTAAATCTTCTCATTGTAGCAAGTTATTTCATATAATAGAAATCATTAGTAGTCAAGATCAATTGTTCTCAGTAAAATTTTTTGTCTCAATCAATATTACTTAAACAATCCGTTTTATTTGAACTCTGAAGTCAATTAGCCGGTCGTTCTAAACTTCCCTTCTTTTTTCCTGTCACAATCGATGCATACTAACAGGAATTCGAGCTATTTTTCTAAGAAAATGCTAGTGGAGAAGGACGTGACAATGATGTGGATTTAGACAGTTTATCATTATTCACTAATGGGTGGCACTATTTCCATCTCTATTTTAACTACTTGTGTGTGTTGGAGCTATCAATTCTTTGTTGCTTATTTACCCACTTTTGACCTGTGTTTGTCCTTGACTTGTTGTTAACCTTCACGAGTTTATCTTCTGTAGTTAGGAGGCCTATAGGAATAGCAAGAATTTCCTTTATTCTCTAGTTGTCAAACATACTATTCAACATGGGTTCATTCCATTTTGGCTCCTCTTTTAATCAAACCAACCACTTTAAGTGGCCAACCACTTTAAGTGGTTCATTTCTTGTCGCTGGCCCCAACAAGTCACTTTTCAACCACTTATCTTCTCTAAAGGTGATTTTCTTGCCATTGGCATCAGCCCACGCAGCATGAGGAGAGATTAAATCTCTTCCTAATACAAGCCTTTGCCAACCCCACCAAGGGCGAGACCCTTTTTCTGGCTTGCCAAAAATCACACCATCAGAAGTAAAGTCCCTTCATAATTTGGTTCCAAAGCATCTCAAGAGGCTGCGAAATCCACCACACTTGTTTCCCTAACATGGCTTTATTAAAAGCCGATAAGTCTTTGAATCCAAGACCCCCTTCTTCTTTCTATGCTTTAGAACTTCCCGTTTCCTCCAATGTAACCCAACCAATTTATTGTTATTCCTCCACCATAAAGTGGCTATTCTCCTCTCAATGGCTTTACTAATTGAAACTGCAATTTTAAAAACGGACATTGCATACTGAGGAAGTGCCCGAATCACTACCTTTATCAATATTTCCTTCCCTGCTTTTGACAATACGTTTTTCTTCCAACTTTCTAATTTCATGTTGACCCTTGCAAGGATGAGCAAACATGTCATTCTTCGAGGCACCCCAATCCAAAGGACCCCTAGGTATTTCCTAGTTTTTCCTATCTCTGATACTCTTTAAGTCATATTCCTCCTCAAACTCTATAGGCAACATTTACTGAGATGCATCTCAGATTTACATAAGTTTATAGCCGGCCTATTGTAAAACAGTAGAAGTGTAGTGTAGCAAGATTTTTACATTCCATAAAAGTACCCTCCATGAAAAAAATAGAATCATCCGCAAAAAAAAAAAAAAAAAAAAAAAAAAAAAGATGTGATAGCATGAGATAGTTTCTATTCAACTTAATTCCTCAAATAGTACTTGTTAAAGTCACTTGCTTCATCAAATGAGAAAGCACATTAGCCACTTCAATAAAGAGATAGGGAGATAACGAGTTGCCTTGACGAATACCTCGAGTTTGCTTAAAGTATGGCAAGGGTTCACCATTAAATTTTACACTAAAGGACACCATTGTAACAAATTGCATTACCCATTTAACCCACCTTTCACAAAAACTCATCTTAATCAAGCATTCGCGAAGAAAATCCCACTTTATTTGATTCTAAACTTTATACATATCTAACTTTAGAACGGCTTGAAACTTTCTTTTTCTTTCTCGTATTCTTAATCAATGGAGAACCCCCTGCACAATTAGGATATTATTCTAAATTTGTCTACCACCCACAAATACACTTTGTTCTGCTGCAATTAGATTTGGTAGCCATGGTTTCAACAGATCCATAAAATTTATGTATTAGAGTTTATTCTTGAGTAGACCTATTAAAGTAGATCATAAACCTATTTCTTAACCCATATTTGATGGGCCAAATTATTATATGGGTTAACTATGTTCAGTAAAGGAATTATGAACAAGTTTAAAATGGTAATGCCCAAAAAATATAGGTATTAAATGGGTTCACAATTTAGCAAGACTTAACTTATATTTGTGACTCTCTTCATTTTCTATGAGAAAATAATGGACTCCTCATACTATTCCAAGTTCAGAGAAGTTTTGGTGGGCTTGCAAGATGGGCTCGACTTCACTCTTCTCAAGACGGCTAAATTTTATGACTTGATTATAGAATCCACTAAATTCCAGTAACTATAACTGGAAATCATCCTTTCTTGATTCTAGAATTTTTTTCATTATTCCTTTCATATTTGAAGAAACTGAAAAGAATCATTTAATCAATTTATGCACCAACCGCCCATATAAAACCGGAAATTAAAAGAAATAAAAATCATCCACCAATGAGAAAGCCAAGTCGTGTAGTATTCTCCGATGGATTTTTAGAGATCTTGCAGTTTCTCTTCTTGAAGTGATCTCTGAACCAATAACCGAACTCTAGCAGGTCGAATCAGAATTTTCTTTGCCATACGACTCAGACTTTTCATGTATTTCATACGAGAGCTCCATATATGGAGCAGCCAAGAGGAATTGTTTGCGTGACATTGAACTCCACCAAATCACTCAATTTTCTCCTCATATGTATAATGTTTAATCGAAATTAATAATAGTGATGTTTAATGGTGGGGTTGATTTTTATGACATCCAAAGGATAGGCCATTTAAAAACAAGGTTCGTTCTGGGTTTTCTATTAAAAAGGGGTTCACTTTAGTTCCTTGTTTAAATTTTTTTTGTGTGGATTATATCGATGCTTCTGTTTAGACTCATCTTAATATTTTTTTAATTGAGTACAATGACATTATATCTTGTTCAAGAGTAGGGCTGCTAAATGGAGGGTCGGGTAGGGTAAAAATTGGTCTAACCAAAATTGACCTATTTGCGTGCAACACAAATTTGTTGACTCATATGGTACCCAACCCGACCTGACCCATTTACATACTTCCATATGGAATCCAACCTTAAAAATCCATATCCAGCTAGTTAACATATCTTAAGCTCCTCATGTGTATATATTATTCGGATAAAATTGGTATCCATATATTATTAGCATAGAATCTTCAATTTTTTGTATTGATTCACAATGAAGAATAAGAATAAATTACTACTTGGTAATATATTTATCAAATTACAGCAACAAATAACATGGGAATTGAAATTTTAATTAGATGGAATGTAAGAAATTAAAGAAGATGATTTATGTTGATCATGGATAGCAATGACATGAACTAATATTACATAAAAGTAACAGTACCAAATACAACCAAGGAAAGGTATATTCCACTAAAACAAGAAGGGTGAAAGTTGGGCTCATTTTGTGGGCCCACGAAGACTTCTTTGAACTTGGAATAATCTAAAGAGTCCACTTTTTTTTTTTTTTGTCATATAGGGTGAAGAGAGAGTCATAAATATAAGTTGGGTTTTGGTAAACTGTGAACCCATTCAACACAATAATTTTTTGGGCATCGCCATTATAAACTTGTTTATTACTCATTTATTGAATATAGTTAATTAATATAATTACTCAACCCATTAAATATGAGTTAAGATATATGTATCAAGTTTACTCAAGAGTGAACTCTAATATGTAAATGTTAAATACTTATTGAACGGATCTAAAATTATTCTACATATATTTATGTGTCCACATCAATCGAGTCTATGAAAGATGGCTTTGACATTTTGCATCCACATTAATCAATTTTTGTTGAGCGTGGTTTTGACTTTTTAGCACCACAGGAAAATTGATCCAATGATCCTTTTTTACCCGACGGAGACGCAACGATTCAGCCTCATGGTCGGCAGAAAAATGGAAATGGATGATGATCGACGAAGTGGCATCCACCCTGTCTTCATGTCGACCAAAAAAAAAAAAAAAAAAAAAAGCTCTCTCTAACTCTTTCTGAGGTGAAGCTCACTCTCTTCTTCTTCTACAGCCTGGTTTCTTGCTCATGATGTGAAAGCAGCTAAAAAAGCTTCGGAGGTGGGTTTTTGTTCGGAGACCACTGAGCTCGTCGACCATAGCATTGCAACGTACGCCATAATAGAAACGGGCCTTGCTAATATAACGGCACTGTTATTCCTAAAGAACAACACTGTTTGGACAACCGGTAAGAATAAGTAGGGTATCTATCATAACATGGCTTTCATTTGCGAACATCTTTCACTACATTCATATAAACTACGGATGCCATATTTTGATCACCACCTAGACTTAGGGCTTTTTAATAGAGAAGCAAAAGGAAAATATAGAGTTATTTTAACAAGAATGAAGTTACATCCATCGTTATACCATATTATATATTAATTAATATTGCCAAAGATCTATGATTAAATGGGGGACATTATCTTGCACATGATAAAAAAAAATGACTCTCGTCACATGATCCAAAAACTTATTTGACAGCCCCCAAAAAAAAAAAAAATGAATTACACTCCCATGACATGTCTAAAACAAATTCACCACCGCATATTTGCAATATAGTTGACATAGACAATCACAAAACTTATACCAAAAAAAAAAAAAAGCTTTCAATTTTCACAACAGAAAGAATAATCATAGTTAGTTTTTGCACGTGACCTAAATAAACCATAACATGTTTGCATAACACAAGCAATCAACTTTGTGACCCTTTTTCGGTAGGCTTAATGGGTTCTATTAAAATCAAAATTGTCGTTCAAATTAGGAGTGTGCAAATGAACTAGAAACTACCTGGAATCAGACCGAATCGGTGGTTTTAATGGGGATCGGTCTGGTTCCTGATTTCGATTTACTAGAACCGATGAGTATCAGTCCGATTTCCAGTTGCAAGTATGGAACTGCCCATTTGCCCACTTGGACAGGACGGGTATATATAAATTTTTTTAAAAAATTATTTCACTTTACTCACTACAAAGTGCAAACAGAGAATGAAGCCCTTTCCCTTTGTTCGCGACTCTAAAAAACAAGAACGAAAAGGAAGATTTGAAACCCTAACCTCCTCATCTCACTCTCCCTCTCACGCCTCGCTTCTTGCCCTCCCTCCCTCACCATCAATCTTGCTTCTCTAAGTTGAACGATCGCATCGCTCGGTTCTCAGATCTGAACCGAGCTCCAACTCTTTTAAATTCCATTTTTGTGCTTATCTTCAATCTCTTAGTCGCTCCTTTTTTCAGGTTGATTCTGTTAAAGATCACCGCCTCTCTCTCTCCTGGAGTTCTCTAGATCTCTCTCTCTCTCTCTCTCTCTCTCTCTCTCTCTCTCTCTCTCTCTCTAGAGTTCTCCATATCTCTCTTTATTCCTCCAGATTTCTCTCTCTCTCTGTGGATTTCTCTAGAACTCTCCCTTCTCCAGAATGTTATAGCAAAATCCATCAGCTGCGCCACTTCTAGACTTCTCCAAAGAAATCTAGTTGTGAGGCTATAATAAAATAATAATACTTCTAGAATAGTGTAGAAAGCTAGGAAAGTCACCGACTTTCCATCCTATAAATAGAAGCAACTTGCTCCTCATTTGAGTGTTCAACTAAGAGTGTGTGAGTAAGAAGTCCAAGAGGGTGTGCGTCGGTGTAGTGGGTGTCGTGAGTGTAGAGTGTGGTGTGTGTGTGTAGGGGTCTTGAGAGAGTGTTGTAGAGTGTGCTATGTATGCATATGAGTGTGAGAGGAGTTGTGTAGAATTGCAAGAGTGTTGTATGTGGTGTAAGGAAATATTGTAATAATGAAAGTCATATTTCGTGAGTTATACTTGTACCACGTTTCCGCAAGCTTCAACAGATTCGCGTCGGATTTGCTTTGACTCGTTTCGGGTTCAAATCTGCTGCTTTGCTCTGTTTCTATTCTTATGGTTGTTTGAAAGTTTCGTCATTATTGGCGTCGTGGTTCAGCTTTGCTGAGTTGGAGTTTAATCTGTATATGGCGGCCATTTACTAACCTAAAATTCTAAGTGCTACGAGCAGCTAGCATTTTTATTTTTTAACTTCGTTTGCTCCACAAATCTGGAGTCCATGATAACGCAGCAAGCACTTGTACCTCCATGGCAATGAAACCTTGAAACTGGCAAACCATTTCCTTCACTTTGTCCCCTAACAACAGTTTCTGTAGCCAATTTCCTTCCACGTGGGTCCGTGGAATCAACAGACACTTCTTGATTCAAATTTTTCAGAACTGATCTCTACTACACAATTTCTGATTCAAGGGTGGGAACTGCCCGCCTGACCCATACTTACCCCTAGTTTAAATAGTTTAATGTAGTAAAAAAAGCAAATTAATACACAAGTGATGTTAATAGACATTGATAGATATTATAAGGATAAGAAATTAAAAATTTGTACAACAGGTATACTGTTTTACCAAGAAAAACAAGTGGTAGATGACGGGCCGTTACTTTCACTGTCAATGACGGCCCGTAACCTTGTCATTTTCCTTTTGCGAGAAGCTAAATTTGAGCATCTTCCTCTTTGTAGTAGCACCTTGCTTCTGCTCTCTTTGCTGGCCACTCACTCACAGTCGCGCAGATGGGGAAATTGAGAGAAAAATATATATAAACCCCTAGAAGTTGCAGTTGCAGGGAGTCCAGGGACGGCGCTTAAGGGGTCATAGAGAAGAGAGAGCTCGAAGGGAGTAGACAACTCTCAGTAACACCTAGCTAAAAATATAAAGAAAAGAGAACAAATAGAAAACCACGAGAAAAAGGAATTCAACAAGAATTTCTCGGGCAATCGGACAAGCAAGTTGTCCGTTTTCTTCGGAAAATAATTTGAAGGTGCCGTCTGCTTCTCATTTCTCAATACAAACTAAAGAAAACCTGTTTGCTGGCGCACGTGATGGGTTTGTTTAACACGCAGGAATAGGAAAGAAGGAAGCGTATCTCCGTATTTGGATTCGATTGACTCTATATCTCTCTCGCCAACAACCACGGCGAAAAAAGAAGAGAAGATAACGTTCAAACTTCTGCTTCTTCATTCCCTCGATGAGAAGGTTCAACTGCGAGCTAAGTGTTTTTGGACATTATCAATGGCTTCAACTCTGCTTCTCAACTTAACCCACCCTTCATCCTCAGTTTCCTCCAAGACCCGCTTCTCAGTCCCCATCTCCAAGGGTCGTCCACTAGATTTCTCTCCCCGCCACCACTCAAGATGTAGAAAAATCAGTTTCCAGAAGAGGAGATGTACCCGACAAGCAAAAGTCACCGTGGTTGAATCCCCTGGGGTTCAAGCGAATAGCTCTGCTGCGAAAAGCCCAGCAGCGCCAAGTAAGAAGCTCCGGGTGCTTGTTGCCGGAGGTGGCATCGGAGGGCTGGTCTTCGCGCTGGCAGTGAAGAAGAAGGGGTTTGAGGTGGTGGTGTTCGAGAAGGACGTGAGTGCAATTAAAGGGGAGGGACGGTACAGGGGTCCAATTCTGATACAGAGCAATGCGTTGGCTGCTTTGGAGGTTATTGATATGGAGGTGGCTGAGGAGGTAATGAGGACTGGTTGTCTCATTGGGAACAGGATTAATGGCCTTGTCGATGGGGTTTCTGGTACTTGGTGAGTTCACTTGGCTTTCGTCTGTTGATTTGCTTAACCTTTTTGGTTTTCCAATTGAAAGAGAAGGCGTGCGTTGAGAAAATACCCGGTGGTCATTTATTTACTAAGATCCACTTACAAATTGGCACATGCACATCAAAAACAAAATGGAAGTACGATTTTTCTCTCTTTTCCTCTTCATCCACCTCTCTTCCTCCTTCACACACAACATTGAGTTGGACCTCCACGCCTCCCCTGCCGTCACCATCGGCAGAGTTGCTGGTGCCAAGTCTAGGCCGACCGTTGCCGAACATCCAAGCCAAGCCAACCTTGACCGCCATGGCCATGGCGAGCTGATCATGCCATATCTGAAGGCATGGCTTTAGATTTGGAAGTTCATTAGACCTAGAGGCACGATGGTGTTTGACGAGTTGAGTGACGTGGCCCATTAATTCAAGTTAGGGAATAGCATCAAACATTTTCATATTTTTTAGGGACTAAATTGAACATGTACCAAAAGTCTATAGACTTTATTGAACAAATCAAAAGTTCCAAGACCACATTGCACAATGGGGTAAAATTTATGAACCACATTAAATAAATTAAAAGTTCAGAATTCACATTACACATTGGACCAAAGTTTTGAAAACATTTGTATCACTATACCAATTTTTTAATTTTCTTTTAAGTCAACATACACGCACCAAACTATAATTGGATATGAGTAAGTAAGCACACATATTATGTATATCTTCATGCATCTCTGTTGGCTGAGTGAGCGAAGGACTACAAAGTTACGGTTTTGTATCATGCAGTTTTAATTGACTAGAAATAAGAGTATGCGTGTATTATATATATATATATATATATATATATATATATATATATTAATGAAGTGATTTGAGCCGGCGTTAGTAAGATTTTAGACCACTGGATTTTCACAGTGGGTTCAGTATATGAAGCTATCTATTATTACGCAAGCCGTTCTGAAATGCATAAGAATTTAGAGTACCACAAGTTTCGAAGTGGTTTGAGCCTGTGTGGACCTCTAGGATCTCGTAGTTGCTGGATGTATGAAGTGGCCGTTCTCTGAATCTGACAATAACGTCATCAATGTCATTACATTTTGACTCTGTTCGTTTTACAGAATATATTTTGTTGAAAAACATTTTCCTCATCTTTTTGCTTTTGGATCACTTAGAAAAATGAGTCAACAAAAAATCTTTTCATAGTCAATGAAAAATTTATGTTTGTATTAAAAAAATGATTTCTCCTTTTAAAAATCAAAAATCTTTTTCCAAAATATGACTAAGTATTAGCACTCAGACAAAAAATATTGGTACTTGCTAAGGGGAATCCTAATGCCCATGCTTGGGTCCTTAGCATCCAAGCCCAGGCCCATAAAGACTAGGCCTTGGACCCCAGTGACCATGCCTGGGCATTAGGCTCCAGCTTTAGGTCCATCGAGGTAGGGATCAGTTCCTTGGTAGCCTAGCCCCCATAAAGTGTAGGCCTAGGTCCCTTGAGGCCTGGTCCAAGACATTGGTGCATGTGGCTGAATCCTTGGCGTCTGTACATGTACTCAACACTTTTGTCCAAGTCACCAGCGCCTTAGCTTGGTCATTGATATTGAGCCTAGGTCTATAGAGGTTGAGCCCAACACCCTAGTGATCGTGCTCGAGTCCCTAATGGCCATGCTCAAGTACCCCATTCCCATGCCCACATCATTGGTGCCTACACCAAGTCCACAAAGATCAAGCATAAGGTCCTTGGTAGCCATGCCTAGGTACTCGACTCTCATGCCTAAGTTACTGATACTCGGGGCGTAGATCAATCGAGGCCTAGGTCCCTTGAGACTCTTGGTGCTTAAGCACTCAACTCTCGTGCCCATCTCACTGGCACATGGGCTAGGTCTCTTGAAGCCTAGCCCGAAATGCCAATGTCCATGCTTGAGTCTCCCAATGGCCATGCTCGGAATGCCAATGCTTGTGCTTGGGTCATCAAAAGGCTAAAGCCATCCCAGGTACTAGCTCCCACATCCAAGTCAAGATTCAAGTCCACAAAAGCCTAATCTAGGACCCCGGTGCTCTTTCCTAAGTCTCTAGCACTCATTATTGAGTACTTGGTTCCCATGCATAGGTCATCCGTGCTCAGGGTATGGTCTAAAGAGGCCGAGCCCAATACCTCAGTACTTGTGTTTGAATTCTTGGCAACCATGCTCGGCACCCTAGTGCCTTTGCCTGAGTCCTTGGCAGCCAAGCCTAGATCCAAGTAAGGGCTTAAGTCCAAAGAGGCTTGTCTTAGGCTTCTCGAGGTAGGGCTCGGGACATTGGGCTCATGTTTAGGTGGCCAGCTCCTGCACCCAAGTCATTGGCACTAAGCCTCAATTACTCAGCATCTAGGCCAAGTCCCCAAGGCTAGACCTAGGTCCCTCGAGGTTGGGCTTAAGACCCGAGTGCCCATTCTTGAGTCTCAATGGCCGTGTCTTTGTACTTGACTCCCCTTCCCAAGTCATCGGCATCTGAGTCTGGGTCTATCAACGCCGAGTGCAGGTCTTCAACACCTATGTTTGGTTTCCAAGTGACTAGGCTTGTGAAACCTTGGCTCTGGCGATCAAAAGCCTGGTAGCTGTGTATCCCTTAATTCACACAAATAATGCATGCCAATTCTAAAAATAAATGAAGTATTCCTTTCCAAATAATGGAAAATAATTTCCCGTTTATTTTTATATTTTAGCCGGACATTGCAAAATATTGTCATTTTCATGAAAAATGACTTCTTGAAAAAAAAAAAAATTCTAGAATTACCAAGTTTTTCGCAAAACAAAATAGAATTTTAAAAAAATTATGTACATAGAAACAAACATTAATATATGGTATTGAGAGTACTGGAAAAAAAAAAAAAAAGACACTAGTGGGGTCAGCACCGCCTCCTTCGGCATTCATGGTTTTGATTTCTTTACTCGATCAGAAGTTTACACATATCTCAGCGGAGGAACTTATTTTTGGAGAGAAGTCTCAGAAAGTGATATGCGGTTGGCTACAGGTACATCAAGTTGGATATGTTCACTCCTGCGGTGGAACGGGGGCTTCCGGTCACTAGGATTATTAGCCGAATGTCCCTTCAGCAGATTCTCGCTCGAGCAGTCGGGGAAGATGTTATCTTAAATGACAGTAACGTGGTTGACTTTGAGGATGATGGCACGAAGGTGAATTTTACCACGGAGGCTTTCGAGATGATTTCTTCACCAACTAGTTTCAAGTTAATCTTGTTGGTTGTTTCTTGGCGTCATTTGACAATTCTCATCATGTCATTCTTGTTATCGATTGAAGGTTGCTGTCATTCTTGGGAATGGACAGCGTTTTGAAGGTGATCTCCTTGTTGGAGCCGACGGTATATGGTCAAAGGTACTACGTTGTTCCCTGTCCTTTTAAAAATGCTTGCCCAATGAGGGAGCTTAAAGTTTTTTGGTGCAACGTATCGTCCTAACTTGATGAAAGAAAATCTAACGAGCACCGAATTAGATGTCCAGACAAAATGCACCATCCTATTCATTCTAGGCAAGTAAGGAAGTTTTAGGCCTAAGAATCATATGCAATATCGCCTGTTCATTCTAGTTCCTTCCAACATTAAAGAAGAGAGAGATAATTACAAAATCATTGTCTGCGAAAAATATGGCTGCAAAGTCACTATTCCTATCCTGTCATCCTGAGAGGTCTTTTATTTGAGAATAGGTGAGGGAAAGGTTATTTGGGCCAAAGGATGCCACCTATTCAGGCTACACCTGTTACACTGGCGTCACAGATTTTGTACCGGCTGACGTTGAGACTGTCGGGTAAGTTCTAAAGCCTTTTCCTCTACTGTCAGTGTCAGGGTCATGAATTAGCTTGATTGGTATGGTATTAAAGGGAAGTTAATCGTGCCCTGGTATATGTTTCGATCTTCAAGCCTCTTACAAGATGTTTTATTCTTGCTCTGAAGGTATCGAGTATATCTGGGACACAACCGATACTTTGGCCTTTCAGATGTTGTCGCTGGAAAGATGCAGTGGTACGCATTTCACAAGGAACCACCCGGTGGTGTGGATGGTCCAAATGGTACATTTCCTACTTTCAGTTGAAGATCCCATGTTCAATCTGATCGTGCTTGTCATGTTTCGGAACTGATCTACACATTCCATGGTTTCTGTGAGGTTATCCTTTATAATCTACCTAAGTTCCACTGACCTGGTAGTAATTGGTTCGCACTAGCAAGTCATTATCTCATTGACTTGTAAGCCTTTTTTTTTTTTTTGCCCCTATCTTTTGTGAAGAAGCAATATTTACTAGAGCTATATTTGTCATCATTAGTTTCATAGCTTGGAACGTCGTTGTTGTGATTAGCAGCAGTGGATTCGACCAGATATTGTAATAACCGTTCCTGTGATATAATGCTGAGTATCTATTTACTTGTAATGACCATATCTCCTTTCATGTGACGATTCCTCAGGTAAGAAAGAAAGGCTCCTGAAAATATTTGAAGGTTGGTGTGATAATGTGATAGATCTAATACTTGCCACAGATGAAGAGGAGATTCTTCGACGTGACATATATGACCGGACACTGGATTTTATGTGGGGAAAGGGTCGTGTGACTTTGCTTGGGGATTCCATACACGCTATGCAGCCAAATATGGGACAGGGGGGATGCATGGCCATTGAAGTATGTATCCAAAATTCAAGTGTAATAAGTATTCTGTCAATAAGACTATGTCGCTTGCTATTACATGTTTGTGGTCAGTTGGTTCAAGAAATATTCTGATCTTTTCTTTTGTGATGTTTCAGTATATTTCTCATTGAGTTTTCCCCCCTTTTATGAATCAGAAGATATCTGCTCTTTAGATTGTACATACATGCTCGGTCAATTTTTTGTGTAGAGGCATGTTATAGTTAGCATGTTTTTCATCTGCTTCATTCTTTCCATTTGAGATCTTAAAACATCATGAAGGTTTGTACTCAAAGCTCGATTCAAATTCTTGAACATGGTCGTTGAAATAAAGCCAGTAATTGCTTTATCATATGCACAGGATAGTTACCAACTCTCCCTGGAGCTTGAGAAGGCATGGAAAAATAACACTATATCTGGGACCCCGATTGATGTGGTTAATGCTCTGAAGAGGTAATCAATCATTTATAAGCATCTTTGTTGCATAATGCTCAGAATGTTAAGTTCCCGTGGATACAATGTTTACCCTCAGATATTTACTCTCTTTGGATATATCTTGCTGTGACAAATGGGAAGATTTTTCTTTTTGGTTCTAAAACCTGTCAAGACTTATCAGCAACTATGCTCTGCTATTTGATGCACAGAACAAAGCACGGATGTTCAATCAGACTCTTGACACATTTATGCTCCATAGTGCAAGCAAGCAACCACCCCTGAATAAGCACACTATACTATCATAGTTCTAGCTGAAAGGACTACTACGAGCACCTAGAGGGGGGTGAATAGGTGATCAAAAAAGTTTTTGCAAAACGTAACAAGATAGTTTAGTCTTCAACGATTGATAAACTAAAAGAACAAAGACAATAAACAGATGTATGAAGCTCAAATGTAAAGTAAGGAGATAAGGGATAGAGAATCAAGACTCTGAGTTTATAGTGGTTCGGCTTAGACCAAGCCTACGTCCACTCTCCTGCACTGACAGCCTACCGGTTGGATTTCACTAAGAATCAAAAGAGAATTTACAGTCTCACGTCCTTAATTCCACAGTGTAGAGACTCTACTACACTTCCTCAAGGTCTCACAAATATTCAGTCTCTCTTTTGAGTACAAGTATAGCTCAACAAATAAGATCGCAAAAGAACAAAGAGATTCAGACTTTGGAATTTTTCTATCGAGCACTCTTGAACAACTTGAACGTCTTCCTTATATACTCCTTCATGCCTTCATTACCATTGGCACTTTCCAAAGGAGTTCTTCCAATTAACCCGTTAGATAAAATCAATTAGGGAGATCTCGAGCTATTCAAGGAGAATGACGATAGCCCACCAATCCTACTCGCCCATACAATCAGGATCTAGGTTTCCATAAGTAGAACCTTTCAAGTATACTTCGCGGATCAATCAAATCTAAGTTACTCGAATCAATACGAATAACAGATCTTGAAATGCTATCTCCAGCCATGAGATCTTCCTTAACCAAACGAATCAAAACCTTAAAGATATGATTGTCTTCAATCAAATAGAACTTTTTCTTCGTCGATCTGGAAACTGTCAATGAGGGCAGACTTTGAATCTTGAGTCTGGAGGTCTTCAGACTTTGTCAATAGAGTCTTCAAGTCTTCAGACTAGACTGATGGAAACATTTTGTCAACTTCAAAACAAATTGGGAAGTTTTCTCTAACACTAGCTTCATAGAACGCCATCTTTCTGTTTCTAGGACCCAAGTAACGACATCAATTTAGTCTCTACAAGTAGCGCATGCTAGGAGACATATTTAATACTCTTTATCTTTTGTGTGCTAAGCTTGATCAAAGTTTCAATCTGTCAGTCAACTTAGCTCCAAATTTCTATTGGAATTTCCTCCAGCTACGAGAAAGCTAGACGGCTGAGAGTTGCTGCCATCCATGGAATGGCAAGAGCGGGTACGCTGATGGCCTCACTGTACATAGGTTATTCAGGTGTGGGACTTGGTCCACTCTTGGTAGGTACCTGTCAAAGAATCAGGCCATAAAAGCAAACATTATGTTGATATTGTCCTTAATCATTGATTCTCACTATGTTTCTGATGAGGTTTCAGATACCACATCCTGGAACAGTTGGGAGATTCTTTATAGCAATCGCGATGCCATTGATCCTCAACTGGGTATTGGTTGGTAACAGGTCAATCTTTGGAACGCTGGCTTTTCTTTATAATGATCCTGCAACTACAGAATAAAACTTGTGACAAATTCTTTGGAACACTGTTCTTTTTTTAATGTAATTGGACTGAATCTGGAGGTATGGTTTTTGACAGCTCGAAACTTGAGGGGAGGACACTATGTTGCAGACTCTCAGACAAAGTATGATCCCTGTATTCCTGCAAATTATCACTGGAATTTAAAATTTATAGCTGATTCAGTCCATTGTAAATACTTGATAAAATCATCAATGTTGAAGCTAATGAATATAAAACACGTGATGAAAGGCAAATGATGAGTTAAGAAGATGGTTCAAAGATGATGATGCGCTGGAGCGTGCTATGAATGGGGAGTACGTATTTGAGCTTTGCGTTTATTTGTTCAGTTCCCATCATATTTACTCTTCGTGACTGCAAGTCACTGTTTTTTCATGCACTTGTCATGTATTTCGCACTTTGCAGATGGCTTCTTTTATCTTCTGGAAAGGAGACTAGTCCACAGCAACCTATTTGTTTAAGTAGAGATGAAAGCACCGGCTGCATAATTGGGTACGGACTAGTGTCTTTTGGCTCTCCTAGTTTTTGTTCGGTATAGAGATGGCATAGTACCGAGTCAGCTTCCTGCAAGTTGGGGAATGACTCTCAAAAAGCAATTTCATGCTGCATCTTATCACCAAGTAATGTACCTTTGGCATCGCTTTACATTAGTTTCACAAAACCGGCCTTCCGTATTCATGTTAAGAATAGCTTCTTGGGTTTATAGGAGTGAACAGAATGATGATCTTCCCGGAGTTCCGGTGACAATACCTTTGCCACAGGTGAATGTTCATTACATTTTTGTTTCTTTCACACCTTTCCACTTCACTTTATCGGAGTCGCATGCATTCTTGTCTCAGATTTCAAAGGTACATGCTCAGATCAGCTACAAGGATGGTGCTTTTTTCGTGACCGATTTGCGGAGTGAACATGGTACCTGGATCACCAAGTAAGCAGCATGGAAAAGGGTCTTCTTTGTTTATTTTTCTCCTATCATTCACCGAGTTTTTAGTTGTCGGATGTAACGAGATCGCTTTTGCAGTAATGCCGGGCATCGGTATCGTGCAACTCCATATTCTCCGGCTAGAATTCATCCCTCAGACATCATCGAGTTTGGTTCAGACAAGAGGGTCGGTATTTCGTTCGTTGTAGAGTCTGTATCGTAATAGCAACACTACTGATTGCTTCCATAGTGTTTCCCCATCAAAGTTTACTGATCCTCCTCGGTTCCGGCTTTGCTAACAAAACCAACTATGCAAATCTGTCATTGCTTGTTGCAGGCGACGTATCGCGTGAAAGTCATGAGGTCTCCTTCGAAAATTCCAGAGGCTGAAAGAAGCAGAATGTTCCAGGAAGCATGATAAGCAGGAGTTCAGCATTCGACTTGTGCAGCGTTTAATTCCAAACACATCAGAGTCAAAGCAATATAGAGCTTGTTAAAGAATCTCACATGGCTTGATAATAAGGTTTATAGAGTATTTATATACATATGCGATCTCCCTCTTTCTATCATTTTAACCTTTTTTGTCAAACTTTTTAATATGATGTGTGTCACGCCCCACACAATGGGCACGCACACATCCCTCGGCAGTCAACTAAAATTTGTGACATTCCCAGGATGCGTCGTCAACCCATTCATTTTATACACATGTGGAAGTGAACTAATAAACCCTAGACAACAATTCAAACATGGGATAGAAAAACACAACAACCAATTTTCACAAAACACACTTTATATACATATCAAGTTGGTCCTACAAGTATATACACATAAGTCTTGTTTCAAAAAGAAACTACTAGGGCCACCTACGCACTGGACCCTTCCACCTCGGACTCCGGGTTCTCCATACTAGGGACCTGAAAATATTTAAACTACGACGGGGTGAGATAAAATCTCAGCAAGTCAACACCCTAAACCCCGATTAGGACGAGAATTCACTCAGAGGCGGTCCTAGACATGTACCATTCAGAACTTACCTCGCCTCAGCACGTCCCTGCTTATTAGTTCAAAACATATGCACTTATAAATGTAGCAAGTGTAATCAATAACTAGAACACATCATTTTCATATATCAATAAATCACATGGGTCCCGATTATAAGGTAAAATCGTTCTAACACATCACATTTCGTGCCACACAATTTTGCCCCATAATCAAGTGCGGCTATCTTAATCACTTAGGTGTGTCCCAGTTATTTACGACCCAACGACCATAGCCAACTCAACAGTCGACAGTCATCCGGCATAATCGGGCGTTATCCCGCTTCATCGGGCACGGCAACGTCTACATCTAGACGACATTCCACACAGGAGCATCGGTCCAGCCTCCACTGTGACCGGCATCCATTGTCAAGGGCATTCCACACAAGAGCATCGGTCCAGCCTCTACTGCGACCGACATCCGTTGTCAAGGGCATTCTAGAAGGAGCATCGCCTCCCTAACTTTCATCGGGTGACCGGTTCTGATAGCGATCACATGCACATCCAAACTCGGCCAAAAATATCGTGCTTTGCACTCAAATACTTCCATTTCAAATAATGGATTTAGCCAATTTTCTTCGTACTAGAAATTTCCGGTAAAATAATTGCACGTGATCACACCTTTAAATTGAACCATAAAACATGATACTCTCTCATTTCAAAATCTCATTATTTTATATAGTACATAAAATATTTTTGGCGTCAAAAACCGACACCCGGTATTTTTCTATTTAAATACCAAAATCCAATTTTTGCAATAATAGTCCATAACATCAACCAAGCACCTAATTGCACAATTAAGCAATCAATTTCACATATTATCAAGCATAAGTTCTAAGCATGCGAAAAGTCAACCACATCACCAAATATGCATTACCCAGCAAGCACAATATCAAGAACAACCACAAAACCACTACCGGTCTTAACCGGCAGAAATCGGTCCACTCACGCATTTCCAAGTTTAAATCCAGAAACCTAACCAAACGAGCTCAGAAAATTCTCAAATTTGAATATATTATAAAGGACACTTAAAAAAACATTTTTCGTGAAGACACCTTGACCCAGATCTTTCTAGATTAAGAGCAGTAAATCACTCAAATCTGTACAAAAACTGTGTCCGTTTCCAGAGATCACGTTTTCCAAAACCAGCTTGGTTTGAGATCCAAAACTTGTCCGTTTGATATGAAATTTGAATATGTTAAACTACAAGATGAGATGAACAACTTTTGTTAAGAAACCATTTCAAAAATCGAATCCTAAGAGTTGATAAAAATTCTTTGAACACCAAAAGGTTACAGTTTCCAGCACAAACAGAGGTTCCGTTTTGTTTTTAACGAAGTTGAAATCTTATTCTTTTAAATCCATAAAATCCTGAGTAAAATATATGTCATAGTTGAAGAAAATTTTTCAAGAAGAAATCAACCTCAAAATTGTAGCACATTTCAATCCACAAAAATGGCAAACGGTGAGTGTCCAGTAAACTGATATGGGAGAAATCCACTAAATTAGACTAAACCACCCTCATTAGTGCTAATCTAACCAATTAGATTAACACTAATCCATCTTAAGGCTAATATAACCAAAATATATTAAAAATAATCCATCTTAAGGATAATCTCACGTAACATTAATTTAACTAAGCTAATTAGCACTAATCTAATCTCCTAAGTGCAATTAACCACCTAATCAAGGATTAAGGAGTTAACTCACTGGATTAGCAAGGCAACGGGTTTACGGCGACAGTGGTGTGAAGTCGATGAAGAACCAGGCCTACGGCATCTCTAATGGAGGGTCGGAAGGGGCTGAAAAATAGCCAACAAACCTCACGGTTTGGACTAGAAAAATGGCTTTGCTTCTATGGTTGGCTGGTCGAGTGGTTGCTATGGGTGGAGCGAGGCTGGAACGGACGGCTGTTGGTGGTGTTGGACGTGGCTGAGGTGTGGAGGCAGCGAGGTGGAGCGATGGCTGCCGCTGGTCAGGCGGTGTAGGGTTGCTGTGGAGTCACTGGTGTGGTGGAGCTGGACGTGTGAGGAGGGGGCTGATGCTGGATAGTGAAGGGGGCTGTGTTGTGGGCGAAAATGGTGATGAGGAGGTGTTGGACGATCGTCTGTGTGCTAGTCGATTCTGTGTTGCGGCAACACAGAGAGGAAATGGAAAAATGAAGGACTTGAAGTGAAGAAGAAGAAGAAGAAGAAGAAGTTGCTGCAGTGGTTCTGCAGAGGGGTTCACACACAAATGGATAAAGGGAGGAGAGAGGGAAGAGAGAGCAGGACAAGGGGCCAAGAAGTCTTCAAGCTAGCCAATAGCCTTTTTATGCACAAATATCATTCACTTGAGTGCACAACCCCTAAAGTCTTCAGCCTCCTTTGTCAAACCATGAACCAATGGCTGATTTTCCCTCCTTTCTTCACCATTTAACTTCATTTTAGTGTCCAAAATCCACACAGCAGCAGCCCCTACGAATTTCTTTCCATTTTCCTTCAATTCCTCACCAATTACTTCAATTCGATGGCCTAAAATGCCAAGGGGTCTGCCCATACGAATTTCCATTTAATTCTCCACAAATCCATCCATTTTGAAGGCCAAAAATCCACATAGAAGTAACCATCCGAATTTCCATCATTTTAATTTGTCGATTTGATTTTTTCGCCAAAATTCCGGGCTCGATGGAATTTCTTAAAAGATGAGATGAGGTCTTAAAAATAAATCGTGACACACTCGAACATTCAATTCCCGAAACCGAGTTCAATTTCGTGATTAAAATCGATCGGACGCGATTTTAGGGCGATCTAACCTACTGGGTAGCTTTTAGGGATTTTAGCGCGTTTGACTTGTGGTCGATAATTTTGGTTCACGTTTGTGCATCTTTGACTCATAGGCAACTCTCGATTGTCGTAAAAATCTCAAGGTTTCAATTACGGACACTAAGTATAAAATCAACAGAAATTGGGTTAGTACCATTCGACGCGAATGTTGTGATCAGGTGGAATTACCCACCATTCAATTGCGCGTTTCCGTCGAATCGACCTATATCCAATCACTAATCGGTTATTACGGTGTCGTATTGACCATTGCCAATTATCACGGTCGAGCAGTCGATTCCTGATCGAATTCTCAAGTCTGTCACGTTTATATCCATTAACGATTTCACCTGATAGATTAGTTATCTCATGAGTGATTAGCTCAAAGAACAAGGACCATAAGCACATCGACAAAACCCCATTTTGTATTATCGGGACCGGACCGAAATTCAGGATGTCACAATATGAGAGTCAAGTTTTGCCCACCTTATTTGAGTATGCGACTCCTCACTCATAAAATTTCACGCTAGTCCTAATTTAGCTTGCACATGAGAATAGTGTTAAAGTATCCCACAATACTTGATGAGAAATTATCAAAAAATTCATAAACCTATTGTTAAACCTTTAATTATGCCAATTGAATTGTGAACATTTTTATGTTTTGTCAATCAAGTCAATCCAATTAATTTTAATAATTAGCCAATTTTTTATTATATCTTAATAGTCTTTTGAATTTTTATAATTTTTATGATTTTCTCTTTTTTGTTTCCTTTTCTTTACTATTATTTTTTTGGGGCCCCTTGTTGGCCCTGGGCAAAAGCCACAACACCCTTGCCTAATGCCCTTGTTGGCCAAAGTGAGGGCGCATGAGCCCTCGCCCAAATCTGGCAAGCCCATAGCACCCGAGGGTCATTGGCCCTCACCCTAAAAACATATTTAAAAAAAAAAAAAAAGAGTAAAGAGAAGCAAAAAAAAATCATAAAAGTATAAATATTATTACAAATATCTACATGAGTGTCGGCCGCCAGCCATACCACATAGGATGGTAGATGTCCACGTCAACAATCTTTGATCAAAATTAACCGGAATGATTTGGCAAAATATGAAAATATTCATGACTCAATTGACACAATTAAAAAATTTAGAACTGAATTGGAAAAAGTGCAATAGGCTTAGAATTTTTTTTTGATAATTTTTTGTTTTTTGACTACATGCTTTATATGTATCAATGTAAGTTTTTCAGTTTAATTTTCTAATGAATGAAAGTGTAGCTCGACAATTTCCCACACAAGTTGAATTTCTCACACGAAGAATACATAAATCAAGAAACTTCAAATTGTATGTTGCTCTTTTTTATCAAATCATTACCCAATTTGCCCTAAAATTATTGTACGAATACCAATTTAGTCCTAGCTTTTGCACAAAATTCCAATATAGTATTTTCAGCTATTACCTCTAAAATTGTTGACATGATGTTCCAGTTATCATCAGCCGTCTCATGACACGATGATGTGGATTATTTGTGGATTGTTACAACGGCAATTGGTGAGAAGAAGCACATTAAAATTTTGCATGAAGGTTTAGGACTACATTGACAAAATTCAAAAAAATATATATAAATGAATTTATATATATCTCTTTTTTTAACCACACAATAGTTATCAGAATAGTCCGATACAACTTAATTTGGATGATATTTTCCATATATCAACGGTAATTAGATGAAAATTCTTTAATCATGTATTTGTTTGCTGGCCATTATTATCACCATCGATGTCCTTGTTGTTCTTTCAACATGAGATATTTCAATGAACACGAAATGAACAATGTCCCACGAAATAATGATGCTTAGTTTGATGAATATTTGATAATTCGTATGCTGATACAAAGTATTCGGTGAGCTATATTGTTTACCTAGGAAAGAGAGAATAGAAAACATTTGAACTATGAAAGATTAGATAAATTTGCTATATAAAATTAGAAATGTATAGGTGTATATGCAACAGGAGAGATTAAACTTATCATTTGGTATAATATAATATTTAGACTCAAGATAAGTTTTTAAGATTATTGTCGTGTGATTATTGTGATTACTTTTGTGGAAATTTTTTTTGACAAATACCAAATTTTTTAAAATTTATAGGGTTAATACTTTTAAAACCCAAATTGGTACATATGTGACAAATTTATTCCAAATTAATTTTTTGACCACTGAAAACTCAAAACTGGTACACCTTTGATCAATTGACCCCAAACTAATATAATTATGACAAATTGACCTTCTATTAGTTTCCGTTAAATTTTACTATCAAATTACTAAGTTAAATGACATTTGACAGTTGACTGGTTTACCAATTTGAGATTTTATTCTCCATTTGTTACAGTTATACAATTTTTTTGATTTTTCGTGGTATTAATATAATTTAATGAAGAGTATATTTGTCACAAATGTACCAGTTTGAGGTTTTTTACGGTTGAATAAATTAGTTTGGGATAAATTTATCACAAGTGTACCAGTTTAGGGTTTTTTATAATCAGTCGGGGTAAATTTATCATGGGTGTACCAGTTTACGGTTTTTCATGGTCAAAAAATTAGTTTTGAATAAATTTGTCATATGTGTATCAATTTGGGATTTTTCAATGTATTAACCCAAATTTTTAATACAACTAATTCATTTGGAAGGTATGAGAAAAAAAGTAGTCCACCAATTTATTCCCTATCCAAAAGATCTAATATTTTTGGGATTTTTCAATGTATTAACCCAAATTTTTAATAGAACTAATTCATTTGGAAGGTATGAGAAAATAAAGTAGTCCACCAATTTATTCCCTATCCAAAAGATCCAATATTTTCTTTTTTTTTTTTTTTTTTTTTTTTTGGTTATTACATACTATTGTAGTCGTACAATTAATTCTTCTAGAAAATATACTCTCTCGCGCACCCACCCTCACAATTTCACTTCTTGGGTCATTTTCGATGTCAGGTAAGGAAACATTTGCCTTTTGGAGATATTCTTGTAGATAAATAACATGTTGTAGGGCAATTCCTAGTAAGGTTACGCCAAAGGTGGAGAAAAGTTCCATTTTTGTAGGTTGTATATGTGCTGAGCGATGAGTTGATGTCGTTGCCTCTGTTATTGCGGATTACTGATGGAAGGTGAAAAAAGATGATTTTTTTTTTTTTTTTTTGGTGGTCGAAAAGTGGTCTGATGGTTTTGAGTTGTATATTTGGGTTGTGCTAGAGGTAATTGGGCCAATGGGTCAATTTTTTGGGCCATTTCTTAGGTAATTGGGACATTTACTGGATCTTTGGATCAATTGGAGGGTCATCTGTGGACTGTACGAGAGATGGGGACATGTTGTGGATCTTGTCCAGCTACTGATGCGTTTGGGCAATGAAATGATATTTGCTTGCACTGAAAAAACATATGTTGTGGAGGACATAGATATGTGATAAAGATTCCATTTATTTTGCAGAATATAAATAATTTAGAAAATATTTTCTTAAAAATGATCATTTATATTGTTTACAAGCATGAATGAAAGAATAATATTTCATAATCTACAAAAATATTTGATATAAATTATTGTCGATAATAAAAAAAAAATTCGTCGGCTAAATAATTCAAGCGATTATTTCTAGGAAAATATTTTTCAAAATCATTCATTTCTCATAAAACAAATGAAAATAACTATTAACTTATAGGGAAAAAGTCACCAAAAACCTCAAATTTTGTCTAGAGTAACAAATTTACCCCAAACTTTTTTTTTGTGATACCAAAAAACCTAAATTTTGCCAATTATGACACATTTAACTCAAATTTTTTCGCGATACAAAAAACCCTAAATTTAAATCCACGTGACACATTTATCCCAAATTATAGAGCATTTTTGTCTTTTACTTTTTTAATTTTTTTCTTTTTGTTTTTTCTTCTTCTCCTCTCTTCCCTCCGCCATGGCCGGCGGAGGGAAGCAAAACTCAGGCATCGGGCTG